>CM019698.1:14926871-15321871 GCA_009760885.1 Achatina immaculata
GTCACTAATATATCATGTTATCTTCAGTGTGGTCACTAATGGGCAACAATCTGTTTTGAAGGAGTAATGGGCAACTGTTATCTGTTATGTTAATTCAGTTTCTTCACTAATGGACAACAAGGTTAACCTTCAGTCCCGCCATAAAAAAGACAACAATCTGTTGTTATTTTACCTTCAGTCCGGCCACAAAAAAGACAACAATCTGTTGTTATTTTACCTTCAGTCCGGCCACAAAAAAGACAACAATCTGTTGTTATCTTACCTTCGATCCGGCCACAAAAAAGGACAACAATCTGTTGTTATCTTACCTTCAATCCAGCTACAAAAAGGACAACAATCTATTGTTATCTTACTTTCAATCCGGCCACAAAAAGGACAACAATCTGTTGTTATCTTACCTTCAATCCGGCAACAAAAAGACAACAATCTGTTATGTTACTTCATTCTAGACGATGAAGCAGACTAGGCCCCCCCCCCCCCCCCACAAACACACAGTTTCATAATTCATTGCTATTCTCAGCCATTAGTTCAGGGGTATGGAAATACGAAATACCAAGCTGACACAAATTCTGGTTGCAGCAAAGTTAACATTTTTCAAAAACAGTTAGCTATGCCAGAATGTGTTTTTAAAAGTTAGTGAAAGTAAGGCAGTAAAACCGTATTACACTTTTAAAACTACGTAGTAGGACGCTGCTACGTGTTTGCCTATGTACGTAAACTCTGAAAGTAAATATTGCTTGTTCTTTTTAGAAATTAAATTAGTTTTTACCAAATTGTTGTTCCGTACAAAATCTTGCACATTTTGGACAACAATATACAGGCCCTTCGGATGTGTGGAAAAGACTATCGATGTTCTCTGTGGCACTAATGATTCACCAGTCACGGTTCTGATACAGTGGTTCTAAAAATGCTCAGGCTACCGCCTTCTTTCATCTATGGTTTCATTTTACTAATGCGGGATATTAGAATCCCTCATTTTTTTTTGGTTTTCTTTGTTGTTTCTGATGTGCACTGAGGGTCCTTTCTTTACCCTCATCATTTTCTCTCCCCCCTCCCCCCCCCCCCACCGCCGGATCGTCTCAGAGTCGACATGAGGGAGGGGGCAGTACTTCATATTTTTAGAACTATTGACTCTGTACGTGAAAACACGAAATGAGTAGAGTTGTAAATGTGATCAGCATCAGGAAAGTAAAACTTTTGTGTCAGAAGGGCTCATGCTGTTATAGACCAGCTAGGCATCCCCGTGGAGTCAGACCTCAGGTGAGCGCAGTACTGACCTTTGAGGATAGGTTTTGTACAAATTAATTTCCTTGGAAGTGCATGTAGTTAGCCATGCCTAGGGTGCAAAGTAAAGCGGGTTCGAATCTCGCATGGAGGAGAATTTTAATATTAAAGTTGAAACAATTAATATATCTCATGACAGTTACGTGCAGTTGAGGTATGAAGTGTTACTGCTTTCACATTTCTAATGTATACTACTTTAAAAAGGACAACACATGTCCTCTCAATAGGTGTTGTACTCTTTCTCTTTGCCTCTCTGTGTCTCTCTGTGTCGTCTCTCTCTGTCTCTCTGTGTGTCCCTCTGTCTCTCTCTGTGTGTTTCTCTGTCTCTCTCTGTGTTTCTCTCTGTGTGTCTCACTCTGTCTCACTCTTTGTGTATCTCTCTCTTTGTGCCTCACTCTCTCTCTGTGTCTCTCTCTCTGTGTCTCTCTCTTTCTCTCTGCCTTTCACTCTCTCAGTGATTTCACAGACTCTGAGTACTTGTTATAACTACCTAGAATATAACATAAATTTAGCACATTGCAAATTACCAAGGAATTCTTCTTGAAATATAGTAATTATTATATGCCGTGCCGGGAAGAGTTGGCGATCACGCTTCTTCATGCAGTTCTTTGTGTTGCCGGTCAATGTTCAGATGCTTTTATGTTTTTTTATTGTGCCACTTAGTCAGTCCACTGAAATATGTTTCTCTTGATCTTCCTCTCTTCCCTTTCTCCCTGAATTTCTCAGTCATTTACTAGGTTCTCCAACTTCTGTCTACTCACGATATGTCTAGGTTCTCCAACTTCTGTCTTCTCATGACATGTCTAGGTTCTCCAACTTCTGTCTTCTCATGACATGTCTAAGTTCTCCAACTTCTGTCTTCTCATGACATGTCTAGGTTCTCCAACTTCTGTCTTCTCATGATATGTCTAGGTTTTCCAACTTCTGTCTACTCATGATATGTCTAAGTTCTCCAACTTCTGTCTTCTCATGACATGTTAGGTTCCCCAACTTTTGTCTTCTCATGATATGTCTAGGTTCTCCAACTTCTGTCTTCTCATGATATGTCTAGGTTCTCCAACTTCTGTCTTCTCATGATATGTCTAGGTTTTCCAACTTCTGTCTACTCACGATATGTCTAGGTTCTCCGACTTCTGTCTTCCCATGACATGTCTAGGTTCTCCGACTTCTGTCTTCTCATAAGTTTTTACTGTCTTTTTCTTATCAGTTTAACTAGTTTTCGATGTTCTGAAGCTTCTTTGAGGACCTATTCGTTTGTTTTTCTGAATGTCCAGGGTATTTGCTGCTGTTATAGGAAAGCATTGCTTTATTTACTTACAGAATGGACATAAAAACGCATAAGGTCCATGTAACTGTCTGTAATACGTAATCAGAGATTGCTATCCCCGCACTCCGGGCATTCTCATGCGTGCTCCGCCTTCCTTTCCAACACTCACTGAATCGTGCGCCTGCTGATGGAGCCAGTCACACACTGCTTGTGGATAACGAGCGTTAAACCACCTTCTTTCGGAGAACCGTCCACTTCCCCTCTCTTCCCATAACCAGATCATCCTCCAGATGTGATTGTTGCTGGTGTCGAAATCATCATCATCGGCCGTACAGCACATACTCCGTCACTCTGTTCAAAGAGACATAAAGGGGAGATGGTGTTAATGCTAATCTTTCCTAAATCTGAGAGTATACACTCCAGTGGTTCTAACTTTTTCTGGTCGAGGGCTCCATTTCTGGCCTGAGAACAACTGTAGACCCATCATTATGAATAAAGATATAAATATATACGATATGATGTTAATATTTTGTTTTTAATCGCACCAATCCATTTCCTGGTCCCTGGCGCCCCCTCCCCCAAAAAAATCTTTCTGTGGACTCCCCCCCCCCCATGGTAGTCCATGCAGGTCAGGTTAATTAAGAACCACTGCACAAAATGTAATTGTAATGCCTGGCTGAGATTCTACACTCAGTTACTGTACTAAGCACATACCAGTCTCTATGCCTGGACTGGTTGGTTCACAAACGAAGAACTGAACCTGTCATCTTAATAACGAAGGGTGAAACCTTAAACCCTTTTTCTACTAGGGAAAATTTTAAAATATAAACTTTCTCTTTCTCTATTTCTCTTATTTTGTCTCCCTTTCTCTCTCTTTCTATTTCTCTTGTCTCCTTTTCTCTGTCTTTCTCTATTTCTTTCTCCCTTTCTTTGTCTCTCTCCATTTCTGGTGTCTCCCTTTCTGTCTCTCTCTTTTTCTCTTGTCTCCCTTTCTCTGTCTCTCTCTTTTTCTCTATGTCTGTACCACTCTGTCTGTCTCTCACTGCCTCTTTCTTGTTTCTGTCTGTACCTTTCCTTCTTTCTTTCTTTACAATCAGTGCATTGCAAAATGTTATTTCCCTGAGGCTTTTAAAACTGCTAAGGTGTATCCTCGCTTTAAATCTGGCTCATCCAACAATCTTACCAACTATAGACCAATATCCATATTATCATCATTATCAAACCCACTCGAAATACACATACACAAAGTAACTCTACGACACATTCAAGAGAACAATTTACTCATAGACAGTCAGTCAGGCTTTAGACCCAATCATTCCTGTCACACAGCTCTCACCAAAATGACAGAAAACTGGTTAGTAAACATAAATGACGACAGACTATGTGGTGCCATCTTTCTCTACTTTAAAAAGGTATTTGGTATGACTGACCATGATATTATTGTAAAAAAAAAGACTTAAAAACTGCACCCTGACCTAATAAAATTAATTCTTTCATTTCTTTCAGACAGACAACAGGTTCTACAACAATTCTCTGTCAAATTCTGCTATAGTTGACACTGGTGTTCTGCAGGGTTCTATTCTAGGCTCGTTACTCTTTGCTATCTCTATCAGTGATCTTCCACTTCATCTTAAACACTCTTCATGTGACCTTTTTGCCGAAGATTGCACAATCTACACCAGGTCACTACAATTGTATTAACTTAGAATCAACTCTTCAGGTACAACCTAATTAGATGGAACAACAACAATGACATGATTATAAATACCGATAAAAGCAAAATCAGTGCTCATAACAACAAAACAGAAACTACAAATTGCGACAAAAACAACACTTCGGCTCTGTACGGAAACATCACGGATATAAACGTTAGCGAACACAAAACACTAGGTTTTATTATTGACCAGCATCTGACCTGGAACTCTCATGTGCAAGGTCTAACAAAACTCATCGCACAAAAAGTATACCAGTTAGCAAAAATCAAGCAATTCATCGATCAAGACACAAGGAAGACATACTACATGTCACATATATAAACACATTTAGACTCTTGCTCAACAATTTGGATGGTTGCTCAGTGATAAATAAAAAAGTCTTTATTCACTTAAAAAGCGAGCAGTAAAACTTATTACTGACAAAGATCAAGCACAAACAACTAATCAGCACAAACGTATCAAAATACTCCCTCTTAAGAACAGGCTCCTCTTCAACAAAACCAAGTTGGTACATCAAATTCTTTCACAGCATGCTCCGCCTTATCTATGGAACCTGTTTAAATTTAGCCCAAAGTGCAGTCAACGCTTGAATAACATTTGTCTTCCTAAACATAGACTTGACCTTTACAAGAAAAGCTTTACCTATTCTGCTGCTCATCTTTAAAATACCCTCCCATCCTGTATAAAAAATATAAACTGTACTCCTTCCTACAACTAAAAACGTACCCAATATCTATTTGATGTCGACTACATGCCTCCATGAATCATAAAAATTTAAACAATTATTTTAGACCGCTCATACAGACACCGAATACAGCTAATTGTTTATTCTGAATTGTCGTGAAAATTTTGTTTGGTAGATAGTCGTTTATATATGTATGTAGTTAGTCATTTATATGTGTATGTAATTGGTCATTTATATATGTATGTAGTTAATCATTTATATGTGTATTTAGCTAGTTATTTATATGTGTATGTAGTTATTCATTTATTTGTGTATGTAGTTAGTCATTGTATGTGTATGTAGTTACTTTATTGTTAATTATGTTTTTATATGAGCAGAATATATGTAGAATGTCTGGAATAGAGTGAAAGTTGAATGACAAAGGGCGTGCCCAATTCTTAACCCGTTTGAAATAAAAATCAATCAATCAATCAATCACTCAGTCTCTCTTTCTTTTCTTTCTTTCGTTCTTTTTTTCTTTCTTTCCCTCTTTTTCTCTCGCTCTCTGTTCATTGCCCAGTTCTTACTCCTTTGAAAATAATATCTTTTCGTTCATTCGTTCGCTTTCTCTCTCTCTCTCTCTCTTTCTTTCTTTCTTTTCCTCTCTCTCTTAACCCTTTTGAAATAAAGATCAATCAATCAATCAGTCTCTTTCTATTTCTCCAGCTGTTCTCAAAAGTCGTGGTTGTTTTTCCCCTTGATACTGTCCTTCTCTTTTCTTAGGTAAGACTTTCAGTGACCTTTGGTACAGAGCTTAAAATAATCGTTTAGACGTACATGAATTATTCAAGCCAAAATAATGTTTCAGAAAATAAAGAGCATTCTGTGTAACAAATCTCTGTCACTGGGAGTGAGGAAAAGAGTGTTCCAGTGCTACATGGAGCCAGTTTTATCTTACGGATACGAGCCATGGTCAGTCTCTAATGAAGTACAACAACGCCAACTTGAAGCCACGGAAATATGGTTCCGTAGACGAATGCTAAGATTACCATGGACAGCAAAGAAATCAGACAAGGGGATTCTGAGAGAGGCTGGGGAGACGAGACAAACAAGAACAAAAGTCAGGAAAAAGGCAGTCCAAGTTCTTAGGAGATGTTCTACGGGGAGGCAAGCTAGAATACATTGTGACAACAGGGAAGATAGATGGCAAAAGAGATCGAGGTGGACAGTGTGAGAGAAAATGCTGGGTGGACCAACAAGATGGCACGGACAAACAACACCAGCGCAGCTTATAATCAGCGCTCGGAGCAGGGCGTTGTGGGAAAGCGTGATCGTCAACAACGCCAGGCGGCGGGGCAACAGGTGCATTAAATAGGAAAAATCTCAGAGAAAAACAATAAGGCCTTGAAACGTGGACATAGAAGGAGGAGGAGGAGGAGGGAGGGAGTTTCATAGGCAGACAACAAAGCAAACAAGAAACGTCCTGAATAAACCGTCACTTTAAAAAGTCATGACAACAGTCATGACAAAAGTCATGAAAAGCAGAACATTATAATTAGACAGTTAAAATATTTCAGTCACGTCAAGAAATATAATACATTAATGAAAACAATACTACATGGGAAAAAGTAGAGGGTAATACTAGAGGGGAAAAAGTAGAGGGTAATACTAGAGGGAAAAAAGTAGAGGGTAATACTAGAGGGGAAAAAGTAGAGGGTAATACTAGAGGGGAAAAAGTAGAGGGTAATACTAGATGGAAAAAATAAAGGGTAATACTTGAGGGGAAAAAGTAGAGGGTAATACTAGATGGAAAAAATAAAGGGTAATACTTGAGGGGAAAAAGTAGAGGGTAATACTAGATGGAAAAATAAAGGGTAATACTTGAGGGGAAAAAGTAGAGGGTAATACTAGATGGAAAAAATAAAGGGTAATACTAGAGGGGAAAAAGTAGAGGGTAATACTAGATGGAAAAAATAAAGGGTAATACTTAAGGGGAAAAAGTAGAGGGGGATACTAGAGGGAAAAAGTAGAGAGTAATACGAGAAGGGAAAAAAGTATAGGGGAATACTAGAGGGAAAAAGTAGAGAGGAATACTAGGGGGAAAAAGTAGAGGGTAATACTAGAGGGCAAAAGTAGAGGGGAATACTAGAGGGGAAAAAGTAGAGGGTAATACTAGAGGGGAAAAATGAAGAGGGTAATACGAGAGGAGAAAAGTAGAGGATAATACTAGAGGGGAAAAAGTAGAGGGGAATACTAGAGGGGAAAAAGTAGAGGATAATACTAGAGGGGAAAAAGTAAATGGTAATACTAGAGGGGAAAAAGTGGAGGGGAATACTAGAGGGGAAAAAGTAGAAGGTAATACGAGAGGAGAAAAGTAGAGGGTAATACGAGAGGGGAAAAGAAAAGGGGAAAAATAGCAAGAGGATGGCAACGATATAGATCTGGGATCGGGGAACAAGGGAAGGTGGGACAATATAAAGAGGTATACTAGGTTCTTCAGCTTAGTCAAGTGCGCAGTGATAAACAAACGAATGATAAATTTGTTGATCAGCTGTGGCCAATCTTCTCTAGCGAACCAACACAAGATGATCGATGAAGACTTGTTTTTTTCAATATGGAAAAGCTGTCGCCTGTAAACATCAACGTGGAAGCTGTCTAAACGTTAACTTCAATGAAGAAAACAAAACAAATGATCCTAAAAGTTGTTAAAACTTCTAGAAGCGACCAAAGAAAACTACCGTTGCATAAGAGAGCAAACTCCAGGGCCGACTTCCAACGGAAAGTTTTTAAACAGCGGAAGAATCTCATGACGTCGACCGTGTAATCCTAATTCAAATATTACTCCGCCTTTGGCGCATGCGCAGTTTCTAGTTCAAGTGTTGACAAAACTGTTGCCTTGCCGTATTTGCTCAGACTTTTCTTTTTGTCGTTCTTGTCTGAAGAACTTTTCGTGAATGTTCTTTGTTAGTGAGGATGATAAACTGGCTATGCTCTCATTTACTGAACTTCACATATGACGTGTTCTGTGGGATTTGTTTGTTGTTGTAAATCTCACGGTTAACAATGGCTGCCATACTTGGCCAATCTGGAGTGGCACATTAGCCTTTCGCAGGAGTTGTAAGGGTCGTTTTTATGTTATAGTTTTGGTCAAAGTAGATATGTGTCATTCAAAGACTGTTATCTTTGTTCTTTCTCTCTTCTCTCGTTTTCTCTCTCTCCCTCTCCCTGTCTCTCTT
The DNA here is from genome assembly GCA_009760885.1 of Achatina immaculata. Taxonomy (NCBI): domain Eukaryota; kingdom Metazoa; phylum Mollusca; class Gastropoda; order Stylommatophora; family Achatinidae; genus Lissachatina; species Lissachatina immaculata. Next base: position 14,935,038 of record CM019698.1, read on the forward strand.
TATATGTCTCTTACTTCCTCTTCGCCCATTCTATCTTGTTTCTCTCTCTTCTTTTTTCCTTTCTTCTCTCTCTCTCTCTCTGTTTTCTCTCCCATTTCTTCTTTCTCTCGCTTCTCACTTTCTTCTGTCTCTCTATTCTTCTCTCTTCTCACTCTTTATTTTCCTCTCTTTCCTTCTCTCTCTCTCTCTCTCTCTCTCTCTCTCTCTCTCTCTTCGTCTCTCGTTCATAACTCGGTTTCCCACTTTTCTTCCTCATTCTTCTTGTCTCTCTCATTCCCTCTCTCAATTTTCTAATCTTTCTCTCTCTCTCTCTCTCTCTCTCTCTCTTTTCTTCTCTCTCCTTTATTTCTCTCTGTCTCTTATATTTCTCTTTCTAAATCCATCTTTTATTTTCTCTTATTTCCTTTTCCTGCGCTCATTCATGTCTGCCTCCTTCTCACTCTCTTTTCCTTACTGTCCCATTCACTCCTCCCTTCTCTACCTCTTTTCTCTCTCTTCCTGCCACACTCTATCTTCCTTTTCCTCTCTCTCTCTCTTTCTCTCTCTCTCTCTCTCTCTCACTTCTCCTGTTCTGTGTGTCTGTCTGTCTTCCTGCCTTTTCCACCCTGCAATTGTATAAATTTGCAGTGATCTTGATTCGTTGATCGACAGTTAACTACAATCAGCACATTCCCATATCAACTCCGCCGCCAGTTCTAGTAACTAACTTACAATGTGTGCACTGACTCTCCCTGCCACTCTTTGACTGTGGGTTCGTTGCCTCCATCTATACAGGGGAAACATGAATTAATAGAACATTGAGACATTGGAAACATGAATTAGTAGAACATTGAGACATTGGAAACATGAATTAATAGAACATTGAGAAATTGGAAACATGAATTAATAGAACATTGAGACATTGGAAATATGAATTAATAGAACATTGAGACATTGGAAATACGGATTAATAGAACACTGAGATATTAGAAATATGAATTACTGTGGAAATGAGACATCAGAAATATGATTTACAGAAAAGTGGGATATTACAAATATCATCATCATCATCATCATCATCATCATCATCATCATCATCATCATCATCGTCATCATCTTCATCATCATCATCATCATCATCATCATCGCCTTTCACTCCCTTGAAAGCATAAGCCACTTCCTTCCCTCACTCTCAGTTCCTTCATTCTGCATATATGTTGCATTATCTCCCATTCCTGGTCTTTTCGGAGTTCCGGGTATCGTTACCTTTTCTTTCAAGCGGAAGTTAAATCCTGAAATCAGTCGAACAAAATTCACAGGACACTCCAAATCGTACACGAAACTTGATTCTCGCCGAGTGAGGACAATTTCGGACTGTCGACGTGAACCCTGGTAGAAGATCATTCTTCACAAGATTTCTGGTATAACGATAAAGTAGAGAACTTGGACAATCACTGGAAAAATTCACATGGAAACAGAATTGATTAGAGATACAGCGAGAACATCAATAAAATTACAAATATTCAGAGACAGATGATGATTAAATTCAAGTTTTAGTCCATGGCTATCACTTATCACTTATCACTTATCTGTACATCCATATTTGTAGTTTCATGTTAACAGTAGTCCATATTTCTAATCTCTCAGTTTTCTATATATCCATATTTCTAATCTCCCACTTTTCTATAAATCCATATTTCTAATCTCTCAGTTTTCTATAAATCCATATTTCTAATCTCCCACTTTTCTATAAATCCATATTTCTAATCTCTCAGTTTTCTATAAATCCATATTTCTAATCTCTCAGTTTTCTATAAATCCATATTTCCATTGCTTTTTTTTCTATAAATTCATATCTCTGGTGTCCTAGTTTTCTATAAATCCATATTTCCAGTGCTTCTTTTTTCTATAAATTCATATTTCTGATGTCTCAGTTTTCTATAAATCGGCGTTTCTAGTGTTTCAGTTTTTCAGTGAGCCATATTTTTAATATCTCACTTTTCTACATATATATATATATATATATTTCTAATACCTATTTTTTGCAGTAATCTAGATTTGTAATATCTCATTTTCCCAGTAATCCATATTTGTAATATCTCATTTTCTCAGTAATTCATAATTGTAATGTTTCATTTTCTCATTAATCCATATTTCTATGTCGGATTTTCCAGTATTTCATATTTTAAATGGCAGGCCAAGATCAGGAACGAGGAGGTTTGGGAAAGGGCAGGACAACAAAACTCTGAACCTACAAATCATGGCTAGGAAGTGGAGGTGGATTGGCCAAACTCTGAGGAAACCCGACACCAACATAACAAGACAGGCACTGACATGGAATCCTCAAGGAAATAGAAAACGAGGAAGGCCTAGACTTACTTGGAGAAGAGAAATTATGACAGTGCTCAGAGACAAGGGATACACATAGAAGGAAGCAGAGAATAATTCCAAGAACAGGGATGACTGGAGAGCCTTTATCCGTGGCCAATGCTCTCAAGGGAGTGAAAGGCGATGATGATGATGATGATGATGACAATGATGATGATGAAGATGATGACGATGATGATGATGATGATGATGATATTTGTAATGTCCCACTTTTCTGTAAATCATATTTCTGATGTCTCATTTCCACAGTAATTTATATTTCTAATATCTCAGTGTTCTATTAATCCGTATTTCCAATGTCTCAATGTTCTATTAATTCATGTTTCCAATGTCTCAATGTTCTATTAATTCATGTTTCCAATTTCTCAATGTTCTATTAATTCATGTTTCCAATGTCTCAATGTTCTATTAATTCATGTTTCCAATGTATCAATGTTCTATTAATTCATGTTTTCAATGTATCAATGTTCTATTAATTCATGTTTCCAATGTCTCAATGTTCTGTTAATTCATGTTTCCAATATCTCAATGTTCTATTAATTCATGTTTCCAATGTCTCAATGTTCTATTAATTCATGTTTCCAATGTCTCAATGTTCTATTAATTCATGTTTCCAATGTCTCAGTGTTCTATTAATCCATATTTCCAATGTCTCAGTGTTCTATTAATCCATATTTCTAATGTCTCAGAGTTCTGTTAATCCATATTTCTAATGCCTCAGTTTTCTATTAATCCATATCTCCAATGTCTCAGTGTTCTATTAATCCATATTTCTAATGTCTCAGAGTTCTGTTAATCCATATTTCTAATGTCTCAGTGTTCTATTAATCCATATTTCTAATGTCTCAGTGTTCTATTAATCCATATTTCTAATGCCTCTGTTTTCTATTAATCCATATCTCCAGTGTTTCAATGTTCGTACTTTAACAAAAATATTTCAACATTTGTGACAAAACAACACTTTCTACTTCTATATCTTTCCCTCACGATTTCTGTCTTGATAGGCAAAATAGAACATTAGGGCCCCTTTTCCCCCCTCTCTCTCTGATCACACTGACGAACCGTGGGCCTGTTTGACTGTCACCTGCCCCGTCAATCCTCTCAATATTAAGTATTTGTTCATCGCTTCCTCCTCCCTCTCTCTCTCTCTCTGGTTCTTTTTTTTTTTTTTGCCATGCCAGGTAAGCTTAGCCAGAAAATGTTGGTGGAAATAGAAATTGGCTCAATAAAGCCAAAGTGGCATATTGTAACCTCCGTGTAGCTTGTGCGCAAGTTAGTTTCCTAGGGACGACATTGACAAGAGCACGTACACGGCCATATCCAAGATTTTCTTTTGTTGTTTTTTTTTTTTAAGTGAAAAACGAACCACAAAGTTTGGATTTTAAATATCTGAAACATACGAAAAAAAACTTATTTTCAGCTGTTCATTGTGTTAATATTTTCAGAGTTTTTGGACTTCTTATTTGCTTAAGGTAAAGGTAAAGTATTTATTTTATAATTTTTAATATGGTGCTGAAAATGGACGCCGGTGTATCAAGCATAGTTTATAACGCATGTGAGAAGTAATATGAGTGGAGATAGATCTCATCTTTCCATATTTTCATACTTTAACGTCTAGATTTGACACTACATTTTACAGTTTTATTTAAAGCTGATATGTTTTCTGTACACATATTCCGCAAAGATCCCCATTTTCTGTACAATAATCATGTGTTCACATTTCTGATATCTCTGTTTTCTTTTTACACAGACATATTTCTGAGATCTCACTTTACTATATTTCTAATACCTCACCTTAATATATAGCCACATTTTTAATATCATACTTTACCTCAAATCCACATTTCTAAGGTCTCACTTTATTATATATCCATATTTCGAAGGTCTCAATTATGTATATATATATATATATATATATATATATATATACTATTAACATTTCTAGGGCGTTATTTTTCAATACATCTAAATTAATAATGTCTCATCTTGCTATATATCCACTTTTCTAAGATGCCAGTTTTCGATATATCTAAATTAATAATGTCTCATTTGCTATATATCCACTTTTCTAAGATGTCAGTTTTCGATATATCTAATTTAATAATGTCTCATCTTGTTATATATCTACTTTTCTAAGATATCAGTTTTCGATATATCTAAATTAATAGTGTCTCAAATTGCTATATACCTACTTCTTTAAGATGTCAGTTTTCTATATATGTAGATTTTTAAAATCTGCTTTGTTTTTTTGCTTTTCAATTTTGAGAGTCTGCACTGTTTTCTGTTTGTCTTCTTTCATTATCATCATCCATTCTGGCAAGCGGGAAAGTAGAAATCTATATTTTCACTCAGTGAACCTCATCAAGTGTGAATCTCACCAAATGTGAATCTCATCAAGTATGAGTCTCATCAGGTGTTAATCTCGTCAGGTGTCAGCCTCATCAGGTGTGAATCTCATCAGGTGTGAATCTCATCAAGTATGAGTCTCATCAAGTGTGAATCTCATCAGGTGTGAATCTCATCAGGTGTGAATCTCATCAAGTATGAGTCTCATCAAGTGTGAATCTCATCAAATTGGCAACTGGCTTGAATGAATAGTACTTACAGAGTGTCACCATCTTTCTGATGTTCATCATCATCATGTGCCTTTTCCAGAAAGAAGGCTGGCGGTAATGAATCGCGAGTTCCCTCGCTCTGCCGCCTTGATGTTGCACTCAGTCAGGCTGTGTCCTGTCCATTCTCGGATGTTATCTTCCCATCTACATCTCCGCCTTCCTCTTGCTCTATTTCCTGATACCTGTCCTTCTTCTATTGTCTTTAGTATGTTATTATGTTATTTGATATGTTCCGTTTACATATTTCGGTACAACTACAGGCACTGCCATCACCACCACCACCACCACCACATCACCATTATCATCATCATCATCATCATCATCATCTTCTTCTTCTTCTTCTTATAATTCTTATTCTTCTTTTTTTTCTTCCAGGTCTTATTTTTTTACCTTAACTTCTTCTCTGTCATGTCCTTCCTCTTTATCTTCTGTTTCTTTATCTTTTCTTCTTTCAAAATTCTTCTTCGCTTTCGTCGTCATCTTTTCCTTCTCTACCATCGCTCGCCTTCCTCTTCTTATTCTATTTCTTTTGTCCTTCTTATCAGCACAGACATTCTACACTTTGATCTACTATCAGACCCACTGCAGAACACCTGATAGACTCGCTGTCCACAAATGGTAGGTCCGCTGTCCACGTATGGTAGACCCGCTGTCCACACCTGGTAGACCCACTGTCCACACCTGGTAGACCCGCTGCCTACACCTGGTAGACCCACTGTCCACACCTGGTAGACCCGCTGTCCACACCTGGTAGACCCACTGTCCACACCTGGTAGACCCACTGTCCACACCTGGTAGACCCGCTGTCCACACCTGGTAGACCCACTGCCCACACCTGGTAGACCCGCTGCCCACACCTGGTAGACCCACTGTCCACACCTGATAGACCCGCTGTCCACACCTGGTAGACCCGCTGTCCACACCTGGTAGACCCACTGGCCACACCTGGTAGACCCGTTGTACACACCTGGTAGACCCGCTGTACACATCAGATAGACCAGCTGTCCACAAATGATAGACCCGCTGTCCACACCTGGCAGATCTACTGTCCAGAAATGATAGACCCGCTGTCCACACCTGGTAGATCTACTGTCCACACCTGATAGACCCGCTGTCCACACCTGGTAGACCCGCTGTCCACACCTGGTAGACCCACTGGCCACACCTGGTAGACCCGTTGTACACACCTGGTAGACCCGCTGTACACATCAGATAGACCAGCTGTCCACAAATGATAGACCCGCTGTCCACACCTGGCAGATCTACTGTCCAGAAATGATAGACCCGCTGTCCACACCTGGTAGACCTAGTGTCTACAAATGATAGACCCGCTGTCCACACCTGGTAGATCTACTGTCCAGAATGATAGACCCGCTGTCCACACCTGGTAGATCTACTGTCCAGAAATGATAGACCCCTGTCCACACCTGGCAGATCTACTGTCCAGAAATGATAGACCCGCTGTCCACACCTGGTAGACCTAGTGTCTACAAATGATAGACCCGCTGTCCACACCTGGTAGATCTACTGTCCAGAAATGATAGACCCGCTGTCCACACCTGGTAGATCTACTGTCCAGAAATGATAGACCCACTGTCCACACCTGGTAGATCTACTGTCTACAAATGATAGATCCACTGTCCACACCTGGTAGACCTAGTGTCTACAAATGATAGACCCGCTGTCCACACCTGGTAGATCTACTGTCCAGAAATGATAGACCCACTGTCCACACCTGGTAGATCTACTGTCCAGAAATGATAGACCCACTGTCCACACCTGGTAGATCTACTGTCTACAAATGATAGACCCACTGTCCACACCTGGTAGACCTAGTGTCTACAAATGATAGACCCACTGTCCACACCTGGTAGACCCGCTGTCCACAAATGATAGACCCACTGTATACACCTGGTAGACCAACTGCCTACAAATGATAGACCCACTGTATACACCTGGTAGACCAACTGCCTACAAATGATAGACCCACTGTATACACCTGGTAGACCAACTGCCTACAAATGACAGACCCACTGTATACACCTGGTAGACCAACTGTCTACAAATGATAGACCAACTGTCCACACGTGGTAGAACCATCTCCAATCCCTGTCCACCAACATGATACTGATATGTACTGGCAGTTTTTATTCACATACTGCTTTATGCTTCTTCACTTACCCGCTGTAGAGTCTTCACTTGTCCGCTGTGGAGTCTTCACTTGTCCGCTGTGGAGTCTTCACTTGTCCGCTGTGGAGTCTTCACTTGTCCGCTATGGAGTCGTTACCTACCTGCTGTGGAGACTTCACTTACCCTCTTACGTAGATTCCCTTATCCCTTTTAGTTTGGTTTATTGTAACCACTTTAGGTGTCTTCACTAACCCCCAAAATGTCTTCATATATCCCCTTAGGTGTCTTCACTTATCCCTTTAGGTGTCTTCACTTGCACTCTTAGATGTCTTCACTTATCCTATTATGTGTTTTCACTTACTCTCTTATTTGTCTTCACTTGCGATGTCATCACTTATCCCATTAGGTGTCTGCACTTACCTCCTCAGGAGTTTTCACTTACATCGTTTGATATCTTCACTTACCCCTTAGATGTCTTCACTTACGCCTTAAATGTCTTCACTTATTCCCTTAGTTGTCTTCATTTATTACATTTGATGTCTTCGCTTATTACCTTTGATGTCTTCACTTATCTCTTTAGATGTCTTCACTTATCCCTTTAGATGTCTTCACTTATCCCTTTAGATGTCTTCACTTATCCCTTTAGATGTGTTCACTTACTCCCTTAGTCGTCTTCACTTATTACCTGTGATATCTTCACTTATCGCTTTAGATGTCTTCATTTATCCCTTTAGATGTCTTCACTTATCCCTTTAGATGTCTTCACTTATCCCTTTAGATGTCTTCATTTATCCCTTTAGATGTATTCACTTACTCCCTTAGTTGTCTTCACTTATTACCTTTGGTGTCTTCACTTACCCCTTTACATGTCTTCACTTATCCCTTTAGATGTCTTCACTTATCCCTTTAGATGTATTCACTTACTCCCTTAGTTGTCTTCACTTATTACCTTTGGTGTCTTCACTTACCCCTTTACATGTCTTCACTTATCCCTTTAGATGTCTTCACTTATCCCTTTAGATCTCTTCACGTATCCCTTTAGATGTCTTCACTTATCCCTTTAGATGTCTTCACTTACTCCCTTAGTTGTCTTACCTTATTACCTTTGATATATTCACTTATCCCCTTAGATGTCTTCACTTATCCCTTTACGTGTCTTCACCTATCCCTTTACATGTCTTCATTTATCCCTTTACATGTCATCACCTATCCCTTTACATGTCATCACCTATCCCTTTACATGTCTTCACTTATCCTTTTACATGTCTTCACTCATCCCTTTACATATCTTCACTTATCCCTTTACATGTCTTCACTTATCCTTTTACATGTCTTCACTTATCCCTTTACATGTCTTCACTTATCCTTTTACATGTCTTCACTTATCCCTTTACATGTCTTCACCTATCCCTTTACATGTCTTCACTCATCCCTTTACATGTCTTCACTCATCCCTTTACATGGCTTCACTTATCCCTTTACATGTCTTCACTTATCCCTTTACATGGCTTCACTTATCCCTTTACATGTCTTCACCTATCCCCTTAGATGTCGTTTCTTATCCCCTGAGATGTTTCAACCTGTTGGTAAAGGACTTTTCTCCTACCCCTGTCTTAAAAGACTCATCTGGGGTGTTCAGTTTTGTTCATTGCTGGAATAATTCAGCTTGTAAAGCAAACTAATAACCACTTGGAAACAGCAGGTTATTTTCTAGTTAGAAAACATGAAGGGCGTGTTTATTATAATTTTTTCTTTTACATGTAGATTTAGTGGGTGTTTGTCGGTATTCAAAGGTTTAACGATATTCAAAGGTTTAACAATATTCAAAGGTTTAATGATATTCAAAGGTTTAACAGTAATTCAAAGATTTAAGGCTTGAGGCACGATAACATCTTAACCATATACAGTTCTTGACCCTGGTGTGAAATATTATATTTATATTTCCAGCTGTATAAGTTAATGTCCCAGTAATGAGTGCTCCATTATTTTGATTTAATGATGGTTTATGAAACGGCTGGAGGTCAGAGGCGTGTCTAAGCTGTCACTGTAATCAGAGGACTGGCCACCCACGCGCTCCGGGCAGTCCCGTACGTGCTCCGCCTTCCGTTTCAGCATGCACCGAAGCGGGCCCCTGACTGATGGGGCCAGTCACACACTGGTTGTGGGTTACACGCCCTAAACAACTACTTTCTGGAAAAAAGTCCCTTTCCCCTATCCTCCCTTCCCCTCCTCCCAATTCGATCATCCTCCTAAAGCGACTGCCGTCATCATTCAATCATGTGTCGTCCTCCATACGCTTCTGTCCAAGATGGCTCTTGCAGTCTCCTCCTTGTCCATTCTTAGGCTGCCCTGAATTGATGCCGTGTCTACCAGCTTGTCCACTCTCTCGCTGTCTTGGACTCCTGCATGACCCGGGCAGCAGATCCAAGTTAAGCTGGATGACCAAGACCCCTCTAGAAGTTGGACTTGATCCTTACGGAAGAAATGTCTCTCGTTCTCCGTAACATGTTGTGGGGGAGTCTGTTACAATGGCTCCACGCTTAAGGAGTCTGCTCCACCAACTAGATCTGGAAGCTGACGAGCATTACTGACACTTGGCAGTTTCTTATAGAGACTGAATCTGGCATTTATTATATCGGCATAGTTTAGACTGCCGGCAATCGGTAATACGTAACATTACTGCTATTCATAATTTTATGACAGGTAAAGGTAAAGTTCCCGTTTCCATCCCATTAAGGCTTATTTGGAATATGGTGTTAGACCCGTATTTTCCATGATCTTCAGCACACGGCAGTGTGATGTGGTCAGTATCACGTCTGGCCTCATTTACCTTCCCAGATTTCTCTGGTACCTATTTATAGAGGCCGGGTCGACCACGGGGCCTTATTAGTATGTACAAGAAAAAAAAAACCACTGCTGGGACATGAACCTTTTTTTTTGTACTGTACCAGGTATATGTGTGTATATTCAAATCAATAAATCATAAGGTAATACTGTAGCAGGTATATTTGTGTAAATTCAAATCAATAAATCAGAAGGTAATACTGTACCAGGTATGTTTGTGTAAATTCAAATCAATAAATCATAAGGTAATACTGTAGCAGGTATGTTTGTGTAAATTCAAATCAATAAATCATAAGGTAATACTGTACCAGGTATATTTGTGTAAATTCAAATCAATAAATCAGAAGGTAATACTGTACCAGGTATATTTGTGTAAATTCAAATCAATAAAACATAAGGTAATACTGTGGCAGGTATATTTGTGTAAATTCAAATCAATAAAACATAAGGTAATACTGTAGCAGGTATATTTGTGTAAATTCAAATCAATAAATCATAAGGTAATACTGTAGCAAGTATATTTGTGTAAATTCAAATCAATAAATCATAAGGTAATACTGTACCAGGTATATTTGTGTAAATTCAAATCAATAAAACATAAGGTAATACTGTAGCAGGTATATTTGTGTAAATTCAAATTAACAAAACATAAGGTAATACTGTACCAGGTATATTTGTGTAAATTCAAATAAATAAAACATAAGGTAATACTGTAGCAGGTATATTTGTGTAAATTCAAATCAATAAATCATAAAGTAATACTGGACCAGGTATATTTGTGTAAATTCAAATCAATAAAACATAAGGTAATATTGTAGCAGGTATATTTGTGTAAATTCAAATCAATAAATCATAAGGTAATACTGTACCAGGTATATTTGTCTTTGTAGGAATCCCAGAGTTTCTCTTCTGTGCTTCTCTCTATGGATCGTACCTGGGTCCTGAAGTCTCTGTAAATGGTGTAGGTCTGTAAATATGTGTTCAGGAGTCGTGGGATGGGGGGGGGGTGGTGGGGGATGGGAGGGCGAGTTGACACGTGCCTTGGACTGTAACAATGGCCTGCTACCTGCGAAAATGATTCTTTTTTTTTTTAATAAATACTGAAATTCAGCAAATATAGTAATATTTTAATAAATAGTAGCTAACGTGGCTGTTAATGTAATATTTAGTTTAGAAAATATAAAGTGGTAATGTGTTCAGAAAATAAGTCCTAAAATGCTATATTGAACCTATCTTGTTATATGGAAGTGAATCATGGACAATAGGCAAGTCTGCACAAAAATCGTTGGAAGCAGCAGAAATGTGGTTTATTAGAAGAATGTTGCGAATCCCCTGGACAGCAAAAATAACTAATGAAGAATGTATGAGAAGAGCTGGAGAGACAAAAAAACCTTGTCAAAAAGATAAGAGAGAGAAAATGTACTTTCATAGGACATGCAATGAGAAGAGGGGGCATTGAAAATATTATAACAACAGGAAAAATAGAAGAGAGAAGATCAAGAGGAAGACCAAGAGAAATGATACTGGACAGTCTGACGGGATGGTGTGAGAGGAGATCACCAACTGAGCTGATGGCCTGCATGAAGGATCGCGTACTCTGAAGAAGTATAAGGGGGAAAAGAGAAAGAATATAAGAGGATAAGTCAAGGAGTATAAGGGGACAAGTGAAAGAATATAAGAGGATAAGTCAAGGAGTATAAGGGGACAAGTGAAAGAATATAAGAGGATAAGTCAAGGAGTATAAGGGGACAAGTGAAAGAATATAAGAGGATAAGTCAAGGAGTATATGGGGACAAGTGAAAGCATATAAAGGGAAAAGTGAAAGTATATAAGGGGAAAAATGAAAGCATATAAGGGGAAAAGTGAAAGAATATAAGTGAATAAGTGAAAGCATATAAGGGGAAAAGTGAAAGCATATAAAGGGAAAAGTGAAAGTATATAAGGGGAAAAATGAAAGCATATAAGGGGAAAAGTGAAAGAATATAAGTGAATAAGTGAAAGCATATAAGGGGAAAAGTGAAAGAATATAAGTGAATAAGTGAAAGCATATAAGGGGAAAAGTGAAAGAATATAAGTGAATAAGTGAAAGCATATAAGGGGAAAAGTGAAAGCACATAAGAGGATAAGTCAAAGAGTATAAGAGGAAAAGTGAAAGCATATAAGAGGAAAAGTGAAAGCATATAAGAGGAAAAGTGAAAGCATATAAGAGGAAAAGTGAAAGCATATAAGGGGAAAAGTGAAAGCATATAAGGGGAAAAGTGAAAGAATATAAGTGAATAAGTGAAAGCATATAAGGGGAAAAGTGAAAGAATATAAGGAGAAAAGTGAAAGCATATAAGAGGAAAAGTGAAAGCATATAAGAGGAAAAGTGAAAGCATATAAGGGGATAAGTCAAAGAGTATAAGGGGAAAAGTGAACGCATATAAGGGGATAAGTGAAAGCATATAAGAGGATAAGTGAAAGCATATAAGAGGATAAGTGAAAGCATATAAGAGGAAAAGTGAAAGCATATAAGAGGAAAAGTCAAAGAGTATAAGGGGAAAAGTGAAAGCATATAAGAGGAAAAGTGAAAGCATATAAGAGGAAAAGTGAAAGCATATAAGAGGAAAAGTGAAAGCATATAAGAGGAAAAGTGAAAGCATATAAGGGGAAAAGTGAACGCATATAAGGGGATAAGTGAAAGCATATAAGAGGATAAGTGAAAGCATATAAGAGGATAAGTGAAAGCATATAAGAGGAAAAGTGAAAGCATATAAGAGGAAAAGTCAAAGAGTATAAGGGGAAAAGTGAAAGCATATAAGAGGAAAAGTGAAAGCATATAAGAGGAAAAGTGAAAGCATATAAGAGGAAAAGTGAAAGCATATAAGAGGAAAAGTGAAAGCATATAAGAGGAAAAGTGAAAGCATATAAGAGGAAAAGTGAAAGCATATAAGAGGAAAAGTGAAAGCATATAAGAGGAAAAGTGAAAGCATATAAGAGGAAAAGTGAAAGCATATAAGAGGAAAAGTGAAAGCATATAAGAGGAAAAGTGAAAGCATATAAGAGGAAAAGTGAAAGCATATAAGAGGAAAAGTGAAAGCATATAAGAGGAAAAGTGAAAGCATATAAGAGGAAAAGTGAAAGCATATAAGAGGAAAAGTCAAAGAGTATAAGGGGAAAAGTGAAAGCATATAAGAGGAAAAGTGAAAGCATATAAGAGGAAAAGTGAAAGCATATAAGAGGAAAAGTGAAAGCATATAAGGGGATAAGTGAAAGAATATAAGTGAATAAGTGAAAGGATATAAGGAGAAAAGTGAAAGCATATAAGGGGATAAGTGAAGACATATAAGGGTTTAAATGAAGACCTCGAAGGGATATGTGAAGACATAAAAAGGGATAAATGAAGTCTTCTTAGGGGATAACTGAAGACATCTAACGGGATAAGTCAAGATATCTAAGGGGATAAAGCAAGAGACCCTGTGGGCACTTCATGATTCTTTGGACACATAACGAGGAGGGTTTGAAAACTTCACAACAACAGAGAAGACAGATGGGAAGAGAGGCAAGGGAAGACCAGGAGGAAAAAAAAAATCACGGACAGTCTGACGCGATGGCACAACAAAAAGTCACCAGGTGGAGCTGATGGGAAATATCGGTGACTGAGACCTGTGGAGAAGCAGGAAGACAACACCTGGCTGCACTATACCTGGTGATGATATATCTGGCTTGTGAAGCGCTTTTAAAAAGTAGGCAGATGTTAGATGTTTGTACAGGTTCCGGCATAAAGGAAAGCTCGATAGTTAAAATGGAAAATAAATTAAGCGACATACGTGTTTTTTGTAAAAAAAAAAAAAAACAGAAGTGAAATGAAACTCAGAAAAGTGGGTATTTTTATTATTACTGACAATCACATTTAGGTTTTGAAAATTACGCCGGTTAGATGACCGCCATTACATTTGATACATTCAGCCAGGCGTCTGGAAAATACCTGCATAACACTATTTAATATGTTCAAATGTAATTGATATGTAATGATATTTTGAATGTATTGTCGGATTCCATCCTTCAGGCCTGCAACTGACCGTGGTGGACTACCTCCACAAAAAGAAGTCTGCGGCCGATAAATCCGGTGACCTTGCCGGCCAATGAATATCCCCAAATCTGGAAATAAGACGATTGGGAAATGCTTGTCGCAGCATGGCCATGGACTGTCGGGTTGTGTGGGCAGTTGCTCCATCACGTTGAAACCATATTAGTCTCTTATTTCTATTTGCCAACTCTGGAATGAAGTATTTAGTTAGCATCTGCACATAGAGATCGCTGTTAACAGTAAGAGGATGCCCGTCTTCGTCTTCAAAAAAGTATGAGTCAATGACGTCGAATGATGCAAGGCCACATCACATTGTTACTTGTTCACTATGGAGCGGTTTCTCATGCAATAATTGTGGATTTTCATCTGACCAGTATCTGAAATTCTGCCTGATCACACTTCTGACAACTCAAAAATCTGCTTCATCAGACATCATGTGGTTATTGAGCAAATTCGGATTTTCTTCAATGCCTGCTAGAAAATCGGTAGCAAAGTCAAGTCTGTTAATTTTAACCAGATCATTCAGTTGATGAACAGCGTGCAAATTGTAAGAGTGGACATGCAGATGATTATGAATGATGCGACGTAGCGAGCGATCCGACATATCAAGTGCCAAAGCGTGGCTAACAGCTGATCGCCGAGGGCTACGAACCAATGCTTGAATTAGTTCAGGTGTCTGTTGAGTTCTTGGACGACCAGTATTCTTATTAAAGGCAATTAGCGGCTTCTTTAATTTTTTTGACCCACCTCAAAATTGACCTCCGATCGGGAACATTATCACGGGGATGCAACTCAAAATGGCGAAGAAACTTTCATTATACAGTAAAAGACGATTCTCCACGTTTAAAATAAGTTTCAACAGTGAATGCGCAATGTTGTGTTTGCCAAGAAGCCATTGCTAAAAGTTAGTGTCCGCTGCGTCTCTGACCTCGTGGTACACACGTATTCAGTTTCTGCGCACTACGTCAGTTAAATCCAGCCATGCTTTATGCCGGACCCTGTACAAGCTGTAACCTAGCAACGTCTTGTTCAGAGTGATTTCACTGCTTGGCTTGGGCAGTTAGTGGGTCTATACCGAGCTCATCATTTCTCGATTCTGATGGGTGCTGTAGGGGAGGACGTCCCAGTTGGGTGGGGGTAGAGGGGGGAGAGTCCAGCCGATGTGTGACCCTGAGACTCGGAGATATAAAGGGGGGGGGGAGGGAACAAGCATTACATGTAACAATATTAGTTTCTCTTCGTCAACATTTATCAGGGTTTTTGTTCTATTTGTCCACATTTGTTAGGGTTTAGCTTCTCTTTGTCCATATTTGTCAGGGTTTAGGGTCTCTTCGTCCACATTTATCAGGGTTTAGGTTCTCTTCGTCCACATTTTTCGGGGTTTCGGGTCTCTTCGTCCACATTTGTCAAGGTTTAGGGTCTCTTCGTCCACATTTGTCAGGGTTTAGGTTCTCTTCGTCCATACATGTCAGGGTTTAGTGTCTCTTCGTCCACATTTGTCAGGGTTTAGACTCCCTTCGTCCACATTTGCCAGGGTTTAGGTTCTGTTCGTCCACATTTGTAAGGGTTTTTGTTCTCTTCGTCCACATTTGTCATGGTTTAGGGATCTCTTCGTCCACATTTGTCAGGATTTAGGTTCTCTTCGTCCACATTTGTCAGGATGTAGTTTCTCTTCTCTTCGTCACAATTTGTCAGGGTTTAGGATCTCTTCATCCAGATTTGTCAGGATTTAGGTTCTCTTCGTCCAAATTTGTCAGGATTTAAGTTCTCTTCGTCCATATGTGTCAGAGTTTATGGTCTCTTTGTCGACATTTGTCGGGGTTTAGGGTCTCTTAGTCCAAATTTGTCGGGGTTTGTCCCCCATAGTGGCTAAATAGGGCACTGAAATGAGCAACCAGACATTCCGATCTCCTATAATCAGAGGAAAAGCATGATAAAAACCTACAGGAAGCCACAAACACCACCACATGATGACTATCACATGCTAAACAGAAAGGAACAAGTCACCATTTTCCGTCTCCAAACAGGACACAGCCGACTCCAAAGGCATATGTAAGCTTAAAGCTGGTACTACTACTCTTTGTACATGTGTCCAAGTGCCCCAGACTGTGGAATATATCCTCCAAAACTGTACCAACTACGAGACACTGAGAAGTAATTACTGCCCCAGTGAAACGACCAAAGAAGATAAGCTCTACGGTTCCATACATGAATTACAAAAAAACAGTGAAATTTATCCAAGCGACAGGACAGCAGATATAGGCAGAGGACGACAGATATAGACAGAAAATGCGTACGAAGAAGAAGAAGACTCCCCATATTCCTTGACTCTCTCGAGCCCCCTACGAGGTAGTGGGCACCTGCGATGGGCAAACATCATACGACAAGAGGAGAAAACTTGGCCAATCTTGTCATAGCCAACAAAACGGGGAAAGTAATTAGGCAGACTCAGCGACTCTTTTTTCAAACACAGCCTTCTTTTGCTAGCAAGTGTCGCAGGTGTAGAAAGTCAAAAGAACACAGCGGGAGTTTGTTGAATGAGTTGCAACTAAAGAATGTTACGAGAGGATCTGAATTAGATCATTTGAATGGACATTTCTAAAAAAAAAACACGGGAGATAACTCTACAAATGTATAGTCTCAGTATTTCATTAGTTTGATACCTTTGACGAAGTCCCGCCATAGCAATAAATGGGTTACTGGGTGTGACGTTGCTGTTCTCTCCTTTCTACAACACACGTTCAAACAAGTGATGATTTGAACGTTTGTCATTTGATCATGTGACTTGCCACCAAATGGGTTTTTGGCGGGGCTATTGGAGAGAGATAGCAGATGTGTAGAAGCTAGAGGATGGGCGTACGGAAATTTGTGAGATCTTTATCTGTAAACACAGTGCTGAGAAAGTGATTTAATACGGCGTTTATATGTGAGATCTTGGAGATAAGCTTATGCTCGGACCTATTCTTCAATGCAGAAATTGCTCCTAAGTTACGGCCAAAGTCAACGTTTTATGCTGTTGTATGGTGAGCTGTCACTACTTACGGCATGATTCATGACACACGCTCATCCACCACTAGACCACGCCCTACACGTATGAAGGGCGGGGCAAACGTGTAACACCCTGCTCATAAACCTTACTTCTTACGTGTATGCCGCCTGTCTACTACGACCGGCCCTTTGATTTATAGAAAATATTGTCGGACTTCGGTTACATTTCCCAGCAAACATGTCTAGTTTTATATCTGAGTTGACTTTGGCGTGCGTGTAGGGGAATCCATCACACTACTGCTTTCATGAGCAAAGTCTGCATTAAATTATCGTAATAAAATTACTCTTCTGGAGGACACGTAGAAGCACTTAGCTTTGATAGTAAACTTGAGGTGTAGTCATAATGACAGAAGAATATAGGAAGACAATAAGCAGTGATCATATGGGCATTTACACACGTTCTGATGACTGACGATAATATTGATGATGGTAAGGATGAACAAAATAGAAACACAGAGGAAAAAAAAGAAACGGCAGAGATATACTAGATATACTGATTAAAAATGTCATCGCAAACAATCGCCATCTGAGATTAAGGAAAACAAATGTGGAGACAAAGGAGCACTGTACATGCTGCATGCTGATGATGACAAGGCATTGATTTATATCAGGGGTCGGCAAGTTGTAGGCCACTGCAGAGCCAGATTAACTGTGATATTATACGTACATTAACATTACGCATGAAAATAACAATTACTATTACCTTACTTTATTATTATTACTTTCATGTATTATCTGTAGACATGAATGTCCCTTCCAGACACCCTCACAAGGTGGCATCTCACCCTTTTATTGGAAAAGGGTGCCGACCAAGTCAATCCTGCCAAAAAACAATAGTTATGTTCACTTTGATTTTCATGCTTTTGATAGGAAGTTTGGCGACCCCTTGGTTAGTGCTTTGTGTACGATTCCAACGATAGTTAAACGTCATGAGAATTTAGAGAAAACCGTCTTGGAAGGGTACATAATGGGAAAAAGAAAGAGAGGAAGACCAAGGCGAAGATGGCTGCAAGACATCATTGATAATCTGCGAATGGACGCATCCGCAGCAGGGCATCTTGCTTACAACCGAGAGGCCTACAGGAGAGCTGTCATGGAGGCAAAGTTCTGCAAGGAACATGCAAATGACTGACTGTCCAAGCACACTCTTCTAAGAGTACAGAGTTCTACCTTTCTTAATAGACTTAGAGAGTCCATGATAATTGTAGTTCGCCGTACATTCTGAGCCATCAGCCAATTCAAGGCCCGTGTAACGGCTTCAATTTCCGTCCGCATGTTTGAGCAGCTGCTCCGGCCATGATTTTGAGCAGTCTTCCTTTGGAGTATGCCGCTAAACCCAACCCGCTTCTACCCCCTCTGTGTCCTAATCCATGACATGCATTGAGAAGAGGGGGCATTGAAAATATTGTAACAACAGGAAAAATAGAGGGAAGAAGAGCCAGGGGATGGCCGAGAGAAATGATACTGGACGGTCTGACAAGATGATATGAAAGAAGGTCACCAACTGAGCTAATGGCCTGCATGAGGGATCGGGTACTCTGGAGAAGCATACTAGCCAACGCCAGTCGGCACGGCACCTGATGATGGCGATAATGTACTGATACATCCATATGTGTACGAGTATGCGCTAAATATACTTGGCGTGTTCATTATCAAGTTACAGTGTTACTTCTTTGAGGTATTTAGTAATTTCCGACTATATTTGCTACATTTGTTTTGGTGTATAATCCGATTAGTCTTGGTCACCTACTAATTCTTTCTCCATTTAAGTTTCTCAGCGATTGTCTCTAACTTCTGTCTTCTTATGTCACTTTCAAATATAAGGTCATTGCTTTGCGTTTTCACCGTGATTTTGATTTTATGGTGTTCTATAAGTTCTTTATTTTTCTTGCTCCCCAGTGGACACACGCTGGTCCAGATGATGATGATAATGATGATGATCGCATCATCATCATCATCATCATCATCGTCATCGTCATCGTCATCATCATCATCATCACCATCATCATCATCATAATCATCATCATCATCATTACCAATAATTGTCAACATCTCCTTGATAAACATTATCACACTGTCACCTACACATTCATCATGAAAGGATAACTTACTATATAATTCTTTGCTACTTCCGTCAAAAAATGTTTACATTTTTACAAATAATTAAGTTTGTTGTTAGATTTAGTTTGTTACTCTAGAAGTGAAGAAATGTCTTCTTCTCCTCCTTCTATTTTGATTTCTATATCATCAGTCATTTACACTGGAAGAAAATTTCCTCCATGAATTCCAACATCATCATCATCATCATCATCATCATCACCATCATTATCATTGAATTTTCAACTTTTCTTCACAGTTTTTCTACCTGTCCTCTTGTCTCTGAGCCCAGATTCAGTCTCTTAAGTCTGTTGAGTGTACAAGTTTGCAGGCTGCTTTAACAGGTTTGGAGAATGCCTGTACCTTTGCCGTGTCTTCACCTTCGGTTATTTTCTGTAGATGGTCAAGCAGTCTGCAGTTTACAGACGCTATCGTTTAATTCTCATTTCTTTTTTTTTCCTTTGAGTTTTCATGTGTTTTCCCCCTCCGTTAACACGTCATATTTATCATTTTTGTTTGTAATGAAACAGAATAAATTAGCCTACAGAAACAAGACAAAAGACTGGAAAATCTAACAAGAGAATGAGGAAAAAACATCGAGCTCTGTCGATCTTCCTAAGTGCCATGATAGCAGCAGTGGCCGCTCAGATAGAGCTGGATGAACTGGACCGTAAGTTGGTTACTCTATTTGTTGCTTATATTTATTTGTTGTCCTAGTAGCTTGTTTGTTTGTTTTTTTTTTTTGCATTTATTGTGTTCTGCAATAGTTCTTTTTGTGAGTAGTTATAAACATAGAAACCAAGTTAAGATTATTCAATTAAAATGTAATATCCACCCTCATTTATGCTTGCGAAAGCTGGAAAACAACAAAACAAATAGACAACAAATTAGGCTCTTTTGAAAACAAATGCCTAAGAAAAATACTCGGTATAAATTGGAGCAAATTCAAGAACAATGCAGAGATAAGACAGATGAGCAAACAACAATCTGTCTCATCGGTGATCAGAAAAAGGAGATGGGCGTATATCGGTCACGTGATGAGAAGAAACAATCAGAGATTCCCAAAATAGGCTATAAAGTGGAACACAGCAAGCCGAAGAAAAAGAGGTCGACCACGTGAAACTCTAAAAAAGGCAGTGTTAAGAGAGGACAATTTAATAGGCATAAAATCCCTTGATGAGGTTGAAAAGCTCGCTGAAAACAGGAAAACATGACGAGCTACCAAGTGAGCCCTATGTGGCGTTTAACGGCACGGGAAGGACGTAAGATGTAATTAAACTGTGTGCAATATATATAAAACATGGGCACGAACACCCAACAACAAAAGGCAAATCATCACAACAGAGATGAGGACAAATGTGACAAGAAGAGACCAAATAAGAAATGGCATCATCAGAGCAAAGGCTGGAGTAACACCAGTATTACACTATATCCAGAAACAGCAAGTCAAATGCTTTGGCCATGTTACACGGTTGACACCAGACAGTATACCACAGAAATTATCCATGTTAAGAATGGTAGGAAACAGAGGGAGAGAGAGAGACACAGAGAGAGAGAGAGAGGCAGACAGAGAGAAACAGAGGCCGCCTATGAAGAAGGTGAATGGAGGAGAAAACAGAAACCTAAAATATCTCCTCATCCGAAGCAAACTGCTGAGCCTTATCAAAAGGTCTGTTTTGTCCATGAGCACTGGTTTGACACTCAGCGACCCATAGTTGACCAAGACCCTGTCTCATTTCTCCGTTGGTACCCTCAGAAACAGGCCTAGCCTGGCTAACGGAGCAGGGATCGGGGTATAGCAGAAAGAGTGTGTGAGAGGGAGTGAGAGAAAGAGAGACTGACAGAGACAGTTAGAGATAGTGAAAGAGACAAAGACACTCAAAGAGAGAGATAGGCACACACAGAGTATGAGAGAGAGTGAGAGATAATAAGAGAAAGTGAAAAGGAGAGTGACAGAGAGCGACACGGAGAGAGACACAAAGAGAGACATACTGAGTGTGAGAAAGAGTGAGAGAGACGCAGAGAGAGAGACAATGACAGAAAGAAAGACAGATACAGAGTGAAACAGAAAGCAACAGGGAGAGTATGAGAGAAAGACAGAGAGTGAGTGTGAGAAAAACAGAGAGTGTGAGAGAGAATGTTAGAGGAGGAGAAAGAGAAAAAGAGAAAGAATGATATAGAGTGAAAGAAATAGACACAGAGACAAAATGAAAGAAAGATAGAGAATGACACAGAAAATGTGAGAGAAAGACAGAGAGTGAGTGTCAGAATGAGTGAAAGAGACACTAAGCCACAGAAAGAATGTGAGAGAAAGACAGAGAGAGATGGTGGAAGAGAGAAGCAGAGAGACAGGTAGAGAATGAGCGTGAAAGAGACAGAGACAATGACAGAGAGAAAGCTAGACAGAGAGAAACAACGACAGAAAGAAAGCTAGACAGAGAGAAACAACGACAGAAAGAAAGCTAGACAAAGAGAGATGATGACAGAAAGAAAGCTAGACAGAGAGAAACAACGACAGAAAGAAAGCTAGACAAAGAGAGATGATGACAGAAAGAAAGCTAGACAGAGAGAAACAACGACAGAAAGAAAGCTAGACAAAGAGAGATGATGACAGAAAGAAAGCTAGACAAAGAGAGATGATGACAGAAAGAAAGCTAGACAAAGAGAGATGATGACAGAAAGAAAGCTAGACAAAGAGAGATGATGACAGAAAGAAAGCTAGACAAAGAGAGATGATGACAGAAAGAAAGCTAGACAAAGAGAGATGACAGAAAGAAAGTTAGACAAAGAGAGATGATGACAGAAAGAAAGCTAGACAAAGAGAGATGATGACAGAAAGAAAGCTAGACAAAGAGAGATGATGACAGAAAGAAAGCTAGACAAAGAGAGATGATGACAGAAAGAAAGCTAGACAAAGAGAGATGATGACAGAGAGAAAGCTAGGCAAAGAGAGATGATGACAGAAAGAAAGCTAGACAAAGAGAGATGATGACAGAAATAAAGCTAGACAAAGAGAGATGATGACAGAAAGAAAGCTGGACAGAGAAAGACGATGACAAAAAGAAAGCTAGACAGAGAGAGAGAGAGAGAGAGAGAGAGAATGACAGAAAGAAAGCTGGACAGAGAAAGACAGAAAGAAAACTAGACAGAGAGAAATTATGATAGAAAGAAAGCAAGACAGAGGAAGAGAGACAATGACAGAAAGAAAGCAGGACAGAGAGAGAGAGACAGTGACAGAAGGAAAGCTAGACAGATAGAGAGAGACAGTGACAGAAAAAGACCTATACACAGAGAGACAATGACAGAAAGAAATCTAGCCACACAGAGAGAATCAGTGACAGAAAGAAAGCTAGACAGATAGATAGATAGATAGATAGATAGATAGATAGATAGATAGATAGATAGATAGATAGATAGATAGATAGATAGATAGATAGATAGATAGATAGATAGATAGATACAAGCAATGACAGAAAGAAACCTAGACAGGGAGATTGATTGATTGATTGATCTTTATTTCAAAAGGGTTAAGAATTGGGCACGCAGGCCCGTCTGACATTCTGCTCTTTATCATACATCTTTCATTCTATTCCAGACATTCTACAAATATGCTGTTCATATAACAAACATAACTAACATTGAAGCCGAGAGACATAAAATAAAATATAACATTTACGTTTCGCTCTTAAACATTCACTGAGTGACAGAAATAAAGCTAGACAGATAAGGAGAGAGACAATGACAGAATGACAGCTAGCAGAGGGAGAGAGAGAGCAAATGACAGAAAGATAGTTAGACAGAGAGACAGAGAGAGAGAAAAAAGAGACAATGACAGAAGGAATTCCAGAGAGACACACACAAACAGAGTGTGAGATAGAGAGAATAATAAATCACAAAACACTTAAGTTATTGTTTTTGATGATGATGATGATGATGATGATGATGAGGAGGAGGAGGAGGAGGATTATGATGATGATGAAGATGATGATCTCACAAACAAATAACTTCTAATTTAAAATAAGTGTAAGACATATAAAACTTGTCGTTATTTAGCATCTCTTCTAAACTTTCTCTTCCTCAAACATTCTCCCCATACAGCAAGCAGACCATGTGAACACCCAAACACCATCAACTTACCCTCGGATAATCTGTGCTTAGTTCCCATCAAATCAGCTTACTCGTGGGTCGTGGCTGCCTCCACGTGTGAGAGAGCTGGTGGGTCTCTCTATCAGGTGGGTTCCTATCTATCTATCTATCTATCTATCTATCTATCTATCTATCTATCTATCTATCTATCTATCTATCTATCTATCTATCTATCTGTCTGTCTGTCTGTCTGTCTGTCTGTCTGTCTGTATGTCTGTCTGTCTGTCTGTCTGTCTATCTGTCTGTCTGTCTATATGCCTGTCTCTCTGTCTGCATGTTCATGTATCTTTCTATCGTGAGCATCTCTCTTTCCTTCTCTATCTTTGACTATTTATCTCTCTATTGATCTCTCTGACTGTTTATCTCTGTGGCTCTGTATCTTCTTGTCAGTTTCGGTCCGTCTATTTCTATATATCTGGCAGTCAGACCTGTCTCACTAACACACAATAATTAGTGTATAAATATATAACTATGCACGAAACACTGCAATAAAGCTGTGATACCAGAATATATAAAATAGGAAAGATGTAAGAACAGCTATTTCTTCGTCATGTATGTTTCTGTTTGATTTAAGGCTCACGCCGAAACGTCACAGCTTTGTAGTCGTTAAGTAATAAAGCTGTTCTTACAATTTCCCTAGTTTATACATTCTAGACATGTCCCATGGGTGATCAGAAAAAGAAGATGGACATATTTCGGTCATATGACGAGAAGAAATAATCTGAGGATCCCCAAACAAGCTGTCAATTGAACACAACAGGCCGAAGAAAAAGAGGTCGACCACGTTAACTATAAAGAGGACATTGTTAAGAGAGGCCAGTTCAGTGGGAATAATATCCCCTGATGAGGTTGAAAAACTCACCGAAGACAGGAAATCTTGGCGAGCTACCATGCGGGCCCTGTATGACGTTTAACGGCACGGGAAGGATGTGAAATGTAAGACGTATTTTGCTGCACTGTTGCTATTTAATTTTATTGCTATTTTTATGAGATAATTTTGTGGTTGTAATGTCGTTATTCCGTTTTCACTCTGTGTATCTTGACATAGACGCCAGAAGAACGGCTGATGTCCAGGCCAGACTTGATGAGATGTCTTGGGTCTATGTCCGACGCTAGATATGACGACATGTGGATAAACGCTTTCGGGGTCTGGTCACCGCACTTTTTCTGGACAAATGGTAAGTGCACGTCTACTGTGTACAAGGATTTAATTACAGTGTGCGCTGTAAATCGTGGACCCATAAGGGTGGCCAGTTTATTGGGGATATAGTTGTTTTGTCGCTACTGTTGCCAATGTTCAGAATACTTTGAGGGCAATTATGACAACCATTATGGATAAAAACAACAATAGACTGATAAAGCAGTATACTCGGGTGATGATTCATTATATCGGGTCTTCTGCGTGTAGAATGTAAACTGTAGATATATTGCTATTCATTTCTGTGTATATTTCCACTACTGTCCGCTGGAATAATGTTCTTTCTTACATTACTATTCTACGTTGTTCTGCGTCTGTTTTGTTACTCACTTCACAGACTTACTTGCTCCCATGTTCATTCTCTCTCAGTGGAAATAGTAATACAGAAGCAGCAACTTTACAGTTGAAATGACTTTAATGATGCACGGGGTGACGATGAGTCGATGAACGATATGATGAGAACGACAAAAGGCATCAACAAAATCCATGGACACAAGACTGGACATCTCCACGATACAATATATGTTCCTGGCAGACTACTGTCGCCATCAGAACAACCTAATACACTCTATTATACGTCTATTTCACTAAACAACATTTCAAACAGCCTAATATACGTCTCTCTCAGATCTTTACACAAAACACAACTGTCCCTCAGTCATATGATTTCTCTCTCACCTGACCTTTTCCCTGTCATTCCCCATCTGTGACACACATGCAATCCGACACAAAGGAGATGGACTCTACTCACAAACAGCTGATTATTTTAGAAGATAACTCATTTTAAACAAATGTTCCAATTCTCAGATGAGTTATCTATCTTACATCCTAACATGCAATATACTGCCATATTGAGATGGCTCGGACACTTGGAAAGGATGAACAAGAACAGACAGACAAAAAGGGCTTACACAGAAGTTAGGAGACCGACCAAGAGGCAGACCAAGACAACGGTGGCCTGACAACCAGGAAGAAGACATACGAGCCCTCAGAGTGGACAGGTGGCAGGAGAAGGTTAAGAACAGAGAGGAATAGAGACAATTGGCAGGAGAAGGCTAAGAACAGAGAAGAATAGAGACAACCGGCAGGAGAAGGCTAAGAACAGAGAGGAATAGATACAACTGGCAGGAGATGGCTAAGAACAGAGAGGAATAGAGACAACTGGCAGGAGAAGGCTAAGAACAGAGAGGAACAGAGACAAGCCTTGTCTGCAGCAATGATCCGCAATGGCACAGAAACCAATGAATAAATTTGCATACATCACGCCAAGGAGAGGGGAACCTTGGGTTGTATGTAATAAGTGGGAATGAATATTTTTATCTAAGTAATGTAGTATATAAGAAGGGGATTGTTGGTCTACAAGAGATACCTTATATGACCCACTGTCATAAAATATACCTCCCAGTATTGATAACACGTACACATGCACCAGCCAAGTTTGACAGTACCCTGTCAGCAGCTGTTTTGTTTCAACCACACAAAAGCAACAGGTTACCATTTTGACCTGCATGGAGCAGGAGCTGTGAGGTCATGGAATCTTTCACCCCCTACAAGAAATGCCGGGGAGCTAACTCCGTGCAGCCTCCCACAAACTGTATGAACCATTTACATTTCCTTTTCCTTTTCTTCTGTGAGCAGCTGCTGAATTCAGCAGCTTTCTCAGCAGCTTTCTCAGCAGTTTTCTTAGCAGCTTTCTCAGCAGCTTTCTTAGCAGCTTTCTCAGCAGTTTTCTTAGCAGCTTTCTCGGCAGCTTTCTCAGCAGTTTTCTTAGCAGCTTTCTCGGCAGCTTTCTCAGCAGCTTTCTCTGCAGTTTTCTTAGCAGCTTTCTCAGCAGTTTTCTCAGCAGCTTTCTCGGCAGCTTTCTGGGCCACTGAAACTTACTGCTGCAGAAAAGATAACTCCCCATTCTTCTCTGTTCTTGATTTTTTTCCTCTACCCATTGTTGTCTCCAGCAGCTCGTATATCTTCTTCTTGGTTGTCTAGTCATCGTTGTTTTGGTCTATCTCGCTTCATCATTTCTGCATAGAACATCGTTGTTTTATCTATCCTCCTCCATTCTCTCTAAGTACCCGAGCCACCTACAGTCTGTTGTTTTTCAATAATGGCTGTTAGAATTAAACAATGTGTATCTTTCTTTGTCGCGTCTTATCTTCCATTGCTGTCTTATAGGGTCTCTTAATGGTCTATACTGTCAGCCGCGAAGAGCCGCGCCGCGCCGAACTGCACAGCGCGGGCTGCTGTTGCGCAGGCCGACTGTTCTTTTGGCGAAAAAGCGCTCTCGAGTTCCGTGCGTGGGGAGAAAGCCTTTGGCTCCCTTCCCGGACGGCGAGACTTAAGGTGTTTTGATGCAGGAACGAGAGGTTTGTCCGTAGAGCGAAGCCTATAAACGGCTAGCCTGCCAGGCTCGTGCTAACGCGTCTGTGGTGTACTACGGTGTTGTCGACCGATGGTCTCGAAATTGGCCCATCTCTCCGCGGCTGGCGAGATTCTTCAGCTGCCGTGCGTGGAGTGGGGCTCCTCCTGGCCAATGAAGAAAGGTGCTATTATGGGTTGCCGTGCGGCACCACTGTGGAAAAGGTGAAAGATAGGAATAAGCGAAGTAAACACTAATCAAATCACGGCACCTCTGGTCGGCCTCGTCCTAAGTGCACTCATATCGGGCGAAATGCCTGAACCGTCTTAACCCATAGGTTAAGACACTGCTGGCGAGATTCGTCGGATGCCGCGAGTGGAATGAAGCTCCTTCCGGCCAAGGAAGAAAATGGAGAAAAGCAATCAGAGTTACTGTGTGGCACCGATGTGAAAAGTTGGTGGAAAGGATAAAGTGAAGCTTAATCGGTATGTCCAGTAGTATCGCGGCAAGAGCTACCCATACCACAGCGCCTCTGATCTAGAGGTCGGCCACGTCCGATATGCACCCATACTGGTAAAATATGCCTAAGCCGGCTTACACCAGAGGTGAAACTTGATGGCTACGCATGTCACGGTACCTCCACTCTAGAGGTCGGTCATGTCCGAAACACGCCATACTGGGATAATATGCCTAAATTGGCTCAACCCAGGGGTGAAAGTCACTAGTGACGAGGATTCGTCCTCCTGGACAAAAGCTTCGCTCTGGTCACAACTAGGAAGGGTAGCGGCCACGACCACAAAATGCTGAAGTCGGAGACACTGGACCAGGGCAGTCCAGATAGGCAACCATATCTCACCCGGCGGGGATGTATGCGTATCCTAATCACGCTGGGGTTTTCCGGTGAGAAAGTCCAACTCTGGACTGAATGGACAACCACCTCTCACCCGGCGGTGATACACGGGTATCACAAAACACGTCGAGGTTTTCCGGTGAGAAAGTCCAACTCTAGATTAAACTGGTGCAATGGAAACCACGGTGTCACGCAATCCCACTCCTGAGACCCACCGAGAATACAGGCTCAAGCCGTGCGATACTCTGAACCTCTTGTGGTCCTCTCAGGGATCTCGTGTGGTCCTTTTGCCAGTTGTCCTTTTGGGACCACACGGGGGACCTATAGAGGACCACAGATGTAAATTCCATAGGATCACGGGGCGGTCTTGGTGGTAGAAGCTAACGAAGAAGAAGAAGAAGAAGTAGAAGAAGAAGAATGGTCTTTACATTGTTCTCAGGATTCTATTCTCAAATATCTGTGTTTGGTTTTATCTTGTTTAGGTGAAATCTGTGGTTCTGCCCCATATAACACAACTGTGTCTTATAAATGTTTAGTTTGATGTTGTGGGATATAAATTTTTTATTGTAACTATTTAAGGACAAAATATGGCTTGTTTCCAGCGTGGGCTAGATAAAAGGGATGGCGACTGCAGTAAAACTGGTTAATATAAATAAGGTAGATAGAGGTGTATGGTGCAGTTTTACAAAGTGAGGGAGGAAGTGAGCAAGGTGAGAAAAAAACGAATATAAAGTATGAGAATGTATAAATGAAAAACATACAACATCCGATATTTCGGCGTGAGCCTTATTCGAGGATACATGCAAAAACAAAATACAAACATATATAACTTATCTGAAGCGTCTTGCTCTCAGCAAAGTGGAAATGTGTATGGAAGAAGGAGGAAAAAAAAAACGTTGCCTACAGACAAAAGATTCCCGATATAGCCAATCATAGCGAAGATGCGGAGAGAGAGAGGAGGAGAGCAAGTGGGAGAAAGGGGTTGGGGGAAGGCAATAGAAACATGATATCCGCTAGAGGTGTCGGGGGGGGGGGGGGGTGGTGGGGGGAAAAGGGAGAGAAAAGAGGACGCGAGAGATAATGAATGAAGAACTTAAACGCCTACAAGGAGGAAATGTACAACTGGTGAATGGGACAAGACCAATATGTTGGCAGAGAAGGAAATTGGATGGTGGTAGGGAGGGGTAGCATAGAGAAAGAAATTAGAGTATAAAAAAGACCAGTGGAAAAATAAAGAAGTTACAGAAAGCTGAAGACATTGTTAATTCCAGCTGGGTGGAGACAGCCAGTGTGCTCTAGTCCTTACCTGGTCTTTTATAATACTGGAGCTATTGAATATCGTTTATTTATTCTTACTATGAATATTTCAGATGAAAGCAACATTCGGCGTGTAAATCTTGTACAAGTGAGAGCTATTTAAATAAAAGCCCCTTCATTTATGACTTATATACACTTAGGCAACATTTATATATATATATATATATATATATATATATATATATATATATATGTACATATTTTTTTTTCTATGACTTTCTCATTTCTAGGAAGTATAGTGAACCCGGTCAACTACTGCACCACAATACAGCCGTCAGGTGAAGACCAGTCACTAGGGCCTATAACCAGCGATACTTTGAGCGTGGACTACTGCGTCTCTGTGTGTCACGATGTTGGGGCTCGTTTTATTATATTCTACGTGAGTTTCTCTCTGTCTGTCTATCTGTTTTTGTTTGTCTCTCTACCTGTGAAACGCTGCCTGCTGGATTGCAGTGCACTGAAAAATCTTCAGAAGAACCCGATGCTACCAAACTCCTATATCACCGACATTGTGTACGGAGATACATAACAGTTGAGAATTGCACTTTCTGGCACAAGCGAAGAAGACTTACTGTACAATCCACTTTCTGACACAAGGGGAAAGTTTTTTACATTCCACTTTAAATGTAAATGTTGCAGAAGGGTTCTTCAAATATCATGGACACAAAAAAGAACAACTTCTTATATCTTATATCTTTCCCGTGCCGTTAAACGTCACACAGGGCTCGCAATGTAGTTTGCCAATTGTTCCTGTTTTCTGTGAGCTTTTCAACCTCATCAAGATATTTTATGTCTATTAATTTGGCCTCTCTTAACAATGTCCTCTTTAGAGTTTCACGCGGTCTGCCTCTTTTTCTTTGGCCTGTTGTGTTCCACTTGATAGCTTGTTTTGGGATTCTCTGATCATTTCTTCTCATCACGTGACCAACATTCGTCCATCTCCTTTTCCTAATCACCCATGAGACTGGTTTTTGTTCAGTTATCTGTCTTATCTCTGCATTCTTCTTGAATTCGTTCCACTTGATGCCGAGTATTTTCCTCAAGCATTTTTTTCAAAAGAGTCTAATTTGTTGTCTATTTCTTTAGTTGTTTTCCAGCTCTCGCATGCATAAATGAGGGTGGATATTACATTTGAATTGAATAGTCTTAACTTGTTTTTTGTGCTTTTAACTTTTGAATTCCATATGTTCTCAAGATTCTTGAAGATCGATCCTGCTTTTGCAATTCTAATTCTAACTTTCTTTCTGGTGTCACCATCCTGGTCTATGTAGCTGCCAAGGTATGCAAATTGATTGACTTCTTCAACATCTGTCCCTTTTACGTGTATTTTTCCAGTTTGATTAATGGGAAGTTTCATTATTTTTGTTTTATCCTTGTTAATTTCAAGTCCTATTTTGCTATCTGTTTTTTCTTGCATGGAATTCACATTGTTACTGATAAGAGTTATATCATCAGCAAAATCAAGATCTCCTAGTAGGGTCCCATGAACCCAGTCAATACCTGTGTTACCTGTGGAGGATCTTTTCATTATGAAGTCTATTGCAATTCCAAAAAGCAAAATAGACAGTATACATCCTTGTTTCACGCCTTTTTCAATTAAAACCATTCACTCATCCCTTCTTCTGTTTTGACTGCACAAACATATCCATTGTATAAGTCCTTAATGATGTTGACAATTTTGATGGTATTCCATATAGACTTAAAATTCCTCACAATGAATCTCTGTGTATGCTATAAAATGCCTTTTTAAAGTCAATGAAGTTCAGTATTAATGGTTTCTGCTTTTCAATATGTTCTTCAAGTATTATTCTTAGAGTAAAGATCTGGTCGAGACAGCTTCTCCCTTTTCGAAATCCTGCTTGTTCTTCTCTCATTGAGGTATCCACTATATCTTTAAGTCTATTTAAAATGACCTTGCAAAATACATTTAACACAACTGATATTAAAGATACTCGTCTCCAATTGTTACAGTCAATAAGATTGCCTTTTTTTGTGGTATTTTAACAATGATTCCTTTTTTTCCATTTAGAAGGGACCTTTTCTTCTTTCCAAATCATATTAAACATTCTCTGTAGTTGTCTCATATTGTCACTATTGATAGCTTTTAACGTTAAGGTGTTATTTCATCTTCACCTGCAGCTTTGTTGTTAGCCATTAAATTCACTGCTGTTTCAATTTCATGCAATTTCAGCTAGGTTGACATCTAGTTGTGGGGCTGGTAAGTTGGTTTCAAGATTTATCACTTCTTTTGGGTGTGGTCGATTAAGTATTTCTTGGAAGTGTTCAGCCCATCTTTGCTTTTTGTCTTTACTTGGTGTTAATAAGGTTCCAGTTTTGCTAAGGATTGGTCTTTCTTTAGTCATAATGGTACCTGTTAGCCTCTTTTGTATGTTATATAAAGTTTTGCTGTCTCCTGTTTCCGCTTCTTTCTCTGCCTTTTTCGCCATATTTTCTATGTATTCTCTTTTATCCCTTCTAGCTGAACTTTTTATTTTCTTGTCTATTTATGTTGCTTTCGCCAGATCTTTTCCAAGATCTGTTTTTACATTCAACATGTCTAATTTGACTGCTCGTCTTTCATGTATGTACTTCCATGTGTTTCTGATATCCATGGCTTTCTATATGGTTTTCTCACTACACACTACATGAACTTAATATTGAAGAAGGCTGGTCAATAAAGATGATTAAACAGAGAAAACGTAAATATTTTGGACATATTGAACATCATGATAATTTAGAGAAGGCTGTCTTGGAAAGGTACATAATGGGAAAAAGAAAGAGAGGAAGACCAAGGCGAAGATAGCTGCAAGACACCGTTGATAATCTGCACATGGATGCATCAGCAGCAGAGCATCTTGCTTGCAACCGATAGGCCTACAGAAGGTCTGTTAGGGAGACAAACTTCTGCAAGGGACATGCATTTGACTGACTAACATTCCACTATCTGATAAAAGGTAAAAAAGTGAAAAGTCATAAACACGGGTACTGGAAGAGTACCTACCTACCTACCTACCTACCTACCTACCTACCTACCTACCTACCTACCTACCTACCTACCTACCTACCTACCTACCTACCTACATACCTACCTACCTACCTACCTACCTACCTACTTATCTATCTATCTATCTATCTATCTATCTATCTATCTATCTATCTATCTATCTATCTATCTATCTATCTATCTATCTATCTATCTATCTATCTATCTATCTATCTATCTATCTATCTATTTAATCTGCCTGTCTGCCTGTATCCATCCGTCCGTCCGTCCGTCCGTCTGTCTGTCTGTCTGTCTGTCTGTCTGTCTGTCTATCTATCTATCTATCTATACTTTTTCTCTTCCTTTCTGCCAGTGTATATAAACTTGACTACGTTTTCTGTGTATGAATCTCTAGCCATCTGTCTTGGTATGAAAAGACAGTGAAGGATGAATTGACTACATAATCCTTATATATATATATAAAGATGTTTCAAATACCTCGGAAGTATTTTCTCACAAAAGGAAAAATAGGCATAGAGATAGAAAAAAGATGTAACAAAGTGAACCAACTTATCGGGGAAATGGCTCCCATACTAAACAACAAGCGTGTCTCATTAGAAACCAAAAGAACTATCTTTAAGACGATCTTCATACCAACTTTGTACTACCAATGCCAGGGATGGACGCTAATAGCAAAAGACAAATGGAAAATTACAACAACCGAAATGAGATTCTAGAAAAGAATTCTTGGAATATCAAGAATGGACAGAATCAGAAATGATGTTATTAGAAATAAAGCAGGCGTTGAACCCGTTCTGAGCTGTATAAAAAAACAGCAAATAAAATGGTTCTGTCATCTATCACGACTACCAACAGAACGTGTACCACAGAGAGCAATGTTTTACAGACCACACAAAGTCAGAGGAAGGGGCCGCCCATGCAAACGATGGACCGATGGTATAGCAGATTCCCTGAACATCTCAATGTACGAAGCCAACAGGCGAGCCATTGGGAGACAATTGCACTTCACCTCTACACCTAGCAGTAAATGAGGAATGACAAGACAAGACAAGACATAAAGGTGAAGATTGGTATTAACACAGTACCTCAGTCTGTGTTCTAACATGTGTACAAACAGTATTGAAAGTACCTGCAACTTTCAGCAAGCAAAATACAGTTAAGGCAGAAAAGAAGAAACAAACTTACGGAGAAAGTAAGTTCATCATTCATGGTTTAACTTTATTTAAAAGGCAAGATGCAGATCAAATGAGTACCTGACCAAAATGATAGGAGTAAGAGAAATAAATTATAGGTATATGGAAAGTGCTAGAAAGAACACTGAACTGAACAGATTATTTAAATCCCAACGAGTTATAAATGTCTTGAAACTGAACAGACTACGCTGGCTGGGGAATGTAGAAAGAATGGAAGAGAACAGACAAAAGAAAATGATATATGTACAAGAGATGAGGGAAACAAGACCAAGGGGTAGACCAAGGCAGAGATGGTATCACAAACTGGAGAGAGAAGATTAGGAACAGAGAGGAATGGAGGCGAACTTTATCTGCAGCAATGAGCCTTAATGGCCCGGAAAGCTGAAGAAGAAGAAAGTAGCAGCAAATCTGGGAAGAAAATAATGGAAAAAAGGGGAGAGGGGAGTATTCCATCCAAATGATAATTATATGGGAACAAAATTATGAGGGGGGTGGGTATTCCATACAAATGGTAATTATATGGGAACAAAATTATGAGGGGGGTGGGTATTCCATACAAATGGTAATTATATGGGAACAAAATTATGAGGGGGGTGGGTATTCCATACAAATGGTAATTATATGGGAACAAAATTATGAAGAGCGGGTATTCCATCCAAATGATAATTATATGGGAACAAAATTATGAAGAGCGGGTATTCCATACAAATGGTAATTATATGGGAACAAAATTATGAGGGGGGTGGGTATTCCATACAAATGGTAATTATATGGGAACAAAATTATGAGGGGGGTGGGTATTCCATACAAATGGTAATTATATGGGAACAAAATTATGAGGGGGGTGGGTATTCCATACAAATGGTAATTATATGGGAACAAAATTATGAGGGGGGTGGGTATTCCATACAAATGGTAATTATATGGGAACAAAATTATGAAGAGCGGGTATTCCATCCAAATGATAATTAAATGGAAAGAAAATAATGGGGGGGGGGGGCATTCCATCCAAACGATAGTTTTTTTTAAGCAAAGGTATGGGAGTGGGGGGCTATTCCATCCAAATGATAGTTATATTGGAGCAAAACTATGGGAGGAGCGGGTATTCCATCCAAATGATAGTTATATGGAAGATAAATTATGGAAGGGGGGTTGTTACATCCAAATGATAGGTATTCAGACATTTGCATGTCCCTTGCGGAGCGTTACCTCACTAACATGTGGGGGACAAAACGATAAGGGTATTGGAACCAAATATTGAGGTCAATGGAATCAAACGATGGATGTATGGGAACCAAATATTGGGGTCAATGGAATGAAATGATATATTATGAGAGCCAAATATTGGGGCCAATGGTGTCAAATGATGGATGTATGGGAACCAAATATTTCGGTCAATGGAGTAAAATGATAAATGTATGGGAACCAAATATTTGGGTCAATGTAATCAAATGATGGATGTATGGGAACTAAAAATTGGGGTCAATGTAATCAAATGATGGATTTAAGGGAACCAAATATTGGGGCCAATGGAATCAAATGATGGTTGTTTGGTAACCACATATTGGGGTCAATGGAATCAAAAGATGGGTGTAAGGGAACCAAATATTGGGTCCAATGGAATCAAATGATGGATGTATGGGAACCAAATATTTCGTCAATTGAAAGCACATCATTGATGTATGGGAACCAAATATTGGGGGCCAATAGAATCAAATGATGGAAATATGGAAACTAAATATTAGAGTCTTTGGAATCAAATGATGGATATCGTGTGAACCAAATTTTGGGGTCATTGTCACTGCAGACAAATGGTGTTGGTATGGAAACCAAATGATGGGATTATAGAACTCGCTCTCAAAACGGTTTTACAAATTGTTGTTGGAATTTGCTTTCAGTAGTTCTATTCCTAGATATCCATATACAAAATAATAACCAGTCTAATAATTCTGTTCCAGGATGTCGATATACAAAATAATAACCAGTCTAATAATTCTGTTTCCAGACTGAATGTTTACGAAGAATTGGAGAAATATTTTGGCCAAACACCATGGGAGATAAAATCTTGTTGGCAGAAATGCAGATGAAGCCACTGACAGCAATTATTGAGGAAAGACGCTGGCGATGGTTGGGACACGTGCTCCGAATGACTGACAACTCACTATCAAAAACAGCACTAAGATGGGCACCACAGGGGAACAGAAATAAGGGTAGACCAAAAGAGACATGGAGAGGAACAACAGAAAGGGTGTTGAGCAATAGAGGGTTCACCTGGGCAAGAGCAAAAAAAGGCAAAGGACAGACTTTTGTGGAAAACCCTTGCGGAAGCAACATGTCCCCTGGGCACTTAAGGTTCAGAGAGAGAGAGAGAGAGAGAGAGAGAGAGAGAGAGAGAGTAATTCTGTTCCTAAATATACATGTACAAAATAGTAACCAGTCTAGTACTTCTGTTCCTAGATATGCATATACAAAATAATAACCAGTCTAATAATTCTGTTCCTAGATATCCATATACAAAATAGTAACCAGTCTGATAATAAGTTTTTGAAATCATACTAGTCTATAGTAGGACTAATGATGATGATGTTTTAGACAGTCTTGTGAAGGGAGCATAGTGAGTAGCAATCAGTCTACTGTAGAAAGCGGATCAACAACACAACTCCTTCAGATCATCAGAGGAATTACCCCCCCCCCTCCACCACCCCATACAAGTGTTTCGGCTCTATTAAACTCCTGACACTCCAAGGTGCCCCCCACCCACGGGTCATGACTCCCAGGGGTCTGTGGGTTGTTTTTCGTTTCCATTTTGTTTCTGTCCCGAGACTGAAGCACGGTCTTCTAAGAGGCACTGCACCTTGAAGGGTCTTAGCCACTCTGCCACTGAAGACCAGTGTTAGACGTGGCAGATTATGTTCTCAATGCTTGTTTCGCATGCCCCACAGCCAGCATGATGCCTTTTCTGCTGTTTCTGAAAGGCTTTTCAATGACCTTGCTCTTGTTTGTCCCTTTATGCCCAGTTGCTTACATAGGTCGTATGCTGATGTTGGTACGAATCCTTTCGCTCCCACTTCTATCACCTTTGCCTTGACCCCTGCCATATTTGTATTCTTCCCCTCAACTCCTGTTCTTTTAATTCTTAACCAACTTCTACAGCTAATAATGTTGCCATGACTCCTGTCATCTGCCTTAGTTGCTTGACCAGATCGTTGTACTTTTCATCCTTGAAAATACGATTCTCATTGCGTATGGAACTGTCAGTCAGTCATTTGCATGTCCCTTGCGGAACTTTGCCTAACTAACAGCTCTCCTGTGGGCCTCTCAGTTGTAGGCAAAATGCTCTGCTGCTGATGGTCCATTTGCAGATCATCAACGGTGTCTTGCAACCATCTTCGCCTTGGTCTTCCTCTCTTTCTTTTTTCCCATTATGTACTCTTCTAAGACGGTTTTCTCTAGATTATCATGACGTTTAATGTATCCAAAATATTTAAAATTTCTCTCTTTAATCCTCTTTTCTAGCCAGTATTCTTCAGTATTAAGTTCTTGTAGTATGGATATATTTGTTCTTTTTTGGGTCCATGATAGTTGAAAAACTCTTCTTTAGCATTTATATTCAAAGGCATTTATGTGTTTCTCAGCTGTTTTGTTAAGTGTCCAGGTCTCACAGGCATATGTTGCGATGGGAAAGATGCATGCCCTTAAAAATCTTATTTTTGTAGTTCTGTCTGTTCCTCTCCACAGATTCTTTAGTTGTTTTAATTTTTGTCCTCCTTTTAATTCTCTTCTTTTTATCTCCATATTAGTTAGTAAATATCCAAGATATTCAAAACTGTCCACCTGTTCCAATTTGTCCTCATTAATACATATTTCAGCTGCCTTATTTGTTTAGTCAGTTGTCATCAGTTTAGTTGTCTTCACATTAAGATAGAGGTTTTGCTCTTCACTATTCTTACGGACTGACATAATTAGTTTCTCTATTCCTTTCTGTGTTGCGGACAATAATACTGTGTCATCAGCATATCTAATCTCCAGTATTTCATAAACTCCAATTATGGCATTGTAACATTGTTTTCTACATCTTCTGTAACATTCCTTGTTATATTTTCAGTATACACGTTAAATAAGTAAGGAAACAGATTGCACCCCTGACTAATGTATAAAACATATTTATGAAATAAAATGGTTCCCTGACTAATATATAAAATATATGTATAAAATAAAATAGTTTCCTGACTAATATATAAAACATATGTGTAAAATAAAATAGTTTCCTGACTAATGGAATCGTAAGCTCTATAGTTATTAGTTTCTTTTTTGCTCTGGAGTATACTACAATGTCCTGTCGTATTCCTGTTCTTGATGACATAGGGACATAATGTGCAATCATTTGCCGATCTATATTTTTTTTTTAAGTGAAAGAAAGAAAAAAAGAAAAGAAAGCATTAAATATTAAACGAGTATGAACTAATTATAACAATTTTCTTTCCCTTTCTCTCTTTAGAACAACAGCAGGTCGCCTTTCTGCTACTGCAGACACCAGCTGGACCCGGTCTACATGCAGCCCTGCTACAGGAACTCCGTTGACTACGAGAACCGTGGAGCTTATTTCATTGTTCACTCCAAGGAAGGTAGGGTCTTGGAAGAGTTGTGCGCTGGTACCTTAGCAGGTTGTCGTGTTTAAGAACATTTAAGTTTTTTGGAAGCGTAATATATATTTTTAATGGTCTATAGACAATATCATCATCAATCTCATCACTATCTTGTGCCTTAATAGTTTGACTTATCATAGTTCTATACAGTGTTTTTCGAGTATTTAGTCTGT
The DNA here is from genome assembly GCA_009760885.1 of Achatina immaculata. Taxonomy (NCBI): domain Eukaryota; kingdom Metazoa; phylum Mollusca; class Gastropoda; order Stylommatophora; family Achatinidae; genus Lissachatina; species Lissachatina immaculata. Next base: position 14,973,088 of record CM019698.1, read on the forward strand.
GATTTTCCAGGCGTATCCTAACCGGTTTTTTTTTCTTTACTCTAAAGTAATCACAAATTGCTGCTTTCTATGACATTTTATTTCATCTTGCACTGTTTCTGGCGGTCTGGTTAACGAAGTGGTTAGGCGCTTGTTCGACTAATCCAGTGGTACCGGATTCAAGTCCCAGAAGAGGGATTTTTTTTTTTTTTGTACACGCCAGAAATTTCACAGTCTACAAAAAATGGGTACCAGAGAAATCTAAGAAGGTGAATGCGGCCAAGCCTGACACTGACCACATCAGACTTTCATGTGGCGAAGGTCAGGGAAATACAGGCCTAACACCGTGACCCCAATATGTCTCACTGACATGGGACCGAGATTTTATTTTTTTTGTGTGGGGAGGGGGGTATTATTTCTGCTCTTTTCTTGTCCAAGTACTTGTTCTTTCACTTGTTCCACCCAGAACATGCTGAAGAATACTCAGGTTATCTAAGGTGAGATGGGTCAAGACCCTGCAGAGGTCGCAGGTTCATGGACTGACCTTCATGTTTGTACAAGGCCGTGCAAGTGTCAGGGGCAATGAAAGATCAGATCACTCTTGGCTGACTCAGCTGTCAAGGAGGAAGGCCAGGGTAACGGATCGAGCAGACATCATCAGTTCTATAGGAGAAGCTGGTCGAACAAAGAACTTTACTGACAACTGACAATAGGAGTTATTGTCAAGAATAAAGGAGCTAGCAATGAAACTTGGTATGCCAAAGATTGTCTGTCAACACACAACAGGCGGTCATCAGCTCAACTTTGCGGTGAGGGAGACACTAAAGAGGAGATCAGAGCATCTATGGATGTGTCTGGACTGCATGGACAGTGGTCTTTCTTTTCTAACTAACGTTATTCCATTAATTCCCTATTCTTTACATTGTTTCTCTCACCTACTGCTAATTTTATTCTTCCCCTCAGCTCATGTTCTTTTTATTCCTCCCCTCAGCTCCTGTTATTCTTCCCCTCGGCTCATGTTCTTTTTATTCTTCCATTCAGCTCCTGTTATTTTATTGTTTCTCTCATCTTCAGTTATTTTATTGTTTCTCTCATCTCTTGTTTGTATTTTACCCAATGAACTCTAGTTCAGTTTTCTCTTTGGCATATTCTTTGAAACAATTTCACAAACTTAGACAGAATTGGTATAAATACGGGGGGAAACAGAAAAGGATGCTAAAGCTAGAATAACCAAGACCAGGACAACTTTTATCCAACGTAGAAAATTATAGCCGTCTAGAAACATCAAAACAAGAACCAAACGTATGCTTTTCAATACAAATGTAAAGACTGTCTTGCTATATGTGTTCAGAGACATGGGTTATGACCAAGACAACACAACAGAGGATACAAACATTCATGAACTACTGCTTGAGGAGGATTTTGAACATTAAATGGCAGGACAAGATCAGGAACTAGGAGGTCTAGGAAAGAGCAGGACAAGAGCCTATGAACCTACAAATCGTGTCTAGGAAATGGAAGTAGATTGGCCACACACTAAGGAAACATTAACAAGAACTTAATACCCTTCTTCTTTGTTGAGAAGCAGGCTGTAATTAACCTTGAGCTAACTGTCTCCCAGCTCGTCAACGCTCTCTAGGACCCTCAGGATAGCTTTAGTGCCACTCCCTCTGAGTGCTTCGCATCTGGGTTTTATTGACCTGAAAAGAGGATTGTCTCCCCTGTTGCTAGTCTAAGCTTACCTGTTCCTCTCCAGTGTTTTTCGCTCAGCCTCATTGTCTGAGGAAACCCCACACCAACATAGCAAGACAGGCACTGACATGGAATCCTCAAGGAAACAGAAAACGAGGAAGATCTAGATTTACTTGGAGAAGAGAAATTATGATAGTGCTCAGAGACAAGGGATACACGTGGAAGGAAGCAGAGAATAATTCCAAGAACAGGGATGACTGGAGAGCCTTTATCCGTGGCCTATGCTCTCAAGGAAGTGAAAGGCAATGACGATGATGATGAAGATGATAATACTCATTAAAACGTGTTTTTCAACCTCCAGCCATCTGTTGCTGGTTTTATCTCTATTTTCAAAATTTAATCTCTTATTTAGTTTATTACTGATTATCATTTTTGAATTGTTTCATCACCAGATATTTATGTTTATAATTTAACTTATCATCCTTGCCTCCATTAATACTTTTGCTTATTGTTTTCAATGATGTTTTGATGATCACATGGCTGGTAAAAAAGGTGCAAGTACCTCTTATGTTTTGAACCTCTGTCATACTTCGGAGCTCTCTGAACCTCCATCATATATGAGACTTATCGAAACCTCCATCTTACATACGCCCTATCTAAACCTCCATCCTACATAAGACTTATTTAAACTTCCATCCTACATAAGACTTATTTAAAACTCCATCCTACATAAGACTTACCTGAACCTCCATCCTACATAAGACTTATCTAAACCTCCATCCTACATAAGACTTATCTAAACCTCCATCCTATATAAAACTTATTTAAACTCCCGTCCTACATAAGACTTATCTAAACCTCCATCCTACATAAGACCTACCTGAACCTCCATCCTACATAAGACTTATTTAAACTTCCATCCTACATGACACTTATCTAAACGTCTATCCTACATAAAACTTATCTGAGCCTCCATTCTACGTAAGACTTATCTGAACATCCATCCTATGTAAGACTTATCTGAACATCCATCCTACATAAGACTTATCTGAAAATCCATCCTACATAAGACTTATCTGAACCTCCATCCTATATAAGACTTATCTGGAGGATTACATAAGTAAACTCTGTTGAACAGCCCGTGATCGTGGTATAATAAGAGATGAGGAAGAAGAAAGAAGAAGATTACTGCTTTCAATTTCTTTCGTCTCAGTCTTATGATATACTTGTCTATATCTGTATCAGCTTTTTCACTTAATGAAACTTCTATTTCTCCTCAGATTCTCTAATAAAATTAGAAAGCGCGGACGCCTTCTCCAGGACAGAGATCCTCTGTGCGACAGTGGATTCCAGCACTTTGGTCCAGCGACAGATGAAAAGCGACACCTGTTTTACTAGGCGACCTTTCCTGTGTACACTGAGTGAGTATCGACTCTGTCCTTGATCAAAGCAGATTATGATGAGACTATTGAAATGGCCACCATGAGTAGTGTTACGGTTAGTGCACTGTTCTCTCATGCGCAGGTCCGGTGATTTTTCAAAGCTGGTCTGGAGCAGGCTTCGTCACGCAGTTGTAGAAACGGCTATCTGGCTCCTTCCACAGCTGAGGAGTTATACATTGGCAGGAATGATGCTGACCGTATCATCCCCACGTTTACATAAGAATAACACTTTAGCACTAAGAGCTTATATAAAATCACTGGGTTAGGCTTCTCTCACGAAGTACACTCAGTCGTTCATTACACGCCGTAAAGAAAAGCCTGGTCAGTAATGTTTCTGTTTCTTGCTTGGCCTTTGATTCTGTCAGTCAGTTCATATACTATTCATATCCTTCGCCATTTCTGCCATTTTTTCCAAGGACTTTTGGTATGTGTTTTCTTGTTTACCCGTATAAAAAGGGTCAAGGCAACATACCCTTTTATATTACTTCTCCGTGCGGGTCACCTACAGGGTGTAGCAGCTCACGGTGATAATTTTTTGTTACACCCTCGAGATTTTCTCATTACAACTTCCGGGGTAGGGGTCGGTCGAGATTCTTCTTTAAGGTCACGTGGGGTAAGAATCTCGTGACAGAAAATGGTGGGAGAGACTGTTGAGTTGTGGTCAGTCTAAGTCTGGATGTTAAGCTGTGTGAATGGATTCTTGTCATGTGTCATGAAGACGCGATGTCCTGTGTCAGCTGTCGGAGCGTATAATTGGACTCGCCATGTGGCAGGGCAACCTGCCGGCAGTCAGCAGTTTGTCACATCATCATCATCATCATCATCAGTCCATTGATTAAACATTATAACAACTCATCACGCGGGACTGGCTTGGTCTTCCATGTCCGTTTGTGCCTACACTATGGTTAGAAAGAATCTGGGGTGGGGGAGGGGGGGTGTGAAACTGAAGACGGTTGGCAACTATTTCAGAACTGCTCAGTATCCAGAACACTAGTTCAAAGATAAAATACCAAACTAGCACCAAACTAGCACCACACTAGCACCAAACTAGTACCAAACTAGCACCAAACTAGTACCAAACCTGTACCAAACTAGCACCAAACTAGCACCAAACTAGCACCAAACTAGTACCAAACTAGTACCACACAGGCATGCACGGGCACGTACCGCTGTACGGGGTCCGTGAACATCTTCTGCTGTACCACCAGCTTCTTCAGTACCTCCGCGGGGAGAAGTTCAAAGGCTGCTCCCCGAATCCATCCCTGTGCCGCTCCTTCACTCCCATCATCAGAGATGACCCCCGTGACTGTCTGGAGCATCTTAAGTGGGACTGAAGGCGTGATGAATATGATCAGGGCTGTAAGAGGCATGAGGAAGGAGTTCAAACCGGAGTTGTTGGTTGCATTAGCTTCACTATTGCAGCCACTGCATAGAGAGGTACATTGTCGTGATGTCGTGATATCATGATGCCATGATTTCGTGATGCCATGATGTCATAATATCATGATTTTGTGATATCGTGATGTCATGATGCAGCAGGACCTTTTAAGCAGCATTCCTCTACGTCTGCTGTTAATTGCAAGTTTCATTTTCACTCCCTCTTCTTCTGCGTTCGAGCCTGTTGGTCACATCAGATCCTGATCCCTATCGACATGGCAAAGCCCGCAGTCCTCTCCAGATCCTGATCCCTGAAGATATGGCAAAGCCCGCAGTCCTCTCCAGATCCTGATCCCTGAAGATATGGCGAAGCCCGCAGTCCTCTCCAGATCCTGATATGAGCCCCAAAGCTTTTGCCCCAAGCTTTGTGTCCTCTGGCCATGTCTTCAGTTTCACTGGGTCATGCTGTCTTCACTTCTGCACTGAGCCAACATCCTACCGTGAATTTCACAAGGTTTCACTTCCTTTGCGCAAAGAAAGCGTCCTACAATACGTTGTTAAGTACTGGCGCAGTCACGCACTTGAGCGTCCATGTTTTGACTTCGCCCTCAGCTAGACTAAGAGCGCTGCACTGTCCGTGTTCGAGACATCCATCAGTCATTGTCAATGTGTTGTGTATAGTTAGCGTCTATCTTTTGTGGTTACTGCGTAATTTTAAAATTCCTTTTACTTTTTTTTTATACTCCCACGTTAACTTAAAGAATACCCAGATGTTATGGAAACTATGAGCACTGGCATTATGTCTACTGTGTGCCACAGTGGCTTATACAGCATCTACCTTTGCATTTACCTAATCTGTATAGAAAGAAGGTAAAAATAGTCCCATAGCAAATGCCGCAGGGTTTGAAGCGTTGAGACCTCATTATGCTGTGCCATCAGTGTATTAGGCAGAGTGGGCCAGTTCCTTTCCTCGATGCCTTTTCTTCCCAGGTTTTCTCTGCTACCCATTTTAAGAGGCTGGGTCGACCTCGGGGCCGTATTGGTCTGAAAAAAAAAATTCCAATCAGATGGGGATTCGAGCCCTCGACTATTCGGTTGCTAGATGAGTGCTCTAACCACTGCGCTAGTCGGTCTCATAATTTGTATATATGAAAGATATAGAAAAGATACAGAGATAACAGACATGGGCGTGCAACAAACAGTCTCAGCAGTGATCTAGAAAAGAAGGTGGGCATATGTGGGCCACGTAATGAGAAGAAACAAGTAGAGAATCACAAAGCAACCCATCAAATGGGAAACATCTGGAAAAAAAAGAAAAAGAGGCCGACTTAGAGAGATCCTAAAGAGAACACAAAGGCTAAGATGATAGATATCAGATCCCTTGATGAGACTAAGAAGCTCGCTGAGATTAGAGACTCACCCTATGTGACGTCTGACGGCACGAGAAGCATGTAAGATATAAAGTATGCGAAAAATATATTCAGTATTATAAGAAAATGTTCAAAAAATATTATTTTTAATAGTCAGTATATTTTATATAAAATATTTTTATTCTGCATTAGATAGTTTGTGAATGGTCATGTGGAATCTTTTCTTGTGGTCTTTTGTGATCAGAATAGTTGTCTTATCCTTCCAGTACCAGTTTGTCTTTGCTCTCCTTTTTTTTTTGTTGTTTTCCTTTGGGTTTTACCATGATTCTCGCGCTCTCTAAAATTGATCTTCCTGTATTTGCATTTCTTTTCCCATCATTTTTTTTAACACTTCACAGTTACAGTATTTTAACTATGTTAAACTAACATATTTTAACCTACGTTTCAGACGACCCGACTCCATGTGAGAAGGGGACTTGTGGTTCCCCCGACTGTTACTTCAGACTAAGGGACAGGTGCATGGTTCGAGTGGCCTTGACCTACAACTGGTACGCCGCCAGGGCTCACTGTTTAAATCTCGGCGGTGACCTCTGGAACATGATTGAATTAAACGACATGGGCCAGGTCAACATAGCTCTGGACGGAGTGTCTAGGTACTGGATTGGAGCAACTAATTATAACTGGACGTTCAACGGAAGTAAGTAGTGTGTTGTCTTTCCTCCCAGCGGTTCTCAAACTTGTAACATTTATTTTTAGCTGTTCCACGAACAGAAAATAAAACACGCAGGGGAATACTAAATCACTTGACGATGAAAAGAGATAATGAAAAAACTTAAGAATAAGCAGTTTAAATATGTTGGTCCTATCAAGAGGACGAAAACAATCAGGAAAATCGTATTAGAGAGAAAAAAAAGTTGAAGGAAAAAGACACAAGAGGTCAACGATGTTTTAAACTGGCGTACAAAACAACATAGACTGGATTCAGGTTGGAGAAAGTTGGAGGATAGCCTCAACCAACTTCAGCCTACCTTCCTTCGTTATTCCCCCAATTCGCATAGTCTTTGTTGATGAGTGCGGCATTTCAGTTCTTTTGCTCATCTCCATGTAATGTTGGTAGAGACAGCGAGTCAAATGGTTTGGCCATGTTACACGGTTACCACTAGACAATACATCACAGACAACATTCACACTAAGATTTGTAGGTAATAGAGGAAAAGGCCATCCATGGAACAGATGGGCTGAAGAAATTACAGAAGCATTCATACTTACATCCTTCCCGTGCCGCTAAAAGTCACATGATACTTCGCCAAGATTTCCTGTCTTCGGCGAGTTTTTCAACCTCATCAAGGGATACTATGCCCACTGAACTGGCCTCTCTTAACAATGTCCTCTTTAGAGTTTCACGTGGTTGACCTCTTTCTTCGGCCTGTTACAGAAGCATTAAATATCCCATTTTAACAGATAAACATGATAAACAGATAAACATGAAATAGAATACTTTAAAAAGAACATCCCATTTTATGAAGCAAGTTGTCGTGCGTCATCTAGACGTCTATGTGTCCCCCTTAACACTGAAAGGTATACCAGGAAGGAGACAAGACAAGACAAGATAAGAGCTACAAGTGTCTAAAAGGTCACCTAAAGTTGGACACTTGTACTGTAACCTGAAAAGAAGTACTCTATTTCAATCTGTTTCTTTTAACTTTTTAACTTTATCTGTTGCTTTTTCTTTTTTTTTCACTTCATTGAGTTTTGTTTGTTTTTTTTTTGTTTGCATTTTTATCTGAAGAAATGGTTCTGAAAGAAAATGTTTAAGCGCTGAGGAAGAAAGTAACATGTCTTCTTCTTCTTCTTCTTCCGCAGCCAGCGCCAGCCCTCTCGGCGTGCCAAACAGAGACTACAACCGCCTGAGATGCGGCCATATGTTCCGGGAGAGAAACACCCAGTCCGTGGCCAGCTGGCTGTGGGCCGACACGGTCTGCGACCAACAGAAGGCCTTCCTGTGTCAGTTTGGTAAGTCCAGGCCATCAGTCATGCCTGTAGAGGCACAGCAGTGACATGGTCCGTCATCTAATAGCTAACTTGCACCCTAGGCAAGGTTAACTGTTATGTATAAAACTGTATTCACCACATATCAGGTAATATGCCAGTGTTACACCTTCACAATAACATGAGATAAAATGATGAAAGTTAATGATCACTTTATCATCTCAGGATCATATTATCTCTTCATTTTTATGACCATTCTATCTCTTAATTTATGACAATTTTATCCCTTCGTTTATGACAGTGTTGTATGAAAATGAATCATGGACAATAGGCAGGTCCGCCCAAAAAATCATTGGAAGCAGCAGAAATGTGGTTTATTAGAAGAATGGTGCGAATCCCCTGGACAGCAAAAATAACTAATGAAGAATGTATGAGAAGAGCTGGAGAGACAAAAAATCTTGTCAAAAAAATAAGAGAGAGATAATGTACTTTCATAGGACATGCAATGAGAAGAGGTGGCATTGAAAATATTATAACAGGAAAAAATAGAAGGAAGAAGATCAAGAGTAAGACCAAGAGAAATGATACTGGACAGTCTGACCGGATGGTGTGAGAGGAGATCACCAACTGAGCTGATGGCCTGCATGAAGGATCCGGTACTCTGGAGAAGCATAATAGCCAACGCCAGTCGGCACGGCACCTGATGACGATGATGATTTATGACCGCTTTATCTCTTCATTTATATCATTTTATCTATTTATTTATGACAATTTTGTCACTTGATCTATGTCATTATATCATTTATGACAATTTTATCCCTTCATTTATGACAATTTTGTCTCTTCATATTTGACATATTATCTTATCGTTTATGACAGTCTTATCTCTTATTTTACGACTTATCCATTATTGTATTTCTAATAGTCTTATTATTTATGACAATCTTATCTCCCTAGTTAGGACCACCTTTAGCAGGGATGAACTGCAGAACGATGTGTCCTGCCCATGGCCAACACCCCCACCAGATACCCAGCCCCCCATCACGCAATCCCCTGGGCAACCAACTAGGCCCTCAAATGGTACCACGCTAGTCCCAGCGCCACCTGACTCAGGAAGCTACACGTCAGACAGAGGTTAGTATCGTCATTATCATCATCATGTGCTGTGCCAATCAGCGCAGGTTGTTTGTACTTTTCAATGTAACCTTCAGTCTTTCATATTCTATGTAAAGAATTACAATATTATCACTTTTCCCTTGTCATTACTTCTTATTCCTTAGTATAATAGCAATACTTTTCATTGTGGAAGATGTTGAGGAAGCAGTATATGAGGATTAATCAAACGAAAGTTACAAAATGCAGATTATACTAGGCTTTTACTTCTTCTTCTTCTTACATCTATCCAGTGCCTTTAAAGGTCACATAGGGCTCGCAAGGTAGTTCGCCAAGTTTTCCTGTTTTCGGCGAGTTTTTCAACCTTATAAAGGGATTTTATGCCTACTAATTTGGCCTCTCTTATCAGTATCCTCTTTAGAGTTTCACGTGGTCGATCTCTTTTTTTCGGCCTGTTGTGTTCCACTTGACAGCTTGTTTTGGGATTCTCTTGACTGTATCTTCTCATCACGTGACCGACATATGTCCGTCTTTTACTTACCGTGGTACAGGTGAAATAATTTGCCCTGCTTCTGTTATGTTTTTACACCATCTGTGAACCAGAATGTATAAAATAGGAAAAAAGTAGAAGCAGCTTTATTACTTAACGATTACAAAGTTATGACGTTTCGGCGTGAGCCTTAATCATACAAAAACATTCGTTAAGTAATAAAACTGCTCCTACTTTTTTCCTATTTTATACATTCTGGTATCACAGCTTTACTACAGTGCTTCGTGTATAGTTGTATACTTATACACTAATTATTTTTATGTTTTTTCATCTGTGAACCAGTGATTTGAAATACAGTGATAATAAAGAGCTTTTTCTTTTTTGCACACATCCCAGCCACCGTTGCACATTCAAGAACAGTAGTCTGGTCGTGGGGCATGTCCGTATGCCTCAGAAATCACAGAAAATATTGACATTTCTCAATTGAAACACCCATTTTCACTCAGTTGTTAGGCACGCTTCGAACCTAACTATGGCAGGTCACCGGACATGCGCAAATAAAACGCGTACAATTAAAAAGTTACACCGTTGTTTAAAGAAACAAACATGGGCTACTGTAGTACCCTCTGGCACTCTAGACACAAAACAGAAGGGGCACCTCAGTACCCCGAAGCACGGAAAGAGTTAATGGCGTTTTCTCGGTGCCATTTCATGCCATTACCTGCTGCGAAATTTTGCTGTACATACTTCGGTTGAAAGCTTATCTCTTGGACGGTTTTACTAATAATGAGTGTATGTTTACTTAATTCAAGCAGTATCTGTATTTGAATGTACATTCTTTTTATTCCTGTGTTTTAACTCCAGTTTTGGGCCTCGCTTCCTCCTCCATATACGTTGAACGCTCTATCATACAGTCACTCTCCGTTTAGCCCGGTCTTTCTCCAGGTCTTTCATGTCAGAGTGTATGATTTAAAATTCTCTCAGGGTATGGCTGAAATAGTTAAATCCTCTCTTCCAGAAATTTCCCAGCTTATTCTCTTCTATAACTTAACTAATACTCTGTGAGCCTCACCATTAATGATAAAATAATTGTGATCATTAATTTCAACTCAGTGAAATTAATAAAACAATCACACAGTGTATAGATTCCATTGTTTGTGTCAGAAACCATTAGGGCATAGGCAGATTTAAATTAAAAGCTTTCTCAGCTTGACAACACCAGTAATTATTCCTGAAAAACTTGGAAGTTCGCGACGAGGATATCACAGTAAACACCACACTCACTGAAGTAAGCGTCCTTGGTTGGCAAAGAGAAGTTGTGAGATTGGCTATCGTGAAGTAACATTTTGCAAAGGTCTGAAATGAAAGCGTTTGTCCACATCCCCAGACAATATAATTTTATTTATAAGTAATCATACGGGCTCAGACTATGTAGAATAATTAGTCAGATTCAGACTATGTAGAACAATTAGACAGGTTTAGACTTTGTATAATAATTAGACAGGTTCAGACTATGTAGAATAATTAGACAGGTTCAGACTGTGTAGAATGATTAAACAGGTTCTGACTATGTAGAATAATTTGACAAGTTCAGACTGTGTAGGATGATTGGACAGGTTCAGACTGTGTAGAATAATTAGACAGGTTCAGACTGTGTAGAATGATTAGACGGGTTCAGACTGTGTAGAATAATTAGACAGGGTCAGACTGTGTAGAATGACTAGACAGGTTCAGACTGTGTAGAATAATTAGACAGGTTCAGATTGTGTAGAATGACTAGACAGGTTCAGACTATGTAGAATAAGTACATACACACATGCAGTAAAGAGGCACTAAATTCAAGCAATAATAAAGATTTCCTTTTTTAGCAGAAGTACACACTGAAAAAAAAAAGAAATCCTGACTCGTATCCCTTTATGTTGATAAAACCACAGATTTTCCGAGTTTTCCGGATTACAGAATTCCGTTTAAAGCAGTGGTCCACAATATTGGTAGTACCTTCTTGTAGGTGTAGTCCAAAGAAGTGTGGGAACCGCTGAGTTAAAGGATTATGGTTCTGAATACGTGGTGTGTCTAAAACGTTCGGCGAATGTTCTGATATTTCAACGGCAACATGGGCCAGGGGCCTGGCCATGCACATGGCTATTCAGAGACACGTCGAGAAGCGCCACCTAGCGTGGAGTACACGTGACCGACAGGGTAAACCAGCCGAGGACAGCCGAATATGCTCAGTGTGAGAGGTAGGGTCACAGTGCAATGGAGCAACTAGTGAACCATCAAGTTCTGCCAGAAAATGGGGAAAACGGCGACGGAGACGCATGAAATAGTTGTGCAAGTGTACGGGACGGAAGCCACGAGCAGAAAATGTGTTACGACTGGTTCAAACGTTTTCGCGACGGGAAGGAAACGACTGAGGATGAGCCGCGTTCGGGTCGTCTGTCGACAAGCAGAACCACAGACACGATCGAGCGAGTGCCACAAATGCTGGCACGAGATCGGGGACTGACTTTACGACTGATGGCAAAGGAATTGGGCATTAGCAAGGATACGGTGCTCACCATTGTATATGTGACCTTTTCAAACTCACCTTTATTCATGTGGAACGTGTTTTTCAGTAAACATTCACTAAATGTGTCTTGGTTAGTAACTGGCAGTGAAATGTATGGAATATATCATAACTGTCTTCTGTCTTACAACTGTCTTCTATTTTACAGACAGTTTTCCTGTTGGGGCCGTCATAGCTGCTATAATTGCTGGTATTGTACTACTGACCTGCCTCGGACTGACTCTAGCGTTCTGTAATAGACGGTAAGTTAAACAATAACCAGTAGTAGGAACAAGCTTTACACACAAGCAACAAAAAAAAACCAATATTTACGTAAAGCAGTAGGAAAACAAGATTTACATACAGTACCAAGAAAACAATATTTACGTAACGTAGTAGGAAAACACGATTTGCATACAGTAACAAGAAAACAATATTTACATAAAGTAGTAGGAAAACACAATTTACACACAGTAACAAGAAAATAATATTTACGTAAAGTAGTAAGAAAACAACATTTGCATACTGTAACAAGAAAGCAAACTTAACATATAGTAACAATAAAAGAAGATTTACATACATTAAGAATAAAACAAGTTTTACCTATAGTAACTAGAAAACAAGATGTACATACAATAGTAAAAAATATACAATGACAAGAAAACACACTTAACATACAGTAATAAGAAAGCAAACTTGACATATAGTAACAAGAAAGCAAAATTCATATATAGAAATAAGAAACTAAACTTTACTTACAGTAACAAGAAAGCAAGATTCATATATAGAAATAAAAAAGTAAACTTTGCAAAGAGTAACAAGAAAGCAAGACTGATATACATAAATAAGAAAGTACACTTTCTTTACAGAAAGAGGAGAGTAAACTTACATACATTAACAAGAAAACAAACTTTACATACAATAACAAGAAAGCACGATTGATATACAGAAATAAGAAAGTAAACTTTACATATAGTAACAAGAAAGCAAACTTTACATACAGAAATAAGAAAGCGATTTTAAATACAGTAACAGAAAAAACAAATGTTACTTTATTTTTTGTCAAGGCCCCTTTTAAACAAAAGTAAAAATAAAAATAATGAAAGAAAGAAATAGAAAGAAATAGAAAGAAAGAAGGAAAGAAAGAAAGAAAGAAAGGAAAGGAAGAAAGAAGGAAAGAAATAATACAGAGACTAGCAAGTGTAAAACGTGCTAAACAAACATTTGAAGCAAAAACTTTACTCTCAGAACTGTACGTACTATAAGAACTTAATATTGAAGAAGTCTGGCTAGTAAAAGAAGATTAAACAGAGAAAACTTAAATATTTTGGACACATTAAACGTCATGATAATCTAGAAAAGATCGTCTTGGAAGAGTACATAATGGGAAAAAGAAAGAGGAAGACCAAGGCGAAGATGGCTGCAAGACATCCTTGATGATCTGCAAATGGATGCATCAGCAGCAGGGCATCTTTTTTACAACCGAGAGGCCTACAGGAGTGATGTTAGGGAGACAAAGTTCCGCAAGGGACATGCAAATGACTGACTAAAAAAAAATCTGTTAAACTGAAGACGTGTTCGAAATTTTCATTTAAGATAAGGGCCATAACTAAACTGTTTTTTTTGTTTGTGAGTGTGTGTGTGTGTGTGTGTGTGTGTGTGTTTGTGTGTGTGTGTGTGTGTGTTTTTTTTTTTTTGGTTTTTTTTTTGACTTTTTGGTCTGAATTAGATTTCTAAGTTTTGTATGTAACTTTAACTATGATCTAAAACTTCTTCATTGTGTTCATGTTAGTTAGATAAAAGAACTGTCAAAGTGACACTGCTATGCCGTAGAGACACCCGGAGAACATGGGGTTGGTGGCCTTGACCTGTCAGCACGGTAGACGGTGACATCAGCATCATGTCTGGCCGCTTTTCCTTCCCCAGTGTCATAAGAGTGCGAGGGGTACCCTTTGCCACATGCTAGTGACTGGAGCGCCTGCAGATGGATTCAAACCACCGACCTTCACCGTGATAGGCTAGTACATTAACCACTTCACCGCTCGAACTCCCCTTCATGATAGAATTGGTTCTATATTCCACTTTTTCCCCAGTGTCTTGGTTCTATATTCCATCTTTCTCCAGTGTCTTGGTTCTATATTCCATCTTTCTCCAGTGTCTTTGTTCTATATTCCATCTTTCTCCAGTGTCTTTGTTCTATATTCCACATTTCTCCAGTATATTGGTTCTATTTTCCACATTTCTCCAGTGTCTCAGTTCCATATTCCACATTTCTGCAGTGTCCTGTTCTACGAGGTATATTCTACATTTCTCCAGTATCTTGTGGTTTCTATTTCATCTCTTTACTGTCATAGCTGTACACATGCAAGAATAAGACTTTACAAAAGTCTCCTTGTCTTCTGCTCATAAAACCCCAAAATAGCTTGAATTAATTGTAACAATTATTTCAGTAATTGTTACAGTACAAGTTATATGTGTACACGACCTTGCATCTGTCTACAGCTACTGGAAGTCAGCAAGATTCAAGAAAGTTCGGGAACGTTTGGCCTTCATCCCATACTTTACAGACCTTTCAGCGACTGAATATGACAGTAAGTGACCCTCTAGACCAGTGGTTCTTAGCCTGGGGCCTTAAGGACCCAAAGGGCAGCATAGAAGAATTTGTATTTCGGGTCCATATACTAGCAAATGGACGGGCTCGATTAAAATACTCTTAGTGTCACCTGAATTCTATTTATATCTTTATTTTTAACGAAGGGCCCACAGCTGTTCTCATACTGGTAGAGGCTCCACAGTCAGTAAAAGTTTAAGAACCGCTGGTCTAGACCATTGTATCAAACCTCTACTTGAATTAAAGTATTATCTGGCAGGAAATGGAAAGTGTTAAATGAGCTTTATACAGAATTTATATCAGAGGTTACCAAACTTATGATAATTCGTGGTATATTCATCATCATCATTGCTCCTCAATTACTTGAAATTATAGGACACGGATATAGTTTCTCCATTTGTCAATATTCTCGGATGTGGATCATGAAATACTGGTATACAATAATTAATGTTAACACTGCAGCTCAGAGATTTGTACCTGTACTATCTCCATGTAATTGCGAGCTGGTGTTCTTTTGCAGCCGATGCTGCGAAGGTGTTGAGGCACAACATCGTATCGGCGTGGGAGCGGATAATGGCAGCCATTCTTTCGGTCCAGGAGTACAGCTAAAAAGCAGGGGGTGTGAAATGCTTCTTTAGCAGACTCCACCACCATGGGGACTACGTCGATCCCTGTCCCGTTAGCCAGGCTAAGGCATGTTACTGGGGGTACCAACGGAGAGGTAGGTCAGGGTTTTGGTCAGATATGGTTAGCTAACCCTGACGCTAGCATATGAGCTATGGGTCGCTGATTGCCTAGTCGGATAGCGTCTTAACCCTTGTGGCCCAAAGATGTATAAATGTAAAATTTTACCACAGTACAATATAAATGTTAAAGCTGTAGCAAATTAGTGTATAAATATTACTTGTGTGACAAGTATGCATATAAATATTAATTGTGTAACAAGTAATTATATAAATATTAATTGCTTGACAAGTATGCATATAAATATTAATTGTGTGACAGGTATGTATATAACTATTAATTGCGTGACAAGTATGCATATAAATATTAATTATGTGACAGGCGTGTATATAAATGTTAATTGTGCGGCAAGATTGTGACTTGATGATTGCTCATCCTACGAGAGTCCAGCATTATGTGCTTATTCTTTCTCTCTCTCTCTCTCTCTCTCTCTCTCTCTCTCTCTAATTGAATTATTTTTAACTGATCTAAAAGCTTCGTCTCTTACGTACGTTTTCCAGTTAACAAATCCAGATGAGGCTATCGAATACTGGATCAAGATATTTCGAAATATTTTTGACAAGCATGTCCCCATCAAAGAAATGAGAGTAAAACACGTAACAAAATCCCCGTGGATAACTCCCGATATATTGCAACTCATGAGGAAACGGGATGAAGCTCACAAAAGCAGAAATTTCAGTAGCTATCGTTCACTTAGGAATAAGGTGCAGTATTTAATTAGGCAGGAAAAGAAAAATTACTTCAGAAATTTAGTGAAAGACAAAACTGATAATAAATCAATCTGGAAAGCGATTAATACTCTTGTAAATAAAAGGAAGCAAACTGACCCACAAACACTTAATGGTGAACATACTTGCACTAACTTCAGTGAACATTTTAGGGAAGAAATTAGTACTCTAAAATCTTCATTACCGACCCCTAATTGCGACCTGAGCGTGTTGAAAACTTTCAGCGACAGTAAACGTGTAAAGCTAAAACAAATTAATATTCCTTTCCTCACAGTCGGTGAGGTTTATAGCTACATCCGGTCCTTAAAGAACACTAACTCAGCAGGATGTGATGACATTAGTAACAAGACACACTAACATACTTATACAACTTGTGTATTGACAAAAAATATTTCCCTGACGCTTTTAAACTCGCCAAAGTTTTTCCTCTTTTTAAATCTGGACAGACTAGTGACCTCTTAAACTATAGACCCATATCCATTCTGTCATCACTATCTAAACCTCTTGAAAAACATATACAAAATTTAACTCTGCTTCACATGCAAGAAAACAGTCTACTGACAGTCAGTCAGGTTTTAGACCAAATTATTCCTGCCACACAGCATTAACTAAAATGACAGAAAGCTGGCTGTCTAATATAAATGATGACAAATTGTGTGGTGCTGTCTTTGTTGATTTTATGAAAGCCTTCGATATGACTGATCATGAAATTCTTGCAAAAAAGCTAGAAGACTATAGATCACATCCTGACCTAACAAAATGTATTACATCTTTTCTCTCAGGTAGAAAACAAGTAGTTTGCTTTAGAAACAAAATATCTGGCTCATTTGTGGTTGATACCGGTATTCCTCAAGGCTCCATTCTTGGTCCTCTTCTCTTTGCTATCTATATTAACGACCTACCACTACATTTAAAGCACTCTTCATGTGATCTTTTCGCTGACGACTGTACTGTTTACAATAGTGAATATGACATCAATAACCTACAGACAACACTCCAAAATGATATAAACAGTTTGATTAAATGGAGTAATAAAAATGGTATGTTGATAAACACCAACAAAACAAAATCCATGCTCATCACTACAAGACAGAAACTGCAAAACGCAACTAAAACTTCACTACAGCTTTGTGCTGGGACTAAGGCAATAGAAAATGTTATGAACATAAAACCCTAGGACTCATCATTGATCAGCATTTAACTTGGAATTCTCACGTACATAATCTAACACATTTGATTGCACAGAAAGTTTACCAATTAGCCAAAATTAAACACTTTATCGACAAAAACACAAGAAAAATATACTACATATCACACATACAAACACACTTAGATTACTGTTCCACAATCTGGGGTGGATGCTCAGTCTCAAACACAAAAAGGCTCCACTCACTTCACAGGCGAGCATTAAATCTTAT
The DNA here is from genome assembly GCA_009760885.1 of Achatina immaculata. NCBI lineage: Eukaryota > Metazoa > Mollusca > Gastropoda > Stylommatophora > Achatinidae > Lissachatina > Lissachatina immaculata. Next base: position 14,990,586 of record CM019698.1, read on the forward strand.
TTGTGACAAACACCCAGTACAGACTGTAGATCAACATAAACAACTCAAAATTCTACCCCTCAAAAATAGAATCATTTTTAACAAAGTTAAGTTTGTTCACAGAATTCTGTCGCACAATGCTCCGCCTTACTTGTGGTCACTGTTTACGTGTAACATTAAACATAGCCAGCGTTTAAAAAACTGTCTTCTTCCTAAACCCAGAATTGATATGTACAAGAAAAGCCTTGCAAACTCTGCAGTACAGCTCTGGAACACCCTCCCCTACAATTTAAAATCCATTGGTAATATTTCATCCTTTAACTCAAACCTGTTTCATTATTTACTTGCTTGTAATTATATGCCTCCATAAAATAGCCAGCACTCTCTCAAAACATGGCTCGTAAACCATCAAGTACTTCAGCGACATAGTTAGAAAAGCAACGTGTTAGATACTGTTAGAAATTATTTTAATGTTTGTTTAAAAAAAAAACATATGTTAGAAGATCTGTATTTACAATGTATTTTTATTTATGTATATGTCTGCGGGTGTATGTGTGCGTGAGTGCTATTTTATTAGGTTAATGACTTCTTCTCTTTTACCTTGAATGTAGTAGTTAAATCTTACACTCTTTTGATATATTTTTACTAATTTAATTTGTATTTTTGTACTAAATCAAGTGTGTGGGAAGAATGAAAGATGGAGTGATGAAGGGCAGAATGTAAGACTGGCCTGCGTGCCCAATTCTTTACCCTTGAAAAATAAAGATTATTCATTCATTCATTCATTCATTCTCTCTCTCTGAACCTTAAGTGGCCAAGGCAAATGGGGCTTCCACAAGGGTTCTCCACAAAACACCTGTCCTTTGCTTTTCTTCCTCTCCTGCCCATGTGAGCCCTCTATTGCTCAACATCCTCTCTGTTGTTCTTCTCCATGTCTCTTTTGGTCTACCCTTACTTCTGTTCCCTGTAGCGTCCATCTTAGTGCTATTTTTGGTAGTGAGTTGTCAGTCATCAGGAGCACATCTCCCAACCATCCCCAGCGTCTTTCCTCCATAATAAAATAATAAACTAAGCCTTTTCTAGATCATGTGTTCTTTCTGTCTTGTCTGTAGATGGTGGAAGGTAAAAGATACATGATTGTAGTGTTTGTATCTTAAGTGTACCCGTACTAGATGTGAAGTGCTTTAATTGCCATATGCTTCTTCCTGCTGCAGGTAATGCCGCTATGAGCTCAGTCTCAGACCATGGGTCTCAGGTAAGTAAAACACCTTTTTCAAGATTAATACATCCTCTTGTCTGTAGGTAAAAAAAAAGTAAAGGTAGTCCCATAGCAAATGCCGTAGGGGAGACCTCATTATGCGTGGCCATCAGCGTATGAAGTAGGGTGGCTAGTTCATTTCCTCGCTGCCTTTCCTTCCCAGATTTTCTCTGGTACCCATTTTATGAGGCTGGATCGACCTAGGGGCCGTATTGGTCGGAAAAAAAATCCCGCTTAGCTGGGGATTCTAACCCTCGACCATTCGGTTGCTAGACGAATGCTCTAACCACTACGATAGTCGGTCCCCTTATCTATAGGTGGTGGAGGGTAAAAGATACATCCTTGTAGTTTTCGTATCTTAAGTATACCTGTACTAGATTCCGATTACAGACTAGCGGATCATGTCACTACACACTGAGCCAGAGTTCTCCTTCCCCTCCCCTCATACACGCGCGCGCGCGCACACACACACACACACATCTCATCTCTCCACTTTCAGAAAGGAGAATCCGGCATCTTCATTGTCAGGACAGCCCCCGCACGTGCTAAGTAACACAACATCCGCTGAAGCGTTTGTCTACTAAGGTTCTCTGTCAAGTGTTGATTATTGATGATACAGTTATTTCCTACCAAGTTCAGATTTTCTGTTACCATCCTTCCTCCGTCCCAACTCATCAGTTTCCGTATATGCATATTATCCATCCACTTCCTCTCCTCATCCTCCAGCAGGTCTGTCCTAAACCGCCTTCAGAATGTCCTCCTTGTTCCTTTTGTCAGCCTGCCTTGTATTTCAGCCCGTCCAGCCACTCTCTCAGTCAACCCATTGCCATGCACACCCGCATGCCATGGACAAGAGATGCACATTGATCCCTTCAAGTGTGATTGTTCATTCATTCTCTTTAAAGAAAATTTCCACATCTTCCTTATCACGCTGTGTGACTGCGTCACAACAGCACCATGAGACACATTTTGATCTATCACCCACCCGACCACCCACCCCCCCCCCCCGCTACTGTCTCAGTCTCCGTGCTCACGCTACATGTAGCGACTACAGGTTCACCCGGTCTCTTCTTCCATTTGGATAGACGACAAAGCCCCATCCGATTTTTGCTTTCTTTACCCACTGAGCCATCTATGCGTATTACCATATCAGAAGACCAACAGTCTCTCTGGACTATCTCCCTCTACTTGCCAAAGCTAACAGTTCCTCTCCTTTCACTTAGTCTACTTCCTTTGAGCAGAAAAAAAGGCATGCAGTACAAAGAGCCCAGTAAAAAAAGACAATTGAAAATATAAAAGAGACAATCTGGGACGCTGTGCCATAACAAAACTGATTTATTACATATTTACTATACACTGCATGTTATTATTTCTTTAGTAAACTATAGCCATGCTACCCCGGTCGTAAATACGAACGACAGTAACGTAGTCGGCCGTAAGTCAATACATGACTGTGTAACGAAAAAAGGATACCCCTACGTCCCATACTGCACCCCTACAAACACATGCTTTCTTTGCCATAACAGCTACACATTTTTTTTCCTTCCTCTCGTCCAGGTTGGACTTGTCAAAACTGGTTTCCATAATGGCGGTTACGGCATGTCCACGTCGTTCGGAGAACAGAGCGGGGTATTCTCCACCAAATCTCTGGACAGAAAACACAAAGAAAACCTGGACCGGAAGCTTGCTGAGAGCCAGAACTATCTGGCAAACGGAAACACTTCTATGGGTAAGAGTTAACCTTTGACACAGATTCTTCTGCCATTTAATATTTGTATTTTCAACAGAATTTCTTACTGCTGTTCTCCTTCGCTGCTTTCAATGGCTGGTAACATAGGACTTGAAAATAACAAGGAAAAAACAAAAATAATGAAACTTCTCATTAACCATGAAGGAAAAATATACATAGAAGGAACAGCTGTTGAAGAAGTAAACCAATTTGCATACCTTGGCAGCTACATAAACCAGGATAGGGACACCAGAAAATAAGGTAGAATTTCGAAAGCAGCATTGACCTTCAAGAATCTTGAGAACATATGACATTCAAAAACCAAGCTAAGATTATTCAATTCAAATGTAATATCCACCCTCATTTATGCATGCGAAACTGGCAAACAACTAAAGAAATAGACAAGAAATTGGACTCTTTTGAAAACAAGTGCCTAAGGAAAATACTCAGTATAAAATGGAACGAATGTAAGAACAACGCAGAAATAAGACAGATGGGCAAACAACAACCTGTCTCATGGGTGATCAGAAAAAGGAGATGGACATACGTCGCTCACGTCTTGAGAAGAAACAGTCTGAGAATCCTAAAACAACCTATCAAGTGGAACACAACAGGCCGAAGATAAATAAGTTGAGCACGTGAAACTCTAAAGAGGACATTGTTAAGATAGGCCAGTTTCGTGGGCATATCATCCCTTGTTGAGAATGAAAAGCTCGCTGAAAACAAGAAACTTGGCGAACTACCATGCGAGTACTGTGTGACATTTAATGGCACGGGAAGGATGTAAGATGTAAGATACTAAAAGTGTTTTAATAATTTCACAAAAAATAGTTACTTTCAAACCTGGATTACTTGCAGATTCTCAGTTTCCAAACGTGGATGTTGTCATTCATTTAATTTCATAAAATTAGTTGCATATGTTTTTGTCAATATTACAAGGGCATTAAAGAAAATTTCCTGTCTTAATAGCCATTCAGCAAAAGGTCTCCACATTTAACCTGATTGTCTGCTTCAGTGAGTCTTGTGTTTAGATTGTCAGTGATATCCTGAATCTGTTGTCTCTGCGACCCATCCGCTTCGATTTTTTTTTTTGGGGGGGGGGCTATGCCCTCCATTATTACTCTCTATAACTTTGTAAATACACACACAAAACATATCGTACATTGATATAGTCAGAAGGGGGAGGAGGGTCCCAAACTGGGTTGTGTACCCCCATTTCTTTCCATCATCAAGAGTGGCAGGGGAAGACCTGGACCGTGGGGTGGGGTTGGGGAGGACGGGAGGGAAAAAATGAGCTTCTGTGGGGATCAGAGCCTATTGAGTGAAGAAAAGAAGTTCTGGGGGTACACTAGAGATGTAACCTATGAGACAAATGAGTGAGAACCCAAGAAAGTTCTAGAACCACAGCTCTACAGTAATGTTTCCCAGTTCAGTGCTTGTTGTGAAGTATGGCGCATTGTTGTGTCGTATTTTTTAAAGTATATCCTACTACTTGCTGTTAATCTTTCATAGTCTCTAACTTCTGGCACCCCAAGCCTTTAGGGTTTATGTAGTCTGGAGTTTTGGATAACCAGGACATCTCTTAAGCAACTAACAGAAATACGAGGAGAAAGCCCTAACGTGATTAAAGTAACAGGTCAGAACATACACAACACAGCTGCAAGAAAAGGTGACATTTATGGGAAAATATTTTGACTCCAAACAAAATGTGACAATTATGGGGAAATATTTTTATTCCAAACGAAAGGTGACAACTGCAGGTAGATATTTTGACTCCAAACAAAAGGTGACAATTATGGGCAAATATTTTGACCCCGAACAAAAGGTGACAATGACAGGCAAATATTTTGACTCCACACAAAAAGTGACAAATATGGGCAGATATTTTGACTCCACACAAAAGGTGACAATTACAGGCAACTATTTTGACTCCAAACACTCTCAAGCGATCCCCGATCAGATTATAAATACGTCATCTTGTTGCTAGGGAGCTATTTCAAAGATGAATTTACCGCCACACAAAGCTGAACACACCCTCCCGATGTCAATGCATTAACAGAGTAGGGATAGTCATGCAAAAACAGACAAACAAACAAACAAACAAACAAAAACACACATTGATACATGTATACACATACACACAAACACAATTACAGCACATGTTAAGGAGGCATACAGTCCATCTCAAACAAATATTAACAAAGTCTATAGTTATAAGAATGAATATTAATTATAAGTTTTACATGAGTTGGTAGGGTATTCCAAAAGTGGGCAGCTGAGTAAGAGAAGCCTTTTTTTTTATAAACATATCAAAGCTTGTTTTTGGAAGAATACAATTACTTCAGCAGTGGCTGTGTTTTGGGTTGTATGTGAAAAATGACTATGATTAGGATGGACCATCTCTCTAGCGGGTAGCTTCATTCCTTGGACAACTTAAACGTTTGTGGCAATGCAGAATGAATTTATGAAATGTGTTCATGTTTTATCGGTTGTTCCAGATGAACGCGGGTTCTCGTCCACCTACAACACCATGTCCAACAAGAACAGGGACTACATGACACTCCAGGCTCAGATGGACATCAAGGTTTGTTTCCAGTCATGTGTTCTCTCCTTCATATATTAATTTTAATTTCATACCGTCTAATATAACAACCATGCCGTCCAATATAACAGTCATACCGCCTAATATAACAGTCATACCGTCAATATAACAGCCATGCCGTCTAATATAACAGTCATACCGTCAATATAACAGTCATACCGTCAATATAACAACCATGCCGTCTAATATAACAGTCATATCGTCAATATAACAGCCATGCCGTCTAATATAACAGTCATACCGTCAATATAACAGCCATGCCGTCTAATATAACAGTCATACCGTCAATATAACAGCCATGCCGTCTAATATAACAGTCATACCATCTAATATAACAGTCATACCGTCTAATATAACAGTCATACCGTCTCATGTAATAGAAAGAGCCCCATAGTTGACTTCCTAGTGCCAGGACTGATGAACCGTAGATGACCAAGACACTCACCCATCTCGCCATTGGCAGCCCCAGTAACATGATTAACCCACCTAAGGGGCAAAAATCAGCATAGTCCCCATGGTAGTGGACTCTGCTAAAGAAGTATTGAATACTCATTTTTCTCTCTGTCTCTGCCTCTCTCTAGGACCCATAAAAAGCTGTTGTAACTCACTCCCCATTGTACACGATGCTGTACTCATCACTTTCACTGCATCAGCTGTAAAGAACCTCCTGCTGTTAGTTCCAGTAAGATACAACTACAACACAAACAATAACAATAGCAGCACCAACAACAATAACAATAGCAACAATAACAACAATAACTGTCAACAACTACAATAATAATAGTAATAATAACGGCAGTAACAACAGCAATTACAACAAAAAACAACATAATAACAATAATAACAACAAGAACAATAGCAACAAAAATAACAATAATAACAGCAATAATAACAACAGCACCAGCAATAAAAACAACAACAATAATAACTATAAAAATAACAATAACAAAAATAACAGTTACAGCAACAATAACAAAAACAACAACCACAACAATAACAGAAAAAATAACGACAACAGCAACAACAAAAACAATAACAACAACCAGAATAGCAACAACATAAACAAAGACAACATTAACAATAACAACAACAGCAATAACAGCAACAATAATAACAGCAATAACTACAAGGGATCAAACTCTGATTTCATGTCCACCAGTTTGCAAAATATTTTACGTAGGTAATTTAGCAAAACTTTTTTCTGTTTTTGAACCCCATCTTCCATGGCTGCAAAAACTTGGAGTGGGAAGAAACAGTTTCAAACAAAAACCAATTATCTTTCACTAAGTTGTATTCCTGTTGTGCCACACTGACAGTCCGTGCAAGTTTGGCTCAAACGTTTGCTCTTTTAGTTCCAGGTTTATCTAACTGAAAGCGAGGCTTGTTCGAAGTAAAGTGACACAGTAAACTGACAAAGTAAAGTAACAGAGTAAAGTAACAGAGTAAAGTAACAGTAAAATAATAGAGTAAAGTGATAGAGTAAAGTGACAGTAAACTGTCAAAGTAAAGTGACAAAGTAAAGTAACAGAGTAAAGTAACAGAGTAAAGTAACAGAGTAAAATAACAGTAAAGTAATAGAGTAAAGTGATAGGGTAAAGTGACAGAGTAAACTGACAAAGTAAAGTAACAGAGTAAAGTAACAGAGTAAAATAACAGTAAAGTAATAGAGTAAAGTGATAGGGTAAAGTGACAGAGTAAACTGACAAAGTAAAGTAACAGAGTAAAGTAACAGAGTAAAGTAACAGAGTAAAATAACAGTAAAGTAATAGAGTAAAATAACAGTAAAGTAATAAAGTAAAGTGATAGAGTAAAGTGACAGAGTAAAGTAACAGAGTAAAGTAACAGAGTAAAGTAACAGAGTAAAGTAACAGTAAAGTAATAGAGTAAAGTGATAGGGTAAAGTGACAGAGTAAAGTAAAAGTAAAGTAATAGTAAGGTAACATAGTAAAATGACAGAGTAAAGTAACAGTATAATGTAACAAATTAAAGTATCAGAGTAAAATGACAGAGTAAAGTAACAGTATAATGTAACAAATTAAAGTATCAGAGTAAAGTAACAGAGTAAAGTGACAGAGTAAAGTAACAGTAAGTTAACAGGAAAGTAACAGAGTAAAGTGACAGAGTAAAGTAACAGTAAGTTAACAGGAAAGTAACAAAATAAAGTGACATAGTAAAGTGATAGAGTAAAGTTCAGAGTAACGTGTATTTGCTTGTCCTCGAGTAATAGTAGGCAAAGTACTATAAAAGATGAGATGAAGAAAAAGTGAAAAGAGACTCTAAAACTGCTGACCCTTGTAAAACAAGGAACCGCCTTGCCGCGGAAGGACATCATATTATCCATCAACTTTTGGAAGCCGGTCAGACACACTATTTCTCTTGGTGTCATTTACGCATGTTTATTTCTAACATGACATTTAACTGACATAAATGTACATATTGGTGGTCTAGTTGGCTGAGTAGTTAGGCGCCAGGTTTACTAATCCGGTGGTATCGGGGTCAAATCCCTGCAGTGGGATGTTTGTTCTGGTTCATTCATTCACTTGCATGTCCCTTGCGGAATTTTGCCTCCCAAACAGCACTCCTGTAGGCCTCTCGGTTGTGAGCAAGATGGCCTGCTGCTGTTGCATCCATTTCCAGATCGTCAACGATGTCTTGCAGCCATCTTCGTCTTGGTCTTCCTCTTTTTCTTTTTCCCATTATGTATCCTTCCAATACGGTCTTCTCTAAATTATCATGACGTTTAATGTGTCCAAAATATTTCAGTTTTCTCTCTTTAATCCTCTTTACTAGCCAGCCTTCTTCAATATTAAGCTCTTGTAGTATGGATATATTTGCTCTTTTTTGTGTCCACGATATTTGGAGAACTCTTCTGTAGCATTTACATTCAAAGGCATTTATGTGTTTCTCAGATGTTTTGTTAAGTGTCCAGGTCTCACAGGCATATGTTGCTATGGGAAAGATGCATGCCCTTAAAAATCTTATTTTTGTGGTTCTTTGTTCTGGTACACACACATGGTGGGGGGGGGGTTGTTCTGGTACACACCATAAAAAAAGACCCCGGCCTCTAAAAGTGGATACCAGAGAAATCTGAGCAGGTAAACGAGGCGTGACATTGACCACATGACACTTTCATGTGCCGAAAGTCATGGAAATGTGGGCCTAACACGGTTTCCTGCAGTATGTCTTAATGGCACGGAAACGGAGATATTTTTTATCTTTTTATCTTTAAATGTTCATATCGTAACCTGATGAAGTTTCCATCACCGTTTTTCTCATTACTGGTTTGATTAATTATATCTCAAACAACCTAGGACGATGCTGAACTGGCAGCTCTGAGAGAATCCTTCCGCCGGAAGCCAGAGGTTGCCCTGGTCACTGATAACGTGGACATGAACTTCACAGTCAACCACGCCGTCTCCCACAACCACAGCCACGCCGGAAGTGAACCCTCAAGGTCGTCCCTGGAGAGGACGATGGAGGATATAACCCTGCCTGTCTCTGAAGGAGGGATGGGTTTGAATCTTCCAGAAAGGGTGGCCGAGGAGGCAAGGCTTTACTCCACAATGACACACAACTACAACATGTAGAGATCTGGGTTCAGACACGACGGTCAAATCATCTTTCGGGAACATTTCAGAAATGTTACAACTTCTACACAACTTGAAAAAGCTGAAAGAGGAAAACATTTAAGTTTATTCCCCACTTATTTTTTCAAGTTTATGATTTAAAAATTGTCTTGAAAACATTACGATATTCATATGCTACATATTACATCATCGAATAGAGTTTCTTGCTACATACTGCATCATCGAATAGAGTTTCTTGCTACATACTGCATCATCGAATAGAGTTTCTTGCTACATACTGCATCATCGAATAGAGTTTCTTGCTACATACTGCATCATCGAATAGAGTTTCTTGCTACATATTACATCATCGAATAGTTTCTTGCTATATATTACTTCATCGAATAGAGTTTCTTACTACATATTACATCATCGAAAAACATTTTTGCTACATATTACATCACTGAATAGAGTTTCTTGCTACATTTTACATCACTGAATAGAGCTTCTTGCTAAATGTTACATCATTGAATATATTTTCTTGCTACATATTATATAATTGAATAGGAGAGTTTCATGAGTCTCTGAAATGATGGTTCCTTATTATACATAGAAATTATATATCTATTTTTTTTTCTTTCTGTTTTTAGAATCATGGTTATATGACTCAGAAAACTCATTTACCTACATACTCTTATCTAATCTTACATCATAGTTTCATGTTCCGAAGGTCATGGAAAATACGGGCCTAACATTGTATTTCCCAATATGTCTTAATGACATTGAAGCGGGAATTTTACCGTTACCTTTTATCTATTCTTACCTTATCTATTGTTATAATTTTGTCCGAATCTTCTTTAATTAGAATACAAAATTACATGCATCTTTCGAGAGAACTAGACTTGTGATGACAGCATTTCTGGGTTCACTTTGATGTTTTGAGTGTCATGAGACCATTAATGTTACTAAACACTTGATAAGCGCAAGTAACCTTTAATCTAGGGGATGTGTTTGTGGCCTAGTGGCTAGAGCGGTGCCTCCCTTTTGTCTCGGCACTTACTCCTGTTGCTGGAGTAAAGAGTTAGATTGTCAGCCATTTTCTTGCGAATTTCTCTCTCTTTCTCTCTCTCTCCTTTCTGTGTTATCTGCCTACAGTTTTTTTAAGGTTAATCCTATTTCCTTTTCTTAATGCCATAATGACCAATACTTTTTAATTTAATTCAGTGGTTCCCAAAGTTAGAGGTACAGTGACTCCTCTATGTAAAGGTAAGACCCGGGGGGTGAGGGGGGGGGCGGGGCGTAGGGTGAAGAGAAAGTGAGACATCAGAACTAGAATAGTTAGATTTTTGGAGCGGATGCCAGGGGTCAAGGCGGCAGAGTCAAGGACTGAAAAGTTGTGGGAACCATTGCTTTAACTCCTCATTTCCTGAAAGCCGTATTAGACGGACAAATTGCTTTCATTGCCATTTTTTAAAATTATATGGTTCCTGTAGTTGTATTTTTAATGACGCAAATACATAAATTTTTATTGCGACCCTTGTATGACAGATTTCCATTCTGTAGCTGGTATTTGTAAGCAATTAATTAAAGTGACATACGTGACAGAATTCTGTAAGGTAGAATGAAGACGCTAGATTGCTTAGTCAAAGGGACAGAATTCTAATATATTGTAACCCTCATAAATTATCTCCCCTTAGTTTGAACTTCTTTACAAATACATATGTATGATTATTGCTGTATGTAAGGTCAGACTTGTTATATCACTCAAAGCTTGATCTAAATCCCATCCCTGGTAGTCTAAACTCGTGCCCTTCGCAGGCGATGCTCTGATGATGTTGATATAAGTCCTGTAGTGGCCTATGTACTTTTGTTCAAGATCTGGAGATGACGAAAGGAATTGGTTTCTTGTCAAGTTCCACCTCTGCGATGGCAGCGGTGGCAATGTACTGCGTAAGCATATCTTCTTCTTCTTCTTCTTACGCATGACATGTCATTAGCGATCATGCGTGGTACCTTGATTTTTGGGGTGCGCCTTTTTGCTGGGTACCTCCGACTTCAGCACCTTTCACTGCTAGGGCAGACTGTGATCTTGCTCGGACTGCCATGAAGACAGTGGCTGGCCTGGCCAAAACTTTGTTTTCCAGCCTCTGGCGGCTGTACTTAAGCCCCTTCTCCACGTCAGATCCAGCATGCAACGCTGGATGACCAGATGGTTTTGAGACAGTTCCCAAAGACACTCCGACTTTGGGATGAGGAATCCGATGAGTGCCTCAACGATATCCGTTCCCCGTCACTTATAGTCTGCTGGCTTGTTTTGTTTACTTCATTCTGATAGCCATTGTTGTAGAGCTTAATCATATGTATGCTTACCTAGGGGGTAGCCACGAAGATCTGGGACCGTTTTAACAAGGACTAGCAAGCCAGCCTTATAAACTGAACCAGTATCCCAGCCCCGTGGTCTAGCAATCATAGCTTGTTAAAACAGCCGGTTAAAGTGAGCTACAGGCTCTGGTAATATTTTGTGACGCGGGGTCAAACAAGGGAGCAAACTCTTTGCATGATCGGATTTCTCTCTTTTTTTAACAGTTACCTTCCCATGAAGTTCTTGTTCTGGTTGCTAATGAACTTTGAACTTTTTTTTTGTTGTTGTAATTTTGCTGTCCAATTGTGATGATGATGATGATGATGATGATGATGATGATGATGATGATGATGATATTGTTCTTACAGTGTTAATGTTTCCTCCTATTCTGGGCTCGGTCAAGTTGCCCTCACAGGGAGCTACAATGCTAGACTTCTTGCACAGCTCCACCATGATAAAGGGAACTAATCTGGCGTTGTCTGTTTCTTAAGTCTCTTGTGCCACAACCAGTCTCCCAGGAGAACAACATGGACACCTGTAGAAGCTTAACTGCTAAATCCTACACCTGACCGAAGAAAGCTGATCAGTAATAAACTAATGTAATGTATCCTAAACTTTGTTTCATTCAACATCCTTGTCCTCATGGATAACCAAGCAGAAACCATGGATAAGACTTTGTTCAAATATTTGTTTAAAAATACACACAAAAAAACTAAGTTTTTACTGTCATATTGCGTTAATTTTATAGATTGAATTTTAAAGCTACAACATAATTTTTTTTAAAAAGACAGCAGATCATTTCATGTAGAAAATATGGGAGACGAGTTTACTTTAACATTGTTTATGTGGACTTGGAAGTGTTTGATCTAGCAGTATAACTGTTAACAGACACTTTAATCTTGGTGTATAAGATCACTTAGATCTAGTAGTATAAGAGTTAACAGATACTCTGACCTCGTAGCATAAGATTTAACCGACATTTAGATCTGGTAGTATAAAGTTAGCAGACACCTAGATCTTGGAGTATAAGAGTTAATGTACACTTTGATCTAATAGTTTAAGAATTAACAGGTACTTTAATTTGGTAGTATAATAGTTAACGGACAATTAGACCTGGTAGTATAGGTGTTAAAAGCTTGTGTAGTATAAGAGTTAGCAGACACTTAGATGCGATATTATAGGAGTTAACAGACACTGAGATCTTATAGTATAAGAGGTAACAAACAACTTAATATGATTAGTATAGGAGTTAACAAGCACATTGACCTGGTATTTTAAGAATTAACAGACACTTTAATCTGGTAGCATAAAAGTTAACAGACACTTAGATCTGTTAGTATAGGTATTAACAATTTTGTAATATAAGAGTTAGCTGACTCTTAGATCTGATACTATATGACGTAACAAACACTTTGACCTGGTAGTTTAAGAATTAACAAACACTTTGACCTGGTAGTTTAAGAGCTAACAGACGCTTTAATTTGGTAGTGTAAGATTTAAAAGACACTTAGATATAGTAGTGTAAGAGTTAACAGTCCAGATTTTCGATATAATTAACAGAGAAATGAAATTACAGTACATCGAGATTTGCTGTCAAACCACATCATTTTCAACGTCACTGAATATCACCGACCAAAGCCAAACTAACGAACGCTGGAAGCCAACAATTATTGGGCCAGCAATTAACAAGCCATAATGTAGGAAATAAATAATTTGTAAACATCAAGAGAGCTTAATCTGACGATCATCACTTATGCTGTTAAGAGTTTGACTATGTCTTAAAATAGCCTGAAGGGATTTCCACAAATATCTTGTACATAATGTCGCGAAATAATATTTACGAATCTTTAGTAAATATAGTGCCGGTAAATATTTCATGTTTCATGTCCTCGATTATATATATTATATATAGTTTGTGTTACAGTATATATTTTTTCCATGTTATTCCTTATTTATATGCTTAATTTGTTGTCTCGTTTTGTTTACGTTGTTGAACTGTATCATTTTGTGCAAATATTTGCAAGTTAATCCTATTAAAGCGCTGTTTCTGCAATTAATATGTCCATTTTGTCCAGTTTTTCCACATGGTTCCTACCCCTCTGTCTGCGTATCTCTCTCTCTCTCTCTCTCTCTCTCTCTCTCTCTCTCTGTGTGTGTCTCTCTCTCACATACACACAAACACACGCACATCACACACACACACACACACACACACACACCCAGTTTACTGTACAAGTGCCTGCTATAAATTCTGTTTTTTAAATTGCCATTACTGATGGACACACATTAGCGCATCATTGTTCTTATATCTTATATCTTATATCCTTCCCCTGCCGTTAAACGTCACATAGGGCTCGCAAAGTAGTTCGCCAATTTTCCATCAATGTTAACGTACACAAATTATATCTGATGTGAAGACATTTACTACTGATATACACATGTCAATACTGATGTGTTATATTACCATGGAGATGGAGCAGAGGAGAAGAAACACATAGTTTGACAAACTGTTGTGACGGACAGACTCCCGTCGCTCACAGCAATAAACAAACTTCTTCTGGTGCCTCTCTACCTGAGCCTAAACTTTGGCATCAGCAGCCAGGTTAAATTATCGCGAGTTATATTACATCGGGTAAGATTATGGAAAGAAGACGTGACAAGAAAAAAAAAAGTGAATAGATCTGATTGGTCGGTCGGTCTCATTGACCAGTGACGCTCGGCCGCCATTAACATGTTGTAATGAGAATTTTGAAATCAGAAGACGGTTCAGAGTTGTAATTTTAATAAGTGTTTATATATATATAGTATATATATGTGAGAGCTAAACAGGGTACGGGTCTATGTCAGTCATAGTAAGCCCTGTTGTCCCTAGCAACGATTTATTTTCTTTCTTCATTTTATTCTGCATTTTGTCTTGTTTATTATTATTATTATTTTTGTTGTGACAGTCGATCCACTTTGGACTATGACATGGGCAGGAACGAACAGGTTACACACCTAAGCTCCCCTGGTTAGGGTTAGACAACGGACACGGCTTAGTAGGTCAAAACCCCGTCAGCTTCTGATAGAAGTTATGTCGCCAGTCCCCGTCTTACTGTCCGTCCGTGTCTATCTACAAAGCGCACCCCTCCCCCACCCCTCTCAGCCATTGGCCACTCATCGGTCCCCGCGACGTAGATAACCACGTGCACCTAAGTAGCAGATAAACATCTGATATTGCATCATCATCATCATCATCATCATCATCACCATATAGCAGTATTTGAATGTAAGATAGATAACTCATCTGAGAATTGGAATATTTGTATAAAATGAGTTATCTTCTAAAGCTGTTTGTGAGTAGAGTCCATCTACTTTGTCTCGGATTGCACGAGGGTCACGGATGGGGAATGATAGGAAAAAGGTCAGGTGAGAGAGAAATCATATGACTGAGGGACAGTTGTGTTTTGTGTATCGTCTGAGATAGACGTAGATTAGGCTGTTAGAAATGTTGTTTAGTGAAATAGATGTAGAATAGAGTGTATTAGGTTGTTCTGATGGCGACAGTAGTCTGCCGGGAACATATATCGTGGAGATGTCCAGTCTTATGTCCATGATATTGTTGATGCCTTTTGTCGTTCTCGTCATATCGCTCATCGACTCATCGTCATCCCGTGCATCATTAAAGTCATTTCAACTGTAAAGTTGCCGCTTCTGTATTACTATTTCCACTGAGAGAGAATGAACCTGGGAGCAAGTAAGTCTGTAAAGTGAGCAACAAAACAGACGCAAAACAACGTAGAATAGTAATGTAAGAAAGAACATTGTTCCAGTGGATAATAGTTGAAATTTACACAGAAATGAATAGCAATACATCTACAGTTTCAATTAAAAAAAGGTAGAGAGAGGTGTATGGTGCGGTTTTACAAAGTGAGGGAGGGTGTGAGTAAGGTGAGGAAAAAAAACGAATAGAAAGTATGAGAATGTATAAATGAAAAACATACAAAATCCGATATTTCTGCGTGAGCTTTTTTTTCGAGGATTACATGCACAACGAGAAAAAAAAGAACTTATATGAATGTGTCTTCCTCCAGAAGTAGAAAACAGAAATGTGTGTAGTAGAAGGAAGGACCACGCTGACCACAACAAAGGATGCCCGATAGAGCCAATCGCAAAGAAGAGGTGGAGAGAGAGGAGGAGAACAAGTGGTAGAAAGGGGGGGGGGGAAGGCAATAGAAACATGATAGCCGCTAGAGGAGGTGTCGAGGGGAGAGGGGAAAGGGGACGCAGAGATATAATGAATGAAGAACGTAAACACCTGCAGGGAGAAAATGTGAAACTGGTGAATAGGACAAGACCCTATAGACACCAATATTATGGCAGAGAAGAAAATAGGGTGGTGGTAGGGAGAGGTAGCATAGAGAAAAAAAGTAGAGTTTAAAAAAAAGGCCAGTATAAAACTAAAGAAGTTACAGAAAGCTGAAGACATTGTTAATTCTAGCTGGGTGGAGACAGCCAGTCTGGAAAATAAGGCGCTGTTCTAGGACCCTCCGAGATCGTACATCAGCAGAACAAGAGCGGATCGCACTAACAGAAATGTCCTATTTGCCCCTGTGGTTGCTAAGGCAAAAATGTTTAGCCACAGGTCTCCAGGCCCTCTTAGAAATATCATTAAGATGCTGGCGAAATCGATCTCCTAAGCGTAACCAAGTCTCCCCTGTGTACTTCAAACCGCAACGTTTGCACATGATAGCACAAATAACATGGCGTGAAGTACAGTTTACATTCTACACACAGAAGAGTAGGAGATAGAATCACCCGAGTATTCTGCTTTAGTCATTCATCATCATCATATCTCTCCCTAACTCTACGCGCCCACGCCACTACCTGTATAGCGAGAACAGCAACTTTGCCCCTGTAGGCACGGCTTATCCCAGAGACAAGACACATTTCCTGGTTTGAAAAAATAGGAAAACACGCACTGGGACTAGATGTAGGCCCGGCCTCGACATCCGCTGTCTGCTAAGAAACAAATGTGACAATAAAAAGACGCTGATATGATTGTCAAGAGCGATACGTGGAGGGTGACAAGTGCTGTGACACACGGAGATGTGAGGTCGACTCTTTCTGTAAGTTTCTTTTGTCTTGTCTTGTCTCTTCCTTCTTCTGCTATTCTCTTTTCAGCTCTGTTCATTTCTTTGTGCCTTCCCCCCCCCCCCTTTTCCTTTTTTTTTCTTTTTCATTCTATCTCAGCTTTACATCTTAGTTTCGGACAGCTTTTTTTTTGCTTGCTTTCCTTTTTTCGTTCCTTCTTTCCTTTCTTCCTTCTTTGTATGTTTGTCACTGTCTTTCCTTCATTCTTTCTTTCACTCTTTCTTTCTTTCTTTCCTTCTTTTTCTTTTATTTCTTTATTTCTTTCGTTTTTTTTTCTTTCTTTCTTCCTTGCTTTCTTTCCTTCTTTTTCTTTCTCTCTTTCTTTCTTTCCTTCCTTCGTTTCTTCTTCCTTTCTTTCTTTCTTTCCTTCCTTCTTTCTTTCGTATTCTTTCTTTCTTTCTATCTTTCTTTTTTTCTTTCCTTTTTTCTTTCTTTATTTCTTTCTTTTTCTTTCTTTCTTTCTTTCTTTCCTTCTTTCCTTCGTTTTTCTCTCTCTATCCTTCTTTCTTTCTTTCTTTCTTTCTTTCAGTCTCTGTTTAGTTATACCCATTGCGTAATTTGCTATAAATGAGTTAATTATAATTAACTATATGTGTCATGGTTAACTTCTCAAAGTTTACCAAGACTCTATTCTATGTCCACGTAGTGCCCTGTAGTGACAGACCAAACCCTGGGAAAGTGAACAAAAGAGACAAGTGGGAAGGTAAACCCGTCTGAGAAGTAAAATATGGACTAAAAGATGAGAATTAAAGAATATTTGACTTATTTGTGTCGGGGCTTATGGAGAGAGAGAGAGAGAGAGAGAGAGCAACTGTGTGAACGATAGAGGATGGACGTATGGAACTATTCGCGTTCTTTATCTGCCTACATGAGTCTCCAGAAAGTGATTAAAGACGGAGTATATATGTGACATCTTGGAATTGGACTCGTGCTTGGACCTGTTCTTCATTGTAGAAGTCGTTCCCGAGTCGCGGGCAAAGTCAACGTAAAGTGTTTGTTTGGGCGTTGCTGTATGTTGAGCTGTCACCTTAAAGCATGAGCCACCACGTATACACGCTTCCTTCACTAGCTCATGCAGAACCATATCTAAGATGAAACGTTTCCACGCACCATCACTTAGCCGTTCTCGCTCGCTGTTTTGCTGGTCTGTGCATGTTACCTTCTCTTTCTTGACCAAGGGGAAGAGTCTGATAAAGCGTGTGGTGCAGTTTTACATAATAAGGCAAAAAATAAGAAGAAAAAGAAGATAAATGACGATGAAAGAAAGTTGGAAAAAAGGTAGTTAAAAAGCTGAAAAAGCAATATTTCGGCACAGCGCTATTATCAAAAACTATAACTAAGTGCCCCAGAAATGAGGCTTATTTTCAGGAGTCCGCCTTGACACAAGTAAGACATCAATTGTCTGCTGAGGTATTTAGCTTGCTTCTATTGTTTCTCCTTATAGTGTTATATCCTCAGTGACGTTTATTACCGTTTCTCTCTTGTTTTGTTCATCTAAAATTACACCATACACCTGTGTGCATTCATCTATCTCTTATCTTATACATACATCTATCTTTAGTCAACTAGTAGTAGATTTACTGCAGTCATCATTTCCCTCATCTCTTATCTTATTTATACATCTATCTTTAGTCAACTAGCAGTAGCTTTACAATCAGTCATCATTTCTCTTATTTCGCGTGAAATATGAAAGATTGTGTCACTTGTTTCAGTCACAAGTATCAGTTACAGACTACAAACCTCTTACCCAGCGTCCGCTTTTGGAACAGCGAGAGAGTAATGGCTGCAGCAAAATTTCCACAGCGCACTCTAGTCCTGCTGATGCAGGCGCTGGCGATGTCAGCATTGGAGTATGGTCTTGGCCTGCTCACCCTGTCAAACGCACAGCTGAACAGACCCGAGCGTGTACGGAACGAAACAAAGAGAGTGGTCTTGGGTTGCACCAGGGATACTCCTGAAACAGCCGTGAATGTCGAGACCTGGACACAGGGGGGCAGTTGAACTTTAGGTTCAAGATCTCATCCAGTGTCGCTTACTTATAGCAGTTGCCATGAGGTGTGCAAGCTGGCTTTCGATTACTCTCCCCCTTCTTCATCTTGTCTTGTCTTGTCTTGCCTTCTATTTTCCCGTAACAGCGAGCTGGTGTTCTTTGTAGCCGATGCTGTGAAGGTGTTGGTCTACAGCATCTTATCCGCGCGGGAGCGGGTTATGGCAGCTAATTTTTCAGTCCCGCAGAACAGCTAAAAAGCATTGGGTGTGCAATGCTTCTTTAGCAGACTCCACCACCACCACCACGGGGACATGGCGATCCCTGCCCCGTTGCCAGGCTAGACCTGTTACTAGGATTACCAACGGAGAGGTGGGGCAGGGTCTTGGTCAGCTATGGTTCGCTAACCCTGACATTAGCATATCAGCTATGGGTCGCTGATTGCTTAATGGGACAGCGTCTTCACCTCCCCCCCCCATGCCGCCCTCGTGTAACACGTTTAATTCTTCCACTCCAAACCAACACTGTATAACAATAGAAGGCGTTGTCCCGCCCCATACTTGTGTTGAGGTAACGCCCCTGAGTATTTGTATACAGTTTTATTAAGTTGTGTCCCTTTCAGGTAGTCCGTGTTTCTGACTAGCACAAGAGAGCGAGAGTACAGGTTGCTGGAGTAGTGTCCCTTTCAGGTAGATCCGCGTTTCTGACTAGCACAAGAGAGCGAGAGTACAGGTTGCTGGAGTAGTGTATGTCTGCACCTTCAGCTGTGTGGAGGTGAAGTCGTTGTACTGTCCAGAAATGTGAAACTGTTTTGGATTCTGCTGAATATGTCTTGTCAGCTGGTGTTGTGCTTGTTTGAAATCCCTGTTGGGCAATGGGTAGATTCAGCATCTATCGTTTATGTTGATGAAGTCGACCCGACCAAGGTTTGTTGTTGCTACTCGTCCTAACTATCCGTACTCGTCATCGTCAACATTATCACCAAGTTCCTTACAGTAAACATCTTGTCGTGTTGTCAGTGTTAGACTAGGTTTATCTTCTTGCTAGATCCTACGTGAATCAATGCTCAGTTGGTCTTGTTGGTAGATCTTGAATCCTACGTGAATCAATACTCACTTGATCTTGGTAGATCTTCAGTCCTACGTTACTCAATGCTCAGTTTATCTTGTTGGTAGATCCTACGTGAATCAATGCTCAGTTGGTCTTGTTGGTAGATCTTGAATCCTACATGAATCAATGCTCAGTTGGTCTTGTTGGTAGATCTTGAATCCTACGTGAATCAATGCTCAGTTTATCTTATTGGTAGATCTTGAATCTTACGTGAATCAATACTCACTTGATCTTGGTAGATCTTCAATCCTACGTTACTCAATGCTCGGATCAATATGTGGGCAAAGTAAAATTTAAAAAAAAAACAATTGAAATTTACTGTATCTTTAACCCTGTACTCAGTAGAGCGAGCAACCATCTAGCCACGAGGGGACTGCGACATGGAAACTAACTTTATGTAAAAAAATAGCAAAGACATTTGTTTGTTTGTTGTTATTGTTGTACATTGTGCACTAGACATTTGCAGGAGACCATGTTTATATGTATGTCTTAAGTTTGGTAGGTGTGAGAGACTGAATCTAAGCGACAGAATATCCGTGTCAAGGCCTTGCTTCTTTCCTGTCGCCATGGTATTCGTTTCGTTCAGACAGACATTGATGGCGTAGTTTTAAAACACCATTTTTTAGGTGCTGGATGGCTCAGTTGATTAATGCGCTGTTCTCGGGTGGTTAGGCGGTTGCTCATCCTGCCGGAGTACGTGGTTCGAGTCTCAGGTAAATTCTCCTGTCATATTTCTCTCTCTCTCTCTCTCTCTCTCTCTCTCTCTCTCATGTCTAAAAAATGCATTGTTTACGATTTTATCAAGCTGTAACCACACAGCACTGTGCTCTCTTACTTTACTGTATGAAAGTCTTGTTGTTTCATGTTTGTGTGCATCTCTACCCTTTTCTTCTGAGCTACAGAGTACCTTCTTTCCAGTTTCTTTCTACCAAAATTTCTCATCAAAGTTTATTCAGCCAAAGCTTGGAAATTGATTCTGAAGTGAAAGAGTTAAAGACCCTAAAGTCTTCTCTTTGGCCACTGACGAAGGCTTGTGGTCGAAGTTTCAATGTTAGGCACGTATTTCCAGGACCGACCTTCGCCACATGAAAGTATGATGTGGTCGAAATTTCTATTGCACTTGAGGTAATTTCACCTCCCTAGACCTCACCTGTATAAGAAATAACATATTGTTGGCAGAAATGCAGATGAAGCCACTGACAACAATTACTGAGGAAAGACGCTGGCGATGGTTGGGACATGTGCTCTGAATGACTGACAACTCACTACCAAAACAAAAAGCACTAAGATGGACACCACAGGGGAACAGAACTAAGGGTAAACCAAAGGAGCCATGGAGAAGAACAACAGAGAAGATGTTGAGCAATAGATGGCTCACTTGGGCAAAATATATAAACTAGGGAAAAAAAATAGAAACAGTTTTATTACTTAACGACTACAAGGTTGCGACGTTTCGATGTGAGCCTTAATCATGCAAACACACACAGGACAAATAATTAGAGAGAGGAGATAAAGTATAGATTCATATGAATCATATGTAAAAAATAAATAAAATGAATAGAGCATTTAGCTATAACTTGAAAGAGTGTGTAGCTTTTCCGACTCTCGTTCAGAAATATGTCCGTTAGAAATATGTCCGTTAGAAATATGTCCGTTAGAAATGTGTCCGTTAGAAATATGTCCGTTAGAAATATGTCCGTTAGAAATGTGTCCATTAGAAATATGTCCGTTAGAAATATGTCCGTTAGAAATGTGTCCATTAGAAATATGTCCGTTAGAAATGTGTCCATTAGAAATATGTCCGTTAGAAATGTGTCCGTTAGAAATATGTCCGTTAGAAATATGTCCGTTAGAAATGTGTCCGTTAGAAATATGTCAGTTAGAAATGTGTCCATTAGAAATATGTCCGTTAGAAATGTGTCCGTTAGAAATATGTCCGTTAGAAATATGTCCGTTAGAAATGTGTCCATTAGAAATATGTCAGTTAGAAATGTGTCCATTAGAAATATGTCCGTTAGAAATGTGTCCATTAGAAATATGTCCGTTAGAAATGTGTCCATTAGAAATGTGTCCGTTAGAAATATGTCCGTTAGAAATATGTTACGTTCAAAATGGGCAAGAGCGGATAATACAGGCAAAGTACAGGCGTTCGTGGAAAACTCTTGCGGAAACGCCATGTACACTGGGCACTTAAGTTTCAGAGAGAGAGAGAGAGAGAGAGAGAGAGAGAGAGAGACCTCACCTGAAGTTTGAAATATTTTTAAAGCGTGACGTACAACCTGCCAACCCGACCGTCAAGCTGGCTCACCACGGTGCGAGTCGAAAACACTCCGTTGTTCCTTTACATATCTAAAACACTAAATCATCCATTTTTTTTTTTAAACATCGTGGTGACAATAGACAGTTGGGGAACTTCTAAACGGCATACTTGACGATAAGCATGGTTGTCTAAGAAGCTTGCAAGTTGGGCCTTCGCTCCAGGGGACTCAAAAGTATATTACATTTTGAGGTAAAACTTACGATTTCTAAAGTAATTTATTTACGAGATAATTCTTTCTTTGTTACCAGAAATCTCTAAGAAATTATAATTCTTTCTGTGTTATCAGAAATCTATATAAAATTATCATTCTTTCTTTGTTATCATAAATCTATATTAAATTATAATTCTTTCTTTATTATCAGAAATTTGTATGAAATTATACTTCTCAAAGTGTCAAACAACACTAAATCAATATATATATTACTGTGGTAATTTAAGGTAGAACCATACGTATCTGCCCATAAAGCACACAGTTTTACCATTTCAGCTTTCGTCTCGCTCATCTAAAAACATGGAAGAAGAAAAAGAGGAAAGAAAGTGAAAAAAAAAAGCAGCATTTTCTAAACGTTATAATAAATTAAGAAAAGGAAAGTATAATAAGTTAGCGTAAAGCTGGTAGAGTCCTGAGAGAAAAAATTATAATAAAATATGAGACATCTTGGAACTGTACTTATGCTTGGACCTATTCTTGAAATCTTCGCGGTGAAAGTCAGTATGTACACGTACACACACATATATATTTATATATACTATTTCTTTTATAATACCTTGCTTGTCTCATACATGTACTGTAGTTTTTCTGTTCCCTACCTTTTAAATTAATGTTTGCTAACTCTGCTAGATATGGCATATGGTGTTGATACCTGCAGCTATCACTTCAACTATGCTAGGGTAATAGTACTGCCTGTGATAGTTAGCCTTCACCTTTATTTTTATTCACCAGATGGCGCTCGAGGTTTGGATTATTATATCAGTACTGGTTAGGATGTCAGCCACAGTAGACAAGGAGAATGAAGTCTATACAGGTAGGTTATATACAATACAGATATGCTATACGCATTACAGGTGGGTTGTATACAATACATGTAGGATATACACATTACAGGTAGGTTATATAAATATAGGTGGGCTGTGCACAATACAGATAGGTTATATAAAAATCAGGTAGGCTATAGAGAGTATAGTTAGGCTATATACAGTAGAGTTAGGGTATAGGCAATACAAGTAGGCCATAGACAGTAGAGATAGGCTATAGAAGTAGGGGTAGGCTATAGAAGTAGGGGTAGGCTATAAACAGTACAGAAAGGCCATAGACAATAGAGGTCGGCTATAGACAGTACAGGTAGGCTATAGACAGTAAAGATAGGCTATAGACAGAACAGGTAGGTTATAGGTACACAAATCATATAAAATTATACACAATACAGGCAGGGTATGTAAAGTACAGGTAGGCTACACATTACATACAAATAATACAGGTAGGCTAAAAGCAGTAAAATTATATATATATTTATATATATACAATACAGGTAAGCTGGAAAAATTACAGGTAAGCTACAGACGATAAAAATAGACATCATACAGTACGGGTAGGCTACGTAGTGTACAGGTATGCTACATACAGTACAGGTAGGCTACATACAATACAGATAGGCTATAGACGGTACAAGTAGACTATAGATCATACCGTGAGACTGCAGACAACAGATGCTTTAGACAGGTAAACTACAGACAATATAACTATGCAATGAACAATACAGTTAGGCTACATATCAGATAGGTGGGTTATAGACTGTATTTACACCCACATAATATAAAAACAAGTGTATGCATGGCTTCCGTTGATGTATACAGAATTTTAAGAGCTTAATACAGGAAATATTCACACTGCAGAAGAACAACAGTACAATATTTCGGCTTTGGTCTTCATCATGAAAGTTTAACTTAAGGGCTCCGGTTCTGCTTATTATCTAGATTTTATCACGTCTACCCCTTCTCTGATACTGTCAACCCATTAATGTAGGTGCTGTCCCCCTTAAGAAATAACATCTTGTTGACAGAAATGCAGATGAAGCCAATGACAGCAATTATTAAGGAAAGACGCTGGCGATGGTTGGGACATGTGCTCCGAATGACTGACAACTCACTACCAAAAATAGCACTAAGATGGACACCACAGGGGAACAGAAGTAAGGGTAGACCAAAAGAGACATGGAGAAGAACAACAGAAAGGATGTTGAGCAATAGAGGGCTCACCTGGGCAAGAGCGGAAAAAAGCAAAGGACAGGCGTTTGTGGACAACCTTTACGGAAGCCCTATGTGCCTTGGGCAATTAAGGTTTAGAGAGAGAGAGAGAGAGAGAGAGAGAGAGAGAGAGAGAGAGTGGGAGAGAGAGATTATGCTTAAAGTATTCCTGTTTCTTCATCCAATGTTTTTCAATTATTTCTCGACTGAATTTCATTTTTTGCAATATTTCTTTGTCTGTTTTTTTGTGTTTGTTTCTTTTATTTTGTAAAACTCTTCAAAACTATCGCAATCATGTTATTAAAGTCAACGTTAACATTTTATGCAAAGAAAAAGGGCAAAAGAAATTATTAATATGGTTCATAAGAAAAAACTCTTGAATAAAATCTCCTGTTAACTAATATCCTAAAAAACAAGACGGAGGAAAGAAATATGTTAATTAATATAGCACAAAGTAGACAAAAGAAAGCAATCTCATGTTAATTAATATCGTAAAAAGCAGACAATGGAAAGAAATATGTTAATTAGGGTCGTACAAAATATACAAAAGAAAGAAATCTCATGTTAATTAATATCGTACAAATCAGACAAAAAGAAGAATTCTCCTGCTTATTTATATCGTAAAAAGCACCACAAAAAAAAAAAATCTCGTGTCAATTAATATCGCACACAACAGATCAAAGAAAGACATTTACTGTTAATTAATATCGTTAAAACAGACAAAAGCAATTAATTCATTAATTAAGTGTTAATTACGAAAGAAATCGCCAATATATTTAATATTAGTCAAAATGCCACGAGAAAGAAATATCCCAGCCGTGGATGTTAAGAAAAGATAACTACAACTATTTCTCTCCAGTGGTGGGCGTGTCCTAAACGTCTCTCTGTCCGCTTCTTTAGCGAGACCACAGTAATAATTCAGTCTTACATTCACAGGTAAATGTTGCTTGGATGTAATACAAAGCCTTTGCAGGATATCTCTCTCCAACCCTCGGGTCTCTCTAACATAGCCGTCCTCTCCACTCCCACCTGATTAAAACTTATAACTGTCACGTCTAGCGTGAGGCAAAGACAAAGGTCCTTGTACACTTCGTGCAGGAATAAAGACCATAGAAGAAAACTGGAAATAGGAAAAGTGGCCCGGCGTGTTATACTACCAACATCGAATTCAATAAAATTTCTAGGAATTCACATAACAAAATCTTATATTTAACCTGGATAACAAATAAATATCTAGTTTTACTGAAAGAAAAAAAAAAACAGCCAGAAGTCGGACTATGATTCTGAAGGGAAAATATGGCGAGTCTTTATTTCTCATCTGTATATTTCTGGCACATGTAACGGTACATAATGGGAAAAAGAAAGAGAGTAAGACCAAGGCGGAGATGGCTGCAAGACATCGTTGATGATCTGCAAATGGACGCATCAGCAGCAGGCAATCTTGCTCACAACCGAGAGGCCTACAAGAGAGCCTGTTAGGGAGGCAAAGTTCCGCGAGGGACATGCAAATAACTGGCTGACTGAGAAAACACTGGAAGGTAAATTCAAAGAAAGACGAGAAAATAGGCGACAACAATGCTAATGTATACATAGTAACTGAGGTGAAAGCCATTAGAGAAACATAATTGAAACAAGAGAAAGGTCTAGTGGGAAGTACATAGCAGCCGACCTACTTTGTAGAAAGCACAAGATGATGATGAGGAAAATTAGTTCTATCAGTTCATACTAACACATAACATAAAAAAGAAGCACTTAACTGTGATTTGTAAGAGGCTGCGTTCAAAAGTGCGTAGGTGGGGTGTAGAGAATGTCACCTATCACACATCACAAGTCTCCATTTCAACATTATCTACACCTCATAAAGCGCCAGATTCAGAGAGGAAGCGAGCTACAGAAACATAACCTTATATACTTCCTACCTCTTTGTCTAGTATAACGCTTACTCGTTCTCACTGACACAGTTTCTCAAAAGTAGCTCGTACTGTTACAAAAAGAAAATTAATGAAGAAATGCAGATTTGTAGCATTTTCTTGGCACCAGAGGTATTTATTCTTCAAACTCCATCATTGTTTTTCTCTCCACTCAACTAGGTTGTGGTTTCGAACCCGTCCCTGGGCAACCACAGGCTCTGAAGTTCTGCGACGCCTACGGCCAGTGTATGAAAACCCAGTGCAGCCCAGATCACGTCTTCAGCAAATCTGACTGCGGCTGCATCCAGGCTCTTCAGACAAAATCCTTGGACAAAGTCCCTGACCAGGGAAGTGTTCGAGCCGATCGCTGGACTGATACAACGCAGGATGCGGTTGTCCAAGTTGTAACTGGTTCTGCGGATAGTTTATATAAGCCATCAACCGCGTCTAACGGGAAAGCGGAATCTTCAGTGAAGGGACCAGTTATAACATTTACGACCACGAAAGAACCGCCTTCATCTATCAACACACCCGAAAACTTTGCTAGCGATTCTCCTAAATCTAGCCAGCAAACCACTTCAGCATTTGCAACAGCTGGTTCAACTTCATCATCAGTGCTACCACCGTCGCCTTACACATCAGAAATTGATGCAAAGACTCTGAGAATTGCCACAACCCCAGGTAATTCAGAAGTTACTCATAAACCACAAACAGAAACGGGAACAAACAAAACAGAAACAAGAGCCCAAGACTCAAATACGTCAGTCAGGGAGACCAACTCTGAAACAAAGACGGCGCCCACCAAAACACAGAAGCACAAATTGGCAACATCAAAAAATTCAGAAAAACCAGAAACTACAACCAGGAACCCTGAATTAGTGTTAAATAAAGTAACAAAAGCTACAATAGTCTGGTCGCCATATTTGGGTGAGCCATCATCAATATTGTCTTCCACAACAGCCACGATATCACTACAACCTGTAGATACAACAACAAATTCAGCTTCTTCATGGTCTATCAACAATCAGCACGATCATAATCTTGATTATACAAACACAGGATCATTAAAAACCACGAATGGACCAGCCACAACGTCCAACACAACAGTCACAACACCAAAGACAGCAGCCGACAAACCACCGACGACAAAAACTTCAGCATCTACATCCACCGTGGTGCCAGCCGCCCAAGGGTCGCCGGAACCTGACGTACAATCACAGAAGACACCACCTGTACCACCTACCTGGACGTCTACATCTATGATCCCACGGGCAACGATGACAACGCCTGAAACTACGGGGTCAAAGCCGAACGTTACGGCCATGACACCACTTAACGCCACAGGATCTGAATTTGGTAGCTCACAAGCGGAACTTGGTGCGACATTAGAAGTGTATCCTTTTTTTTCAGGCTACTTTGTCATAGTAATGACACTTTCAGTACTATACTATACTATACTATACTATACTATACTATACTATACTATACTATACTATACTGTACTATACTGTACTATACTATACTATACTATACTGTACTATACTATGTTGCACTATATTATCATATAGTATGCTATGATATCATCATCATCATCATCATGTGCCGTGCCGACTGGCGTTGGCTATTATGCTTCTCCAGAGTATCCGATCCTTCATGCAGGCTGTCAGCTCAGTTGGTGATCTCCTCTCACACCATCCCGTCAGACTGTCCAGTATCATTTCTCTTGGTCTTCCTCTTGATCTTCTTCCTTCTATTTTTCCTGTTGTTATAATATTTTCAACGCCCCCTCTTCTCATTGCATGTCCCATGAAAGTACATTGTCTCTCTCTTATCTTTTTGACAAGGTTTTTTGTCTCTCCATCTCTTCTCATACATTCTTCATTAGTTATTTTTGCTGTCCAGGGGATTCGCAACATTCTTCTAATAAACCACATTTCTGCTGCTTCCAATGATTTTTGTGCAGACCTGCCTATTGTCCATAATTCACTTCCATATAACAAGATAGGTTCAGTATAGTATTTTAGGACTCGTATTCTATCACTCATTGATAAGCATGTGTTGGATAATATGTTTCTCATGCTCTGAAATGCAGTCTTTGCTTGGCCTATTCTGTTCCTAATTTCTGTTCTGCGTTTCCCATCTGAAGTTATTACTGCTCCAAGGTATTTGAATTTCTGCACCTGCTTTAGAATAGTTCCGTTTAATTTAATAATGCATGCTGGTGGATTCTGTTTCTTAGATATAACCATAGTCTCTTTTTTTATGCTATGATATGCTATAGTGTATTATATTATAATATAATATACTGGCTATATTTTGCAATAATATTCTACAATGTGCTATACTATGCTATAAAATACTATGATATGCTATATTATATGCTGCGCGATACTGTACTATACGGTGCAATACTATACTGTGCTATACTACAACATAATATACTGTACTGATATGATAGACGGTTTTCAGTGAAAGACATTCTGATGAATCCTCCCTTAAGTCCATGTACTCACAAATCTAACATCATAAACTACTGAAAGGACAAGTACGTGCACTATCGAACTGTATTGTTGTTCAGTTCAGTTTTATAATACTCAAAGGCTTGTTTACTCGCAATAACAAGAAGATATTAAGAAACTGCAGAGAATATACGAAAGATATCAACTGTACTAAAAGGTTCTAACAAAGAAGGTAGACTGAGGTGTACGTATTGTTCAGATTTACAGAAAGACAGAAGATGGACAAGAACGATAGTGCCAAAAAGTAAGATGGTAAAAAAGCAAAAAAAGGTAAATATTCCCGTTTCCATGACATCAAGGCATACTGGGGATACGTGTTAGGCCCGTATTTTCCACGAACTAAGGCACATGAAAGTCTGATGTGGTCAGTATCACGCCAGGAAGCATTCACCTTCCTAGATTTCTCTGGTGCCCATTTTTAGAGGCTAAAGTAAGAGAACACATGTTTGTAGGATTAGACCTCGACAAAAATCGTACACAACGCACTTTAGATGTTTATATTTGTAAATGTATATATTTAGATGCCTCACTAAAGTGTTTGTCTATGATTTATTCGAGGTCTAATCCTACAAAACTGTGTTCTCTTGCTTTAGTGTACAAAAGCCTCTTTATTTCCTGTTTATATAAACAAAAATTTACAGGCTGGGTGAACTCCGTGGCCTTTATAGTGTGTACCAGGAAAAAAAACCCCACTGATGGGACTTGAACTGGTACCAGCGGGTTAGTAAACCGAGCGCCTAAGCTTTCAGATAAGCAGGCCACGAATGTTAGATGAACACGCATAAACGAGGAACATACAACAATCTAATATTTTGGCAAAAGCCTGTTTTGTTTTTCAAGAATCGCACACAAAAGCAATGCAGCAGATTAAAAACACGAAAAATAGATGAAAAATGAAATGCTGCAATTTCTAGTCTATTTTTCGTTTTTGTATCTTGTATTGTTTTTGTATATGATCCTTAAGAAACGACATTTTTGTCGAAATATTGGATTGTTCTATGTTCCTTATTTACATCTGCTCATTTTACTTTCTGTCACTCTTGCTTCTGCCCGCTTTCCTCACTCTTTCTATCTTAGCGTAAAACTGAACCACACACCTCTGTCTATTAAGAAACTGCAAAACCTTTTATAAATCACCACCATTAACTTATTTTTTTGTAAACGTTCATTTACCTACGGTTGCTGTTACTGTGATTTGTTTAAAAATGCAAGAAATCAGTTTCTCGACATCCTCCACCGCCTCGGTAAACATTACAAGCCTTACTTTATCAGTCTGACTGTTTTAGAAAAGCAATCTAATGAGTATCATGATGACATAAATCATCAAAACAATCTGATTCTTCTTCTTACGCATTTTACCGATAATGCCTGATACCCTGATTTTTGCAATGCGCCCCTTTTGGCTGGGTACCTCCGACTTCAGCACATTTCCTTGCTGGGCAGAGTGTGGTCTTGCTCGGACTGCCATGAAGACGGTGTTGTAGACTGGCCTGGCCAAAACTTTGTTTTCCAGCCTTTGGTGGCTGTACTTAATCCCCTTCTCAACGTCAAGTCCAACGGATTTGAGACAGTTCCACAGAGACACTCCGACTTTAGGACGAGGAATCCGACGAGTGCTTCAACGATATCCATTCATTCGCACCTATAATCTGCTGGCTCTGTTTTGTTTACCTCATTCTGACAGCCATTGTTGCAGAGGCCCATAGGCTCGTCACGTCCTGGATTAATTGGTTTCACACCAGAATTTCCTCATCCCTGCCGGTGATCTTAATGTCCCCATCCGTCCACCATCTTGACATTATATTTTAGAAAAAAAAACAATTGCAATGAGTGTTGATTGTTACAGGTTTCTGGGCTATAGAAATAGGTCCGATTTTTTAAACAAGCAGATTTATGTTCCCTGTCTCACAAAGGCTATGTTATGATAAGTCTTAACACAGTTTTTCCCAGAGGGAAATCAATCTGATGATCATCATGATAAGGTAAATGATCAAAACAATCTGATGATGATCAATATGAGGTCGGATATTTAGTTTTGGTACCAGAGAGAGTGTCGTAGTTCCTTAGAGAGGAACGACCATGAGGGCCACCTTTGATTGTCCACAGTAAACACGCGCTCTCTGATGTTGTCTGGCCTCAAACTAAACCCACTTACCAAGATACCTGAAATATGTCGACGTTGGTTACCGAATCCAAAGAAGAATGTGATTTGTCAGCAGGTCTATTTGTTGGTACAGGATCTGCCATGGATTAGATCTCGTTGGGACCTGATCAGTAACCGGCCATACTATATGCTCATCGGACTGACGATTTCTAAACATACAAAGTGAGAATTTGATCAAATGATAGCTAACTCTTTCTCTCAGCCAGATCATCAGAATCTCTTTTCAGTTTTGGTTTCGTCATGTAGTATTTGCAGTTGAATCATTATATGAAAGCACTGGATTAACTTGTTGGTCCGAATAAAATACTCGGGCTCCAGACCTGCCGAGGGATTAAATAAACATAATTAATCTTGAGTAGTAGTAGCCATCGTTGCTAACAATCACTATGTGATTGGATGTACGTTAATGTTTGCGTAGAAACAATATTTAGAAAGAACAAGTTCCAACATAAAATATGAACAATACAGTATAAGTATCCTCTGGAAAACGATGCAAGAAAAAGTCAAGTATATCACTCAAGTAAGTAAGATTGTTGGCTTGCACAATTTACAGGTTATAATTGCTTACATCTTATGTTTTTGGTGGTGTGTTTTTCAGCATGCGGGGCGGAGATTAACATCACAGGGATGTCCTCCAATAATACACTGACAGGTAGAGGAGCGTACGGATTCTTGTATATTGGCATCAGAGGCGTGACAGCAATCAATGGCTCCGCCCACTTCACTGGGCGTAGTTTCATGTGGATACCGTATTATGAGGGCAATCGTTTCACATCAGGTAAGAAATTTGGCTGCAACTAACCCTTGTTTAAATATTATGGAGCACGGGCGTAGGGTAGGTGTGGCAGAGTTGACTTCGCATGTCGAAAGGAAAAGGCCCAAATTTTGGTCCTACTTCCTAAACGAAACTAGAAAAGGCAGATAGTGGTCACTCAGTCTTTACAACCTTAGAAACTGTGAAACAACGAGCCTTGAACACAGAGTACGCTAAGTTAGCTCCGTAGGTTTACACTCGAATTCATGGACACGGACTCGGGTGCGACTCGTGTCATGTTAAAGACTCGACTTGCATTCGACCTGAAGATAAAGAATAGCGACCTGGAACAGCCTTATCGCATGACATTTGTTTTTAATCAGTCGACTCCACGGCTTTGTTATATGTGGGTATTAGTGAATGAAC
The DNA here is from genome assembly GCA_009760885.1 of Achatina immaculata. Classification (NCBI taxonomy): domain Eukaryota; kingdom Metazoa; phylum Mollusca; class Gastropoda; order Stylommatophora; family Achatinidae; genus Lissachatina; species Lissachatina immaculata. Next base: position 15,022,649 of record CM019698.1, read on the forward strand.
GAGTGATAAAATGGCATCATTCTTCTGCGTGCTGTTAGGCACAATTTTATATGAAACTACGGTCTGTTTAGTTTTTACTAGACGATGTCTAGTCTTTATATATAATAGTCTGTTTAATTTAGACAGAGTGAAGGTGACCCGGGCAAGAAAGGTGCGACAGTCAATCATGGAAAAAGTTGGCAGGCATCAATTCATCTAAGTATTTATATCAATCACCTGGGCATATCATTGCATGCCCAGATTATCGCAGGCGTTAAGGAGAGAAAAAGGAAGAGAGAGACAGAGAGAGAAAGAGATAGACAGAAAGAGAGATAGAAACAGAGAGAGAGAGAGAGAGAGAATAAGAAAGACAAACAGACAGAAAGGTTCAGACAGGAACAAAGAAATAGTCACACAGACAGGCAGAGACAGATAAACAGACAGAGAGACTGGTAGGAGAGTGAGACAGACAGATGGAAAGTGAGACAAACAGAAAGAGAAAGGCAGGGAGTAAGACGGACAGGCACCCAGAGACAGACAGACAGACAGACAGACAGACAGAGATTGAGACAAACGGACAGGCATACAAAGAGAGAGAGTGAGACAGACAGACAGACAGGCAGAGACAGACATACAAAGAGAGAGTGAGACAGAAACAGGCAGAGACAGACATACAAAGAGAAAGTGAGACAGAGACAGGCAGAGACAGACATACAAAGAGAGAGTGAGACAGAGACAGGCAGAGACAGACATACAAAGAGAGAGAGTGAGACAGAGACAGGCAGAGACAGGTGAGCGTGAGACAGAGACAGGCAGAGACAGACATACAAAGAGAGAATGAGACAGAGACAGGCACAGAGAGAGAGAGAGAGAGAGAGAGAGAGAGAGAGAGGAAAAGAGAATAAGATTCTGAGCAAAGTCCACATACTTTTATATTTCAAACAGAAGAAAAGGACACAAATTAGAAACTCTCAAACTAAAACCCCGTCTAATGGTATTTGACTGAAGATTAATAACGCACGCTTATTTGCTTTTACTAATGTGTAAAATAACACTCTCGTGTTAAAACTAGAAGAACATTTGTAACAATCCTCCTTGTTGCTATGTTAACATTTCTTTCTCTACAGGCTTAACGATAATAATTACATTTAAAGAGAACGCAACTGTCCAAAAACGCCAGAGTTTGATCAGTAACTGCGGTGATGACGTCACGCCTTCTGTTAGTATAACCTTTGACCCGAAGGTTGGTTCGGTCAAGTTCAAGGTCATAGTTGCGGGCACTGATAAATATCGTTCTTTGCAAGAGAAGGTGGAAGTACTGGTGCCGTACACGGTGAGTAGAGACAGACACAAACAAGCAGGCAGACTGAGGCAGGCAGACATACAAGTAATCAGACAGACATAAAAGACAAAGGGGACATGTACAGTCAGGTAGGAAACCAAAGATATCTTACATTTCTTACATCTTGCATGTCTTACATCTTACATCCTTCCCGTGCCGTTAAACATCACATGGGGCTCGCATGGTAGTTCGCCAAGTTTCGCTGTTTTCGGTGAGTTTTTCAATCGCATCAAGGGATTTTATGCCTACTAGTCTTGCCTTTCTTAACAATGTCCTCTTTAGAATTTCACATAGTCGACCTCTTTTTCTTTGCCCTGTTGTGTTCCACTTGATAGCTTGTTTTGGGATTCTCTGACATGGAGACAAGTATAAAGACAGAAAGACAAGCACACAATACAGGGATACAAGCGGCCATACATGCAGACCAAGAAACAGAAATTAAAATGACAAGCAAATAGATAGATAGATAGATAGATAGATAGATAGATAGATAGATAGATAGATAGATAGATAGATAGATAGATAGATAGATAGATAGATGTACTACTCTAAACACAGGCTGGCACTGTCAAGACCCTAGAGATGCAGACAAACGGCGAAAGACTCGTAGCTCGTGTTGACAGTATCGTGGTGCGAAAGCACATACCATCGAAAGGTATATTACTATTCTATCCCTCTCTCTCTAACCTCTATCTCTCCTTCTCTCTCTCTACCTCTCTCTCTCTCTCGCTTTTCTTAAGCTCTAATGCAAGATTTGGACTTGATGGTGTCTTAAGCTCAAATGCTAGATTTGGACGTGATGAAGTCTTAAGTTCCACTGCAGGATTTAGAATTGATGAAGTCTTAAGTTCCAATGGAGGATTTATAATTTATAAAGCCTTAAGTTCCGATGCAGGATTAAGACTTGTTGAAGCCTTAAATTTCGATGCAGGATTTAGACTTGTGAAGCCTTAAGTCCAATGCAGGATTTAGACTTGTTGAAACCTTAAGTTTCTATGCAGGATTTAGACTTGATGAAGCTGTAAGGTACATCAAGCTTGGAGCCCCTATGTTAGGAATTACAAAAGAAGGCACGAGAGGGCCATAATCTGTGGTTTGTTCTGCTTGCTTGTGCCTAAATCAAGCACTGATTGTACCTTCTTTTATCTGGGCCGTTTCAATTTAAGTGTATTCCAGGATTTACTTATCACTTTTGTTTTCTCTGTATTTCTCTCGTCTATCTCTCTATATCTCTCTATCTTTCTCTCTATCTCTCTCTCTCTGAACCTTAAGTGCCCAAAGCATATTGGGTTCCGCAAGGGTTTTCCCTTTGCCTTTTTTCCGCTCTTGCCTACGTGAGCCCTCTATTGCATCGCCTATCTACAACGACCAAAGATCATTGAGGGCCACCAGTAATACTCTGTTAATATTGTTATTGTCAGAGAGATACGAGATATTATCCAGAGCCAAGCCACTCTATATAGGTGCTGGTTGTCGTAGAGAGGAATCTGACAGCTTCCAGGGCGAGATTAGCAGGGTAAGTAACTGTTATCATCTATTCAGTTCTATACAGTTCACTGGATTCTGTATCTGACTGAGATTTGGTGAGAATCTAAGATTCAGTGCCAGACTGAGATTTAGATAGGATCTAAGGTTCAGTGTCTGACTGAGATTTAGTGAGGATCTAAGATTTAATGTTGGACTGAGATTTAGTGAGGCTCTAAGATTAAGTGAGATTTGACGAGGCTCAAAGATTCAGTGTCGAACTGAGATTTGATGAGGCTCTAAGATTCAGTGTCGGAATGAGATTACATGAGACTCTAAGATTAAGTGTTGGACTGAGATTTAGTGAGGTTATATAGATTAAGTATTGGACTATAATTTGATGAGGCTTTAAGGATAAATGTTGGATTGAGATTTGATGAGGCTCTAAGATTAAATGTTGGACTGAGATTTAGTGAGGCTGTAAGAGTCAGTGTTGAACTGAGAATTAGTGAGGCTCTAATTGATTTGATAAAGTTCTAAGATTCAGTGTTGGACTGAGATTAATTAGGTTCTAAGATTCAGTGTTGGATTAAGATTTGATGAGGCTCTAAGATTCAGTTTCGGACTTAGATGTGATGAGGCACTAAGATTCAGTGTCGGACTGAGATTTGATGAAGATCAAAGATCCAGTATCGGACTGAAATTCGATGAGGCTCTAAGATTAAGTGGTGGACTGAGATTTGATGATGCTCTAAGATTCCGTGTTAGTCCAACACTGAATCCTAAAGCATCTATAGTGAGGCTCTACGATTCGGACTGATATCTGGTTAGACTCTAAGCTACAGTGCCCGACTGATTTTTTAAATACGAAAATCACTAGACACATTGAAGTAGATACAGAAATTATGAAATAGAAGCAGACACCAAAAATTACTAGATTAATCAGACTAACCAGAGACGTCATTACGAGAAGGACAAATGTAGGTAATGACATTACGAAAAAGATAACAGCAGGGAGGGACAAGTGCCGAAAAAAGTTATTACGAGAATGACAAGTCTATACAGAGAATTTACGAGAAAGAAAAATACAACACGGATGTAAATACAGACGTTACGAGAAAGTCAACTGTTGGCAGAGACAATATGAAAAAGACAAAAGTAGATGAAACATCATCATAAGTACAGAATTAGGCATGGATATCGTGGGTACAGAAAGAGAGAGAGAGAGAGAGAGAGAGAGAGAGAGAGAAAGAGAGAGAGAGAGAGCTAGACAAATAGAAAATAGAAACTACTAACAGACAGGAGCAGTGAGAGAGAGAGAGAGAGAGAGAGAGCTAGACAAATAGAAAACAGAAACTACTAACAGACAGGAGCAGAGAGAGAGAGAGAGAGAGCTAGACAAATAGAAAACAGAAACTACTAACAGACAGGAGCAGTGAGAGAGAGAGAGAGAGAGAGCTAGACAAATAGAAAACAGAAACTACTAACAGACAGGAGCAGTGAGAAAGAGAGAGAGAGAGAGAGAGCTAGACAAATAGAAAACAGAAACTACTAACAGACAGGAGCAGTGAGAGAGAGAGAGAGAGAGAGCTAGACAAATAGAAAACAGAAACTACTAACAGACAGGAACAGTGAGAGCGAGAGAGAGAGAGAAAGGGAGAGAGGGAGACAGACAGAAATACGAGTAGACAGACAGATGTTGGATATCAACAACATCGAGACAGACTGAGCGGTGGGATAGCAAGAAATTGGTAAGTAGATTATTCTCATGCTGCATATATTCAGGTCTAGACGTACAGGACGCAGCACATTATCAAGTCATTAATATTTTTGACGTTTCCGCGTCAAATTATGTCCGCACTGCACCCAAAAGCTCTTGTAGGCACACCTGAAACAGTCTTACCTTCATTCACTTTGTCAGAGTCCCGTAAAATGCCCCAATACCGAGCAGAACTGACCAATAAAACGTTTGCTTTGAACACCACTGTAAGCATTTTAAACTGCATTAAAATAAATTTTACAAACCAAAAATTCCAGTTATAAAATGTCATTTTCATGACTGATATTTTGTTTTCAAAGTGTTGCAAGCGCTACAAATAGGCACCATTTCATTTATTTTTTTTTTTTTAATCGGTGATGAATATTAACAAAAAATGTTCTTGTGACTTGTGTGTTAGTTTGTTGTCCAAGTGTTAAAAATGAAAGTTCTTTCATTGAGCTATGTAAGTGGCTTACTGTTATTGGAATGATATTGAAAAAAAAACATATAAACCATAAAAAGTAACACCGAATTTTGCTTTGCGTGGTTTAAAAATACAAAAGGTTAATTTGTGAGTCATTAGAAAATTCATGGGAAAAAAAGATCAGAAAGATTTGAGCGAGCTGTTGAATGTCAGGAATGGTAAGCAAAGTAATATGTTTAGAAAAACCAAGAATCATACAGAAGAGGAGGAACTTTTGCTGTTTAAAACGGATAACAAATTGACTCTGTATGTTACTAAAGAATAGATAAGGAATGTATGTTATGAAAGAATGGATCAGGAAGAAATGTTTCCATAAAAGATTTATTGTTATCTTTTGCAGCTGGAAATCTACAGATGTGTGAGAGCAGGCACTTGACTGCCACGGAGCGACGGATAGAAAGAGACAGGTGACTTGTTCAAACTGGGTTTCCAGGAAATAATTCCTGAAATTTTCCTGATATAAATATACAATCTTGACATCTGTGCGAATAATTCTGTAAAAAAAATAAAAAACCAACATAGGGCTGATGCTGATTTTAATGAGAACAAGCAAAGGGAAGGGATGGAAATCAACTCTTTTGGCATCGAAAATCCGCAAGCAACTCAGACACAAGGGAGAAAATCACTACAAGAAGTCCGTGTATGTCTGGACATCGTTTGTTTCCTCGAGCAGGCTCTTTGGGTGAGGGGGGTGGGGGTATGATGAGAGTGATAGAAACAGCAGGTTTAAGGGTCATTCATTTATTCATGTGCATGTCCCTTGCGGAACTTTGCCTCCTAAACAGCACTCCTGTAGGCCTCTCGTTTGTGAGCAAGATGGCCTGCCGCTGCTGCATCCATTTGCAGATGCTCAACGATTTCTTGCAGCCATCTTCGTTTTGGTCTTCCTCTTTTTCTTTTTCCCATTATGTATCCTTCCAATACGGTCTTCTCTAAATTATCATGACGTTTAATGTGTCCAAAATATTTAAGTTTTCTCTCTTTAATCCTCTTTACTAGCTAGCGTTTTTCAATATTAAGCTCTTGTAGTATGGATATATTTGTTCTTTTTTTGTGTCCACGATATTTGGAGAACTCTTCTGTAGCATTTACATTCAAAGGCATTTATGTGTTTCTCAGCTGTTTTGTTAAGTGTCCAGGTCTCACAGGCATATGTTGCGATGGGAAAGATGCATGCCTTTAAAAATCTTATTTTTGTAGTTCTGTCTGCTCCTCTCCACAGATTCTTTAGTTGTTTTGCTTTCTAGTAGTAAATAAAACAGAATCACTAATCAATAGGACACAATGGGAGGGCGTGGGACTGGAGTGTGTGTGTGTGCGTGTGGGGGGGGGGTGTAGTTTTTAACCACTTTACAAATTCCTCGGGGGGGGGGGGGTGGGTTTAGGGGGTTGGTATAGTTTTGACTTTTCTCTCACAGGATTTCTGGACTATGTGGCCTCATTTCCGCTCCACGTGTCACGGAATCAGACACGCGTCGATGACTAGGTACACCGAACGTCATATTTTATTAAGGTACTTCTCTCCCCGAGCTGTTACGGCAGTAACAGTTGCCGTATTGTTATAGAACTTCAGTCACGAACAAAGACGGGCTAAAAAAAAAAAGGGCAGAGCATCGCTGACTAGGTCATGTGAGAGTAGTTTCCAGGTCTGGGCAGGAAGCGGGTGGGGTGAGGGAGGGAAAGAATAGTCAAGTGAAGTGAGAGATATGGAGAAGGAACGACGGAAGATGGATGTTTGAAGATGGCTGAATGGAGTGTATTGCTGTGATGATGTCTGTATTTGTCTGTGTGATGTAAGCAGGGCATGGCAGGGAGAAGCATCGTCACTTATCATTGTCAGTGTTATCATTGCTTCGTGAGAACTTGTTTATCGTCAGTCTTCATCGTTCGACAGCAAACAACTCCAGATGTTCTGACCAGCGGGTCTTGTTACACGCTTTGGAGTGTCCTGCAAGGAGGGCGTTCCTGTAGCTGTAGCTGGCGTGACCACAACAGAAGAAGGTAAACAAACAAGATAAAATCCCCCTTTCCACGCCACTAAGGCATATTGGGGATACGATGTTAGGCCCATATTTCCATGAACTTCGGCACATGAAAGTCTGATGTGGTCAGTGTCACGCTTGGCTGTGTTTATCTTCCTAGATTTCTCTGGTACCCACATTTAGAGGTTGGGTGGACCCCGAGGGTATTTTTACGACCACCATAAAAAAAAAATCCCACTGCTGGGACTCGAACCCGGTACGACCAGGTTAGTAAGTTAAGGGCAAGAGAAGAAGGATTTTAGTTAATCCCTTTTATTTGCTATATGACCACTTAAACAGAACTAAAGGTTACAGGGAGATATCTGGAGACAAGACAAGATGGCCGCACATGCACGTGCTATCAAAGTAGAACACGTGTGTTGTTGAGACCTTGCTTAGTGTGTTGTATCCTCGTGGTATGGCCATTTCCAGTCCACCTGGAATCGGAATCCAAGTTCCTTTCCCAGTTCCTCTCCCGCTGTTTTTCCTCCTCTCACTCATGAAAGTGCTTGTGGATTTTCGATGTTAAAACTAAACGTTTATTTTTTTTTTCCTTTGTTGTACCGCGAAATCATTGTCTTCCACCGTATTCCAAGGACACGAAACACTTTCCACTAACTTAAGATTTGGAAGACCTTGAGTGATTTTCGTCATTATTTAAGTGATTCTAGAAAACACTTAATTTTCCACTGGAAATCACTTGTTTTTTTAATTTATCGCCAACGTCTCTCAGAAGGAAAAAAAAAACTTTGTGTTGATCATTCCATACATACTAAATGTTGTTTGTTTGTTTTTTAAACAGACGTTCTGATATATTCTCTATACAACACTTTACCTGGTCTTATTTCGATCTACACGAATGACAAGCGCACAAAGTGACAAATAAAAATGAAATATGCATTTATTGCTTGCTTGGTGTTCTGTACTTTTACGTAATGAAGACACTTTTACGTTCATTTTCCGCTATGAACAAAGGATGGATAACGGTGATATCATTGATGCTAAATCTTTATTGAAATACTTTAAACATGTGTTATATGGGTTAAAAAGTAAACGCGGAGAACTGCGGAGGATGCGAGGATAATTGTTGGACAACATTTTATCCATCAAGAAACCTTATGGCCCCTCCTGTATATCCTTCGATTTGAGTTCATTCGACTATTCTCATACTCTTAAGAGCTGCCCACAAAACAGTGGCTTTTTGACAAACTGAATGCATTAAAAAGTATACGCATAGTTCTGGGAGACAGAATTTCTCTTGATCGATTCCTCTGCGCTTATTTTTAGAACCCTTACCACGTGACGCCATGTCGTCACAGATCTATGTTTAGCTCAGTTTTCACGAAAATTCTAACATTTTGTTTCCAGTGTTCATTTAACCCGCCTCTCATTAAGTTAATTATGTACTGCTTTAATTTGCTCTAAGACGTTTTCGGTACCTTGCTAAGTACGTCTTCTGACCGACCTCAGTCAAAAGTTTGCCTGAAAAAAATCAACCTCCCAAAAAAAAAAAAAAACAACTATGCCTGAACACAGATATTCATTCATTCATTTGCATGTCCCTTGCGGAACTTTGCCTCCCAAACAGCACTCCTGTAGGCCTCTCGGTTGTGAGCAAGATGGCCTGCTGCTGTTGCATCCATTTCCAGATCGTCAACGATGTCTTGCAGCCATCTTCGTCTTGGTCTTCCTCTTTTTCTTTTTCCCATTATGTATCCTTCCAATACGGTCTTCTCTAAATTATCATGACGTTTAATGTGTCCAAAATATTTCAGTTTTCTCTCTTTAATCCTCTTCACTAGCCAGCCTTCTTCAATATTAAGCTCTTGTAGTATAGATATATTTGTTCTTTTTTGTGTCCACGATATTTGGAGAACTCTTCTGTAGCATTTACATTCAAAGGCATTTATGTGTTTCTCAGCTGTTTTGTTAAGTGTCCAGGTCTCACAGGCATATGTTGCTATGGGAAAGATGCATGCCCTTAAAAATCTTATTTTTGTAGTTCTGTCTGCTCCTCTCCACAGATTCTTTATTTGTTTTACTTTCTGAAGAGCGACAGATGTCCTCCTTTTAATTTCCCTCATTGTATCTCCATTATTAGTTAGCAGCAATCCAAGATATTCAAAACTCTCCACTTCTTCCAGTTTTTCCTCATTGATACATATTTCAGTTGCCTTGTTTGTTTTGTCAGTTGTCATCAATTTAGTTTTCTTTGCATTAAGATAGAGGTTCTGCTCTTCGCTGTTCTTGCGGACTGACATAATTAGTTTTTCCATTCCTTTTTGTGTTGTGGACAGCAATACTGTGAACACAGATATAGTAAAAAAAAAAAGAAAGATAAAATCTTCCTCTCCACGCTATTAAGACATACTGGGGATACAGTATTAAGCCCGCATTTTCAAGACCTTCTGCATATGACAGTGCGATGTGGTCAGTATCACGTTTAGCCGCATTTAACTTCCCTGATGTCTCTGGTACCCATTTTTAGAGGCTGGGTGAACCCCGCCCCCCCCCCCCCTTTTTTTTTTGGTATGGTGGTACAAGAAAATGAATCTCCACTGCTGGGACTTGAACCCATTACCAACGCATTTGTACACAGATACAGTATATTTTGGAAATTAAATATATTTCTTCCACTTTTCTTCTCACGTCATTTTTGTACGTGTTACTTCTAGTCGTTGTATACCAAGTATAAGACGCAGCATTAAAGGAGGAAAAAAAAGCCCAGATATTTCCTTTCATTAATGTATTATCCCCGTTTGTGCACATAAAGTGTTGTTTCTAGGACATTAATTTGTGATGTTTAACAACAATCTCTTACACACAGTGATTAAAGACAGCAATCTGTTATAGTCAATGATTATAAACAAGTTTAATTCGGGACACAAAACGCAAATAAAAAGACACATATATCATTATAACCACTATCGCTGTTAATACCATCCTGGTTATCATCAATCTTCTTCATCAATCCTTGGAACTGACTACCAATTTCTGTTTCCCGTTTATTCTCACTACTTACCACGTGACCAACAACATAAATGAATTTTTCTTCTTCCTCTTTCATCAAAACTTGCTTTAATTTATCGCCATTTATTCTAAACCATTTATAACATTTGATAAATTACAGGTGAATATTAGAAAAAAGAAAATAACTTACTAACAAAACCGTAAATTCTACAATATATAATGGAAATAACTAAGTTTAAACTTGAGTACACAGAGCAGGATGGCATGACTGAATCTTGTCTGCAGTCAAGTGAGTTGACTTCTGTCTCCGCCCACAGACGGCCCATCGGTCCTCGGGTTTTCTCCATATTCCCTTCTGAACCACTGCCAGAGACAAACCAAAAGACAAACTGTGGTAACGGAATAACAAATAACATATCTAACTCCTCTCCCCCCCCCCCCCACAGCCAAACAAAATCTTTTTTTTTTCCCTCATTATTCATGAAAAGGGTTACTTCGTCGCCTATACGGTTGATGCTGTGATGATTTTGAAGCATGCATATCGAGTCGCATGGTGAGCAGATTCTTGATTTGAATGTACCCGATAGGGGGACGCAGAATATAAGAGGATAGCTCCAAAAGTAATGGCTCCTATTTTTTTTAAAATGGAAACTACAACAGATACAGAAGCACAATAGCAAGGTCTCAGCTAGAAAACACAATCTTCCCATATTGTCACCACCATTCGTTATGTGTATTCGCTAGTGATGTGTGATGAGACTGTATGACGCGCTGGTACAGATCTGCACCATCAGAGGTGACCCATTGTTTCACAACCTCTTTGACGGCGTCGTTGTTAAGAAAATGTTTCTAACGAGGTCCATCTTTCATGGGCCCAAACAAATGAAAGTCAGAAGGTGCCAAACTCAGGCTGTGGGGTGGGTGTGATAGCGCAGTCCAGCTAAGCTTGGCAATGTGCTCACCGGTCTTCAAGCTGGTGTGTGGCCTGGCGTTACCGTGTTGCAAGAAAAAAGGCTGTCTTCGTCTCGGCGCACGTTTTGAGATATCCCGACCCTGCTGTCATCGTTTGTAAACCACTGGAGTAGATATCAAGCTCCGTACAGTTCCCTAGTCATAATCCGACGATATGTAGGATGAGCTGATTAAGGCGCGGCCACTCATTGGATGGTTAGACCGCAGTGCATGGCGGTCTAGAAAGTGGCTTGACCTTCACCTCGCTGTCGCCAAGACTGAAATGTGCCCCACCCACCTTCTCATCGTGCTAACATCCACTGTCTGGTCTTTGTAGACAGTGAGCAAGCAGTGATGAATATTAACGGGTGCCATTTTCTTTTAACTGGAACAGCAGTTGTAAGGAGTGGGGAAAAAAGCAAGCAGTGACCCGGTTTTGATTGGAAATCCCACTGAGAACAGACAGCCCCGTTTTGAATGAAAATACCCAGTCCTTCGAGTCCGTCGCGGATCAGGTATATAAGACAAGGAGAGAGAAGTTTAAAGGAGATTCCATAAGCTGAGCACGTTGGAGTCCAGCGACCGTGTCATTGTGGACGAGGAGGGTCATTCGATAGATGGAGGCTGACATGTATAGTTTAGTTGTGTGCATGTGTAATCAGGGTTGAACTCATATTATTCAAGGAAATGTTTTTTTATGAATCAATAACGCGTGTGGAAATATATAAATACATGGACTTCATGCGCATAGGATTCGTTTGATTCGCATTGCCTTGTGGATCAGAACTTTGTAAATACAAGGATCGTGATTTTATAAAAAGGATTGTTGTTTCGTGTTCCTGTTATTTATATGTAAGGCGTGAACGAATAGTGTAGTCACCCTTCCACCACTCAGTACGACGGCGGCAAGACAGAAATAAAAGATTGAACAATAATTCACGTCAGTAAAGTAAATATAAAATACTACACCAATAAATACAAATACTACATATGGTGACCGTGACCCAACGAATCCTCGTGACATATATGATAATATATGTTTAATAGGTCAGCTGACCTTTTTACAAACTATTTGGATTAATACTGGAACATAGGAGGTCACCGTTTGCACAAACATCGCTGGCAAGAGGCCAGTCAGGTTTCCGTGTTTAGCGAGTGTACAGGGGAAATTCAACCAGGGAAAGGTCAAAGCTCAGTGCCCATGTGCGTGTTACGTCACATCGGGACAGAGGCTCCAACAAGTCTGTGCTTTGAAGAAAATATCCTGAGGAAAACCCGACTGAAAGTTCCAGTTAGATTGGAGCAGTCCTAGGCGGAAGAAATTTGTGTTAGTCTGGGAACGGGCAGGCTGGACAGTAAGTCAGTACGGAGACTCACGTATAGTGCTGCAGTGTGAACAAGCACACAGTGGAATAAAAAAAATCTCGGAAAATATTTCTACAAATATTCAACCGATAATCTTCGTCTAAAAGCCAAGAACCATGGTGTCTGCAACAAATAGCGACCCCAACCCAGAAGCTGACCCAGTCACCATAATGACCGAAGCCTTGAGACAATTAAAGCTAACCTTCGCCACTCAAGGTTTACCCTGCCACATCGATACCTACGATGGCGATCCACAGACATTCCAACAATGGATAGAACAAACAGAAAAATATACGTTTGTGCATAACCTACGTGATTCGCAAAAGAAAAACATATCCCTTATTACAGCAACGGGGAGTGTTTCAGACTTTGTCTCCAGGCGAATTCAAGAGAACTCAGACGAAACATATGCGGATTTTAAGAAAGAACTAGCTAAATGTTTCAGCACAGGCATAGATCCTCACGCAGCCTTGAGACAAATAAGCAATTTGAAGCAACACAAAGAAGAGCCTATTCAAAACGGGGCCGTCTCTGGCCAGTGGGATTTCCAATCAAAACCGGGTGACTGCTTGTTTATTTTTCCACTCCTTACACAGTGACAACAGGAAAACTGGAAGGAAAAAAGGACAAGGGAAGACAAATAAGATACTTGATGGACTAAAAGAGTGGCACAGAACAAGGTCCAAAAAGAGCAACGGATAGATGATTGTGGAAATCAGTGACGACCGACGCCTGATTAGAATGGACCAGAGGGAGTGAGAAAAAGAGAGATAATACGGAAAGAGTTTTTTTTTTAATAATGTAAAGTGGTAACTTGAAGGATCACAGTGCTAATCTGTTTTTCAGATTAATGACAGAGCCATATAACAGAAGCATGTGGAGTTTTCAAGTGTGGAAGTTCAGGCCATCATGACATTCCAGTTCCTACAGAAGAAAACTGCAAAGGAAATCCACGACTGTAGGCTGACCTACATCAGCAGCAGGCCATCTTGCTCACACCCGAGAGGCCTACAGTAGTGCTGTTAGGGAGGCAAAGTTCCGCAAGGGACATGCAAATGAATGAATGAATGAATGAATAAGGCTGAACCTGTGAGTGACAAGTCCCCTTCATACTCATCTGTGAAGAAGTGCTGTGCTACATTTCAGCGAGGAGATTTTCAGACCGAAGATGCAGCAAGACGTGGAATGTCTTCAGTAGTTCAGCTCCAGAAATTCTTGATCATGATAGGAAATAAGATTTTTAAGAGCATGCATAAGTTCCCAACGCAACATATGCCTGTGAGACCTGGACACTTAACAAAACAGCTGGGAATCACAATAAATGCCTTGGAGTGTAAATGCTATAGATGAGTCCTTCAAATATCATGGACACAGAAAAGAACAAATATATTCATACTCCAAGAACGTAATATTGAAGAAGGCTAGCTAGTAATGAAGATTAAAGAGAGAAAACTTAAATAATTTTGACAAATTAGATGTCATGATAATCTAGAGAAGACAGTTTTGGAAGCGTACATAATGGGGAAAAGAAAAAGTGGTAGACCAAGACAAAGATGGCTGCAAGTCATCATTGATGATCTGTGAATGGACGCATCAGCACCAGGGCATCTTGCTTACAACTGAGAAGCCTACAGGAGTGTTGTTAGGGAGCAAAGTTCCACAGGGGACATGCAAATGACTGACTGATTGTAATGACCATCCTGGTATGCAGAATCTAACGTGGGCCTGAGACATCTGGCGGCCGACGAGAGTTGATTAACGCTCTGTTCTCTCCTGGCTAGACGTCTACTCGTTCTACTGGAGTCCGTGGTTCAAGCCCAAAGTCTAAAATGTTTGGTTTATGGATTTTTTTTCCCAAGGTCTAACCATACAGTACTGCTCCATGTTGCTTTACTGTGCGAAAATCTCGTTCTTTCATATTTGTAAAAATGTGTATCAAGTAACCAGTACCAAGTAAATCACCAGTACCGAGAATTAGCTCTGTTACTTCTTAACTATTTTCCACGCTGTCCTGGCGTAAATCTTCCTGAGAAAGTTTGTTAGAAATTAACTGTGTAACTCTGTTCATTGTATTGAGCCACATAAGGATATGGTGTTAGCGCCCATATTTCCCTTGACCTTTCAGCAGACTAGAGGGTGATATGGTCAGTTTCACGCCTGGCCGCCTTTCCTTCCCCAACTCCAGAAGAAGTCGGGTACCCATTTCTACAGTTGGGTGACTGGGGACGCCTCCGGCGGGATTCGAGCCCCCGACCTTGGCCACGAGAGACTATTACACTATAGACTTCGCCACCCAGCCGCCCTTAGAAAGGAATTAGAAAGAAATGACTCCGTAATGTAAAAACATGGGTTGGATTAGAAATTTGCAAAGTTTATTTTCACTGACGCTGCTCACATCACTAAGAGGACGTGCAAGTTCTGCCAATCCTGCAAGCGTTGTTTTAGAGTAAGAAAAACGAAAGAGTTAAACATATAAATAAACAGTACCTATGTTTTGTCCGACTGCTAAGGGACATGTCCCGGAAAACAGGTTTGTCTCCGGTTCACCAGAAGGTTTGTAGTTGATCCACAAAACTGCATTACCCTAAAAAAAAAATAAGAAGAATAAGTAATGTCCCTTCTTGTTGCAACCCCTCACATTATGACGAGAGAATAGATACATATATTTAACATTTTTAAATTACTTATTAAAACATTCCAGCAATACCTAAGCAATGGTTCTTAGAAATTAGTGAAAACAAGTACACAAGGGCCACGCCCACAACAAAGTGGCAAAGGACATCATAAGTTTAAGGAGCCAAAAAAAAAAAAACAAACTCTGGCTGCCTCAACTTATAGTCTTTCCCTCCTGATCGTTTTTATGTCTTTTTTTTTTTGTCTCGTATGTTTACGGCCCTTTTCTCTCACTCTGCCTGGCCTAAGATTAAGACAATTGGTTTGACAAGGACTGGCCGTACTACTCGCTGTTACGTGGTAGTACCAAAAAAAAAAATATCCCGAGCAGAGACAGAAATCTCACTCTCAGAAAGGCAAAACAAGGAGATGTAAACGAGATCATTGGCAATTAATTAGAGAAGCGGGTTATTTAAAAACAGCAATGGGCCTGCAATGAGTACTATATACACTACAATCGCTACCTCTACTTCTTCTATATGAGTACAACTTCTGTTAATGTTACTACAAAAACTTCTACTACTATTATTACTGCTACTCATTCATTCCTTTGCATGTCCCTTGTGGAACTTTGCCTCCCAAACAGCACTCCTGTAGGCCTCTCGGTTGTGAGCAAGATGGCCTGCTGCTGCTGCATCCATTTCCAGATCATCAACGATGTCTTGCTGTCGTATTACTGCTACTACTACCTCTAATAAAACGAATACTGCTTCTATACTACTAGTACTACTACAACTTCCGTTACTACTGCTGCTACTACTACTACTACTACTACTACTACTACTACTACTACTAATACAACTACTACTACTAATGCTGCTACTACGCTTATTATTACTATTATTACTACTACTAACCATGATACTACTATCACTACTATTGCATTTACTACCAGTACAACTACAATTCTTACTACTACTGCTACTACTTCTACTACTACTGATACTACTACTACGACTGCATAGCTACAACGTATCTAACTTAACAGAAACATCCCTATGGCTGATAACATTTAGAACCTACCTGCTTCGGAATAATTGTTATGTTTTGCTCAATAAACACAGTTGCTCCCCCTGCCGTAACGTTGTTTAGCTACAGATGATGTACAAATCAAATTTTAGAATGTTTATTGTGATATAAAACCATATGATAACTTTTTCTAGATATCATGTGCTCTCTTATTACTTAAAATAACGAAGTAAAATCTTCTTCTTCTTCTTCGTCTTCTGTCTATCTATTTTCTTCTTCTTCTTCTTCTTCTTTTTTTTCTTCTTCTTCTTCTTCTTCTATCTATCTATCTATTTTCTTCTTCTTCTTTTTCTTCTTCTTCTTTTTCTTCTTCTTCTTTCTTCTTCTTCTTCTATCTATCTATCTGTTTTCTTCTTCTTCTTCTTCTTCTATCTATCTATCTATCTATCTATCTATCTATCTATCTATCTATCTATCTATCTATCTATCTATCTATCTATCTATCTATCTATCTATCTATCTATCTATCTATCTATCTATCTATTTTCTTTTTCTTCTTCTTCTTCTTCTTTTTCTTCTTCTTCTTCTTCTTCTCCTCCTCATTCCCCCTTTCCTTTTTCTATTTTCATTGGAACTGCGAGCCCGTGTTATTTCCAGCCGATGAGTAGAAGATGTTGAGGCACATCATCGTGACAGCCTGAGAACAAGTTACAGCGGTTTGGTTATTTTCTTTCAGCCCCAGAGTGTAGCTAAAAAAAAAAGCAAAAGGGCGATCAATACTTCTTTAGCAAACTCCACCCCCCTTGAATCTATTATGATCCCTTGCCCCTTTAGCCAGAATAGGACTGTTACTAGAGGTACCAACGGAGAGGTGTGAGAGGGTCTTGGTCAGCTATTTTTCGCCCAGCCTTAACACTGGTATGTCACCCATAAGTAGCTGATTCTCAGATGAGGCAAGCTCTCCCCCCACCTAACAGACAATGTGGAGATTGCTCCGAGACGGACAAACGCAATCTTTCTCCGCGTCTTTTGTTGAAACTCTTTCACTCCGTGGTCTGCTAAAAGAGATTTTGATGAGAGATTTTGGTAGGAAGGATCTGGAAGAAAGTTACTCTGTTCTTTATACAAATATGGGCAGGCTTGGAAATGTGCTGATTCTGATTTAGTCTAGATTTTGTCGAATATAGCTCTCAGCTTTGATTCGCTTACATGTGCAAGATTCGCTTAGATGTGCAAGATGCACTTAGATGTGCAAGATTCACTTAGATGTGCAAAATTCACTTAGATGTGCAAGATTCATTTAAATGTGCAAGATCTATTAACTTGTCAGTGTTGTCTTGGAGTTAAAGAGTTAAGACTGTCTACTGATCATCAGTAAGAAGAGTTTGTTCTGTTTTTTCCATGAATACATTTGGGTAATTGTTTTAAAATAATAAATCTGATGTGGAGCATTCTCCCTTGATCTCACAGAGCAGCGGTTCTTAATCATTTTTCAGCGCGACCCTACTTCAGCAAACAGCAAGTCACCTGCGACCCATACCAAAATTTAGTAGAAGAATTCAGAAGTAGTTCAGTGTCTCTAACATGACCTAACTCTTCCAGCAGTCACAAAATATGCGTCATATTTCACTTCGAGTATTTTGAAGATAGTATAAAACATTAAAACCATATTTGTAAGAAAATCTATTTAAAAATGTAAACTATTTCACTGAAAATTATCTAGTGTTTTATTTTCCGCTAGTTTAATATTTAGCTTTCAAAATACCCACTAGCAAGATTTCCTTAAAATACTGAAGGAGGGGTATGTTAATTCATCTTATTTTTTTCACAAATATTTTCACGATATCTTCTCTGGATGCTACTTCATTTTCTCAGCAAGCATAAAGTAATCAGCGAAACAGGATGTCGGGAGCTACTACTGCATTTGAAGAAAATAAAGGAACATATGAAATAATATATACTACGCTGGTGCTATCACAACTAGGCAGCCATCCTAGTTGCAGACCTCACAGGAGTGCAGTAATGACCTTTGAAGGGGACGATTTCGTAGAGATTAGTTAACCAAACCAACGATGCAAAATAACATGACAATTAACTGGATGTGTTTAACATAAAACAGTTTGTAAAAGATATATAGAGACACTAACTTCGACAGTAAAAGATATATAAAGGCACTAATACAAGCAGTTTGTAAAAGATATATAAAGGAATTATAGACTATTTATATAAACAACATGCAAGAAACACTTACAAAGATATGAAGTGTGGCAAATCTGTTTCCATAGGGAAATCCATTGTATTGTGGACCGTATTTCTGTAAGAAAAAAAGCATCTTTCCCTTATGATAGTTTTAATTAAGTTTTACTGAAGTGTAGTAACAATGTTTAGTCGTCACTATTAAAATTATTGCTAATATTACCACTACTACTACTACATCAACAACAACAACTACTACTACTACTACTGCTGCTGCTACTACTACTACTACTACTACTACTACTACTACTACTAATACTATTATTATCACAACTATTACAACTACAATTCGTACTATTACTACAAGCATTATGTTTGCCATACAAATAAAACAATAGTAATGGTACTACTACTACTACTACTACTACTACTACTGCTACTACTACTACTTCTACTACTACTCCTACTTCTACTACTACTCCTACTACTACTACTATTACTAGTACTACTACTACTACTAATACTTCTACTTCTGTTACTACTATTACTAATACTAATACTACTACTACTACTACTACTACTACTACTACTACTACTACTACTACTACTACTACAGTTCTTTCACTAGCAAATGAAAATACAAAGAGCACACAAGTAATTATATTTTCTTATATTATATCTTATATCCTTCCCGTGCCGTTAAACGTCACACTGTTACTGTTAAGAGTTATGTCATCAGCAAAATCAAGATCTTCTATTTGGGTCCCATGAGCCCAATCAATCAATACCTGTGTTACCTGTGCAGCATTTTTTCATTATGAAGTCTATGGCAATTCCAAAAAAGCAAGGGAGGTAATATACATCCTTGTTTCACACCTGTTTCAATCTGAAACCATTCACTCATCCCTTCTTCTATTTTGACTGCACAAACACATCCATTGTAGAGGTCCTTAATGGTGTTGCATAATAAATGTATACTAAACTCAAAAGAAACAGTTTAAGAAAGTTAAATGTCCGTAAGTGATAAACGAGTGCTAGAAATACTGAGAGATAAAAGTGAATAAACGAGATTGGAAATTTATTACACATTAAAACGCATAGATTATATAGCACACACAAAAGGCAAACTCTAAAATCCTCTCACAAACTTGTGCGGGACATTACGTACCAGATTAAGGTCGGAGCAGGGTAGCTCCAGTCCCCCTATACCAAAATCTATGACCTGTGTAGAAAGGAATACATATATACTATAATATACTATGCTATACTATACTATACAATACTATACTATACTATACTACACTACACTACACTACACTACATTACCTTAAACTACGCTACACTACACTACATTACACTACATTAACCTACACTACACTACACTCTCCCTCTCTCTCTTTTCCTCTCTCTCTCTCTTCCTTTGTTTCTCCCTCTTCTTCTCTCTTTCTCTGTCTCTTCCTCTCTCTCCCTCTCTCTTTCTCTTTCTCTCTCTGATCTCCCTCCCCACTCTCGACCATCATATTATAAATAAACTTGGCTTACGTGTATTGGCTCTCCCAGAAACTGCAAATCGTGGCTCTGGTTAACATCCAAGCCAGTAAGCTCCCCTGCACGATCAGAAAGTCCCCTCACATTTTCGTCATAAGTATCTCTGAAGTATCCTCTGTGAAATCAAATCAGCAGATATAAATGATACATTCACTAACTCTGCCACTTTTTTTTCTTTTGTTTAATATAGCATTCATACTTCAGTATATCAATATTGTATGATGTGTTTCCAGCTGATCAGCATTCTTTACATTTTTTTTTTGGAGTAAGCTACAAGAATCCAGCTACATTATAACAAGCCCTTATCATCATCATCGCTGTAATTGAAAGCCACACATTTTTACAGATAAAAAAGAACAAGGCTTTTAGCACACTACTGTAAAGTAACAGCACCTTATTTTTTGGTTAGACCTTGAAAAAAAATAATCATAAATAAAGCACTTTTAAGAATCAGAGAAAGAAAAATGACCAAAAAATTTACTTAATAATCCGGTAATACTGGGGTTAAGACCCAATTTTATGATTTTTTTTCTGATAAGCAACAAAAGAAGGCGGCCGTGTCCACTCAGCCTCTAAAAATGGGTACCAGATAAATCTGGGAAAGGTAAATACGGCCTGGGGTGATACTGACCACATCGCACGCTCATGTGCCGAAGGTCGTGGAAAATACGGGTTTAACACCGTATGGGATGAAAACGGGAATTGTACCCTTTTTTAACCTCCGTTTTTCTTTCTGTCATGTATAAAAAGTGCTTTGTTTACCTGTTTTTATCTAATGTCTAAAGAGTGTTTTGTTTACCTCTGTTTTTTCTTTCTTTAATGTCTAAAGAGTGCTTTGTTTACCTCTGTTTTTTAATTTCTGTAATGTCTAAAGAGTCCTTTGTTTACCTCTGTTTTTTTCTTTCGTTAACGTCTAAAGAGTGCTTTGTTTACCTCTGTTTTTTTATTTCTGTAATGTCTAAAGAGTGCTTTGTTTACCTCTGTTTTTTATTTTTGTAATGTCTAAAGAGTGCTTTGTTTACCTCTGTTTTTTTCTTTCGTTAATGTCTAAAGAGTGCTTTGTTTACAGCTCTGTTTTTTATTTCTGTAATGTCTAAAGAGTGCTTTGTTTACCTCTGTTTTTTTTCTTTCGTTTATGTCTAAAGAGTGCTTTGTTTACAACTCTGTTTTTTATTTCTGTAATGTCTAAAGAGTGCTTTGTTTGCCTCTGTTTTTTCTTCCTTTAATGTCTAAAGAGTCCTTTGTTTATCTCTGTTTTTGTTTCTGTAATGTCTAAAGAGTGCTTTGTTTACTTCTGTTTTTTATTTCTATAATGTCTAAAGAGTCCTTTGTTTATCTCTGTTTTTTTATTTCTGTAATGTATAAAGAGTGCTGTGTTTACCTTTGTTTTTGCTTTCTATAATGTCTAAAGAGTGCTTTGTTTACCTCTGTTTTTTTTCTTTCTATAATGTCTAAAGAGTGCTTTGTTTACGATTATTTTCTTGATCACACAGCACTGTGCTTTGTTACTTTAACTGAATTATAAGATCTGGACCTTCCTCCCTCCCTCCCCCCCCCCCCTCTTCCATTCCCATATGAATCCCATGACCTCGACCGGCCTCAAGAAGTGAAGAGTCGACCAGCGAGCGCTTGAGTTACTGACTTGTTGTTCGACTTGAAGATTGACATCGAGCACATGACTACAATATTATCTCATAGTACCTGGAACAACAGAAAGCATTTCCAAGAACAAAGATAGATAAACAGGTTGTCGCTTACGCTCTAAAGTGCCACAGAATATGGGGAGCAAAGCCAGGCAACGTCGCTTCCTTCAACTGTAAGGAAAAAAAAACCAAAACATTCCAAAAAATTGTAATGAACCAAAGCAAAATGTAACCTCATATACCAGCGGTTACAAAACTGTGGATGTAACAAGGGCTTATAAGATGTCCACGTAATAAGTGAAATATTTTCGGGCAAGGTGGTGGGGGAGGGGAAGGGGGACAAAGACACTGTCCAGTAACTCATAGCTGACATACTGGTGTCGGATCCTGTCCCACCTCTCCGCCTGGCCTGGCTAACTGGGCAGGGATCGCCACAGTCACCATTGTGGTGGAGGCTGCTAAAGAAGTATTTCACAGATCCTGTGGTTTAAGCTCCATTCAGGGTCTGAAAAAAAAATAGCTGCCATGACCCACTCCCAAGCCGACACCATGCTGTGCCTCAAATTCTAACCGTTTCTACTGCACAAAACACCAGATCCCACTTTCAAGAAGAAGAAGAAAGAAAGACAGGAAGAAGAAGAAGAAAGAAAGAAGAGGAAGGAAATAATGAAAGAAGAAGGAGAAAGACGAAGAAGAAAGAAAGAAAGAAGAAGAAGAAGAAAATCACGTGTAATACTAGAAAGATGCAGATCTTGTTTTTATAACAAGTGACGGGAGTCTGTGCTGGTGCGGTGATTCATCTTGGTATCAGGGATTGTGTCATACAAAAGTTGAGAACAGTTCTTTTCTTACATTCACAACTTACATTTACATTCATGCAGGGAAGAGAACTCTTAATTTGTAGGTTGTTCCTCTGCTGTTGTTTTTTTAAAGATAATAATGCTATGAAGATCTTCAGACACAATCATCGTCACCGGCAGCTGGTCTACTTTGGGTAGTTCTAGAACAATGGTTCCTGCAGACCCAGGCTGCTCAAGGAAGGACTTTTGGGGGATCCACAGAACAGGAGATGGATTAGTCTGACTGAACTCGTAACACCATCAGGTCTCTATTCCACTGTTTTATTTTTATTGAAGAGTCCACGGCTGTTCTCAGCTCCTCCCCCCCTTTTCCGAAAACGGGCCGAGCGGCCATATAAAGGTTAACAATCGCTGTTTTAGAAGCAGTTACTTTCAGATGGCTCTACTACCAACCAAATAAACTTCTTCTTCTTGCAGCAGTGAAGAAGTGTGTTGAGACCGGAAATGATTTCGCCTGTGGACTAACGTAACAGCTTTGGTCCATTCCCTCCAAATCGAACAGCAAAACCATGGCCTGATTCAAAACTCCACCATGGCGAGATCTACGTCCATCACTTCCTAGTAACAAGGATCGCCACATCCCGTTTGTAGAGGCCATTTCATAAATGTGTTCCTTATCATTTTTCAAACAAGGCTGCCCGAGCTCTGTCTTCTCTTCCAAACTGATTATGAACCTTAACGGTTGGCATTACTGATGATCACACGGGTTCCCTGATGTTCCAAGAAAGTTCGGTTGATTCCCCCTTGCCGTGCCCGCCTTGTCACCCCATTCAGATATACTCCTGTTAGTCGCTTCCTTTCTTCTTTTTTCCCCCTAGAGATTTCAAGCGATTGTCTTATCTCATAACGGTCAAAGAGCTAATCAAACACGAAATATTCTGCACCCTGTGCTA
The DNA here is from genome assembly GCA_009760885.1 of Achatina immaculata. NCBI lineage: Eukaryota > Metazoa > Mollusca > Gastropoda > Stylommatophora > Achatinidae > Lissachatina > Lissachatina immaculata. Next base: position 15,045,766 of record CM019698.1, read on the forward strand.
ATGAAGAACATGTACCTGAGATTGAGTAGCGTTTCTCAAGTTCTTCACTTCCCGGGGGCTTAGAAAATCAAGAATGAGTGAAATAAAGGGGGATTTGCTCAGAATCTCCTCCTTGTAGAAGAGATATGGGACAGTCCTTGAGACTCTGAGCCGGCACTTCAGGTTCTTCTGTGAACTCTGATTAAAAATATATATATATATATATAAAATAAAATACATATAAATATATAATATATATATAATATAAAATAATAAAAATATAAATGTCTGTCATACATCGCTCTTTCTTCATTATAGACAAACAGTAAGACAGACAGACATGTAGATGGATAGTAGATAGATCAGCAGATATACTGACAGACAGACAGTAAATGAACTGATACACTCAGAAAGACAGGGAAATATACATAACGATATTACAATAACAGACATGCATACATAAATAGGCACATACATATGCGTAGACTACAGACAGATTAACAAATACACAGACAGATAGTCCGTATTGATTAACAGACAGACATACGGACAGAGAGGCTGTCAGATAATCAGTAAATGGATTATTTGACATACATACATACATACATACATACATACATACATACATTCATACATACATACACACATACATACATATATACATACATACACACATCATACAGAGGGCCAGACAGACAGATAGCAATAGATAAATAGACACAGTGACAGACAGATAGATAGATAGATAGATAGATAGATAGATAGATAGATAGATAGACAGACAGACAGACAGACAGACAGACTGACAGATAGATAGACAGACAGACAGATAGACAGATAGATAGATAGATAGATAGATAGATAGATAGATAGATAGATAGATAGATAGATAGATAGATAGATAGATAGATAGATAGATAGATAGATAGATAGATAGATAGATAGATAGATAGATAGACATTAGATAGATAGACAGATAGATAGATTACCCTTTGCTCAGCAAGCCATGTAACATTAGTACTATTTTTGCACATATCATAAAACTTTTTCCTCCATGGCTCTACGCTGTCTCTGTCCAGTTCTGACAAAGTCCCAACATCACGTCCAAATCTGTGCTTGACGTATTCTTGATACAAAATCTGATTGTCCGGATCTAAACGTTGTACGGAAACGCAAACCAGCATTTGTTATATTCGTGATGATGATTATATAAAAAAAGTAATGCTTTCTAGTACCAGTTATTTTTCTTGCTGTTACCCATAGCCAGTCATGAATGTTTGTTTTAGATAGTTTGGAATGACCGTCATCTTTACACTCCTGACACATCCATAGGTGCTCCGATCTCCCCTGCAGTATTCCTTGAACATCCTGTGTTGGCTGGCCATCCTTCTGGACCTCTCCATGCTTTGCCACATCAAGACCTTTCTCTCAGAATATTTTTCAGCTGTTTATCTATGATAGGCAAGTTTTATGAAAACTCAGTTTTACGAATTGTCGACACTGCCAGCTATGACCGAGCTATATTACATTTTCTCAAATTGTGGACCAGCGTTGACGCTCAAAGAGACCGACTGACCAATGAGATGCCTTTGATTATATTCTTTACAGGGCTCGGTGGCTGTCCTGATGTAATACAAAGTAAATTCATTAGATATGTTTAGTCTGTGAGAGAGTTTTCAGTTAATGCCCTGGATACTGAACTCTGTCCAACTCCCTCTGATAAATATAGGCCAATGGTTATCAACTTTTTTTTTTAGGTTATTCTAACAGTAAATAAATTATGGAACACCGTTTTAAATATAATCTCGTTATTCCACAAATCCCCTCCCCCCTTTCTCGCTTTGTCGTCATGCAATAGATGACACTTAAGACCAAATCGATAAAGCACTCATGGACCACCTGATAAATGCATGAAGTACCACATGTTGTCCGAGTACTAGTTTGGCAACCACTGACATAGGAGGTGCACAAAGTCGAGCAAAGAGAAAGTAAAACTTGAAGTTAAAATACATCTCATTACCCATTTTAAGAGAAACCATAAGCATTTACGCCGAAAACCTTAGCCGGGGACAACTGAAAAAAATAAACAAAAACAAAAAAAAACCACACACATATCTAAGCACGGGACGAAGGCTTTCGTGATTAAAAAAATCATTTATCTTCCAAGAGATATATCAGAACTACTGGCATAAGAATAATTATTTAAAAACAAATCATGGCCCAAAACTTACCCAGGTCGTATGCTTTCTCGTACAATTTAAGCGCTTTAGCCTGGTCTTTTCTCTGAGAAAGGTCAATCAGATATAATGAGAAAAAAAAACACCATTGATTTAAAATGGCATATATTAGTATTTGATACGTCGTGCTAAGGGAAGGTATATTTCGGAGGTACTGAATAAGCCTACAATAGCCCAGTCTGTAACAGGTGTCGCTGAGGTTTTGTTAACAATAGTTACAGGTGTTGCCTAATTCCTAACATAGATTAGTATGTGAATTAGTTAATTAGCTAGGAGCCCCGTTTGTTAGTAAGTTAAATGTCTATAAAACTAGTATTATAGGTAGTTTGTTAATTAGCTACTAAAGTATCTAGTTAATTGATTAGTTATTTATTTAGGTAGCTAGTTAATTAACCAATTCGCTTGGTTATTTGTTTAGTTAGTTAGGTGGTCAGATAGTCAACTATTTAGGTACTTAAGTAGATATTTAGCTAATTAATTAGTCAGTTAGTTATCAGGCATTGAGTCAGTCAATTAGTTAGCTGGCTAGTCAGTCAGTCAGTCGGTTAGTTAGTTAGTTAGTTAGTTAGTTAAGTAGTCATTCATTCATTCATTTGCATGTCCCTTGCGGAACTTTGCTTCGCTAACAGCACTCCTGTAGGCCCCTCGGTTGTGAGCAAGATGGTCTGCTGCTGATGCATCCATTTGCAGATCATCAACGATGTCTTGCAGGCATCTTTGCCTTGAGTTAGTTAGTTAATTATTTAGTTATATGGTTAGTCAGTCCCTCAGTTATCTAACCAGCCAGTGAGTCAATTATTTACATAATTCTTGACAGAACTTGAGCCATATCACATTTCTACGTACGTTATTGTACTTTCATTTTTTGTGTTCTCTTCTCTGTGTTCAAACCTTTTTTGTCTCCAAGTGTGTCATCTACCTCGTTGTCGTTTATAAAAACAGAATAATGTACATTTACTTCTTCTAGTAACCAGTGCTGACCTAACAACCTCCACCCCAACCCCCCCCCTCTTCCGAAGGACATGGAAACGATTATTATTGCTTACTGACCTTGAAATCTATCCTGGCCATTGACGCCAAAGAGTCGCTGATGTTGAAGGTCAACGCGGACACATTTATCTTGTCCAGGTCATGTCCACTTACTGCTGCCTCCAGCCATTCATAAGCCGCTTCCAGAAGGCCAATGCTAAGAGCCCTCTTACCTGTGGAAAAAAATGAATTTAGACTCCATTGGATATATATGTCTACGGTTCTCTGACGCCTTATAGCAGGATACGCTACAGTGAAAGGGACATAACCAAGAGAAGTACGAACAGTTGTAGCAGTCCCCCTTGTTAATTTCAGGGTCACAATGTACATGTGATTTAAGTCTCGTGAGAAGCACCTAGAAGATTCTAGTCCTCAGTGAGCAGGAGTCTGTCAGTCATGTGCATGTCCCTTGTGGAACTTTGCCTCCTTAATAGCTCTCATGTAGGCCTCCAAATTGTAAGCATGATACTCTGCTGCTGATGCATCCAACTGTAGATTATCAACGATGTCTTGGAGCCATCTTCTCCTTGGTCTTCCTCTCTTTCTTTTTTCAATTATGTACCCTTCCAGAACGGTCTTCTCTAAATTATCATGACGTTTAATGTGTCCAAAATATTGAAGTTTTCTCTGTTTAATCCTCTTTACTAGCCAGTCTTCTTCAGTATTAAGTTCTTGTAGTATGGATATATTTGTTCTTTCTTGTGTCCATGCTATTTAAAAACTCTCCTGTAGCATTTACATTCAAAAGCATATATGTGTTCCTCGGCTGCTTTGTTAAATGTCCAGGTCTCACAGCATATGTAGCATGCCCTTAAAAATCTTATTTTTATAGTTCTGTCTGCTCCTCTCCACATCTTCTTTGGTTGTTTAACTTTTTGAAGAGCGATAGATGTCCTTTTAATTTCCCTCATTGTATCTCCATTATTAGTTAATAATGATCAAAGATCATCCAAACTCTCCACCTCTTCCAATCTGTCCTTATTTGTATATATTTCAGCTGCCCTATTTGTTTTATCAGTTATCCTCAATTTGTATTTAATTTAGTGATTAAGAGTAATGAGTATAATAGAGATTGAAAAAGAAAAGAATGGGATTTTGGAGGCTAGGCTAGAATATAAAAACTGTCTTTAGAGAGAGAAAATAGGTTATTCAAGGATTATTCAAGATGAGGTTATTCGAGGATTACTCATGTTGATGTTATTCAGGATTATTCAGGATGAGGTTATTCGAGGATTACTCAGGATGAGGTTATTTGGGGATTACTCAGGATGAGGTTATTCGAGGATTACACACAGTGAGGTTATTCGAGGATTACACACAGTGAGGTTATTCGAGGATTACACATAGTGAGGTTTTAGAGGATTCTTCGAGATGAGGTAATTCGAGGATTATTCATGATGAGGTCGTTCGGAGATTATTCAGGATGAGGCCATTCGGGGATTATTTAGGATGAGGTTATTATTCGGAAGATTAGATTATTCTCAGGTTGAAATTTCAGTCGTCGTTTGTCAAGTTATGCTCAGAGTTAGCTTTCTAGTGATGTAGAAGTTTTCCTGGACCGTGTCGATATTAGGAGAAGAAGGTTTTTGTACATTGATGGTTCAGGATGTGTACATATGTCTTATAGTTTTTGGGCTTTGTTCCCTAACTTGTGAGCAGTTATCATCATCATCATCATCATCATCATCATCATCAGGTGCCGTGCCGTCTGGCGTTAGCTATTACGCCTCTCCAGTGTACACGATCCTTCCTGCAGGCCATTAAGCTCTTGCTCTTACCCTGGCTCTTCTTTTTTTCTATTTTTCTGTTGTTATCATTATTTTCAATGTCCCCTCTTCTCATTGCATGTCCTAAGAAAGTAAATCTCTCTCTTTTATTTTTCTGACAAGATTTTTTTTTTCTATCCCCAACTCTTCTCAAACATTCTCCATTAGTTATTTTTGTTGTCCAGGGGATTCGCAACATTCTTCTAATAAACCACATTTCTGCTGCTTCCAATGACTTTTGTGCAGACCTGCCTATTGTCCATGATTCATTTCCATATAACAAGATAGGTTCAATATAGCATTTTAGGACTTGTTTTCTAATATTCGTTGACAAGGATGTGTTGCATGATATGTTTCTCATTCTCTGAAACAGCAGTCGTTGCTTGGCCAATTCTGTTCTGCTTAAGATATTTGCAGGATGATGTTTTTTTTTCGGAGTGGACTGTTCGTACTCCAGTGTAGTTCATACTTGGAATTTTGTTTGTATATACGTTTTTTGTTATTTTGTTTTGTAAGGACTTTTGGTTCCAAAATGGCGTAGAGATGCCTCGCTGGGAATATTGGATTACTGTTTTTCTTGCCTTGTGGCTACACTTCATCTTCATGTCCATCATCCCTTCATTCTGCTCATTATTGAAAGTTGTTTCATGAATATGCGAGTTAAAGTTAGTGTTTGTTGATTCACGCTTGACTTCCAGTTGTCCGGTGGCGTTGGAAGATTGCTAGTTTTCATACAGCCAAGTCTGTTGTGACGCAGTTTTGTTCTGGCGGAGAGGGATGGTTTCTTCTGGGGTGTTTGTTTCTGTGTGTCTCCGCGTGTTGTACGGAAACAGATTTGCTATTTAGATCATCAACTTTGATCGTTTAGTAAATCAAGAAATGTAAAATTTGATTTTTATACACGCAATCTAGTTTAGATATAAAAAACCTCTCTCTCTCTCTCTCTCTCTCTCTTCTTCTCTCTTTCTCTCACATTCTTTTTTCTTTCTCCCTCTTTCTCATTTCTTTGCCTTTATCTCCCTTCCCTTCTCTCTCTAGTTTTTCTTTTTTCTTTCTCTCTCTCTCTCCTTTTTTCTCTCTCTCTCTCCCTCTTTTTTTCTGTCTTTAATTTGTTTTTCTTTCTCATTTTCTCTCTTTTTCTTATGCTCTCTCTTTCTATCTCTCACTCTTTCTCTTTCTTTCTCTGTCTCTTATTCTTCCTCCCTCTCTCTCTCTCTTTCTCTGTCTCTTATTCTTCCCTCTCTCTCTCTCTCTCACTCTCTCTCTCTCTCTGTTTCTATTTATTTCTTTCTCTTTTGCTACTCTTCATTCTTTCTTTTTCTCTCCACCTATACTTTTGTTATATATTTTTAAAAATCTACTTTCATAAAATCAACATACACAGATAACACGATACTCCTGTAAATAACAGAAAATGACCCCACAGTCTACATACCACGGGGCACCGAACAAGCTAACGGCTGCCCTGCCTACCCTCTTACTCAGAGTGGAGCAAGGCAAGGTGCTCTACTCTGGTAACACAGCCTTGGATGAAGCAACAGAAACAAGCAAAACCAAAACAAACAAACAAACAAAAATAACACCAAAAAAAAAAAGAATTTGATGGCCAACGAAAGAAAATAAAGACACGAGAACCCTAGCTGACAGGATCCTGTGTGTGGCTGTCAGAGATAAGAAAGCCAAGAAAGAGCCTGTAGAAGTTTAGACCAAACAAAAGTCAGTCATTTATTTGCTTGTCCCTTGAGGAACTTTGCCTCCCCAACAGCTCTCCTGTAGGCCTCTCGGCTGTAAGCAAAATGGCCTGCTGCTGGTGCGTCCATTAGTAGTTAATCTAAGACATCTTGCAGCCATCCTCTCCTTGGTCTTCTTCTCTTTCTTTGTTTTTCAAAAACGCCGTCAAGGCTGCTGGTATTGACAGCTACAACCAGTCGATGAATGGTTCGGATCTTATGTATCAGACAGCTGCATATTACGGAATCCACACCAGAAAGTCTGTCAAATGTTGGAACAAAAATATTTCTGTGGCTATTTGAGATTGTCCAGGTAAACAGTTTTATTCTGTACACACTTAGCAGTGTTAAGTAGTTAGGACAGCGCGATTTCCAGAGCCAGTTGCTGTATAAGCTCCAATGAAGCCAGTGTGAAAGAACAGCTCACACAGACAGCAATGGCACCAGCTCAGACCAACCAGTCTGCAGCAACACCAGGAAAAAGGTGCAGATACCAGGCCATCCCGTCAAGTACCACAAGAACGACCTGAGATATGCCCTCTTCGGCACACTGGCCAAACTCAAGAGAACCAATTTCTACTGTTCTGGATGTCATAATCATCCCCATCTGCGTCATCAGTGCTTGGCTAATTACCATGTGAGTGTATAGTACTTAAAAATGTAAATCTTGTAAATTTGTACTTGTACATTCTCCCTGTAACTGCGAGCTGGTGTTCTTTGCAGTCGATGCTGTGAAGTTGTTGAGGCACAGCATCGTGTCTGCGTGGGAGGGGTTATGGAAGCTAGTATTCAGTCCCGAAGCAGACTCCACCACCATGGGGACTATGACCCCATTAGCCAGGCTAGGCCTGTTACTGAGGGCACCAATGGAGAGGTGGCACATGGTCTTATTCAGCTAAAGCTCGCTATACTTGACACTAGCATATCAGGTATGGATCGCTGATTGTCTCAACCGAGAGCGTCTCACCCCCATCCCCCAGTGTTGTAAATAGAATGCTTCAGATTCTGAGTTAGAGCTACCTGTATTTTCATGTAAATATTAGCCGCCGCCCACTTGTGTTTTCATGTAAATATTAACCGCCGCCCACTTGTGTTGTCATGTAAATATTAACCGCCGCCCACTTGTGTTGTCATGTAAATATTAGCTGCCCGCTTGTTGTTTTCAGTTTATTGTAAATACATAACTACTGCATATTTTCCTGTGAATTTTGGAGGATCTGTGAAGAAAAGATGCTTGTGCAAAATTTTATTCATTCTGGATATTTTGGACCCAGAACAATGGATTAACTTGAGGGGTAAGTAAGAAAATCATTGTTTCCACATCTTCATTTTCCATTCTTTCTTCTCAATTCTTATATCTTTTTCTGTTCTATACTAAAAATATACTAACAATTCTATTAGACAAACAGTATACAACTTTTCCTGTTTAAAATAATGTATATGTTATATAGCATATCACGCTTTGCGTTTGTGATGAGTTTAAACGTGACAACCATCCCATTCCACCTTATGACATTTACCTTCCATTGGTCATGTGATGCGAGTGTGTGTCACTCCTCCCCATGTAGTGAGAAATAAAGTAAAGTCAAATCAAGGGACGTAATCATTGAAACAAACATATGAAAATACTTTTTTACCTTGTGTTTCAAGTCTTCAAATTCCGACTGAATCATGTTTTGGTTGTATTGGCTAGACTGATGATTGCTACTTGTGTGTTTATGGGTATATATGCCTGTCACATAGATGGAAGAAAAGCAAGGAAAAGACAAAAAGAAATGATACTGGACAGTCTGACGAGATGGTGTGAGAGGAGATCACCAACTGAGCCAATGGCCTGCATAAAGGTACTCTGAGGAAGCTTAATAGCCAACGCCAATCGGTACGGCACCTGATGATGATGATATGCCTATCTTTCCAGAACACTGTTAAGAGGTAAAAGACTACGTGAGACAGTCAAGCGTCTCTTGCTAACAAAATGTATTTGAGAACCAGAAAAGGATCAAGACAAGAACAAAGGGTCAAGACTAGAAAAAAGGGTCAAGATTATGATAAAAATACCAAATGTAGGACAATTTTCAAGAGTTAGTACAAAAGGTCAAGAGCAGCACAAAAATTCAAGCGTAGAAAGAAGGGCGAAGATTAGGATAAAAATATAAAATGAAGACAAAGTTTCAAGACTGGGCTAAAGTGTCAAGATTAAAGCAGAAAGTCAAGAGTAGAACAAAAAGACAGTCTAGGACAAAGGCTGAAGGGTAGAACACAGGGTCAAAACTAGACCAAAACATCATCAAGAGGAAGCAAAGGATCTCGAGGAGAATAAATAACGAAGAGCAGAACACAGAGTGAAAAAGACAAGACCAGGCAAAGTGTCAAGTGTAGGGCAAAAGGTCAAGAATAGAACACAAGGTCAGCAGTAGAGAAGAAGGTCAAGACCATGCAAAGGGCTAAGTGTAGGGCAAGGGGTCAAGTGTAGAACACAAGGTCAGCATCTAGAAGAAGATCAAGACTAGGAGGCAAAGGGTCAAGAATAGGTAAAAGGGTCAAGTCTAGGACAAAATTTAGCGAAAGAGTCTGAAGCGTTCAGAAATAGGTCTTCACATTGGCGCTGAAAGCAGACTGCGATATCTCGGCCATACTGCTGTGTCTGCGCCTTTCGACCCCGTACATCCGTCTTCATATGGTTTGTAGGACCGAGATATAATCTGTTCCATAAGGACACCATGTGGAGATAGAACAGAGCCTGTGTCTAGTACAAATTCCCGGGACATCTAAATACAGGACAAACTGGCAGAGGAAAGGGGAAACAACCGAAAATAATAATAAGAAAAAAAAACATTGTTAAAGACCTTTGACCTCCAACATGTACCGGTACCGCATTTTATGATACAAAGAGTTAATACATGAATTAGAATGATGTCTATTCTTCGCCAGTGTCTTGAGATTACAAGAGACAGAACATACACGAGACATGGGAAAATTCAAGATGGGGGGAAGAAAGGAGACAGAGAAACGTGCTACATCGGGCCGACCTAGTGGCACAAGACAGAATAGGACACTTATGCGATTAAATGCAACAGTAACTGCAGGAAATGGAAAGAGTAATCAGCCATGCTTGTCAGTAAAGTACATGATGATGATGATGAAGATGATGATGATGAATTTAGTTATTCTTTCAGCTAATGCTAACGTACTTACCTATATCATAGCAATCTGCATTGCTCAGTGGCTCTCCTTTCACTCCCAGCACTTGACCTTTGAGAAGGTCGGTCATGGAAAGGTTATAGGTTGCTTGGATGAGGCTCAAGGCCAGCTGAATTGTTTTCAGGTCATGTCTCGTGGGGAGAGGTTTTGTGTCATTGGCTTCCAGGAATTCTCTGAGGCCTGCTTAAGTATAGGTCAGACGTTAAGTAGCTGGCATTTTATATCATCTTTATTTTTATGTAAATCTTATGTAAATTATGGTCTTCTCAAAGAAAAAAAGTGATTCCCGAATGTAAAACAACAGTAAATGGCACAAAGCTGAAAGAGGTGAAGAAGTTTAGATGTCTGGGTACACCGCTGAGCTCAGATGGAAGATGCTTAAGTGAGATAAAGAGCAGAATAATGCAAGCCAAAATAATGTTTCAGAAAATGAAGAGCACTCTGTTTAATAAATCTCTGTCACTGGGAGTGAGGAAAAGAGTACTCCAGTGCTACATGGAGCCAGTTTTATTTTACAGATGCGAGTCATGGTTAGTCTCTAATGAAGTACAACGCCAACTTGAAGCCACGGAAATGTGGTTCCTTAGAAGAATGCTAAGACTACCATGGACAGCAAAGAAATCAGAGAAGGAGGTTCTGAGAGAGGCTGGGAAGACGAGACAAACAATAACAAAACTCAGAAAAAAAGACAATCCAGATTCTTAGAACATGTTCTACAGCGAGGCAAGCTAGAATACATTGTGACACCAGGGAAGACAGAAGGCAAAAGAGATCGAGGCAGAGAGAAAGAGAGAGAGAGAGAGAAAATGCTGGACGGGTTAACTAAATGGTACAAAGAACGTCTGCAAAGCTTATATTCAGAATTCGGAGCTGGGAATTGTGGGAAGGCATGTTAACCAGCACAGTCGGCCGGGCAACAGACATACAGAGATTTTCGTAAACTGACATACACATATGGTCATAAAATTGTACAGAAACTTAAACAAGAAAAAACTATGCAGAAACGCATGGTTCAGTTTTACAAAGATAGAAAGAATAAAAGAAAGTGAACGGGAATAAGTGGCAGAAAGTAAGAAGAGGCCGTGTAAATGAGGAACATACAAAAACATTAATATTTCGGCAAATGCCTTTTTCAAAGATCATTTACAAAACAATATAATAGATAATGCCGAGGATGGGGTATGTGAAACGGAGATAATGAAAAGAATAGGAGAGGCAAGATGCACACTCAACAGTCCTGTTGTTCACTGAGATCGATTTACTAAACGCTGTGTTTATTCTGTAACGAGTCTTATATAGATCCTGTCTTATTATATAGAAGCAAATCATGGACAATAGGCAAGTCTGTATAAAAATCATTGGAAGCAGCAGAAATGTGGTTTATTAGAAGAATGTTGCTAATCCCCTGGACAGCAAAAATAACTAATAAAGAATGTATGAGAAGAGTTGGAGAGAGAAAAGAAAATCTTGTCAAAAAAAAAAAAAAGAGGGAGACAATATATTTTCACAGGAAAATGAGAAGAAGTGGCATTGAAAATATTGTAACAACGGGAAAAATAGAGGGAAAAATAACTATGGGAAGACCAAGAGAAATGATACTGGACAGTCTCATGGGATGGTATGAGAGGAGATCACCAACTGAGCTAATAGCCTACATGAAGGATGGGCTACCCTGGATAAGCATAATAGCCAATGCCAGTCGGCACAGCACATGATGATGATGATGATGATGATGATTATGATGAGGCTGTTCTAATGTCCTCTTTGTCTCTTTGGAGGTCGGCCAGCTGATCTACCATTTCATTACTTTTGATACCGACATGTCCTGGGCAATAAATCCATATTAGGGAAGAGATTTGTGACTATTCTAGTTTGGCCAACCACTGGCCACACAACACCTGGTTTCATGCTCTGTGAATCTGTTAACATTATCACTCTCGTTGCTTTCTGTCATGCTCTGTGAATCTGTTAACATTATCACTCTCGTTGCTTTCTTTCATGCTCTGTGAATCTGTTAACATTATCACTCTCGATGTTTTCTTTCATGCTCTGTGAATCTGTTAACATTATCACTCTCGATGTTTTCTTTCATGCTATGTGAATCTGTTAACATTATCACTCTCGATGTTTTCTTTCATGCTCTGTGAATCTGTTAACATTATCACTCTCGATGCTTTCTTTCATGCTCTGTGAATCTGTTAACATTATCACTCTCGATGCTTTTCTGGTTTACAAGCCAGTATACGGCCATCGTGCGTTTATGTGTTGTTGGTGCATTCCTTCTTGGCGAGTAGCTAGCTAGAATGGAGGATGCGGACTCCACCACAGTGTGTGTGAGGAGGAGAGGGAAGCTTCATACGAAGAGCACCAAATAGACAAATGAGTCAGGACCTTGTCCAGCTTTGGTCTTCGGCTCTTACTACTGTGCCACCTCTCTTACAGAAGTCACTTTAGCACCCTGCCATGTAACTAACCAGATTCTTTTTCTGGAAGGAGCATCTTCATCATGATCCTTCCACCCCATAAAAGTTGAAAAGTGAAAGCCTTTTATGGTCCCTCCCTTACCTGTTTTTTTTTTAATATGAGGAGTTATTAAATAAAGAAAGATGAGCCGTGGAAGTACTCACGTTTCCCGTACACCGTCGTGTTGGCCAGTTTGTCTTCCCAAGTGGCCAGGAAGTTCCGAAGTGCGACCAAAACCGTGGTAGGGTGGCTCTGTTTGAGACTTGCAGTGAACTTGGCGGTCTTTGTACCGTTCTTGATTAGGCCTTTGTGAATTCTGAGAGAGTACAATGAAAACTTGTTTTAGTTGGTAAAATTCTAACTGGCAACATTGTCTGTCCTTTTTAAAATTACGCTGTTTAGTAAATTTAACACAAAACATCGTTCAGAAACAAAGCGTGTAAATCATCATCGACATCATTATCATCATCATCATCATCGTCATCTGGTGCCGTCTCCACACAGAAGGTTGGTTGCAGTGAGTTTCCACTCTGCTCTGTCTCTTGCCTCCATAGAGAAATCGGTCAAGCTTGTCCCTGTCCATCCCTTGATGTTGTCCTCCCGTCTATGTCACTGTCGTCCTCTTGTTCCTTCCCTTCGATCTTGCCCTCAAGAAGGGTCTTCAGTTTAGTATTATGGCACTTGACGTGCCCAAAGTATCTTAGCGCTATTGTTTTTTTTAAAAATGATTTTCGATATTTCTCTTTTCATTTCTAGTTTGTTTAGCACTTCCTTGTTTGCTTTCTTTTCTGTTTTCTTGGTACGGCTTGCTCTTCTGTATGTCCATCTTTTCTGTTTTCTTGGTACGGCTTGCTCTTCTGTATGTCCATCTTTTCTGTTTTCTTGGTACGGCTTGCTCTTCTGTATGTCCATCTTTTCTGTTTTCTTGGTACGGCTTGCTCTTCTGTATGTCCATCTTTTCTGTTTTCTTGGTACGGCTTGCTCTCCTGTATGTCCATCTTTTCTGTTTTCTTGGTACGGCTTGCTTTTCTGTATGTCCGTCCTTTCACGGCTTCAGTTTTCTTGTATGTTCACTTCTTCAAGGTCGAAGCTTCTACACCATTTTATATACTTAGTCTCAGTTCCTGCTATTTATTTGTTTGGCTTAAGGATCTCTCTCATTCTGTTGAAGATGTTTCTATTGCCGCCCCTACTCTTCTGTTAATTAAGAAGTGTAAAATATGCTTTTAATTTATTTTTACTTACTGAAATCGAACAACTTTTTTTTATCATCAGCCATTCTGAGATGGTTAATCCAGTTTCAGATATGAATGTTACTATAATCTCCACAGCTGTCTAGTTACACAGTAACGTTTTGTGAAGAATGAAGGAAATTGATTTTCAAACAGCGAGGAATTGCGTCACGAGGGCCCACCTGACATTATACCCTTCGTCTGTCATCTTTCACTTTATCGCAGACGTTAATCTTTTGTACAACAGTGAAGTGATAAAGCAACGTTTTGTATGGTTAACCTAAAAAAATACAAGGCACTGAAAATGTGACAGAAATAACAATAGAATGTGAGCGTGACTCGAACCAAGGACTTTGGTAGTGCGAGCAACTGCCCGACCCAGAAAGGTCAAGATTCATTCATCATACATCTCTCTCATATCTTCTTACACGTTACATGCTTCCCGTGCCGTCAAGCATCACACAGGGCTCGCAGTTCGAGCGTCGCCACGAGTCTATATTCTCAGCCTCGTCAAGGGATTTGATGCCAGTCATCTTAGCCTGCCTGGTCAGTGTACTCTATAGGGGTTCTCGAGGTCAGCCTCTTTTTACTTTTTCCAGATTTTTCCCTTTTGATGGGTTGCTTTGTGATTCTCTGGTTCTTTCTTCCCATCATATGGTCCACATATGCTCACACATATTATACTTGTGTACAAGAAAATAGTAATTAATATCTAACTAACAGCACATATATAATATGTAAAACGGAAAATTATACTGAAACTGTACATCAGGGGACGTAAACAATGAAAAATATATGAAAATGCTTTTCTGAATCACTTTTTGCATCTGTCAGTCATTTGCATGTCCTTTGCGGAGCTTTGCCTCCCTAACAGCTCTCCTGTAGGCTTCTCGCTTGTAAGCAAGATGCCCTGTTGCTGATGTATCCATTTTCAGATTATCAACGACGTCTTGCAGCCATCTTCGCCTTGGTCTTCCTATCTTTCTGTTTCCTATTATATATCCTGCCAAGACGGTCTTCTCTAAATTCTCATGATGTTTAATGTGTCCAAAATATTTAAGTTTTCTCTTTTTAATATTTCTTACTAGCCAACCTTCTTCGGTATTAAGTTCTTGTAGTATGGATCACTACTAACTAATACTGGAGATACAATGAGGGAAATTAAAAGGAGGACATCTATTGCTCTCCAGAAAGTAAAACAAATAAAGAATCTGTGGAGAGGAGCAGACAGAACCACAAAAATAAGATTTTTAAGAGCATGCATCTTTCCCATCGCAACATATGCCTGTGAGACCTGGACACTTAACAAAACAGCTGAGAAACACATAAATGCCTTTGAATGTAAATGCTACAGAAGAGTTCTCCAAATATCGTGGACACAAAAAAGAAAAAATATATCTATACTACAAGAGCTTAATATTGAAGAAGGCTGACTAGTAAAGAGGATTAAAGAGAGAAAACTGAAATATTTTGGACACATTAAACGTCATGATAATTTAGAGGAGACCATTTTGGAAAGATACATAATGGGAAATAGAAAAAGAGGAAGACCAAAACGAAGATGGCTGCAAGAAATCGACGATCTGCAGATGGACGCAGCAGCAGCAGGCCATCTTGCTCACAACCGAGAGGCCTACAGGAGTGCTGTTTGGGAGGCAAAGTTCCGCAAGGGACATGCAAATGAATGAATGAATGAGTATGGATATATTTGTTCTTTTTCCTTTGTCCATGATATTTGAAGAATTTTTCTGTAGCATTTACTTTCAATGGTATTTATATGTATATTTTGTGTTTTATATGCGTGCATTTTGTATATAAATATACGATATAAGTGTTTTTCTTACACTCTCCACATATTAATTACAACCAAATTGATGAACTCATTAATTAGCATAATATAATTACTTATCATCATCTTTATCATCACGACCGTCATCATCCAGTGCTCTCTCCCCAAGCAGGTTTGCTGTATTGGTCCTCCAACTTGCCCTGTTCTGTCCTTTCATTACGTGCCTGGGCCAAACTGAATGCACTCCGTCTCTTCACATTGTCCACCAACCTATATCATTGTCGACCTCTATCTCCGTTTTCCTTCTAGTTTTTTTTTCCTTTTGTATATTTTTCATTATTGCGTTATACTGTATTTATTACAGACATATTTGAAAGTTAAAGTCGGATGATGGAGGGCAGAATGTTAGACAGGCCTTCGTACCCACTTCATCACCTTTAGAAAATAAGTTCATGAATTCATTTTTTTGTCGGAGAAGAATAATCGATGAAGGTCACAGATGAAATCTCATTGTAACAAATAGACAGAACACTTGTAACACATGTTTGCCATTTACTGCTGTGCTGTTACGAATCATTAAAAGCTGTTACAAAAAACCCTTAGTGGTTTAGACATTGTGTGAAATAGAGGAATAAATCAGATTTGAAGTTATAATTAGAAAAATGTTTTGGCCAAACACTATAAGAAATAACATCTTGCTGGCAGAAATGCAGATGAAGCCACTGACTGCAACTATTGAGGAAAGACGCTGGGGATGGTTGGGACATGTGCTCCGAATGACTGACAACTCACTACAAAAAATAACACTAAGTTGGACACCACAGGGGAACAGAAGTAAGGGTAGACCAAAAGAGACATGGAGAAAAACAACAGAGAGGATGTTGAGCAATAGAGGGCTCACTTGGGCAAGAGCAGAAAAAAGGCAAAGGACAGGCATTTGTGGAAAACCCTTGCGGAAGCCGCATGTGCCCTGGGCACTTAAGGTTCAGAGAGAGAGAGAGAGAGGGAGGGAGTGAGAGAGAAGTTATAATTCAACCCTGCATGAACGAACATCAACACGTGTCGTAGTTAAATGTCACAGACGTGGTCCTCTTGTACCTGTTCTTCTATGTTTTGCCAATTTCAGTTCTTTGCAGATGGTACAAAGGCGTAGGCTTGGACAGTAGAAGGCATAAAAGTATGAATCGTGAATCAGCGTCATTGAACATGATCAAAGCACAAATGATTTACTGCCTAGTCAGAAAGTGCCAACTAGTGGCGCCATTAGCAAGAAGTCCGTAGCTAGCAGCATCATTCTTCTTCCTCTCCCAGACCGTTTTTTTCTTGAGGCTGTGTGAACCCAGAGAGTTTGTTGCGAGTCACAGTCTGACTCCCACGGTCTAACCCCTACGGTCTGACTGCCACGGTCTGACCCCCACAGTCTGGCCCCTACGGTCTGACTGCCACGGTTTGACCCCCACGGTCTGATTGCCACGGTCTGACCCCCACGGTCTGACTCCCACGATCTGACTGCCACGGTCTGACCCCCACGATCTGACTGCCACGGTCTGACTCCCACGGTCTGACCCCTACGGTCTGATTGCTACGGTCTGACCTCCACGGTCTAACCCCCACGGTCTGATTGCCACGGTCTGACCCCCACGGTCTGATTGCCACGGTCTGACCCCCACGGTCTGATTGCCACGGTTTGACCCCCACGGTCTGAATCCCACGGTCTGACTGCTACGGTCTTACTGTCACGGTCTGACTCCCACGATCTGACCGTCACGGTCTGACTCCAACGGTCTGACTCCCACGATCTGACTGCCAAGATCTGACTGCCACCGTATTTAGACAGAAAAGTCCCTAAACTTGTTTACCAGTAAAAAAGGCCCCGGGGTCACCCAATCTCTAAAAATAGATAACAGAGAAATCTGGGAAGAAAATTGCTGCCAGAAGGTGATAGAGACCACCACATCAGACTTCCATGTGTCGACGACTGTAAAAAAAAAAAAAACGGACCTAACAGCTCATGTCGTGGAAACAGGGATTTTACCTTTTTCTTTTGTTTGCCTGGCTTACCAACTTTAATAGTTCATAGCTAGGACACTGGATTCTTGACAAAAGCAGTCATGACTGACAACACCTGTGACCCCAAACAGACAGCCAGGCTGATTTAATACAGCACCCTGTAGCATGATGCAGCCCTGAGGAGGCAGGCCGCCTTACAAGCCACAGTAACTGTATAATCTATACAACGCACTTAAGACAGACTTAAGACAGTCAGTATTAAGAAAATCACCTTCTCCCCTTTGCTTTCCTCACCGCGGGGCACAGCGAAGTTGGGGAAGAAGATGGATTATTTTGCGGATACACCTCACAAACACTGACACATTTCATCACGAAAATACTATCTAACAACAATATAACAGATTTAATACTGATAATATTCATGGTTTTACTAGATAATAATGATGATGACTGTGAAAAAATGATTAAAATTAAGGTTTAAATGGTAAAAAAAATAACAGTATTACTTACTTTTTGAACTCGGTCAGCCTCTTTTTCACAAAAGGAACTTCCTCTTCGTGGCCAGTGAAACTGAAAGTAGAAATAGATGCGGCCGCTTCCGCTTAGTAACATGCATTGATTGGCTAAGAAAATCTACAACAGGTGTTGTACAAGGGGTAGCAACCAAAGATATGAACGTGTATGTTTACTTGTGAAGTAAAAAAGAATTGATTGAGGAAATTATCGACGCGATTTGAACAGGCAAGGAAAGGGGAGCTGTGAAGGAGGGGAGAGTCAGGAGAAGTGGTTTTAGCGAGTGTATACGTGTGTGTGTGTGTGTGTGTGTGTGTGTGTCTGTGTGTGTGTGTGTGTGGTTTAGGGGTGGATCGGATGTAGAAGAGGGCAACAAGAACATAAAATAGTCTGTTTTAATGAATCGAATTTTCTTTTAGCATATTCTGACTGTATCTTTTTCCATACTCCCCCCCCCCCCTCCTTACAGAGTTCGTTTAACAGGTTGTAGTTAATATATTCTTACTCTTGAAAACGCAAATATCTTCTAAATATAGTTTGTTCACTTAACAGTATCTACCCTGTGAATGAAAGACTGATGTGGTCAAAGTGGGGAGTGCATGGAGACTGATGTGGTCAAAGTGGGGAGTGTATGGAGACTGATGTGGTCAAAGTGGGAAGTGGCATGGAGATTGATGTGGTCAAAGTGGGGAGTGTATGGAGACTGATGTGGTCAAAGTGGGGAGTATATGGAGACTGATGTGGTCAAAGTGGGGAGTGGCATGGAGACTGATGTGGTCAAAGTGGGGAGTATATGGAGACTGATGTGGTCAAAGTGGGGAGTGTATGGAGACTGATGTGGTCAAAGTGGGGAGTGGCATGGAGACTGCTGTGGTCAAAGTGGGGAGTGGCATGGAGACTGATGTGGTCAAAGTGGGGAGTGCATAGAGACTGATGTGGTCAAAGTGAGGAGTGCATGGAGACTGATGTGGTCAAAGTGGGGTGTATGGAGACTGATGTGGTCAAAGTGGGGAGTGTATGGAGACTGATGTGGTCAAGTGGGGAGTGTATGGAGACTGATGTGGTCAGCGTGGGGAGTGGCATGGAGACTGATGTGGTCAAAGTGGGGAGTGCATAGAGACTGATGTGGTCAAAGTGAGGAGTGCATGGAGACTGATGTGGTCAAAGTGGGGAGTGTATGGAGACTGATGTGGTCAAAGTGGGGAGTATATGGAGACTGATGTGGTCAAAGTGGGGTGTATGGAGACTGCTGTGGTCAAAGTGGGGAGTGGCATGGAGACTGATGTGGTCAAAGTGGGGAGTGCATAGAGACTGATGTGGTCAAAGTGAGGAGTGCATGGAGACTGATGTGGTCAAAGTGGGGAGTGTATGGAGACTGATGTGGTCAAAGTGGGGAGTGTATGGAGACTGATGTGGTCAAAGTGGGGAGTGTATGGAGACTGATGTGGTCAGCGTGGGGAGTGGCATGGAGACTGATGTGGTCAAAGTGGGGAGTGCATAGAGACTGATGTGGTCAAAGTGAGGAGTGCATGGAGACTGATGTGGTCAAAGTGGGGAGTGTATGGAGACTGATGTGGTCAAAGTGGGGAGTATATGGAGACTGATGTGGTCAAAGTGGGGAGTGTATGGAGACTGATGTGGTCAAAGTGGGGAGTGGCATGGAGACTGATGTGGTCAAAGTGGGGAGTGGCATGGAGACTGATGTGGTCAAAGTGGGGAGTGCATAGAGACTGATGTGGTCAAAGTGAGGAGTGCATGGAGACTGATGTGGTCAAAGTGGGGAGTGTATGGAGACTGATGTGGTCAAAGTGGGGAGTGTATGGAGACTGATGTGGTCAAAGTGGGGAGTGTATGGAGACTGATGTGGTCAAAGTGGGGAGTGGCATGGAGACTGATGTGGTCAAAGTGGGGAGTGGCATGGAGACTGATGTGGTCAAAGTGGGGAGTGCATAGAGACTGATGTGGTCAAAGTGAGGAGTGCATGGAGACTGATGTGGTCAAAGTGGGGAGTGTATGAAGACTGATGTGGTCAAAGTGGGGAGTGTATGGAGACTGATGTGGTCAAAGTGGGGAGTGTATGGAGACTGATGTGGTCAGCGTGGGGAGTGGCATGGAGACTGATGTGGTCAAGGTGGGGAGTGTATGGATACTGATGTGGTCAAAGTGGAAAGTGCATGGAGACTAATATGACTGTTCTTTCGAACCAAGAAATAAACTGCGGGATTTTACATCTTACATCCTTCCCGTGGTGTTGATCGTCACATGGGGCTCGCATGGTAGTTCGCCAAGTTTTCGTGTTTTCGGCGAGTTTTTCGACCTCATCAAGGGATTTTATGCCTATTAATTTGGCCTCTCTTAGCAATGTCCTCTTTCGATTTTCACGTGGCCGACCTCTTTTTCTGCGGCCTGTTATCTTCTACTTGATAGCTTGTTTTGGGATTCTCTGAGTATTTCTTTTCATCACATGACCGACATACGTCCATCTCATTTTTCTTATCACCCATGAGACAGGTTGTTATTTGCTCACCTGCCTTATCTGTGCTCTGTTCTTAAATTCGTTCCACTTTATGCCGAGTATTTTCCTTAGGCATTTGTTTTCAAAAGAGTCTAATTTCTTGTCTTTTTCTCTCATTGCAACATCCACTATATTGTTAATTCTATTCAAAATAACGTTGCAAAGTACTTTGGCCACAACGGATAGTAAGGTTACTCCTCTCCAGTTCTTGCAGTCGCTAAGGTTGCCTTTTTGGTATTCAACAGTGATTCCTTTTTTTCCATTTGCAAGGGATCTTTTCTTCTTTCCAAACTTTATTAAACTACCACACGGATAGACATAAACATTATGTCACATAAACTAAAGAGTTAATTATTTTAGATTTGTTTTAGATGGTCATTCTGCAGAAAAGACTGCAGGATAGAGATAATGTATAATGAATAAAATTGGGTAAATAATTTTTAAAAAAGGTCTGCCCATGCAATGAGCTTTAAGAAGTACAACATGGTCACTTTTGAAGCTTTTGCTTCGCCGACAGATAGGAGGGAAACAAATGATAGAATTGTCATTAGCGGACCGGAAGTTGGTCTAACTAACTAGAAAACTGTGTGGTTTCCAGAAATCAGTCACATTTAGAATCTGATAAGAATAGGCCAGGCAAGGAATTATTGAAACATTTTTAGATGCAAAAGCTGACATTGATTAATTTACAAGACGAAACTGCACAATGATTTTTACTACTGGTTGGATAGTTGGTTGGTTGTTTGGTTGGTTGGCTGGTTGGTTACCTTGATGAATGGTTGTTTAGTTGATTGGTTGGTTGTTTGGTTGGTTGGCTGCCTGGACCATCATCCATGCACTATGGACACATCCATAGGTGCCCCAATCTCCTCCTCCTCAGTCTCTTTCGGATATTCTAAGTAATACCACTTGTTCTCTGTTGGTTGACCATCTGTTTGGAGAACTTGAGTTACCCCAACTTTAGTTACCCCAACTTTTACCCCAGCTCCTTCATTCTTGACATACGACGCTGATTCATGGTTGTCTATAAAGTGGTTTGTTCCACCAGCTTCTGTATTACTGGTAGTGTCTGCCTCCACCACAGCAGAGTCGACCATCTGAGATGATCTTTCACTTCCCCTGACACTTGCGTGACCTGCTATAACAATGGTGGTCAGTCAATGGTTATCTGTGGCTCCTGCATTGATTCAAGCTTCTTTAGCGCTAGAGAGCCTAGCCTGAATTTCCTTTAGCTTGTTCATCGAATGATTCAAAATGGATGCCTGCATGTAGTTCTGTGACTTGAGCCAGCGCAGAGAATTTGTCATAGCTGTAGTTTCCTTTGTGAGACTGCCTGATGTTGCAGCAAAAGCACCGCTGGCTTCTTAGACTGTTCTGCTGTCTGAGTTGACTTGTAAAGGCCCAGACACACTTCTTGCCACGAGCCACCACCCCACCTGTTGAAATAACAGTTTCGCCATCTCTGGTGCTTTCACTAAGCAACAGTGAGTGACTCTAACGGGCAAACTTTATGGCAATCGTGAAAAGATAAAGTTATACATGTTGGGAGAGACCAAGCGAAGAATATTTCTTTGTAAACGATGTCAAATATATAGATAGAGGACGATGGAAGTGTTTCACAATCAACTTTTCCGATGCAGAAAATGGTTTGTAGACGAGTTTTAAAAATATACATGCTACATGTTGCCTTAAAAAAAAAATAAAATAGAAGGCAACCTTCAGGAAAACTTGCCAGGCATCCAGGAGATGGCAGATACGAGAACAAGATACAGAGAGAAGAATGAGAAAAAGATATCGTGACGGAAGATGTAAAGAAGCTTGGAGTAAGCGGAGATCAAGACCGAGGTGAACGGAGGCTGGGTTTATCACCAGGAAAATATAATAACAAGTACCATAAAAAATTGACCTTAAAAAATCTTGAGAACATATGGCACTCAAACGTTATAGGCACAAAAACCAAGTTAATTCAATTATAATGCAATATCCACTCTAGTTTATGCATGCGAAAGCTGGAAAACAAACAAAGAAATAGACAATGAATTAGACTCTTCTGAAAAGAAATGAATAGACAAGAAATTAGACTCTTTTGAAAACAAATGCCCAAGGAAAATACTCGGTATAAAGTTAAAGAACAACGCAGAGAAAAGCAACCAGTCTCAGGGGTGATCGGAAAAAGGAGATGGACATATGTCGGTCACGTGATGAGAAGAAACTGTCAGAGAATCCCAAAACAAGCTATCAAGTGGAACACAACAGGTCAAAGAAAAAGAGGTCGACCACGTGAAACTAACAGGACATTGTTAAGAGAGGCCAAATTAGTAGGCATAAAATCCCTTGATGACATTGAAAAGCTCGCCGAAAACAGAAAACCTTGGTGAACTATCTTGCGTGCCCTGTGTGACGTTCAAAGGCACGGGAAGGATGTAATGTATACACACAAAAAGTCTGTCGATACCGAGTTAGTTTACTTAATGTATAACAGCGTAGTCAGGTCAGAAATGAAAGACACTTGTATTTAACAGTATAATCCCATAAGTAACTTGGTCTAAAATCTGTCAGTTATTGACAGTTCAAAGACAGATAAATCAAACACAGGGGCATACCGATGGGAGGACGACTGGGCTGAGCGTCAGGTTAAGATGGAAGGGAGGGGGGATTACTTCATCCTAGCAAACTGTTCTAAATAAATGATTTATATGAAGAAATGAAATACTTTGTTGACTATTCCAAAATGGAGGCGGGGGTAGTGAAGAGCGAAGATTTGTCTGGCTCACCCTAGAAACCTACAACCATCGGTACGCCACTTAGAACAATAAATAATCTTACTTAGTAATAATCCTTAGCCGAAACTCCTCATGTTCTATGTATTTCTTTATATTGTTCGTGATATTGAGCCCGGCGAACCTCCGTATGGAAAACGATGACGTGACAATAGATTTTGTGACTCCGGGCACGTATTCTCGTGCGGAGCCGGACGTTGTGTCTATCAGCACGGCAAGGACAAGAAGAGCCAGCAGCGGCCACAAGTAAGGTCTCATGGCAGAGTGGCCTCTAGTCTGTACAGACGATTTGTCTTTTGACCAAGCGCTAGATACTCGCGTTCTACCATAGAGTTGTGTAAAACAATGGAGGGAATTATCACGAGATAATTCTGCTGCTACTACTAGTGCTACAACTATTACAACTACTACTCTCTTCACAAGTGCTACTGCTATCACTGTTAGGACCTCTACTACTACTACTACTATTACTACTACTACTACTACTACTACTACTACTACTACTAAAAAAGTAAAGATAGTCCCATAGCATTTCAAATGCCGTAGGGGGTGAAGCGTTAGAGACCTCATTATGCTGGGTCATCAGCGTATGAGGTAGGGTGACCAGTTCCTTTCCTCGCTGCCTTTACTTCCCAGATTTTCTCTGGTACCCATTTTACGAGGCTGGGTCGACCTCAGGGCCGTATTGGTCGGAAAAAAAATCCCGCTCAGCTGGGGATTCGAACCCTCGACCATTTGGTTGCTAGACGAGTGCTCTAACCACTACGCTAGCCGGCCCACACTACTACTACTACTACTACTACTAAAATTACTTTTAATAGCACTGTTACTACTGCCTTCTCGAGTACTGCTATTGTTACTACTGGTACCTCCATTACAACTACTACAATATTTAGCAGTTTTAGTAATAGCAATGGTAGTTGTAATGCAAGTGCTAGCAATAACAATAATTAGTATTTGAGAAGATAATAGAAGTAGTAGTAGTAGTAGTACCATAAATAGTAGTAATAGTAGTAGTAGTAGAAGTACCAGTCGTAATCGAAGTAGTATTAGTATAGTAGAAGCACTAGTAGTAGAAGTAGCAGCAGCAGTAACAGTAGTAGTAGTAGTAGTAGAAGTATTAGAAGTAATAGTAGAAGTAGTAGAAGTAGTACTAGCAGTAGTAGAAGTAGTAACAGTAGTAGCAGTGGTAGTATTAATGGTAGTAGTGGTGGTAGTAGTAGTAGTAGTAGTAGTAGTAGTAAACTTATTAGTAGTAGTAGTAAACGTATTAGTAGTAGTAGCAGTAGTAGTAGTAGTAATGAAAGTAGTAGTAGTAGTAGTAGTAGTAGTAGTAGTAGTAGTAGTAGTAGTAGCAGCAGCAACAGCAGCAGCAGTAGTAGTAGTAGTAGTGGAGGGGATATCAGTATTTGTAGTAGTAAAAGTAACAGTAACGGAGGTCCTAGTCTTTTGCTGGTACTACTACTGCTAATGCTACCACTACTAATATTACAAGTTATGTTACTGCTATTACAACTGTCTCCACTACTACTTATACTACTACTACTTCTTTATCTAGCACTAGTTCTATTACTATTACTATTATTATTATGATTATTATTATAACTACTACCGTTATATTTAGTATTTCACTTTTAATAATTTGATCACAAAGTCATGAATTTTGCTTCAAGTATCAAATTCCAACAAGAATTAAAAGAAACTGATTTTCCTTCACTTATTTTTATTACTTTTTCTAAGTTAAACTAAAAGCTATAACTAAAATTATCCACAACAAACTGAGACGCAATTGAAGATTAGGTAATAGACAATCAAAATTTTGGAAATACAAATGAAATTTAAACATCTTTCTAAAGCACTTCTGTAAGTACAAGGTATGGTCCATGAATGCGACATTTAACAACTGAGTTGTCCCCAGAAACCAGAATACGTACACGTGTTGTAAGAAAGTTTCGCATCAACTTTACACGTTAGATCTATCGATCTATCGATTTGGTTTTGTCAAATCTGCCCTCGTGGAAACTCCAGATGCTGTAGGATTAAGATTATTTAAAGTTCATACCAGCGGCTCTTAAGCCTGCAGTCTACCAGGGACATGGACTACAACTGTCAGTCATACTTTTCTTAGATTAAAATTACTTGCTTGAAAATACACGTCTAAAGACAAAAGACGCACACTGAAGGAGAATACACATTTCCAAGACAAACACTTCTTGCAGCTGCTTTTGCTGATTATACAAATCCAACATTGATAGAATCTGATATGAAAGCAGCTGTTAAGTAAACTGTTGCTTAGCAAAACCACAGAACTAAAATATATTTGCTTCACAAAATTTAAAATGTCGTTATGTGAAAAAGTTGCATTGCATGGGGATCTACTACTGATTCATTTTCACTTGATATTCTGTACGCTCCATTGCGAATATTAATAGCGTAGAATGTTAAACTCTGGGAACCTTTGAGCTTCACTTCTAATGTTAAACTCTGAGAACCTTTGAGTGTCACTTTTGAGTCGCGGAAAATGTTATGTTATATAGAACTAAAGAGAAAAAAAAAAACATTCTCTGTTATTGGGAAAAACACTATTTCTCATATTCTGTGTTTTATTGATCTCTCAATTTGCTGTGTGATCTAGGCCACATGACCAAAAACAGCCGCCAATGACTGCGCAGAGTTCCTTCTGTTAATTCTTATGTGTTGTCACTATGAGAAGGACATTTGTTACGCTGCATTACGGTTCCTGGCTAGGCTTTTATATCTGCGTCTTTCGCCCCCCGGCTCCCGACTTCGCTATGGCTTATTCTCTGAATTCAGTTTCACTTCATAGTTTGATCACTGCTCACTTGAGCAGACTGCTGTCAGTTTGCAGTAGATGTCATTGTGCAGCCTGTTTTGTTGTTGTTGTTTTTATTTATCTCCATTACATATACACAGTTACATGGAGATAAACAAATCTTACTGTGATTCAAACCTATATGTTTCGGAGAGGAAACCAAGATTTCAAGCGCCCTGCTACAGCGCCGTCCGTCCCTGTTATAAAAAAAGGAATAAAATGAAAAAAAAAAAAGACATCTAAATACACGAAGTTTTAAGTAGCAAAGTTGGTAGCGTACCAGTCTGTGGCGACAAGATCAATAGTTCAAGTCCTATCAAAAGTGCCCCACTTAACCAGGTATAGAAATGTATACATGGTTTCTCTTAGAGATATGGACGTAAATTTGCCCGTGCATGATATCAACCACATAGCCCTATAATGTCCCCACAAAACAAAGAAAATATAGGCACTAGCTCAGTGTCCTCTAGGAACCATACAGTTTGAACTCGGAATTCAGCTGTACTTAACATTTCCTTTCTAACCAATCATAACCCCTTCTCTACCTGGTTCTACGTTTCTATTCTTTCCTCACCTGTAACTTATATTAAAGAACCCCTTCAATGCACTAGCTTACAAACCGTCTGGTCTGAACACCATTCAACCACTCTTTTCCCCGCAACATTGTCACTGTATCCCTCTCTCTCCTTTTCGCTTTCCCTGTCCCCTCTTTAGTATCAACCTATCACATCTCACAAGTTTTCGTTTATACATTCACAATCCTCTACCACGCGCAATCTCGGGTGCAGCTTTCTGCAAGTCACAGCTACGAGATCTCTTGTTTTCATGATTTCATTTCTCTCTTATTTATTGTATGTCGTTTAAGTGAGTTTGTATTTTATCTTTTTTCCTTATCTCTTCGCCCTGTAGACCGAAAAGCCACAACGATGTGCTCGATAAGAAATAAAGCTGTTTCTATCTTATGTTTTAAATAGTTTTTAACATTTTGTTATCACAGCTTTACTGCAGTGGCTTTGTGTATATTTATATGTTTAGTCTTATATATGTTTATATCCAAAAATCATTCCTATGTCCTATAAATGATGTTATGGTAATATAGATCTATGCTTACTTTCTAGTCACGTTACAAAGACGTACAGTCACATAACAGAACACTCTATTCCTTAGCCGTTATAACATGGACGTTTTGGGGTTGGATTAAACCATCAAGCGAATGTTCATCTTCTTCTTTTTTCTTCTTTTTTCTTCTTCTTTTTTTCTTCTTCTTTTTTCTTCTTCACTGAACAGCTATTGAATTTGAGCTCAATGAGGCTCCTTGCTGCAGACACGTCCACATTCTTCTCTGTTCTTGAATGTTTTTCCTTGTTAATCGTCGATTTCAAGAGCGCGTATAGCTTCATCTTCTAGATTGTCTAGCCATCGTTGTCTAGGTCTAACTTTTCTGTATAGACCACCTTTGTCTATCCTCTTCTATTCTCTCTAAATGTCAAATTACCCCGAATGGCAAGTCTGCAAATAAATAAAAACTCATAATAGGTTTTTCTTAAATATCCTTACACATCAGTTTACTCCAGTGTACCTCCCTGTGCAACCAAGTTTTCTCATTTCTGAAGTCAGTTTTCATCAGTTCAGGTTTTGGAGAACCAAATTTTATACGGAGAGCATATTCCAGAATTGTGCTTCCAGTGTTCACTTTTACATATTTTCATCTCACTCTGTCAAAGTATTTATTTAGTGGAAAAGCCATTGGTAGCAGCGCTGCTGTGAATGCAGACCGGTCAGTGATTCGTGGCAAACAATGTATCAGAACCCTCACAGTCAGAACAGTGAAAGAAATCATCGGTGCTAACGCTGCAATAACAAGCAGTCTCACAATGGAAAAAAATGTCTGTGACAAAAACTTTGACTGCTCCAAGTATACCAGCACCTTTTCTCCCTGCTACTATATATATATATATATATATATATATATATATATTTAAGCCTGGGTTCCACGTAAGTGTGAATTCCAACCAGGACAGTCAGGTCCACGTACTACTACACAACAGCTACAGGAAAACCACGGCTACGGTGAAAAAAAAATAACTTGGTTATATCCCTTGCCTTCAAGCCATATTTTCATTAGAGGGAAATAACCTGTTTTTTTAACACCTCAATCAGGTGAAATGATTTAAGGAGTTATGTCTCTTCGACCACTTTCCTCCAGTAGCAGTGTCACCTGTTGTACAGAAAAGGCCATCTTGTAGCTGCTCTTATTAATCTGTATGAAGAAATTCCTGGATTTTCGTTAACGTATGTGTAATTGTTATTTTTTTTTCTTCCATCTGCGTGCTTGGTCTTGATTTTCTTATACTCCTCCTATCGTCTTCATATGTTATTTTCTACGACGGATCATAAATACTTAGGCCAAGTTTAATTATGCTTAAATGAACAGCTAGACAGACTGCCACAGAGTCACACAGAGAGACAGAGAAACGGAGAAATAGAAACAGACAAACAGATAGATCGGTAGATAAATAAACAGACAGACAGATAGACAGACAGATATACATATAGATAGATAGATAGATATATAGATAGATAGATAGATAGATAGATAGATAGATAGATAGATAGATAGATAGATAGATAGATAGATAGATAGATAGATAGATAGATAGATAGATATAGATAGATAGATAGGTGGGTGGATGGGTGGATGGATGGATGGATGGATGGATGGATGGATGGATGGATGGATGGATGGATGGATGGATGAAACGAACGAACCGATCTTCAAAAGTTAAGAATTGGGCACGCAGGGCTGTCTATCACTCTGCCTTTCATCATACAGCTTTCACTCAGTCACAGTCATTCAGCATTTGTTAATGAGCATTAATAATCATGAAGACACAAGTATATGATTACATAAATAAATAATAAACTTATCTCATGTCCATCCACTCCACACTCATGAAATAACCTTACATTCTTACATTCATTCAAAACTAACATTTATAGAAAATCTGTTAAAAATTAAAACAATCAAGCCATACTTTAAATTAAATTAGACTATGCTTAGGGAGGCATATAATCCATATCAAACAGATGTTGACAAAGTTTAAAGTTATAAGAGTGAATTTTACTTTCAAATTAAACATAAGTTTGTAGGGCATTCGAAAGGTGGGCAGCTGAATAAGAGAAGCCTTTTTTAAACATGTCAAGCCTTGGTTTTGGGAGAATACAATTGCTTAAGTGTTGACTGTGTTTTGGGTTGGATTTGAACAATGACCACAGATAGGGTGGAGCATTGTGTGATAAAATTTTATTAATTAACTTGGCCTTGTTGGAAAAAAATCTCTTCTTGAGGGGTAGATTATCAAGATGTTTGTCCTTATTTGTAATACGTTCTGCATCTTTGTCATCTATACGCTTTGCTGCTCGTTTTTAAAGCGAATAAAGTCTTTTCATTTTTGACATGGAACAATCATCCCAGACTATGGAATAGTAATCCAAGTGTGTTTGTATCTGTGATATGTAGTATATTCTTCTGATGTCTATGTCAAGAAAATGTGTAATTTTAGTAAACTGGTAAACTGTTTGTGCAATGAGTATGGTTAAATTGTCTACATGATGATTCCAGCTGAGGTGGTGGTCAATCATGAGACCTAGGGTTTTATGTTCCCTAACATTCTCTATCTGTGAAGTTCCAGCATGGAGCTGTAATGTTGTTAATGAATTTGTTGATTTATGTCTTTTATAATAAACATGAATTGTGTTTTGCTGATGTATATGAGCATTCTTTTGGTGTTGCTCCAGTTAATTAGACTGTTTATTTCAATTTGAAGAGTTGACTCAAGGTTAATACAGTCAAATTTCACTAATGTAAACTGTGCAGTCATCAGCAAAGATTCACAAGATGATTTGTTTTAGATGAAGTGGAAGATCATTGATGTAGATGGTGAAAAGGAGAGAACTAAAAGTAGACGCTTGTGGAACACCGTTATCAGGAACAGATGAACTTGACTTAGAGTTTTTGAGACAAACTACCTGTTGTCTGTTGGGAAGAAAAGGTGTAATACATTTTGTCAAGTCAGGGTGTAGTTTATAAGTCTCAAGTTTTCTAACTATGATTTCATGATCAGTCATGTCAAATGCTTTTTTAAAGTCAACAAATGCAGCACCACATAATTTATCATCATTTATATTAGAAAAATAATATTCTGTCATTTTTGTGAGAGCTGTTTGGCAGGAATGTTTTGGCCTAAAATCTGACTGACAGTCAACAATCAAATCATTTTCTTGCATGTGTTGTAAGGTTGTTTTTTGTATGTGTTTTTCTAGGGGTTTAGACAAAGTCGATAGAATGGAAATTGGTCTATAGCTTGAGGGATTTTTCTCTGAAACAGTTTTAAAAAGTGGATAAATTTTTTCAACTTTAAAAGCCTAAGGGAAATGGCAATGTGCAATGCACTGATTGTAAATGTATGTTAGTGTATCTGTAATTACTGAGGCTGAGTAGCATAATATCTTGTTGCTGATTTCATCAAGTCCTGCTGTGTTGTTATTCTTAAAAGATGAAAGATAATTGTAAACATCAGTAACTGACATGAAAGGAATACTGGATTGCGTTAGATTTGCATATTTGCTACCTATAAATGTATTTAATTCACTTAAGTCACAAGTATGGGCTGGTAGTGAAGATTTTAAGATATCGAATTCTTCTCTGAAGTGATTGCTGAACTCTTCACAAGTGGGAACATGATTATAACTCTGCAGGTCACACTGCTTTCTCTTGTTTGCTAGAATGTTAATTGCTTCCCAGACAGACTTACTGTCTGATTTAATCTGAGCTTGGTTATTAAAGTAATTTTTCTTTTCCTGCCTAATTAAATACTAAACTCTATTTCTAAGTAATCGGTAGCTAGTGAATTCCTTATTTTTGTGGGTCTGATTTCTTTCCCTCATGATTTGGATAGATAGATAGACAGACAGACAGACAGACAGACAGACAGACAGAGACAGAGACAGACAGACAGACAGACAGACAGACAGACAGACAGACAGATAGATAGATAGATAGATAGATAGATAGATAGATAGATAGATAGATAGATAGATAGATAGATAGATAGATAGATAGATAGATAGATAGATAGATAGATAGATACGAAGGGCGTTCAGAAAGTAATGCACCACATTGTTTTTTTTCAGCTAATAATGAAAAAAAAAATCAGCATGAAATTTTGCACACTTTAAATATGGCATGTGCTAATTGTGTGAACCAAAATGCAGCGCAACCGGCTAAAGAATATGGCTGCCCTAACCTTTGAAATGGAGCGTGTTAGCCATTTACAGTATAAGCAGCGAATTGTGATAGAACTTCTCGTTGCAGAGAAGGAAGCTGCTGTGAACATTCACATGCGTCTATGTGATGTGTATGGAAGTTTTGCAGTCGACAGGAGTACAGTCAGTGGCTGGGTTCAGAGAACCAAAGAATCAAGAAGTGGAGATAAGGAGTTGCATGATCGGCCACGCTGTGGACGTCCTGCCACAGCCACCAAGGCAGAAATGTTGAAATGCGTTGAGGTCATTATTCTTACTTATATTCTACTCAACAATTGCTCTTAAAGCTGTCAGTCAGCAATAGTAGTGCAAATGCAATTATAAAAGTTCTCTGATTTTCTAAGGTTTGCCAAGATGGGTTCCTCGAAGTCTCACAAATGAACATCGACTGCAAATTTCTTCTGAACTGTTGGAGCATTTCAATGCTGAGGGAGAGAACCTTTTGGCTAAGATCGTAACAAGTGACGAAACCTGGGCACATCATTTTGAATATGAGACAAAAAGACACTCAATGGAGTGGCATCATCCGCAGTCTGCACGAAGAAAGAAATTCAAGACAACTCCTTGAGTTGGAAAGATCATGATCACTGTCCTTTTGGGAAATTGAAGGTGTGATTCTTGGGGATGTTATGCCAAGAAAAAAGACAATCAGGTCGCAAGCTTACATTAAGACACTGAAAATTCTCTATCAACGTTTTCGCAGATTTCGGCCGCATAAGAATCCAGCAGACCTGTTTCTCCTTCACGACAATGCACGCCCTCACACTAGTCTGGCAACACGGGTAGCAATCACCAAATTGGGTTGGACTGTACTACCCATCCACCCTATAGTCCCGATTTGGCACCATCTGATTTCCATCTGTTTGGTTAACTTAAAGATGCACTCCGAGGGGTAATATTTGAAGATGATGAAGGAGTGATTCACGCAGAGAAGAAGTGGCTACATAATCAAGAGAAAATCTGGTACGGGCTAGGAATACATGCACTTGTTTCGTGCTTGCGTAAAACCGTAAAACTTGATGGGGATAATATTGAATAATACCGACGTGTACATGACATATCAGTGTATGTTGTGTATAAATTTTATGCCTTCTGAATAAACAGCTCATGAGAAAAACTATGTGGTGCATTACTTTCTGAACGCCCCTCGTAGATAGATTTCTCGTCACAGTTTATTTTAGGAAATTAATTCAGGAATAAAAGAGTTAACACTGTAAGAACTTGTGTGTCTGTAATGGCTAGATTCAATGTTTCAAAAGTGAGTATAGGGTACTTAAGTTGGGTGTGTGGGCGTGAATGGGAGGACGGAAAGCATCAGGTTCTGAAGTACCTTACAAATGATATGCTTTTATATGTAAACTTTATGCTTATTTTGTATCCAAATTATTTTAACTGCGAATTGGTGTTTGATGATAACCTTCTCATTGCTCGATACTGCATGTTGTTTAACACATAAAGGGGAGTTGTAAGGGGAATAATTAGAAAAGAATTTCGTAAGATGACGGTACTCGACTTCCATTATAACTCAGTTACATCACAACTTGGGGACCTTCCGTGACAATTTTTCTGATAATTAATGAGCTTTCGTTACTCAGAATCGTCTCTGAGGGAATCCTCTGTGCTGCATGTCCAGGGTATTTTGTTGCATCTTTCTCCGAAGCCACTTCTCATTAGCTTCCAATATCTTCATCACCTGTATGTTAATTGTCCACGAATATGTATATGGGCGTGTGTCCTTTTTTGCATAGAATTTATGACATTCTCCGCTACAGCAAAGGCGACGCTACCACCACGTGACTTTTCTTTCGCTGGTAAACAAAAGCGCAACACCCCCCCCCTCCACCACCCACAATATGCTAGGGCCACGTCAGCGCCACATAACCCCACAACCTGATATGATTACATCCAATGATTACGATAATGATTACGATGATGCCGATACAACGGATGACGGCAGTTTTAATGACCTCCAGTTGTTACTTTTTTTTTCCTTTTTTTAGATCCATTCTCCATTTAAAAAAAAAACACACTCGCCTCCAGAAATGGGAACTTTGAAAATGACACTTCGGTAAACCATACAAAATTGTTGTAGTTTTTCAGGCAAGCGGTCGGGACAGCAATAACATCAAAGTTATTTTACAAAGAGTACACCTGACTGTACTTTCATAATTCAGGTAAAAGGACACATTGAAGAGATTGTCCGCTCTCTCACACTGATTGAAAACGGAGCAGATATTCAACTTTGAAGCTATAAAATATAGCGATTACCAGCTCTGGAAGATTCTGCACGTTTGACTTGCCTCGAAAGAAATAGCTGTCGCTTCGGTAAACCTGAAACATTAAGAAGTGTGTTGCAAAGTCCTCTGTGACATCACTGTTAAAGCTGAGAAGGTAAACGGCAGACGAAAGTGCACAGACAGAAAGACAAATAGGTACGCAGGTGGACAGAAAGATTTATGGTAAAGCGGTTGCTCGGTGTCCTAGAATATTGTTGGAGTCATGGTCAATCTTCTACTGTCTCTCTGTCGCTCACGTCTGAGTGCCGTGTATAAAAAAATACGTCTTAATAACATAAATCACACCTGGTGCGGAACCAGGTCATATATGAGGGAGATTTTTTTTTTTAAGTAAGGACATCTTACATCCTTCCCGCGCCGTTAAACGTCACATAGGGCTGGCATAGTTGTTCGCCAAATTTTCCCGTTTTCAGTGAGCTTTTCAGCCTCATCAAGGGATTTTATGCCTACTAATCTGGCCTCTCTTAACAATGCCCTCTTTAGAGTATCACGTGGGTGACCTCTTTTTCTTCTGCCTGTTGTGTTCCACTTATTAGCTTGTTTTGAGATTCTCTATTTCTTCTCATCACGTGACCTATATATGCTCAATAAAATAAATATACGATATATATTTAATAACTGAAACTTTGAGGAAAAGAACATAACAGTTATATGACGTCTCCATATAATCCCTTCTGTGGGTCGATGCACTTATTGTATCATTTTACCAGCTTCTTCTTCATTCTTTGGGAGACACATAGCTCTACGGCTGTTCTAGAATACAGGTCTGCTCCATTTCCTTAAACGCATCATCCCGGGGCGAACCTGCGACCTCGTAGAGCCTCTTTAAGTACGTCAAAGACTTAATAATCGCATGTTCCCCCTGGGAACAGCTGTGTTAAGAACACACTTCTCTTAACATATTGAGACAGGGAACATAGATCTGATTGTTTGAAATCTCTGACCTACTTCTGTAGCCCGTAAACCTGTATCAACACTAATTGTAATTGTTATTTTTGTAAAATCCAATGTCAGGTTGGTGGACGGATGGGGACATGGAGATTGTCGGCGGGGAGGAGGAAAGTCTGATGTGAGACCAATGAATCCAGGACGTGGCAAGCCTATGAATCTCTAAAACAGAGCCGGCAGACTATAGGAGGCGGGTAATGGATATCATCGGATTCCTCATCCCAAAGTCGGAGTGTCTCTGTGGAACTGTCTCAAAGCCGATGGGCCTGATATGGAGAAGGGGCTTAAGTACAGCCACCAGACCAGCCTACACCACTGTCTTCATGGCAGTCCGAGCAAGACCACAGTCTACCCTAGCAAGGAAAGATGCTGAAGTCGGAGGTACCCAGCCAGAAGGCGCATCGCAAAAATCAGGGTACCACGCATTATTGCTAAATGAGTACAAAGAAGAAGAGCATGACATCAGATCAGGGCTGTAAGGCGGGTGAGGAAGACGTTCAGACTTCAGCTGTTTCACTGTCTCCACTGTTGCAACCCCTAACATGGAGGATGCGTTTTTAACCTGTTGGAACAGATCGACCTTCATCGGTTAGAACTGTTCTTCGACTTTTCAAACTTTCTATCAATTCATAGACTTTTCTTTGAGTCATGATGTTTTCATTTCCATATTTAGCTAACATCCTATGACGCATTTCATCAGGTTTCACTCGCTTTGCCTAAAATAAATCTCGTTACTGCGCGTTGCTCAACAGAGGTGCAATCCCTCAGCGGAGCGTCCTCGTTTATTTGAACCTTGGCTTTAACTATACTAAGGGCAGAGCGCTGAGCTGTGGGTATTCGAACCACATTGCAAGCCATTGCGAGCGAGCTGTAATGTGTCAGTTTCTGTCCCTTATGCTTACCGTGTACCACAATGCGAGCCATTGCGAGCGTGCTGTGTCAGTTTCTATCCCTTATGCTTACCGTACATTTACAAATATAAGGGACATGGATTGTGGTTATTTCAGCATTGTATATGGACACTGGAAACGCAGCTTCATTATATCTGCTATACATATCTGTTTACGGGACGAAGACACTTGTCCGATGAGGCAATAAGGGACCCATAGCTGATATGCTAGCGTCAAGGTTAGCGAACCATGGCTGATATGCTAGCGTCAAGGTTAGCGATCCATAGCTGATATGCTAGCGTCAAGGTTAGCGAACAATAGCTGATATGCTAGCGTCAAGGTTAGCGAATCATGGCTGACCAAGACCCTGTCCCACCTCTCCGTTGGTACCCCCAGTAACAGACCTAGCCTGGCTAACGGGATAGGGATCGCCATAGTCCCCATGGTGGTGGAGTCTGCTAAAGAAGCACTGTACACACACCCCGCTTTTTAGCTTTACTCTGGGACTGAAAAAATTGCTGCTATAACCAGCTCCCACGCCGATACGATGCTGTAGCTCAACGCCTCCACAGCATCGGCTGCAAAGAACAACAGCTCTCAGTTAACAAGGAGATAGCGCAAGACAACACAAGACAAGACCATCTTGATAACAAAAGAAACTGGACACAAAGAAGGAAATATTTTAGAGATATTTAATACACATTGACTGGCATACAGAAAAATTAACACCAGGAAGAGTTTTTATGTTCTATGAAAAATGAAATATGAAAAATTCATAATGAGAAATTAAAAACAGCATGAAATAATAATAATTTAATAGAACATGGGCGTATTTCAAGTAAATAAACTGGATACATTTGTATGCCGGAAACGTGTACGTAGTTTTAGTCAAATCTTTCTTTTATTTTCATTGATTAACTCATGAACGGCGAAATGGTTAGAAAATTCCCTTCTCACCCCAGTGTTCATGGGTTCCACTCCCTCTACGTTTAGGACAAGCTGTAGAAATGGGTACCTGACACCTTCTGGAGTTGGGGTAGGGTTGGACAACAAAGTATCTTAGTAATCACAGCAGGTTGTCACCGTGCTGATAGTTGAGGGGAAATATGGGTACCTGACTCTTTCTGTAAGGTAGAAATAAGAGCCTGGTGTGCTACGGATCACACTATCCCTGGTATACTGACAGGTCAAGGAAAGTATGGACACTTAACCCGATATCCCTGTATATATCACAGCGACATTAAAAAGGTCAAGGATACATAGACACAATCATCATGTGCCTTAAAAGTCTAAAAAGAAAGTGCGGAAAACTGTCAACGCTTTACTGTTTCTGAGGACGAAGATGATAGCGGTTAGGGACTCATAACTAAATACCGAGGTCAGGGCTTGTGAAACATAGCAGGATCAAGACCCTATCCCATCTCTCCGTTGATACTTCTAGTAACACACCTGCCTGGCTAACAGGGCCGGTATCAGTATAGTCCTTGTGGCGTTGGTTTCAGCTAAAGAATTATCACATTTGTCTTTTCTATCACGTCTTCCATACAACAACAACAAAAATACATAATTTATACAACAAATTTTTGTCACAGACTTGATGGGTTCAGGGTGGGGCCCATAGCATCACTGAGCAATTAACAAGTCACATTAATATACATTTGTAAATAACTCAGAAGAATGCAGGAAGAATGTAACAGTTAAATAACTTAAACAGAGACCTGGGTCCTATGTTACAATCAGCTAACAACTACAATCGCAGTAATGTAACAATATAATACAAAACTAATAGAGAATGAGATATTGTAATAAACATCGATTACATTTATATAACTATTAAATAATAATTACATTAATGAGAAATGACAAGTTCTAATAGATATCATATACAGCGGGGGAGGGTTCTTAAACTGGTGGGATCATGTCTCTCTGGGGTCGAGGGTATGGTATAGAATTCAAAGAATGAAGATATAGAAAGCAAACGATGAAGATGGAGGAACTAAGAGCTACAAAGATGTAGGTAAAAAGCAGGATGAAAGTACAGGAACTAAACAATGAAGATACGGACAAAAAACTATGAAGATATGGGAACTAAAATTTGAAGATATGGGAAACAAATTATGAAGATATGGGAACTAAGCGCTGAAGATATGGGAAATAAACTTTGAAGATACGGGTATTAAAGGATGAAGATATGGGAACTAAACGATGAAGATATAGGTATTAAAGGATGAAGATATGGGAACTAAACGATGAAGATATGGGTATTAAAGGATGAAGATATGGGAACTAAACGATGAAGATATGGATATTAAAGGATGAAGATATGGAGATATGCTACTCGATCTCTGAACTAAAGCTTGGACAAAGTGTTCTGTTATACTGACTCTCAGCTGATCTGTTATGCTTACACGAAGTAAGCCCAATCTTTTGACATCTTTTAAAGTCATCCAGGTATGTATTAAGACAGTTAATGACGATTTCAACAGTCTGCTGAAAGATATATGGTCATATACTGGGCAATCCATGTGGCAGGGTCTATAATAAAACTGTACGAACCCTTGAACTAGAAGATAATAAAGATTGCACAACAGAGGAGTTATGAAAAGCAAACAAACAAGACACCAGCAACAATTTGGATACTAAAGTATTCTGTTTTCGCACAGCCTATTTTTATTTCCTTTTTAATTCGAACAACTAACACATTATGTCAAAATATGTGAGCATGTGCATACATTAACAAATGTAAGAACAAAATAAACGATGTACAAATATTAAGAACAATATTAACAAAATAACCGTTGTGCAAAACTTTAAAACATTTCGGAAAAAAAATAACAGATTAAGAACAGAATAACAGATTACAAATATTAACAAAGATAAGAACAGAGTAACAAATGAACATACTTGAACAAACGACACACGCTACTGGACAAATTAACCGAACTTAAACTTTCAAGGGGAATCATCATCATCATCACCATTATCATCATCATCATCATCATCACCATTATCATCATCATCATCATCATCAGACACGGTCAATACCTCAGGCCTTGACAATCATGTGTCTCCAATTCCGCTAGTTCTCTTTCTCCAGGAATCATTTCTCCTGGTCCACCTAGACACTCCGACATCCCGACTAGCTCTCAGGCACACGAAATCCCATATTAAACCAAGCACTCGCTCATCATCGCCTTAAGACTGGCCCACATAACCATCCGACCATGCGGCCATACCATCTAACTTGGAGTCTGGGAAAACCCAGTTCTCCACTTTCACGAAAACAAGAATGGCTGCTCGAGACAGGTATAATTAACGATTTTCTAAAAAACCAGTAATGTTTGTTATTATTTGCAAATCCCTGCGCAGTTATTTCTAAATGAGAACTAAGAAAACCTTGTCTGACGTCACTTGTATGACATTTGCCAGCAAAAAAAAAAAAACATCTAATAAAACCAGTTTCTATCCACTTCAACACCGCCGCCAGAAAAGAAGATTTGAATAACTAAGCAACAGAAACTTGTCCATTCAGCTCCAGATAAGATGTGGCCCCGAAACTTCCATTTTGTTTGCGTAGGGACATCAGTGACAAATAGTTCGTGTATGAGTCACAGCTTCACCATTTTTTTGTTGTTGTTGTTGTTTAGTACAGCATCACAAACAAGGGCATGGTATTTACGTCACTGAAGTGTTTTTCTACTATTCAAGAAGGGTAGCTAGTAAGGAAAATTAAAACAGAGAAATCTTAAGTATTTCGGACATACTAAACGTCATGAAAATTTAGAGAAGACCGTCTTTGAAGGGTACATAATGGGAAAAAGAAAGAGAAGAAGAACAAGGCGAAGATGGTTGCAAGACATCGTTGATGATCTGCGAATGGATGTATCAGAAGCAGGGCATCTTGCTCACAATCGAGAGGCCTACAGGAGTGCTGTTAGGGTGGCAAATTTCGGCAAGGGACATGCAAATGACTGACTGACTGACTGAAAGTGTTTTTCTCAACATACCGGCTTCTACGTGCAACAACATTTACTATTGTGCCCGGTTTGGCGTTCAGATATTTTCCTATTTCAGAAACTTCTATTGGTCATACATCTTTCCAAATAAGGTAAGAAAATAATACACAGAACGGAAGATAATATAATGATACTGAATGGCAAAACGCTTTTTTACAGCGATGTTAGATTCAATATCACGGGCCTTTTGTCCTTAGCGCTCTCTGATCTAGGCCCAGTAGCTTTTGTACGCTATAGGGTGTGTAGTGTTACTGCCTTCACATTTTTAGAGCATTTCAGCATTTGCCTTGACGCCTTTGTTTTCCTTAAGGAAACTCCAGGTACCCATTTTCAGAGGTCAGGCTAAACCCAGGGGCGGTAGGTCCGAAAAATTCCCCCACCCCATGCGAAATTGAACCAGGGACCTTCTGATCGGTAGCCGAGCGCATTAACCACTAGGCCACCGGGGCATCCTTTAGCGCTGTAGCCGGACCTTTAACCGAGAAGGCTGGCGGTATCCAAGCTGGATTTAACCAAACGTTTTGGCTATAATGTGGATGGCTATAAGGTGGATGGCTATAAGGTGGATGGCTATAAGGTGGATGGCTATAAGGTAGAT
Source organism: Achatina immaculata (assembly GCA_009760885.1). Classification (NCBI taxonomy): domain Eukaryota; kingdom Metazoa; phylum Mollusca; class Gastropoda; order Stylommatophora; family Achatinidae; genus Lissachatina; species Lissachatina immaculata. The sequence goes on from CM019698.1 coordinate 15,085,917, forward strand.
GGCTATAAGGTGGATGGCTGTAAGGCAGATGGCTATAAGGTGGATGGCTATAATGTGCATGGCTATAAGGTGGATGGCTATAAGGTAGATGGCTATAAGGTGGATGGCTATAATGTGCATGGCTATAAGGTGGATGGCTATAATGTGCATGGCTATAAGGTGGATGACTATAAGGTGGATGGCTATAATGTGCATGGCTATAAGGTGGATGGCTATAAGGTAGATGGCTATAAGGTGGATGGCTATAATGTGCATGGCTATAAGGTGGATGGCTATAATGTGCATGGCTATAAGGTGGATGGCTACAAAGTGAATGGCTGTAAGGCGGATGGCTGTAAGGCAGATGGCTATAAGGTGCATGGCTATAAATTGGATGGCTACAAGGTGAATGGCTGTAAGGCGGATGGCTGTAAGGTGGATGGCTGTAAGGCAGATGGCTATAAGGTGGATGGCTATAATGTGCATGGCTATAATGTGGATGGCTATGAGAAGTAATTTATTAGCCTGCTTTTTAAAAAAAAAAATTATATAGACAACTCACCAATAGGAACATGGAAAGGAAGCAAAACTATAACAGTATAACGTTATCTCCTACATAACTGGAATAACATGTTGACATACCTGCAGCACAAACTCTGACATAGGCGCATTCCGATAAAAATATTTTTTTTTTTAAAAACTGGTCATTAACGAAAAAAAAAACATGCTACACTGAAAAAAAAAATCATTAATATTACAGGGAATAATTTCATTACGGACGCGTTACAATAAGACATTCTTCATGACAAACATTACAAATGAGCATCAAAGTCATCCATATAAAATATCATCATATCGAGGAGAGTAATCAAATGAATATTATGTCCTTGATTAAACGCCGGGTCTGAAACAGTCGCCCGCCTCAGTCCACTGGGTACAGAGCCCATGTTTCACTAACACGCCGTCTCCGTCTTTTCTTTTGTGTGTTGCGATTTTCTTGTTTTTGTTTTGTAAACCACACATTTCACGCACCAGTAAAACTCTAAGGTTTGTGGCGACAGAGAAAGAGGTTACGCAACACGGACGCTTGTGTAGGCTAATGTCAACGTTGCAGAACCGGTAAATGTTGTGCGAATAAACGCCTGCCTTGAATAAACAAAATAAGCATAATATATGCCGGACCATGACGACAGTATGGGGAATTTATTCTGGCAAGTAGGATGTGGGTCAGTGGATGTGTGTGGGTGGGTGTATTGTCTATATGAACAACACTGAATCTATAACATCGGGATGAACGAGCACGAATTAGCTAATCCTCTGCTTAACACATTTCTACTCTATAAAATATGTCTACAAGTATCCGTACAAGGATACACAGACGTTATCCGTACAAGGATACACAGACGTTATCCGTACAAGGATACACAGACGTTATCCGTACAAGGATACACAGACGTTATCCGTACAAGGATACACAGACGTTATCCGTACAAGGATACACAGACGTTATCACCGTTATTAGATCTCGTGTCGTGACGACCTGGCGTTGGCAGTCATGCAGCTCCACATATCCCGATCACTGATGTGTTTCCATCAGTTCAGTTGCCGATCTTTTATTGTGCCACCGCGTTAGATTGTCCGTGATTTACTTTCCCCTTTTTGAACTTGCCCTGTCTCTCTCCTCACTTATCTTTCTTCTTGTTATGATACTTTCAAAGTCATAAGAATTCGTAAGCAATACAAGATAAAAGATAAAATCCTCGTTTCCAAGCCATTAAGGCATAATGGGGATACTCTGTTAGGGCCGTATTTCCACGGCCTTCGACACATGAAAGTGTCATGTGGTCAGTATCACGTCTGGCACCACTTACCTCCCCAGATTTCTCTGGCACACATTTTTTTTTTAGAGGCTGGGTGGACCTCGGGGACTTGGTGGGTATCAGAAAAAAACCCACTTCTGGGACTTGAACTGGGTACCACCTGATTAGTAAACCGAGCGCTAACCAGACCCTCGAGCAATACAAGTCAAATAATAATAATAATAATAATAATAATAATAAACCTGCAACTTTATAGCCTTCCTTTACAGAAAAACTGTACAGAAGAACCACCCAAACAGTACTTTCACTCATAGCCTATCTCTTTATATCCATATATACTCTCTGTCCGTTTATATCCACATCCACTTTCTGTTTATATCCAAAATTATTTCCAAACAAAACACTGCCTACAATTTACTTATAGTTCCATCCGTAAATTTTTGTTTCGTTAGATGATTTTCTTTATCTCTCTTCCACCTTTCTCATTTTTTAAAATTACTGCCTGACCTTCATAAGCAAGAGTTTAACTGATGCGCTCATAGATAAGGAACTGAATGGTTTTTCTCTGGCGGCTGAATATAATTAAACACAAGACGTCTTCATCGTTTTCCAGTTCCACCAGACATATATTTATAAACAGCAGATCATAAGATACGTCAGAACCAGCTAAATTAAATTTACGAAAAATTATTATTAAAACTTCCTGCCCGTGTTAGCTTCCACGATGCGATGAAAATGTTCATCTGGAGTGAAAAGCATTAAGCTCTTTTTATACTTGGAAAACAAACAAAAACAAACAAACAAACAAACAAAAATGCATACAGAACAGTTACCTCTCTGCTACAAGATCCAAGACCGAAACGTTCACAGCGGTCGTCGGAAACAAAAAGTTATCAAGGAAAAAAAACAAAAACAAATAAAAAAGACACCACAGGCCTTCTGTGACTTAATTCGGAAGAATTGTTTACACTAAACAGAAAACTTGAAAACCCTCAAGTCTCATTCCAGTATGGGTCCTTTTTTTCTCTTAGTTTGAGAACACTTGATGAAAATCCGATAATAAATAGAAGGTTTACACCAACCAACCAGGAAAGACATGCAAAGTTTTTAACGAAACAAAAAATAAACTTAAAGCTGGGAAGATTGAACGATCATTTCGGTGATGTCGGACTGAAAGGCGTGTAGACTATAATGGGTCTTTGCCCTCTGCCGCTGCTGCTCCTTCTGGTTACCCGGACACCGTATACGCTCTCTATAGGTTTAACCACGGTCGAGGAGCTCATTGTCCGTCTGACAGGCAGTGCTGGACCTGGAGGTTAAAGGTCAGAAGTCATCTTTTAAAATCGTTATTAAGCAATAATGTTCTGGGTTCTGGCCAAAGTTTTATCTGCTCTAGCACCTGCACTAAACTGGATGAGGACGCTGTCACAGCTTCGCAATCAGCGACCCATACCTGCTATGCTAGCTTCAGGGCTGGCCAACCACACCTGACCAAGACCCTGTCACACCTTTCTGTTAGAGCACCACCAGCAACAGACCTAGTCTGGCTAACAGTGCAGGGATCGCCATAGTGGTGGTGGAGTCTGATAAAGAAGTAAATCACATCCCTTGCTTCTTGACTGTACTCGGGGACTGAGAAAAAGCTGTTGCGACCTGCTCCCAAATCCAACACAAGGCTGTACCTCATCATCTCCACAGCATCGGCTGCAAAGAACACCAGCTCGCAATCCCAGGGAGATTAAAGAAGAAAGAAAGAAAGAAAGAAAGAAAGAAAAAGATGAACAAGACTAAATGTATGAAAAATCGATGCTTAAACAGACGAATATACAAACCAGAGATTCTTAATATTTTTACGATCGTGGACCCCTTTGTTGTGGTCGTGAACCCATTTCTATGGTCGTGGGCTTCCTTTCTGGCATGAGAACCGTTATGGATTCCTCATTATCAACGATACAATAAAAAGAACTCCCATAATGCTAAGATTCTTGTTAATAGTCAGTTCGTTTGTTGGTCACTGGGCCCTTAAAAATCATTTAGTGGAGCCCTTGTGGGCCCATAAGTTAAGAACAAATAGCGTAAATGGAATGAAGGAAGGGAAAAGCTGCAATAAAAACGTAGGTAAAGGTAAAAGGTAAAATTCCCGTTTCGACGCCATTAAGACATATTGAGATGAATACGGTGTTAGGCCCGTATTTTGCATGACCTTCGGCACATGAAAGTTTGATGTAGTCAGTATCACGCCTGGCTACATTTACCTTCCAAGATTTCTCTGGTAGCCATGTTTATAGGCTGGGTCAACCCCAGGGACTTTTTCGGTGTTTACCAGGGAAAAACAAAAATCCCACTTCTGGGACTTGAACCCCGGATTAGTAACTCGAGCGTTTAACCACTCAGCCACCCACGCCGTCAATAACTAATTATAAAAATCATCATCATGTGCCCTCTCCCCAGAGACGGTTGTCAGTAGTGGTCCTCCAACTTTCTCTACCGTTTTTTCGCCTTGGATTCAGCCAAGCTGGATTCAGTCCATTTCTCTCTACGTTGTCCATCAATTTTCACGCATAATAAAGCCAAACAAGAACAAAACCTGCCTAATGACTTATACTGTACTTTCATGGACGACGAGTCCTGACCAGTGAAATGGCTGGCGTATACGGCTTTCAAGCGCAAGTGTGGGCCTGATCCACTCAGAACGCACTCCAGTAAATCTCACTGTACAGACAGGCACCTGTCTTTGCTAGGAGCTAGGGAGTGAGGTCATGCAGGCGTGGTACGAACCACATCATGTGCATAAACTACGTCACGTTCTAACATGTCAACAGATCACATTAAAAATTATGACCACCACCACCACCACCACCACCACCACCACCACCACCACCACCACCACCACCACCACCACCACCACCCACCACCACCACCACCACCTTCACCATCACCATCACCACCACCACCATCACCACCACCACCACCACCATCACCACCACCACCACCACCACCACCACCATCACCACCACCACCACCACCACCATCACCATCACCACCACCACCATCACCATCACCACCACCACCACCATCACCACCACCACCACCATCACCACCACCATCACCACCACCATCACCACCACCACCACCACCACCATCACCATCATCACCACCATCACCATCACCACCACCACCACCATCACCACCACCATCACCACCACCATCACCACCACCATCACCATCACCACCACCACCATCACCATCACCACCACCATCACCATCATCACCACCACCACCATCACCACCATCACCACCATCACCATCACCACCACCACCACCACCACCACCACCACCACCACCATCACCACCACCACCATCACCATCACCACCACCACAATCACCACCACCACCACCACCACCACCATCACCACCACCACCACCATCACCACCACCACCACCACCACCACCACCACCACCACCATCACCACCATCACCACCACCATCATCACCACCATCACCATCACCACCACCATCACCACCACCATCACCACCACCATCACCACCACCATCACCACCACCACAACCACAGAATATGTCAGGCAAAGGTAGCATTAAAAAAATATTTTGTTCAGTCAATATTTGTCACTACATACTAGGAAAAGAGTCTAGAAATGCTATATGAACCCAGTATGGAAGCGAATCACTGTCATTAAGAAAAGAGGATTAGAGGCAACTGAAATGTGGTTATAATGAAGAATGTTAACAATACCATGGACAACTAAAATAACAAATGATGAATGCTTAAAGAAAGCCATTGAGAAACGAACCTTAATAAACACGCTACGGGGGAGACAGCCAAAGTTTATTGGCAACATAATGAGAAGAGGAGGGATAGAAAATATCCTGACAACAGGGACAAGTGTAGACAGGAAAGGGAGAGGTAGACCAAGAGAGAAGATCTTAGATGTTTTGACAAAATGAAGTGGGAGAAGCACAACAGAGCCGACTGACAACATGGAAGATTGGAAATTGTCAAGAGAAATGGTTGTCGAAATCTCCAGGCATGAGGATGATGCCATGTACTGAAAAAAAATAATTACGGGATTATGACACTGGATATCTTATCTTATATCTTATATCCTTGCCGTGCCGTTAGACGTCACATAGGGCTCGCAAAGTAGTTCGCCAATTTTTCCTTCGGCGAGTCTTTCAACCTCATCAAAGGACCTTATGCCTGTTAACTTGACCTCTCTTAATAATGTTCTCTTCAGAGTTTCACGCGGTCTGCCCCTTTTTCTTCGGCCTGTTGTGTTCCACTTGATAGCTTGTTTTGGGATTCTCTGCTCATTTCTTCTCATCAAGTGGCCAACATATGTCCATCTCCTTTTCCTGATCACCCGTGAGACTGGTTGTTGTTCAGTCATCTGTCTTATCTCTGCATTGTTCTTGAATTCATTCCACTTGATGCCGAGTATTTTCCTTAGGCATTTGTTTTCAAAAGAGTCTAATTTCTTTTCTATTTCTTTAGTTGTTTTCCAGCTTTCGCATGCATAAATGAGGGTGGATATTACATTTGAATTGAATAGTCTTAACTTGGTTTTTGTGCTTACAACTTTTGAATTCCATATGTTCTCAAGATTCTTGAAGATTGATGCTGCTTTTGCAATTCTGATCCTAACTTCCTTTCTAGTGTCACCATCCTGGTCTATGTAGCTGCCAAGGTATGCAAATTGATTGACTTCTTCAATATCTGTCCCTTCTATGTGTATTTTTCCATTTTGATTGATGGGAATTTTCATTATTTTTGTTTTGTCCTTGTTAATTTCAAATGACACTGGATATTACATATAAAATGGTGGTCCTCAAATGTAACTAGAAGAGCGGCCCTATGATATGAAAATTTTGGGAACCACTGGTCTGCACATAACCCCCTACAGCAGTAAAATATACGTCATCACTATCATCAGATGCCGTGCCGACTGGCGTTGGCTATTATGTTTCTCAGACTACCCGATCCTTCGTACAGGCCATTAGCTCAGGAGGTGATCTCCTCTCACACCATCCCGGTCAGACTGTCCAGTATCATTTCTCTCAACCTTCCTTTGGCTCTTCTTCCCTTTATTTTTCCTGCTGTTATAATATTTTCAATGCCCCCTCTTCTCATTACATGTCCTATAAATGTACATTGTCTGTCTCTTATTTTTTAACAAGACTTTTTGTCTCTCCAGCTCTTCTCAAACATTCTTCATTAGTTATTTTTGCTGTCCAGGGGATTCGGAACGTTCTTATAATAAAATATACGTAAAAGTAAAGTAAAAGTAAAGATAGTCCCATAGCAAATGCCGTAGGGGGTGAAGCGTTAGAGACCTCATTATGCTGGGTCATCAGTGTATGAGGTAGGGTGACCAGTTCCTTTCCTCGCTGCCTTTACTTCCCAGATTTTCTCTGGTACCCATTTTACGAGGCTGGGTCGACCTCGGGGCCGTATTGGTCGGAAAAAAAATCCCGCTGAGCTGGGGATTCGAACTCTCGACCATTTGGTTGCTAGACGAGTGCTCTAACCACTACGCTAGCCGGCCCCCAAAAATATACGTAGACAAGATTATTTCTTCAGTCAAATACAGACATCAGAACGGTCCTAACCCCAAATCTCATTCCGACATCATACACATACCTCAACCCCCCCCCCTCCCACCCCCAAACCGCTCTGACTGCAAAGAAATCGAACCAAGAGAAGAGTCTCTACAGGAACAGCATCAAGATCTTACCCGTGGCCATTCTTTGCTGGCTCGCCATGAACGCGTTAGACTTCACCGATGATCCTAAGGTAGACGTCGACACTTCTGGATATCCTCTAGGCGGATGTGCACCAGCGCTAGGACTTTTAGGGCTGGTGCTCGTGGTTCTCTTTTTCAGTGCTTTGTCTTTGTAGGAGTTGGATAGGGAGAGCTGAACTTGCTTCTTAGCGTAGCGCCGAAAAGTCTTGCTAGTCTGATCTGTCAGAGTGCCAACGCTTCTCAGTTCATGCTCGAGGCTGCTCAGGATGATGTCCTTGCCATTAGCAACTCCTTTAAAATAATAATAATAATAATAATAATAATAATAAGAATTAGAAGAAGAAGAAGAAGGACAAGAAATGTAGTTATAAAACATTCTCAAAACATATAATAACATCGGGCTTTCGTGGTAAAAACTCAGAATATTTTAAACCGAAACTCCGAAAACAGATACGCTCAGAGAACTTTAATTGTGGGGATTGTCAGCCAGTCATTTGCATGTCACTTGCATAAATTTGCCTCCATAACAGCTCTCCTGTAGGCCTCTCAGTTGTAACCAAGATGGCCTGCAGCTGATGCATCCATTCGCAGATCGTCAACGATGTCTTGCAGCCATCTTCGCCTTTGTCTTCCTCTCTTCATTTTTCCCATTATGTATCATTCCAAGACTGTCTTCTTTACATTATCATGACATCTAATATATCAAAAATATTTAAGTTTTCTCTCTTTAATAATCTTATTTACTAGCCAACCTTTTTTTCAATATTAAATTCTTTTAATGTGCATATATTTGTTCTTTTTAGTGCCCAGGATATTTGAAGCACTCTTCTATAGCATTTACATTCAAAGGCATTTATGTGTTTCTCATCTGTTTTGCTAAGTGTCCAGGTCTCAAAGGCATATGTTGAGATGGGAAAGATGCATGCCCTTTAAAAATCTTATTTTTGTAGTTCTGTCTGCTCCTCTCAACAGATTCTTTATTTGTTTTATTTTTTGAAGAGCGATAGATGTCCTTCTTTTAATATCCCTCATTGTATATCCAATATTAGTTATAATGATCCAATACATTAAAAACTCTCCACCTCTTCCAATTTTTCCTAAGTGATACATATTTCAGCTGCCTTGTTTGATTTATCAGTTGTCATCAGTTTAGCTTTCTTTGCATTAAGATAAAGGTTTTTCTCTTCACCATTCTTACGGACTGACATAATTAGGTTTTCCATTCCTGTGTGCGTTGTGTACAGTATTACTGTGTCATCAGCATGTGGTATTTCATAACCTTCAATTGTTATGGCATCATAATATTCTTTGTCTACAGCACTATACAATTCTATATATTCATAACCTTACAAATTTCATTATTTCATTATATTTCAGTGTTAATGACAAAATTGGACTTCCGTAGTCCAGATAGATTGCCTATCTCTTCAGTGTTAGAAATACACAAAAATTTAAAGGTAAATTACCGTTTCCATGCCATTAAGACATATTGGGGATACAGTTTTAAGCCCGTATTTTCCATTACCTTCCGAATATGAAAGTGTGATGTGGTGATTACGACAAAAATGTGCATTCATAAAATACAAATGAACGAATGGGATTAACCTGAGAAAAAAAAAGTTGTTTTTTTTTTGTTGTTTCCATTATTAGGTTCTCGGTATCATCGCAATCGAGCTGCTTCCATAATAGCTCCACCGCTTGCGCCAGTGAATATCGCACAGAATGTTCATCGGTGGTCCCTTGTACCACTCCTTGATGATGAGCCAGGCAGTGAGCAAGCCATTTTATGAACTTAAAAGTCCAAATGCGAAGCCAGTCAGCTTCGCTCTCGGCGCGAACTCTGTAGCTAAAGGTGTTAGGGTGTACCAGGACACGCAAAAACTATCACAGTTTTCCATTGACCAAGTGGACGTAATGAAAAACCATCAATACTCTCTATGCGAAGCTCACAGCTCACAGTGGTGCCTTTGCACTAAGCTCAGTAGCTCGGCACACAGACCTGACCTCCATCTTGAAAGCTATGACGAAACTGTTACTTATTTGTGCGTTTCTGTTCACGTCACATTCAGCCAGACTACGAGGAGCCACAACAGGACACAAGCACTTTCAACCAGCATGAACATGTCTACATACGACAAAGTCACTACCACGATTTTATGGTAAAACATACATTCATAGGTTTATAAACGCTAGTGTTTCGACAGAGGACCATTACCATTTGTCAAGGGGGCAACCAGGCCGTTATGATCTTCCTTCTTCTCATGATCGTCTTCGATGAACTTGTGGGTAGAATGGTCAGGCTCCAGCAGAGAATGACAGGGAATCAGAATCCTAGATTTAAGGGGAAAAGGGAACGTGTATATAAACCTTTGTAATTCAGGATAGAGGAACGCTGAGAGAATATTTTGACAGTCTAACCAGATGATACGACAAGAAGGCAATAACTGAGTTGGTGTTTCTTCTTCTTCTTCTTCTTATTCTTCTTCTTCTTCAGCTTTCCGAGCCATTAAGGCTCATTGCTGCAGATGAAGTTCGCCTCCATCCCTCTCTTTTCCTAATATCTCTCTCCAGCTGGTGACACCAATTCTTTTATATCCTCTTCTGTGTTGTCTTTGCATCTCTGTCTTGGTCTACCCCTTGGTCTTTTTTTCCCAAATATCTTGCGCATACATCATTTTCGTTTGTCTGTTTTCTTCCATTCTTTCTACTTGCCCCAACTAGCGTAGTCTGTTCAGTTTCAAGACATTTATAATTCGTTGGGATTTAAATAAGCAGTTCAGTTCAGTGTTATTTCTAGCTCTCTATTCTCCACTCTTGGTATCCTTTATGGGCCCAAAGATTCTTCTTATGATCTTGTTCTCAAAGATCTGCAATTGTTCTTCATCTTTCTGTGTTGTACTCCACGTTTCTGATCCATACATGACGGCTGGTTTTGTAGATTGTTATTTTGGTGTTTTGGGATAGGATTTTGGATTTTAACAGGTGTTGCAAGGCGAAGTATATTTTATTCCTTATCTGTTACTCTGATTTTAATCTCCTCGCTTGTTATTAGAGTTAGTGTTTACAACAAAAAAAAAATATCATGGATGGAATGAGATGTTGAAAAAAGCATGATTTCCAACACTCGTCGGCATGGAACTTGTTGCTGATGACGGCTGCTTGACTTAACTACTGCAAGAATATCATTCCATTAAAATTTACTGGCAGATATTTTTACTGCAGTCTTATCCGGGGTGCAAAGACGCTGTCCAATCAGCGTCAGATTTGACGAACGATAGCCGATCAAGACCCTGTCCCACCTCTCCCTTTGTACTCCCAGTAACAGGCCTAGCCTGGATAACAGGAGGAAGAGGTGGCCACAGTCCCTATGAAATTGGAAGCATTGCACACCTATCTGCTTTTTTAGCTCCACCAAGGAATCAGAAACTACCTACCAACCCGACACGACGCTGTGCTTTAACACCTTCACTGTATCGACTTCTCGCAGTTCCAAGAAGAAGAAGAAGATCATCTTACCCCAACATTAACATTCAGTTATTCAGTCATTTCCATGTCCCTTGCGGAACTTTGCCTCCCTAACAGCACTCCTGTAGTCCTCTCGGTTGTGAGCAAGATGCCCTACTGCTGATGCATCCATTCGCAGATCATCAACGATGTCTTGCAGTCATCTTCGCCTTGGTCTTACTATCTTTATTTTTCCCAAAGATGGTTTTCTCTAAATTCTCATGACGTTTAATATATCCAAAATATTTATTTTTTCTCTGTTTAATCCACTTTGCTAGCCAAACTTCTTCAATATTACGTTCTTGTAGTATGGATCTATTTGTTATATTTTGTGTCCATGATATTTGAATATGTAGCATTTATACTCGAAGGCATGTATGTGTTTCTCAGCTGTTTTGTTAAGTGTCCAGGTCTCACAGACATATGTTGCGATGGGATAGATGCCTGCCCTTAAAAGTCTTATTTTTGATGTTCTGTCTACATTAACATTATCTTTCCTTATATTCGACATTGCCATTATATTTTAGGATTCTCCAGGTGAATCTCACACAGCTTCCAGTAAAGCCGAGATGAAGTGAAGATCGCGATGTACAAATACAAAGCTGGGTAATTCTAAAACAACTTCTCTGAAGCTTTTTTTCATGACATGAGAAAGACACAAACAAATAAGACAACATTCCTAATAGACATGAAGAAGACACGAACAAATAAGACAATATTCCTAACAGTGAGGAAAAGAATATTTCGGTGTTATATAGAGCCAGTATTGCTTGGACAGTCACCAAAAGATGACAAAGAAAATGGAAGCAACAGAGATAGAGTTTTGAAGAAAGATGCAACAAGTACAATGGGCAGGCAGAAAAACACACGAAGAAATCCTCATAGAATTTCTAGAGGAACGAGAACTAATCAAAATAATAAGAACAAGGCAATCAAAACTTCATGGTCATGTCATGAGAAGAGAGACGTTGGAGAACCTAGTTAACACTGGAAAATTCAAGGAAAAAAGGAAAAAGGAAGGTTAAGGGAAACATATATCAATGGACTGACTATATGGCAAGAGATCATATATTATATATTATATATTGTATATTCAATACAAGATTAATAATAGAGAAATGCAGAGAGTTTAATGTGAATCTATATTTAGCCTTTATAAACTACTCAAGGGATTTTGATTGTGTACAACACCAGAAACTTTGGGAAATAATGGAAAAAATGGGATTTCCAACATATTTAATACAATTAACATCACTGGTGTATCTAGACCAACAAGCAGCAGTGAGAATAAATGGTGAAACAACAACTTGGTTTGACATAAAAGAAAGGGTCCGTCAGGGATACGTATTGTGGCCTTTGTTATTTAACTTGTATACTGAAAATATAATGATGAATGTTAAGAGAAGATGTTAGAGGCCTATAGGAGTGCTGTTAGGGAGGCAAAGTTCCGCAAAGGACATGCAAATGAATGAATGAAACCATGTGGCATGTAAAACAGGAAAAAAGCACCTGAGCAAATCGAAAACACCAAGGACCGAACAAAATGGCTAAGCATGATCTCCAAGAGAATGTTGAGAAGAATGTTTGGACCAATTAAGATCCTATATCACAAGAATTTTAAAAAAATTAGAAATAACAAAGAAATGCACACGCTATTCCAATCTCCACTTACAGCTACACTCGTACCAGTATGAAAAACAACAGTTTGAGATGGTTCGGACACTTGGAGAGGATGGGCGAATATCGACAGACAAAAAAGGCTTATACAGAAGTGATTAAAGGAGACAGACAAGAGATAGACCAAGACAACAGCTGCGTGACAGCCTGGAACTAGACATACGACCCCGTGGAGTGGATAATTGACAAGAGGAGACTAAGAACAGAGAGGAACGGAGACAAGTCTTGTCTGTAGGAATGAGCGCAATGGCTCTGAAAGCTGAATGAATGAATGAATGAATGAATGATCTCCAGCGCTATCTCTGGCATGGCATATAATAATTATAGTAGTAGCAGTAGTAATAGTAGTAATAGTAGTAGTAGTAGTAGTAGTAGTAGTAGTAGTAGTAGTAGTAGTAGTAGTAGTAGTAGTAGTAGTAGTAGTAGTAGTAGTAGTAACATCAACATTTTGGAAAATTATACAAAAATGTTAGCAAACTTAAACAATCAGGCTGCTGTGTACCGTCATCATCCTGGACAGAATGTTGAATTTTAACATTGTCACAAAGCTAACTGATACAACAGTCTTTTTCTAGCAGTACAACAAGAAACTTCAAAGTTATATTCATACACTTCGGTTATGTTTTTATGTTTTTGCATATTCATCCTCCAACATACAACAGCATGTGTGTGTTTATTTGCATTATGCGGAAGTACATGGAAAAATGAGATGGCAGACAGACTTGCTGGACAGGCCAAGATAAATAGCAGGCTGAGAATGGACAAGGGTTACATTGCTAAAGCCGTATTGGAAAGACTGCGGGAAAATGAGGAGATGGAATGGAAGAAGAACGTAGCTGTGAAGCGAATGCTGGAGCTAGGACTATTTAAGGAATATGATCCGTGTGGATGGAAAGGCATTGCAAAGAACCAACATTTGATGGGAACTCTCTCTCTCTCTCTCTCTCTATCTATCTATCTATCTATCTATCTATCTATCTATCTATCTATCTATCTATCTATCTATCTATCTATATCTATCTATCTATCTATCTATCTATCTATCATTCTATCTATCTATCTGTCTGTCTGTCTGTCTATCTATCTATCTAAACCTTAAATGCCCAAGGCACATGAGGTTTCCATAAGGGTTTTCAAGAAACGCCTGTCCTTTGCCTTTTCTTCCGCTCTTCCCTAGGTTAGCACTCTATTGCTCAACATCATCTCTGTTGTTTTTCTCCAAGTTTCCTTTGGTCTACCCTTACTTCTGTTCCCCTGTGGTGTCCGTCTTAGTGCTATTTTTGGTAGTGAGTTGTCAGTCATCCGGAGCACATGTCCCAACCATAACCAGCGTCTTTCCTCAATAATTGCTGTCAGTGGCTTTATCTGCATTTCTGCCAACAACATGTTGTTTCTTACGGTGTTCGGTCAGAATATTCTTCTAATTCTTCGTAAACATTTAGTATGGAAAAAATTCAACTTGTTTTCTATAGTTTTGGTGATTTTCCAGCGTTTACTTCCATAGAGTAATACACTTAGAACATTACTCTTAAATAAGATGAGAACTATTAGCACATATATTTCTGGATAGATGCGTGGAGCATGTATGGAGCTATCCTGAATGCAATGGCGCCAGGGGTCTGATTTTGAACCTTTGAACCTTAATATAAAGTAGTGCTTACCTTTTTCCGTCTGTATCCTTCCGAGTGTAATACTCTTCCGCGCTTATTTTCGTTGAAATAGTGGGAGATCTAGGAGGAACCGGGTAGCCGTTGTCTTTGACTGACTGACCAGAAACCGTCGAATTGATGGACTCTGTGTCTGCCTCGTCCTCGTATGGCATGGTCTGAAATTCGACAGACAAATCTGTGTAGTTTCAAACTGAAACGACTTTCACTCGGGGCTGGTACTTAACGATTAATCCTGTGCTGGTAATTTACGTGTTACTCAATTTTGGGTTATAAGTCTGTGGGGGGGGGGGGGGGGGGATTCATTATAAAATCAATAATAACAAAAAGTAAAATAAAATCCCCTATTCCGTGGCATTAAGGTATACTGGGGATGTGTTGTTTAGGCCCGTATTTCCAAGACCTTCGGCATTTGATAGTGTGATGTGGTCATTGCCACGGAAAGTCCGAATATGTCATTGCGAGACGCCGGGCAACTTGCGCAAGATCGCGTGGACTCCAGGCAGTCAGGGGGGACAACGTTCTGGAAAGGACACGTCACATGAAGAAGGTCAGTATCACACCTGGCTGCACCTACCTTCCCAGATTTCGCTGGTACCCATTTACCTTTTTTTTTTTTGGGAAGCTGAGTGGACCACGAGGCCATTTTAGGGTAGTGATACCAGAAAAAAATACCCCCATTGCGTTGATTTGGAACCAGGTACCACTGGATCAGTAGGCCGAGCACCTAACCACTCAGCCAACTGGGCCACTAAACAATAATAATAACAACATAATAATAATGAGCACAATAATAATAAGAATAATCATACTAAAATCTCGGTAAAGTGGACTGAATTATTTTCGACTCGAATTCAGTCGAAAAACCACACAGTAGGGAAACTACATTTGAAAATATATTACAACAGTAATAAATAGTATACGTGCAACTATTTTTTTAATGTTTAATATGTTACTAATTCTATGGCCTTTTCTGTTGTTGTTAATTTGTAAGTATTAGCTGTTAGCAATATATGTAGCTATGTCTGATCATTTTGTCACCACAATGTTGTAACATAATTAATCCATATAAAACTCTGCCTCTCAAAGGTCAGCGCTGCGCCTATCTGAGGTCTGCATCTACGTGACTAGGTCGAGGGTCTAGTAAAAGCACTGGTTCTTGTTGTAGACTGCAAGAAGGATGTTCCTGGCTTTCAGTGCAGTGAAGATCTTGAAGAAAAAAGCATAAGAGTAGAATGATAGTTAGGTTACTGTGGCCTGCAGTAGCCACCTGGAGCTTAGACCAGGTAACTTCATGATGGACTCTACTCCCATAGGGATCACTGTCCTACTGTCCAGGCTAAGAGTGTTACTGGGAGCATCAAGAGAGAGGTGCGACAGCACCAAGTACAGCACATGCATCAGTGCTGTCATCCTCTGGCAGTCAAATTCGCGGCTTGCAAGTATAGTAGAACAAATAGACACTCAGCAAACTCTATCTCAGCCAATTCTACCTCAACCAATTCTACCTCAAACAATTCTACCCCAAACAATTCTACCTCAGTCAGTTCTACCTCAGCCAGTATAAAAGTATACGGTGCATGAACACTTTAAATTCTAATGCTAAATATAATTAACTCTTTTTGCTCCAAAACAAAACTGGCAGAGTTGGTAGACCTTCCACTACCACGCTCACTAATGCTGCATTGTGGTAGAGAGGAAAGTTCTAAATAAAATGACAAATAGCACATCTCTAATCCAACACATGCTTTCTTTTCTAAATCACAGAGTATCTTCCTTCTAGTTTCCTAATACCGAAATTTCCAGACAGAATGTACCTCGGCACATCATGGAAAATAATTCAGGTGTAAAAGAGTACATGAGAACCGCAACAAGTTGAGTATATTATATTCACATTGGTTTAGTGAATCGTCCTCACACATGAAATGATATGAATTGATCGAATTTCAGTATTCATATTCATGTTGCCTGAAAATGAAATGACATGAACTGGTATTCGAATTCTTATTCGCTCGTAAATACTCACATTTGATAGAACAATATATTTTTTTCTTAAAAGCACAAGATTTCGATGAGAGAAATGATGTAAAGTAAAACAGAAGCTAATGAGATGTCCGTTTTTTGGAAAGGAATTAAGTTTTGGTGGTTTGGTCATGAAACAATCATGAAGAAGAAGAAGAAGAGGAGGAGAAGGAGGAGGAGGAGAAGGTGGACGTGGATTGATCGGTTAAATAAATCCTTTTCATTATCATCTCGTCCTACGTCGCTTACACGTAAAGAAACAACATGAGACTTGAAGTATACTCGTATTAGATCTAACGACCTACGCTCATTTCAGTTTTAATGGAACACAAAAGAGTGAAGAAAAAAAACAAGAGGTTGACCACGTGAAACTCTAAAGAGGACATTGTTAAGAGAGGAAAGATTAGTAGACATAAAATCCCTTGATGAGGTTGAAAAGCTCTCCGAAAACAGGAAAACTTGGCGAACTAACATGCGGCCCCTACGTGACGTTTAACGTCACGGGAAGGATGTAAGATGTAAGATGTAAGAAATATACCGCAGCTGTATGCGAGCAACGTAAATACTTTTAAGATTAACACATTTATATACGTATAGTTGACAAGCTATAGTCGGGGCTGGCGAACTGTAGCTGACCAAGACCCTGTCCCACCTCTACGTTTATACACCCAAGTAACAGGCCTGGCCTAGCTAACGGGGCAGGGATCACCTGCCCCATAGTGGTGCAGCCTAGTGAACATCCTAACCCCTGCTTTTTCAGCTCCACTCATGGGAGAAAAAAATAGCCGCCATGATTCGACCCAAAGTCGACACAATGCCTCAGGGAGAAATAAAGATTGTGTTACTGGCTCGAATATCAAAATCATCAAGAATATTATCATAAATCGAATGGACATGCCAGGACCTAGGATGGATATATCACAGTTGAACTACACATATCGCTCGTCACAGTCAAAAGGAAAAGACGGTTTATGATGGGTAATGATGATGATTTTGACGATGAAGATGATGATGATGATGATGATGATGAGGAGGAGGAGGAGGAGGAGAAGGACAAGGACGACGTCGATGATGATGTTGATGATGATGATGATGATGATGACGATGATGATGATGATGATGATGATGACGATGACGATGACGACGACGACGATGGAGTGAAACCCTGATTCATACATCACAAACTACTGGTGGAAATAGAGAACGCACAAGCAGCACTGGCAAACCAGCCACCATTAGTCCTCCAGATCCACCACAACACAAGAAAAACCCTGGAGTCATGTTGGGTCTCCTCCTTGGCCCTTCATTCCACCGCTTGCCACAAACACAGAACTCTCACAAGAGCAAATATTCTTTTACCTACAGTCGCTTACTTTGCTACAGCAGCAGGAAACCCAAGCACGCACATGGCATGGCAGCAAAGAACAAGTACAGCAACGGTCAGATTAGCATAAATCTACTTTCATAATCTTCCAAGACGTTTCACCCGCGTGTTAAGACCGCGCGCGGTTTTCTCTTGACATTTGTGGCCATATTTTCCCACTCGCTTTCCTGTAACCAGCTGACCTTCATTGTTTCCTGGTGTGTCGTTCTCTGAGATGCTGCTGTCACCTATTTAACAGGGGGTCAGAGTGATCTGGCAGAGATGCGTGACGACCATTTTTCCTTAAGTGCTGGTAATCACAGAATTTTAAAGTGCACACGGTTAATGGGGACTGGCTAGCTCAGTGGTTAGAGCACATGTCTAGCAACCGAATGGTCAAGGGTTTGGATCACCAGCTGAGCGGGATTTTTTTCGACCAAAATGGCTACCAGATAAAACCTTGGAAGGAAAGGAACTGGCCACACTACCTTATACACTGACGGCTCAGAATAATGAGGTCTCTAACGCTTCATCCCCTACGACATTTGCAGTGGGACTACCTTTCCTGTTACCTTATACACGATTAATGCAGGGAAAAGCTATCATGCAAAAGGTGGCAGAGATAGTGTTGCATGGTTAGACCTCGAAAAAATAAAACATCGACAAAGCAGACAGAGAAGAATAACGCACATAATTACCTGGTACTTGAACCACGGACTCCGGTAGGACAAGAAACCGTTTAGCCAACAGCGTACAGCGCACTAATCAACTGCGCTATCTTGCACCCTACTATGCTACAGCTTAATCAGTGGCCGATTACCTATTAGGCTCTCGGTGTCTTCTTCTTATTTTTGTTTTTTTAGCAAACAGTTATTGGAGTATCATTCAGTGCTGATATCACACATACACAACCTCTCACAGTAACTGCTTTCACTAGCAGTGACAAAGAGTGTAGTCATGGCCAAGGGATCTTCTGTTGTTACATATTCATTTGAATATGTATATATAAATATATATATATATCTTATGTTTTTCCTTCCAAGTGTTCCCTAATAACTCATTAAAAGGAGTACTAGCAGAATGGGGATGGTAAGAGGTGTATAGGTCAGTTTTTATTTTTTTACAAGTGGTACTAGTAGATTATATGTAGACAGAGGGGTCTGATTCAGTTTTTTCAAATACGTTAAAACGAGTGAAGAAACTATATTCTTAGAAGAAGATATGAAAAACACTTTCATAAAATGATTGTACATTCTTTTGGGTAAAACACTCACACAAACTGGCATACCTGAACTCCAACACTGAACGCTTTATATTGCTCATTCTGGATCCAGTCCGCTGGTTCACGTTCAAGGTCATCCAGCTCCTGCACAATCACAGGCCGTTGATAAGTGAACACATCCCCGTCCTGGAAGTCTCCGCCGTCCGGGATGACCTGCTTCTGGCTACTGGCATTACTTCGCAAAGAAGAGCCACGCTGATCACGCGACAACGTCCCAAAGTTTGCTGATACTCTAGATCCTGGGATAAATCCATTTGTGCTGTCTGTTTTCACCAAGTTTTCTCTAACCAATGTCTGGCGCCCATCTGAAGGAAGTCTATGCCTTTCAGACAGAGTCCAGTTGACTGGTACTTGAGGCTGCGAAGAATTTCTTCCATTTTGCAACAAGAAATTCTTCCTGTCTTTATAAGCCTTTGACACGACCTCAATTCCAGTGTCATCTTGCCCGGAGCACGCCAGAACTCTGAACTTGCTCTCGGTATCAACGTAAATGACCAGCAGACATTTTGGGTTATAGTGATTGATAAAAATATCTCTGAGAACATCGAAAGCCAGGTGCTTCGCCTTCTCCGCCTTCTCATCTGCGGGCTGCTGGGGCTCCAACGTCAGTCCGGCAGGAGTTAACTGCAGCTTGAAGGGCAAGCTAGGTTTGAAAGAGATTTCCTTGGCGATAGACTTGATGAGATTTTCGCTGATTCTGTAATCAGCTTTCCAGCTTCCGTGCAGATATACGTTCTTCTCAGCTAACACAGAATGCGGCTCCATCATGTAACTTCCAACCTCCAAAGAGGTTTCTCTGTTCAAAGATTACAACCAACTAAATCTAGTAATGAATGTAACAATATGGTAGCCAGTACGGTTTCAGTAAATCTCAGAATAGAATATGTTTGACAAAATACACAACTATGAGCAAATGGTTATCAGTATGTGTACTGTTTGCACACAGTTGACTATTTTTAACAAATATATTCTAAATTACAGATCTCGCTGCGGAATACAAAATTAGAAGATTCAGTTCTCATGGAAAGACTCCGAATCGACTTTTCCAATGAAGGCTCCACTCATTTAACTCCACTGAACATAATCTTCATTTTATACGATACAGAAGTCAGTTAGTTCCATCTCAGCTGTCCTGGGCGGACTGTCCAGTCTTAATTCACAAAATTAAATTGATACTTTTACTCCTACAATTAAACTGCTGCTATGACATCACATGTGATCTTTCCAGGTCTGGCAGTGTCCCCCTGGCCTTCTTTGTCTCACTTAACTCTGACTCCAGGGAACTGAATCATTCATTCATACACTGCCTGTAATTCAAATAAAACAGAGTTTTAGAAAATATTACCAAACATTTTCAGGTTAAGAAAGCAATAAAACTTTTACTTAGCAATAGTACCAGTATAAAAATCCTGCAAGGCGCTCCATATATACGCTGCAGATGTTAGAATTTAACTAAGATATATGTCACAGAGGTTTTCAAACAATTTCAGCTCACAGCACATATTTTTAGTACACAAACTGCTAACCCTGCATATCTTCCTTGTTATGTTGCCGAAAAAAAAAACAGACACAATAATAATATTAAAATAATAATTAGATTGATTTTGAACGGAATCCACTATACTTCGATTGTTTTCCAATAGTTTTCCAAATTAAACAAGATTACCGAAATTAAAAGAATTAACATCTTCCATTAGGCCTTTAGTAAACTCTGCCATTAATCGTTACAATAGATTTCCAAAAGATTATCTCACCTTGTATTCTTTTCATGTCCGATATTTTCACTAAAACCACACCATAGATAACAGAACCTCCGTTCAAGAAGTGACTTGGGTACCACAGAGCATATTTTGAAAACACTCGCAGACATAATAATTTTTTTTGCTTTTGTTTTTTTTTTAAATTTCGTAAAACTTTGCCCGCGCAGGACCTGTGTAACCACTATCTCCTGTATTCTGTCAGTAATTCTTGACAAGTAAACATTACGTATTCGCAGGTGAAGTAGGTCTGTCAATAGAACTTTCCTGATAAAGACTCTGTGGATGAATAACTATGAAGACCTCGGGTTGAGATATATTAAGATATCCAGATTGGCTGGGGCCCGTTCTTCCCCTTATGGAGTATTTTTTTTCTTCTTTTGTTATCATCCTTTTATATTCGAAATATTTGGGGCTAAAATATAGTCGCGCTAGAAGTTAAAGTCGCATGAAGGGCACGAAATGAAATGTAAATCAGCCTCGAACTGGCGACGACAGCTGAAAACAGCGGTTACAAAACTGCAGGTACACGAGGTCAGGTGGGGAACCTGCGGAAGGTCCGGCTGGGAATCCACAAAGCAATCCTACTTGAATTTCTTATATCTTATATCTTATATCCTTCCCGTGCCGTTAAACGTCACATAGGGCTCGCAAAATAGTTCGCCAATTTTTCCTGTCTTCGGCGAGTCTTTCAACCTCATCAAAGTATTTTATGCCTGTTAATTCGGCCTCTCTTAACAATATCCTTTTCACAGTTTCACACGGTCTGCCTCTTTTTCTTTGGCCTGTTGTGTTCCACTTGATAGCTTGTTTTGGGATTCTCTTGAACTAATCTGGTAAAATAAATCTCCATTTCATTGGAATGAAGATCTAGCCGGTAAAAGTCATGGATAAGGTCTTGACAAAAGAAGTCGTGGAGAAGATCTTGTCAGCAAAAGTTTGGAGAAGATCTTGTCAGCAAAAGTTTAGAGAAGATCTTGTCAGCAAAAGTTTAGAGAAGATCTTGTCAGCAAAAGTTTAGAGAAGATCTTGTCAGCAAAAGTTTAGAGAAGATCTTGTCAGCAAAAGTTTAGAGAAGATCTTGTCAGCAAAAGTTTAGAGAAGATCTTGTCAGCAAAAGTTTAGAGAAGATCTTCCAATGATTTCGAACGGGGAATGATTACGGAAACTTTAAATTTAGTTTCCTTCGAATAATCTTAATAAATATAATTCTGATGAAGCTCCACCACTTTATGGAATATATCTATCCAAAACCGGCAGGCCAGGGTGAGATGTCTCCGCTGCCTGCTTGTGTACTGACATCACATCGTGGAAGTGGAAGAGATTAAAGACCGAGGCAGTACTTTGTATGGCAGATAAATATGTAGTGTAATAAACATAGCAAATTATGGTACTAGATGTTGTTAAAATCTCACAGACATTGACAAAAATAAAGAAATAAAACAGAGACTGGGAACAAAGGTGGGTCCTGACACCTGCCATTCTTGCCATGAACGGTGAGAGGCCATTCAAAGTTTGAAAGGAATGAAAACAGGTCACTCTTAAGATATTCAGACAATACTTCTATAGAAAACTGGCGCAGGTTTTAAAAAATAGTACATTTTTAAGGAAAGAAATTTACTGACAGAGATTTAAACCAAAACCAAAACACAACTGAGCAACAGCCGATGGAAAACTGTTGAAAACAGATGAAGAACTCCTCGTGCTGACAACTGTATTCAGGAAGGCTACCTGTTCCCACAGAGCAGAAAAAGATTGAAGATTCAAAGACGCAGAGGCAAATGAATAATCTGATTTACCTCGAAACAACAATGTACTCCTATACACCAATGGAGGCATCTAGGAGATATGGTATCTTATAGCTTATATCTTATATCCTTCCCGTGCCGTTAAACGTCACATGGAGCTCGCAAGGTAGTTCGCCAATTTTTCCTGTCTTCGGCGAGTCTTTCAACTTCATCAACGGATGTTATGCCTATTAATTTGGCTTCTATTAACTATGTCCCCTTCAGAGTTTCACGCGGTCTGCCTCTTTTTCTTTGGCTTGTTGTGCTCCATTTTATAGCTTGTTTTGGGATTCTCTGACTGTTTCTTCTCATCACGTGACCAACATATGTCCATCTCCTTTTCCTGATCACCCAAGAGACCGGTTGTTGTTCAGTCATCTGTCTTATATTGTTCTTGAATTCGTTCCACTTGATGCTGAGTATTTTCCTTAGGCCTTTGTTTTCAAAAGAGTCTTTTCTGTTTCTTTAGTTGTTTTCCAGCTTTCGCATGCATAAATGAGGGTGGATATTACATTTGAATTGAATAGTCTTAACTTGGTTTTTGTGCTTATAACTTTTGAATTCCATATGTTCTCATCATTCTTGAAGGTCGATGCTGCTTTTGCAATTCTAATTTTAACTTCCTTTATGGTGTCACCATCCTGGTCTATGTAGCTGCCAAGGTATGCAAATTGATTGACTTCTTCAATATCTGTCCCTTCTATGTGAATTTTCCATTGTGATTAATGGGAAGTTTCATTATTTTTGTTATGTCTTTGTTAATTTCAAGTCCTATTTTGCCTGCCAGTTAGTACAGGCTATCTGTTTTTTCTTGTATGGAATTAATATTGTTACTGATAAGAGTTATGCCATCAGCAAAATCAAGATCTTCTAGTTGGGTCCCATGTACCCAGTCAATACCTGTGTTACCTGTGCAGAATTGTTCATTATAAAGTCTACTGTAATTCCAAAAAGCAAAAGAGACTGTATACATCCTTGTTTCACACCTGTTTCAATCCGGAACCATTCACTCATCCCTTCTTCTGTTTTGACTGCACACACATATCCTTTATAGAAGTCCTTAATGGTGTTGACAATTATAAATGGTATTCGATATAGACTTAAAATTCTCCACAATGAATCTCAGTGTATGCTATCAAATGCCTTTTTAAAGTCTATGAAGTTCAGTATTATTGATTTTTGCTTTTCAATATGTTCTTCAAATATTCTTAGAGTAAAGATCTGGTCGAGGCAGTTTCTCCCTTTTCGAAATCCTGCTTGTTCTTCTCTCATTGCTATATCCACTATATCTTTAAGTTTATTCAAAATGACCTTGCAAAATACTTTTGACACAACTGATATTAAGGTTACTCCTCTCCAATTGTTACAGTCACTAAGTTTGGTTTTTTTAAATGTTAACAATGATTCCTTTTTCCATTTAGAAGGGATCTTTTCTTCTTTCCAAATCTTATTAAACATTCTCTGTAGTTGTCTCATATTGTCACGATTGATAGCTTTCAACATTTCGGGTGTTATTTCATCTTGACTTGCAGCTTTGTTGTTTAGCCATTAAATTCACACTGTTTGAATTCCATGCAAAGTAATTTCATCTTGGTTGATATTTAGTTGTTGGGCTGGTAAAAAGAGATATGGTATAATGTCTCATATTTCCTTGACCTGCCTTTGTATGTAAATGCTATAGAAGAGTCCTTTAAATATTGCGGACACACACAAAAAAGAACAAACATATCCATGCAAAAATAACTTAATATTGAAGAAGGCTGGCTAGTAAAGAGGATTAAACAGAAAACCTAAATATTTTCGACACATTAAACGTCGTGAAAATTGAGAGAAGACTGTCTTAGAAGGGTACATAATGGGAAAAAGAAAGAGATGAAGAACAAGGCGATGATAGCTGCAAGACATCTTTGATGATCTACTGATGGACGTATCAGCAGCAGGGCATCTTGCTTACAGTCGAGAAGCCTACAGGAGAGCTGTTAGGGAGACAAAGTTCTGCAAGGGACACGCAAATGACTGACTGACTGTCCTCACAGTAGAGGGTGATGTGGTCAGCATCACGCTTTACGTCCTTTACTTTCCCAACTCCAGACGTGACCGAGTACCCAGGTGCTAAGTTTGGGTGACTAAAGCACCGCCAGCCGAACTTGAACCGTGGCTCTCCGCTTGTGAGACGAACGTACTAACTACTGGGCCACTGAACCGCCGAAAGAGCAACAGTGCAGGTGTTAAAAGCTCGATTAATGTGTGGTCAAAAATAGGGGAAAAAAATCAAGGTCCCGTAATTAAGTAATGAAACTAATTTTTAAAAAAACATAAACAACAGTTGAAGATATAACCTGTATTTATTCAAACTAAACCCCTTGCGCACTGACACAGCTAATGGCACGATCTAAGAAACACTGGAACGAACTCTTCAGTTCTTCTATTGTTATGGCCTTAAATTCGATGTTAAGGCCCTTTGGATGTCATCATTATCGTCAAAGAAGTGTCCTTTCAATGGGAACTTTAATTTTGGAAACAAAATAATCGCAGGGAGACAAGTCTGTGGAATAAGGTGGATGGTTGAGAACACACACTTGTTTTGGGGGCCAACAATTCCTGTACAACTACCGCCCGTGAGCCGGTGCATTATCTTGAAGAAGAAAAAACTGCCAGGTGTTGAATACTAGGGTGAGATTCGGAGAAACATTTTCAATTCATTCATTCATTCATTTGCAAGTCCCTTGCGGAACTTTGCCTCCCAAACAGTACTCCTGTAGGCCTCTTGGTTGTGAACAAGATTGCCTGCTGCTGATGCATCCATTTGCAGATCGTCAACGATGTCCTGCAGCCATCTTCGTCTTGGTCTTCCTTTTTTTCTTTTTCCCATTACGTATCCTTCCAATACGGTCTTCTCTAAATTATCATGACGTTTAATGTGTCCAAAATATTTACGTTTTCTCTCTTTAATCCTCTTTACTAGCCAGCCTTCTTCATTATTAAGCTAATAACACATCACAAATCCCTATTTCAAACATTATCTACGCTCCACCATGCCCATTTCTGAACAATCGTCGGACAAGCCACATCTTCTGACAAGTTACAGCTAGGTGCTCTATTTATTTTATTTCATCCTTTTTTAAAACATATCATTCATGTGAATCTATACTTTATCTCCTCTTTCTAATTTTTCATCAGGTATTATTTTGTATGATTAAGGCTCACGCCGAAACGTCATAACTTTGTAGTCGTTAAGAAATAAAGATGTTCCTCCTTTTTTCCTAGTTTGTACAATTTGGTATCCCAGCTTCATTGCAGTGCTTCGTGCATAGTTGTGAACTTACTTATACACTAATTATTGTTCCAACTTTCTAGCGCGGTGGTTTAAAACGTTTACTGGTTGTGGATCCCCTTATGGACTGAGAACTGCAGTGAACCCTCTGCCTGGATTGAGAACAGCTGTGGGTCATCTATCTAGGTTGAGAACAGCTGTGGACCTTCTGCCTACATTGAGAACAGCTGTGAACACACTGCCTGGATTGAGAACTGCTATAGACCCCTCATTACAAACATAAAGCAATAACTTTAACCCTGTTGATGCCAAGATTTTGTTATTTAACTGAGCCAAACCATTCGCTGGTACGTAGAAACTTTCCCTAGGCTCCTTGGTGTACTGTCAGGTAAGGAATATATGGACGCTAAGACGATATTCCCATATTCCTTTGTGATATCTTACGCCTGCTTTGGTTTTATATCTTAACCCACTCTAAACCCGATTCCACGCCTGTTTCTCATAATAATCAGAGCATCTTGTTGAGTACGGCTACCAGCATATCCAAACACGGCATTAAATCAAGAACTACCCATGCCTCTTTCATGCTTTTAAAACGAACGCCAACAATAAAACACAATCCACATCGATCGCTGAAGAAAGTAAACATTATTTTCTATTTTAAAAACAACCAAATCCTATCAAACCTCAGGAAAGAATTCCGGGGGACCTATACCATCAAATGAAATCAATACCGTATTGACTTCACAGTCAAGCAGACACAGGTAACTCGCCATGGAATGGTCGCCACAGAATTCTACGGAATACCGAACTGACAATAAATACATATATTTTTACAAGTTTAACCTAGTTCCTTGACTTTGTCGAAGGCTTCTTTCAGAAACCACGTTTAGTGTTCAGGTCTTGTGTCAGCGCCGTCTTAGATGGCAGACTTATATGGCAGAAAAAAAGTTCTATTTTTGGTAATTGATAAAGGTAAATGTGGAATATAATGATATGAGAGACATTTTTACTTTACCTGTCATCACACTAGAGAGTTCTGATATCAGAGACATTTTTACCTGACCTGTCAGCATGCTAGAGAGTTCTGTTGTCATTAATTAATTAATTATTATATTAATTATTAATGTATTAAATTTCCTTTTAATAAATTATATCTTCATAATAAATGCACACTTTCCCTTCATGAACTTACTGCAACTCCTATATATGAAATTACTGATTTCCCTTGAGACCTACATCTCCAATCCAACAACTGTACGGATCAAACCCGTCTCCAAAATCTGACAGTGCGTACACACGCGTCAACCAGCGAGCGATATCAAAACCTCATATCCAGCACACGTTTCACAAAATAAAGATCTTAAAGGAAGCCTTTGTCAGGTATTTAGAGGGCCCCAGATACCGGCGTAACCAGTTGCATGATAGCTGACATGCGCTTTCTTTTCCGGAACAAGTTTACAAAAGTCAGGTGCAACGCAGTCTTTCGTCAGGCTATTAATAAATTTTTATGAACGTTTTCTTGCATGAATACAACTGGAGTAATACGCGCCGCCAGTAAAAAAAGAGCAAGCGAAGCTCCACCCCTTTAAGAATCTTTCATTCCTGGCATGCTTTCAGAATCTCTGATATCTTTTAAAGGCGGCTCTAGGAGAGCAACAGAAAAATTCTACGGCAAATGAAGCAAAACGAGGAGAGGATACCCGAATCGCAAGTTTTGGCTGTTCACATCTTTTGAATGCGTGGGTGGTTAAAAAATATTCTCTTAAATCCTGCCAGTATCATCGTCATGTTCCAGGTCGATAAGTTGCAATGATAATTGATGCACTACTTTGGCGCAATGGCGAAACAGTCTCGCTGTCCTATTTTTTTATGTCCTCATATTACTCTCCATTATGCCCAAATGAGCTTTTATTCGTTTTCCTCTTGAGTGTTCCGATGTGTGACCACTTGATTCTAACTGTTATCTTTTCACAATAACTGTAGAAGTAACCGAAACGATAGCGATGCGGGCTCTTGCATTTGAAGTATATCCCCGTTAATGCCGTCTCATTGTCATGACTCTCGCGTGTACTACGGAGTACGTGCGCCTGTGCTGAAACCGTCCTTCCAAAGAGCAGATGGGATCATCTGTGGATTTATTTGGAGTTCAGTTGCTGTGGTCGTAAAATGCAGTTTCTAAGTCATCAAGAACACACATTAACATAAAATCATCCTTGTTGGCCAAGCTACAGGAGCAAACGTGAGGAGGGAGGATATACTCTCGTTTATCGTAGGTTCGTCGTTCCCGATAATCCGTAGCACTACTCTAGAACAATCAACAATTGACAGTCAACTAGATATGGCCTTCACAGTCAACTAGACAGGGACTTCACGGTCAACTAGACAGAACCTTCACGGTTGACTACACAGGCTTTCACAGTCAACTAGACATGGTCTTCACAGTCACCTGGACAGAGCCTTCAGGGTTAACTAGACAAATATTTTTTAAACTAGACAGGGCCTTCACAGTCAACTACACAGGGGCTTCACGGTCAACTAGACAGAACCTTCACGAGTGACTAGACAGGCCTTCACAGTCAACTAGACAAGGCCTTCACATTCAACTAGACGGGGCCTTCACTGTCAACTATACAGAGCCTTCACGGTCAACTAGACAGAACCTTCACGAGTGATAGACAGGCCTTCACAGTCAACTAGACAGGCCTTCACAGTCAACTAGACAGAACCTTCACGAGTGACTAGACAGGCCTTCACAGTCAACTAGACAGGGCCTTCACAGTTAACTAGACAAGGCCTTCACATTCAACTAGACGGGGCCTTCACTGTCAACTATACAGAGCCTTCACGGTTAACTAGACAGACCTTCGCGCGGAACTTTATAAGGTCGGGTAAAACTATTTCTCCTCTCCCCTTACTTAACTGGTTAGCCACTCTGTGAACTCTGCTCAGAACAAGGGTAGCTCTTCGGAGATTCCCCCCCCCTCCCCACACATTCGCTTTAAAACAAGGAAACCGCCCGAGCCACGGAATAGTGCACCAGGTGGACACACCAAACCCAGTCCCCCATATGCGCGTGTCCCTAGATGTCTGGGCAAGAAAATGGTCCACCTTGAGAGACCCTCGTTAAAGTATGCCTGAATAAATTATCTTAGAACTTGTCCTAATTTGTTTTTTTCAAAGAACGTAATTCAGGAAGCCAGCAACCTACAAAATATAGCACGTGTCAGACAAGGCGCATTATTTGTGTCATATGAAACGGAAAGTCTGCTTATGACTGATTTCCCAGACCCCGTGGGGCTGATTCAGAATTTGTTTGATCTGCCGATGTGTTCAATCAAGCGATTAATTTCAACCAAAGGGGACCGCAGCGAGAACTGGGTCATAAAACTTACCGCCAATTTGGGGTCGAAGAACAGACATAGCCGGCAAACGTGAATTTACTGCCGAGCGAAAAGTTTTATAATCTAATCGTCGTCGTCATCATCATCATCATCATCATCTCTCTCTGAACCTTAAGTGCCCAAGGTACAGGGGGCTTCCACAAGGGTTTCCCACAAACGCCTCTCCTTTCCTCTTTTTCGGCTTTTGCCCGGGTGACCCCTCACTTGATCAACATCCTCTCTGTTGTTCTTCTCCATGTCTCCTTTGGTCTATCTTTACTTCTGTTTCCGTGAGGTGTCCATCTTAGTGTTAGTTTTTTGCTATATCGTCATCATCATCATACTAAATGAAACATTGACACCGAGAATTTCCCAGTCTGTTTCTCTTTTGTTAAAAAAAAAAAAAATCACCAATAAAACTGCTTCGTTTCCATTTTACCTCTGTCTCTATAATCAGGTCTTAATCAGATGTGGTCTGTCCCTATATTCAGGTCTTCATCAGATGTGGTCTGTCCCTATAATCAGATCTTCATCAGATGTGGTCTGTCCCTATAATCAGGTCTTCATCAGATGTGGTTTGTCCCTATACTCAGGTCTTCATCAGATGTGGTCTGTCCCTATAATCAGGTCTTCATTAGATGTGGTTTGCCCCTATAATCAGGTCTTCATCAGATGTTGTCTGTCCCTATAATCAGATCTTCATCAGATGTTGTCTGTCCCTATAATCAGGTCTTCATCAGATGTGGTCTGTCCCTATAATCAGATCTTCATCAGATGCGGTCTGTCCCTATAATCAGTTCTTCATCAGATGCGGTCTGCCCCTATAATCAGATCTTCATCAGATGCGGTCTGTCCCTATAATCAGTTCTTCATCAGATGCGGTCTGTCCTTATAATCAGTTCTTCATCAGATGCGGTCTGTCCCTATAATCAGATCTTCATCAGATGTTTTCTGTCCCTATAATCAGGTCTTCATCAGATGTGGTCTGTCCCTATAATCAGTTCTTCATCAGATGTGGTCTGTCCCTATAATCAGTTCTTCATCAGATGTGGTCTGTCCCTATAATCAGGTCTTCATCAGATGTGGTCTGTCCCTATAATCAGTTCTTCATTAGATGTGGTCTGCCCCTATAATCAGATCTTCATTTGATGCGGTCTGTCCCTATAATCAGATCTTCATTAGATGTGGTCTGCCCCTATAATCAGATCTTCATTTGATGCGGTCTGTCCCTATAATCAGATCTTCATCAGATGCGGTCTGTCCCTATAATCAGTTCTTCATCAGATGCGGTCTGCCCCTATAATCAGATCTTCATCAGATGCGGTCTGTCCCTATAATCAGTTCTTCATCAGATGCGGTCTGTCCCTAAAATCAGTTCTTCATCAGATGCGGTCTGTCCCTATAATCAGATCTTCATCAGATGCGGTCTGTCCCTATAATCAGATCTTCATCAGATGCGGTCTGTCCCTATAATCAGTTCTTCATCAGATGCGGTCTGTCCCTATAATCAGATCTTCATCAGATGCGGTCTGTCCCTATAATCAGATCTTCATCAGATGCGGTCTGTCCCTATAATCAGATCTTCATCAGATGCGGTCTGTCCCTATAATCAGATCTTCATCAGATGCGGTCTGTCCCTATAATCGGATCTTCATCAGATGCGGTGTCGTAGGTTTTGACGGCCATTCTTCTCCACAAGTCTCGGTCATTGATATCTTCCATCAATTCAGCTGGTGACTTTCTATTGTGCCATCGCGTCAGACTGGCCATTACTTTTTTTTTATTATCTCTGGATCTTCCCCTGCCTCTCTCTCTCTCTCTCTCTCTCTCTCTCTCTCGAATTGTCTCCCCTCTTGTTATAAAGTCTTCAAGCCCTCCCATTCTCATTAAATGTCCAATGATTGACGGCTGTTTTTTTTTCCTTATGGATTGAACTTGGCTTTATTTATACATTTCTTTTTGATAAAGACATTCTCTGACCGCCTTCTTAAATTGCTGTGGTATTCTTAACATGGCATCCATTGTCACTCTCTTGCTTCTTTTTTCCCTTAACCAAGAGAAACACCTGCCGTTATATTATTCCACTTCTTAAAATACGCAAATGATCTAGGACAGAATCATAAATTATTACTGAAATGTAGATGTCAGGCCCACTGCACCGTGCTCAGTGTGGCAGACGCTCTGCGTGTTGTTGCCTGTACAGTATTCGAGTTCATCGTTACAGAGCCGTGCAAGCCCACAGTTTAACAAGGAGAAAGTTTGTGCCTCGCGTCAGCCGCTAAGTATTACGCCATGACGTAAGATTGTCATTGCTGGCTTAATTTCAGACAAACACAAGATCCTGAAATATCACACATTTCTCAGGCAACCCAGGTTGTGCCACTTTTCTGCGACATTTAATCTTCAAGCAATCAGGGTTAGTTTTCGATAAGAACAACAGTTCAATATGTACAACCAGACAACGATGGAAAAACGTGACGATGAACGATACATATGGAGTAAGCTATCAGACTACTCACACTGACATGTATACAACAGTCCCAAGCTGCTCCTTACAATAGCTTCACTCTCCGCCCCGAGAGCTACTACCAACTCTCTCAAATCCAACTCCCAAACTACAGCAGCTTACAAGAACAGCACTGCATCTTAAACGAACAACGATAACACCGTGCGCACGACTCAGGCATCAAACGCAGGCTGTCTAGCAGGTCAAGGTTTCTTGCTTAATTAAGGCTCACTCAGATTTTCACTCAGTCCTGGCACGAAGCTGTTGCACTCTCATCTGACCATAATATCTCAAGGGAAACTATAAAGAAAAAAAAACCCCAGTTGTGAAACACAACAAATCAGTGGCTTCAACTTCCGTACTTCAAATAGGGTTATTCACCTTATCCAGGCGATATTCTGCTACACGCAGCTTGAAAGTACCAAGCGCTGCGTGAGGAAATTCTCACAGAAAAAAGAAAACTGTAATAAGAGATGGTAAAGCAGCTGATCTCTAATCTTCTGCCATCTCCTACAGTTAGATTTCCAGGTGTAAAGACTCCGTCCTTCCGCTGAAGATGATTGGCAACTGAAACTTGTAAGACGAACAAGGCATAGTACCCGGCAAAGTGAAAAGGAACGGAAAGGACATCACGGAAAGTCTGAGTGTGTCACTGCCAGACGCCGGTCAACTTGCGAAAGACCGTGTTGCATTCAGGGAGGCTGTGAGAGGGGCAAAGTTCTGTCACATGAATGAAAGATTGTCCAAAGAAACCAGTTAATGCACTCAGAAAAATGACGCCCTGTGGCTTTCATAAGCAACCAGAGTTTTTCCATGTTCGATGCTTTGCTAGTTAGATTCATTTTTACACCCAGGCAAAATCTATAGGCTTCATCAATCTACTTATTTTTAAAAAGGTGTGTTATCCAACAACGTAACCAAATATTTCAGTTGCCTTGACTTAAAAGTTTGTCATTATTTTCAAGGTTGAATCTATGCATGAAATGTGTCCCATTTATCCTGTTTCGTGGCATGATAAAAGCTTACAGTGGTCGAGATCTGTACAAACTCTTAACAACGCCCTGGGATATACGAAGAATAAACACAGTTATCTAACACGGTTTAAAGTTCGAGAATTGACTGTCCCTCTATTACGTCTAACTTTTTTTTTTTATTACTCTAACAAGGGGGTCCTTGTTAGCGCCATCTTTGGCCCCCGTCATGATAATCTCTATCTCACCAAAAAGTGTGCACTGTGAGACTAGAACTGATTGTTAAATCACGTGCTACTACCCGTCAGCACTGCCTTTTTAGCTCCACTCCTGCACTGCAAAAAAATACCTTCTGTAATCGCCTCCCTGTTCGAAAAGATGCTGTGCTTCAACACCTACACAGCGTTAGCTGCATAGAACATCTGATCGCAGCTCCACGGAGACAGCACAAGAACATCAGCGAAGCATATTGTGTCTGTATGCCTTGATGGATCGCCGAAGTGCTCCATGAGAACATGCTGGGCGAGGCAGTACTGTGAACGAGGTCTTGACCAGCATGACGTAGGTAGGGGATTGAGTTTGTTCAGAAGACTACAATTGTAGCTAACTATGAGAGCACTTACCCAACTTCCTACATACGGCCTCGTTTGGATTCTGATATTATCAGCAGGTCAATTATCATCATCGTCATCATCACCATCATCATCATCATCATCAGCAGCAGCAGCACCAGCAGCAGCATTCTGAACTAAAATACCTTATGAGAAATGAAGCTGCCGACCTCTCAGCTTTTTCTGAAGTTAGATTCCTGTTTTTTGCTATATTTCCGCTGTTGTCAGCTTCCAGGATATCACTAACACTCTGAACACCACACTCACTGAGACAGCACGTAGAAGACCCCTGAGTGGTTTTTGTTTAGACATACAGACAGACAGACAGACAGAACACACAACACTTAACCCTTGACCACATGAAAGTAGAGACCACAACATAATGGCGACAATAACTCGTTTCGTAAAAACCTCTTTAGAAACCACTGGACCGTCGCTTTTGTATTACCTGCACATCAGGTTACGAGAATCTAGTGTTGCGATGTGAACCCTGCCTATAATGTTTTAGTAAGCTAGGCCTTCCCAGGTGTAATTAGAATGAAATTACTCGCCCACGACGCTCAGCCAAGCTTCATATTAATTGTGGATGATGTAGTTGTTTATAAAAGAAAATACGTATGTGTACCTCAGAAGGTTAGAGGTAGTTAAACTGAATATGCTCTAGTGGGATGGAGGTAGATTTAAGATTGGCTAATCTCAGAAGGTAAGACTGGCTAATCTCAGACGGTAAGATCGGCTAATCTCAGAAGGTAAGATCGCTTAATGTCAGAAGGTAAGACTGGCTAATCTTAGAAGGTAAAATCAGATAATCTCAGAAGGTAAGACTGACTAATCTCAGAATGTAATTTCGGCTAATCTCAGAAGGTAAGATCGGCTAATCTCAGAAGGTAAGACTGACTAATCTCAGAAGGTAAGATCGGCTAATCTCAGAAGGTAAGACTGACTAATCTCAGAAGGTAAGATCGGCTAATCTCAGAAGGTAAGATCGGCTAATCTCAGAAGGTAAGACTGACTAATCTCAGAAGGTAAGATCGGCTAATCTCAGAAGGTAAGACTGACTAATCTCAGAAGGTAAGATCGGCTAATCTCAGAAGGTAAGACTGACTAATCTCAGAAGGTAAGATCGGCTAATCTCAGAAGGTAAGATCGGTTAATCTCAGAAGGTTGAAGCTTCTGAAAGGATACACATCATCTCCGAAGGAAGTGGAAATGGAGAAGACGCCGTCACTTGAGAAGGTAAAAGTTGCAGAGAATGTCCTATCCTCCTGGAAAGCAAAAGAAAAGGAGGGAAAATCTTATCTCCAGAGACAGTCAAAGTAAAGAAAGTCCTACTTCCTGTCAAGGTCAGTGTATAGAAGACACTATTTTCAGAGGAAGTTAAAAAAAGAGGAGGTCTTATC
Organism: Achatina immaculata; assembly: GCA_009760885.1. Lineage (NCBI taxonomy): Eukaryota > Metazoa > Mollusca > Gastropoda > Stylommatophora > Achatinidae > Lissachatina > Lissachatina immaculata. The sequence continues at coordinate 15,120,682 of CM019698.1, forward strand.
GCTGGAGAAAGAAAAGTAGAGGTCTTATCGCTGGAGAAAGAAAAGTAGAGGTCTTATCGCTGGAGAAAGCAAAGTAGAGGTCTTATCGCTGGGGAAAGAAAAGTAGAGGTCTTATCGCTGGAGAAAGCCAAGTAGAGGTCTTATCGCTAGGGAAAGAAAAGTAGAGGTCTTATAGCTGGAGAAAAGCCAGTGAAGAGAAAATGATATCTCTTTGAAAAGGTCAAGACTGAGAAGGCCCTGTCTCCAGAGAATATCACGGCAGAAAAGGTCCTACTTCTTAAGAACATCAAAAAAAAGAGAAAATCCTATTCTTCGAAGTAGCCCATGGAAACGGTCAGGATCGTGAAGCGTCTTTCTTCGAAAGATTCAGAATACTGGAGGTCCTTCTTCATTTTATTTTTGCATTTATAAATTTTATGTAAATATGAAACTTATAAATATTGCAACTGAAGATTCAGATATATAAGATATATAAGGTCCTACTTGCAGAGAAAGGTGGTCTGGTTAGCTGAGTGGTTAGGTACTCACTTTATTAATCCTGTGGTACCAGGTTCAAGTCCCAGCGGTGGGATTTTTTTTTTTCTGGTCCACACTCGAAAGTCTCCGGGGTTCCACCCAGCCTCTAAAAATGTGTGCCAGAGAAATCTGGGAAGGTAAATGATACTGACCGCTTCACACTGTCACGTGCCCATGGTCTTGGAAAATACGGGCTTAACACTGCGTCCACAGTATGCCAATGGCGTGGCAATTAGGGATCTTACCTTTACCTTTACTTTTACCCTCTGTCTCAGCAGTTAAACCTTTCTCTCTGTTCCTCTTTTTTTTTAATAGAAAATTAGGTCCTTTTCTCAATTTCCCTTTTTCATCTTACTCAGTAGTTAGGTCTTTCTCTCTCACTCTCTCTCTCTCTCACACACACACACACACATTCTCACTAGGTAACACCTACAGTATTTTAATCTTCTCTCTAAATTTGTCTCTGTTTCTTTAGGCACATCATTCTATATCTTTTGTTTCTTTTTGTCCAACTGCCTCTTTCATTCTTCTCTCGCTGTGTCTCTCTCTGTGTCTATCTCTGTGTCTCTCTTTCTCTCTGTCTCTCTCTGTCTCTCTCTGTGTGTCTCTCTCTGTCTCTCTGTGTCTCTCTCTGTCTCTCTCTGTGTCTATCTCTGTGTCTCTCTCTCTATGTCTCTCTCTGTCTTTCTCTCTCTGTGTCTCTCTCTGTCTCTCTCTGTGTCTCTGTCTCTCTCTGTGTGTCTCTCTCTGTGTCTGTGTGTGTCTCTGTGTGTCTCTGTGTGTGTGTGTCTCTCTCTCTCTCTCTCTCTCTCTGTGCGTCTCTTTCATTGAGACAGTCCCACCCCTTCCATATAAGAAGCGTATTCAGTTTAATACCTCTCTTTATGCGACGGCATGATCTTCTTCTTCTTCTCCTTCTTCTTCTCCTCTTCTTCCTCCTTCTTCTGTCTGTGCAGTTTTACCTCACTGTACCTCTCAGTTGTTTGTCTCCGTCCATACCTGTATCTCCTCCCCCACGCTTACACTTTGTCAGTCCCCACACAAACGCCCCCACCACCCCACCTTTTCAACGCAAACAACACAGACCCAGGCAACACACACAACAGCCACGTTCATATCACACGACTGGTCTGACCGGTTGTTCTCCACCTTCACAATTTTTTCTGCCCAGGGTTAAATCTCTGGTCGAGCCGGTTTCAAAATAGGCGACAAGACCTGGCACTGCATGATCAAAATATTGAGGACTTTTTCTTAAGTGGAGCATATTTTTTTAAAAGATAAATTATTACCGACAATATTTGCTCATGTAGAAAGATAACCTGCTGTGGAGCTTTGAGGGAAGAAGTCCAGGGTTAAGTATAAAGGCTGACATGCGCAATGAATATGTTTTCCAGCTGAGCAGAGCAATACGATTTCATTTTTTTAATTTCCTTTCTTAAATCAAGAAATGCTGAGAGACAGCAATCTCCAAATCTGAGGTTAAATATCCTGTTCTCTCTGTGGGCCTGTCCAGAACGTTAGAGATTAAATTTATCCTGCCCGGTCTGGAATTTGAATATCTTTCTTTATTTCTTTATGTTTCCTTTCTTCCCTCCTGAAAGTGCAAAAGTATGCGCTCTTTAGGCTACTGCATGATCTCTTCTTCTTCTTCTTCTTCCTCCTCCTTCTTCTTCTTCCTTCTTCTTTTAACGCGGGCACTAATGAAGTCTCTAGAACAACAATGTTAAATATTTTTTTGGAAAACAACGCATAACATGAATTTAACATAAGCTGTACATTTGTTTTCTAGCCCATATTTTCATACTTTAAAAAAATTTTCTGTCCTCCGACATCAGCAAAACCTACACAAGAAATCTTTTCCATGAAAACGACGTGATCTAACCAACCTCATGCTCTTTCGCAGACATGGCTGGGATGTGTTCAGTACAGCCACACGCAGATCAAATACATGCTGGTCTTCAGATACATATAACTTTGCTCTCGTACAAACATGACCAAATTCTCCTTCAGATTTATCCAACTTTTCATATAGGTAAAATATTCCTTAAACTAGAAGGAGGAAACATCCTGGTCTTCAATCGATATGTTCTACCACAGTTTCTTTTCACTACCTTTTTGTCAAAGTTTTAAGAAACAAGCCAGTCTTCAGGAAATAGAAGGGGGTGGGGGTACCAAATAAAAAAAAATAACGATGGAATAAACGAGTACTAAAATGCTATATTGAACCTATCTTGTTATATGGAAGTGAATCATGGACAATAGGCAAGTCTGCACAAAAATCATTGGAAGCAGCAGAAATGTGGTTTATTAGAAGAATGTTGCGAATCCCCTGGACAGCAAAAATAACTAATGAAGAATGTAGGAGAAGAGCTGGAGAGACAAAAAACCTTGTCAAAAAGATAAGAGAGAGACAATGTACTTTCATAGGACATGCAATGAGAAGAGGGGGCATTGAAAATATTATAACAAGAGGAAAAATAGAAGGAAGAAGATCAAGAGGAAGACCAAGAGAAATGATACTGGACGGTCTGACGGGATGGTGTGAGAGGAGATCACCAACTGAGCTGATGGCATGCATGAAGGATCGCGTACTCTGGAGAAGCATAATAGTCAACGCCAGTCGGCACGGCACATGATGATGATGATGATGATGGAATAAAATAAACACTATTTAGAACGAGTGATATAACGAAAGAATAACATAAACACTGTTTAGAACGAGTGATATAACGAAAGAATAACATAAACACTGTTTAGAACGAGTGATATAACGAAAGAATAACATAAACACTGTTTAGAACGAGTGACATAACGAATCAATGACATAAACATTATTTTGAACAAGTAACATAACGAATAAAAAAAAAATAAAACAACTAAAGAGGTTGTTGATAAAAACAGACAGAGCTACAAAAATAAGATTTTTAAGGGCATGCATCTTTCCCATCACAACATATGCATATGAAACCTGGACACTTAACAAAACAGCTGAGAAACACATAAAAGCCTTGGAATGTAAATGCTACAGAAAAGTTCTTCAAATATCATGGACAATACCCGTCACCAAATCCTTATGTCACTCTTTCAGTATGGCTTTTATGTCACTCTTTCTCTACAGAACCTACGTCACTCTCTCGTTTTGTCACTTATTCAATATAGTATCTATGTTTTTTTTTCTTCATTAAGTCATTCTTTATAACTGATTCAGTATGGTTTTATGTAATTCTTTCTTTATGTCACTCGTTCCAAATAGTGTTTATGTCATTCTTTCGTTTTGTCAGTCAGTCATTTGCATGTCCCTTGCGGAACTTTGCCTCCATAACAGCTCTCATGTAGGCCTCTCGGTTGTAAGCAAGATGCACTGCTGCTGATGCATCCATTTGCAGATTATCAACGATGTCTTGCAGTCATCTTTGCCTTGGTCTTCCTCTTATTCTTTTTCCCATTAGGTACCCTTCCAAGACGGTCTTCTCTAAATTCTCATGGCGTTTAATATGTTCAAAATATTTAAGTTTTCTCTGTTTTATCCTCTTTACTAGTCAGCCTTCTTCAATATTAAGTTCCTGCAGTATGGATATATTTGTTTTTTTATATTTATGAAAAAAAATTAAAACTCATATTAGTGGCTCTACCTGTAGATATATGGTAGTTTTCTTTTATTAACTCCTTTCATCACTGATACCGTAACCACAACCCTAAAATTCTTTTATCATTGATAGCTTAACCCCATTCATTGATAGCCAAACCCTACATCTTAATTATCATTTATGTCCTAACCCTATATCTTCCTTATCACTGAAAACATATCCCTATATCTTCCTTACGACTTATATCCTAACCCTATATCTTGCTTTTTACTGATAAACTAATCCTACATCTTCCTTATCACTGATAACCTAACCCTATATCTTCCTTATGCCTGATAACCTAACGCTGTATCGTCCTTAACACTGATAGTCTAAACTTATATCTTCTTTACCACTGAAAAACTAACCCTATATCTTCCTTATCACTGATAACCTAATCCTGTATATTCCTTTACACTAATAACCTAACCATATATCTTCCTTATAGCCTAACCCTATATCTTTCTTATCACTGATAACCAAAACATATATCTTCCTTATCACTGATAACTTAACATTATATCTTCCTTTTCACTAATAACCTTAGCATGTATCTTCCTTTTCACTAATAACATAACCTTATATCTTGCTTATCATTGATAACCTAAAATTTCCTTATCACTGATAACATAACCCTTTATCTTTCTTGTCATTGATGGCCTAACCATATATTTTCCTTATCACTTATAACCTAACCCAGTATCTCTCTTACCACTGATAACATAACTCTATATCTCAATTACCACTGTTTGCCTAAAGTAAAAGTAAAAACCCTAACTCTAAAACTCCTTTATTACTGGTAGTCTAACACTAACATTAAAATTCCTTTATTATTGATAGCCTGACCCTACCTCTAAAACACCTTTACCACTGAAAGCCTAACCCTAACTCTAAAACTTCCTTACCACTGATAACCTAAGACTAACCCTAAAACTTCCTTATCACTGATAGCCTAAACCTAACTTAAGAAGTCACTTACCACTGATTTCTTAAAACTAACCTTAAACTCCATTACTACTGATAGTCTAACCCTAAATCTAAAACTCACTTACAGTTGATAGATTAAAAGTAACCCTAAAACTGTCTTACCACTGATAGCCTAAAACTAACCCTAAAATCCCCTTGCCACTGACAGCCTAAAACTAACATTAAAACTCCCTTTCTTCTGATAGCCCAGAACTAACCCTAAACTCCCTCACCACAGATAGTCTAAACTTAACCCTAAAACTCACTTACCACTCTCTCTCTCTCTCTCTCTCTCTCTCTGAACCTTAAGTGCCCAGGGCACATGGGGCTTCCGCAAGGGTTTTCCACAAATGGCTGTCCTTGGCTTTTTTTTCTGCTCTTGCCCAGGTGAGCCCTCTATTGCTCAACATCCTTTCTGATAGCCTAAAACTAACCCTAAAACTCCCTTACTACTAATAGCCTAAAACTAAACATAAAACACCCTTACATCTGATAGCCTAAAACTAACCCTAAAACTCCCATACTACTGATAGCCTAAAAGTAACCCTAACACTCCCTTACTACTCATAGCCTAAAACTAACCATAATCTAAACTTTAACTCTTGTTCTCTAAAACCAACACTGGTAGTGCTGGTAGATTTTGCATATCTTTGCAAATCAAAGCTCAGAGAGATATTTAGGTAAAGTCTAAAAACAAAATGAAAATTGGCACATTTCTGACCCAACTTTTAAATTACTGTATTTCTATCAATATATCAACATTTATTCTGGCAGAGTACGGGAAATACGGGACATAACCAAATAGTGAAAGAGACAGCACCTACAAAAATTAATAGATATAATACACAACACAAGCCATGAATGGGGACTTGAGATCAATGTCAAGAAGACCAAAGCAATGGTGTCCATCAACAAAAACCAGAAGCCACAGATGGATATAACCACAAACGAAGAGAGGGTGGAACAAGTGACAAATTACTGTTACCTAGGACATACAGTGACTGAAGATGGGAGATGTGAGATGGAGATAAAGAAAAGAATAGGAATGACGAAGCATACATTCAGCACCAAGAAGACAGTGTTGTTATCCATAAATCTGCCCATTAAAAACAAATGTAAGATTTGTGAAATGTTATATCTGCTCTGTTTTACTGTGTGGAGAAGAAACCTTGATTCTAAGCAAAAAGATGGAGAGAAAGATTAATACAGCAGAAATGTGGTTCTACAGAAAACTAGGTTATATAAAATGGAAAATGAAAAGAATAAATGCACAAGTTTTAGAACAGCTCCAGGTGCAATGTGAACTTCTCAAAGAAATAATGATCGAGGAAACTAGATACGTTGTCCATATCAAAGGACATAACAACATACTGAAGACCATACTAGAAGGAAAGGTGAAAGGAAAAAGAGCAAGAGGAAGACAGAGATGTAGATGGGAAGATTCGAGAATGGACAGGATACAGCCTGTCTGAGTGCGGAATCAAGGCCAGGGAGATTCATTACCACCAACCTTCGTTCTAGGGAAGGCACATGATGATGATGACGACGAAAGAGTTAATAATAAACCACTGAACGACGTATAGTATTTCTGATGTAATCGTACTGGTTAAACGAATTGTGTCTGTAATCATAAAACCTCTATATTAAAACCGTATGAATGTTTCGTTGACTATTTTCATTTAATCTCGACACTTAATATGCATGGTCCCTAGGTCAGGACGACTTGGGTCATTATGTCACAGCTACCTAAACATTCGGGAAGTCAGGGTTAAACCAGTGTCCTCTTAACCAGGAAAATACAGCGTCCAATAACTGGACCGCATTTATACTTCGCCGCTGAATAGTTCAAGTTTCAAATGTTCTAGGATTACGATCGATGTACTTCTTAAAAGTCTGTGCTATGTATTTGAACGAAGATCTCCACATAAAGACTTGCATTCTAGATCCTTCTTATATGTTAGATCTGGAAAGGCTTAAATATCTCATTGGATTTCACTCCTTTGATAGCATAGGCTAATGATAAAGGCTGTCTTCATGATAAAGGGCAGAATATCAGGCGGGTTTGCGTGCCAATTCTTAACCCTTTTCAAATAAAGATCAATCAGCCAGTCAATCAATCTCCAGTCATCCCTGTTCATGCATTTATTCTCTACTTCCTTCCATGTGTATCCCTCGTTGCTGAGCACTGTCATAATTTATTTTCTCCAAATAAGTCTAGGTCTTCCTCGTTTTCTATTTCCTCGAGGATCCCATGTCAGTGCCTGTCTTGCTATGCTGGTGTCGGGTTTCCTCAGAGTGTGGCCAATCCACCTCCATTTCTTTGACATGAAAGCTTAAATATGCTTTATAACAATTTTTTTTAAAAATAGCCTGGGAATATACAGAACATACCTTACAACGTGCTTTGTTTTTATTCACCATCATCACCCTCTTCAATCTCCCTGGATCTGTGAGTTGGTGATCTGTGCAGCCGATGGTGTGAGGATGTTGAGGCACATAATTATGTCGGCTTGGGAGAGAGTTATTGTGGCTATTTTTTTTTTAGTCCATGAATTGAGCTAAAAATCGGGCGGGAGGGGGTGGTATGCAATACTTCTTTAACAGACTCCACCACCATGTGGACTAATGCAATCGCTGCCCTTTAGCCACACCAGGCCTGTTAATGGGGAAAGGTGGGGCAGGTTTATGGTCAGCTGTGGTTCGCCAACGCTGAAGCTAGGACGGCAGCTATAAATAGCAGCTGGCAGACAAATGGGACAGCGTCTACGATCCCTATAAGCTGCTCAAGCAAAAGCTTTGGCATGGACAGAATATCCTTTATAAGGCGTTGAAACTTAATTATAATCAGCTGTAACATTCATTTGCTATATGAAACTTTTTGTTAGCGGGGTAAAGGTATCTCTTACCAAAAGAGAAGTAAGACGCCTCCTTACCTCCCTTAGTCTACGGGACACCCTTGGGCAAGGTGGAATATCCGTATACCCCCCCCCCCCCCGATAAGGGTGACGTGAGGCAATGGGAGCAGGTTGTGGTTAAGACAATAAAAATTGAAGGTTATAAAATACCAGAGATTAGATATGTTGGTGATACAGTATTACTGTCCACAACACAAAAAGTAATAGAAAAACTGCGTTAGTCTGTAAGAAAAATGAAGACCAAAAACTCCATCTTAATTTGAAGAAAACTAAATTGATGACAACTAATATATAAGGCAGCTGAAATATATATATATATATGTATATATGTACATATATATCAGGAAAAACTGGAAGAGGTGGAGAGTTTTGAATGTATTGGATCATTACTACCTAATAATGCAGATACAAAAAGGGAAATTAACAGTAGAACATATATCTCTTTTAAAATAAGCTGTGGAGAGGAACAGATAGAACTGCAAAAATAAGATTTTTAAGATCATGCATCTTTCCCATCGCAACATATGCCTATGAGACCTGGACACTTAACAAAACAGACGAGAAACACATAAATGCCTTTGAATGTAAATGCTACAGAAGAGTTCTTCAAATATCATGGACACAAAAAAGAACAAATATTTCCATACTATAAGAACTTAATATTGAATAAGGTGGGCTAGTAAAGAGGATTAAACAGAGAAAACCTAAATATTTTGGACATATTAGACGTCATGATAATTTAGAGAAGACAGTCTTGGAAGGGTACATAATGTGATAAAGAAAGAGAGGAAGACATTTAAATGACTGAATGAGAACACCAGAACGAATTGTTTCCCCCTGATAGTGAACAACTGATAAAACAGTTTCACAAAATGAAGACTACGTCAGAGAATCCTTTGACACTGAAAGAATTGTGGAACATCAAGACCGGCTTGTCTATGAAAACTCTGAACATAAAAAAACAGTGCGAGGAAATGTTTGAAAAGAAAAAGTAAATCGTTTCATCCACCCACTTTCCCAGCCCACTCGTCGAACTCAATGAGAAGACCAGGGATCCCTGTCTTGGATAAATAGCAACACAGGAACGCCTTTTAACAGTTTGACTTGGTACTGAAAGGAACCATACCTACACAGAGACCAATGAAAGGAAACGAAAGTTGATATTTAATCAAACATTCTCTCTTATGATGTCAGTGGTTTCCAGCTTTTTCTAAGTCAGGGACCATTGAAATTGATGGTATTTAGCAACGTTTTCCTTTCTTCTCCTCCCTCCCCCACCACTACAATAAAACCTCTCTCACGTACACACACACCCTCACACACATACGTCTCTAATACATCAATAATCTGTACATAATTTTGACTCTACGCCGACGTTGTACATGTTCCACTGGGCCTCCATGTTGGTAACGCCCTAGCAGTATCAGAAAGACTAGGCTAAGGTTACCTGACAAGAGATCATGGGCGTTGAGAGAGGTGTCATCTTGATGAGCCGCAAAAGGGAAAGACCAAAACTCTCCTCCTTGCTGTGATCTCTGGTGACAATAAATGTCACAACAGAGTGATGAAGTAGGCGAAAATTCAACGCCACCTACCCCGTAATGGACAATGTCTTCTTAGTGAAAGGCCTTATTTCTGATTTGTGTTGGAAGATCATCGACCCCGTCTTGTTGTGAGATCTTCGGAGACACAAGGGAAGCTGTAGCAGGACGGGAGATAACTGAGTTTTTTTTCATCCACAGAAAGGGAATTTCTCGCCTTATGATTTTTATTTTGAACGTCCGGGTAAGGGTAGAGATCCTTCCAGAAGGTCACGTGGTTTGTGAATCAAGTGACTGGGGATAGTGGGAAGAAAGCTGAGTGAGTTAATCACTGTTTGGATGTGTACCTGAGTGGATGGTTTTCTTGATGTCTCTGTCGAGAAAATGGACGTTTATATCTGTTCTGGAGTTTTGCAAGTATGAATGGGCTGGCGATATGCCAGGGCAAACCTGCCGGCGGTCAGATTATCGTCATCATCATCTGCATTTTCATCCATTCCATCAATAAATCCTCATGTCAAGTGTTATGCAGGACTGGCTTGACTTCCGTATCAGTATGTTGCTAACCTTAGGCTTGAAAGATCCTGGAAGTGAAAGATGGCTGGAGACAATGATTAACTAATCCAGAAACACTAAGTTGATGGTTGGACTCAGTGAATAACTAATCCAAAAAAGTGAGGTTAATGACTGGAGACAGTGATTAACTAATAAAGTAACACTCAGAAAACACGGCTTCATGACAATGTACAAGTTAGAATCATTGTGCGCATCAAGGCACAACACCGGCTTAATGAATGCCCCAATAACACAGTAAAGGCAGAGGCACACACACGTCTACAAGGCCATGAGTCAAATTTTTTTCCATCGTCATCATCATTATCATTATCAGCTCCCGTGTCATTAGCTAGACTGAACACCTTGCTCTCAGGGCACAGAGGAATAGATGTAGACAAAGTACAGGGCACAAAACAGCTGGGGCATGGTCTGTACCGAGAGAAGTTTTCATCCATCTTAAGCTTCCCCACTGAAAAACGGATCAGAATCCAACAGACGAAGCATTTTATGGTTCGGATAAAGATGATGCCACGTATGACAACATGTCGTCTTCAACTTCTGAGCTTGCTGGTGCTGAGACCTCCTCTGATGACACACCAGAGGAATATGAAAGGAGGATGGTTGAGCAGAAAGAGGAATTGGAGAATGGCGAGTCTGAGATAGCAATGCTTCGTCAGGTGCTGGGCAGCAAGGTCCGACGATCAAGTGAACTGAAGCGAAGTCTGGGCATCTCACCATTCCAGGAGTTCAAACAAGAGGGGCCTCCAACAGATTAAGAGCTCAGACTCATGCCAGAAGACGAATGACACTTTACATCACTTGAATGAAAACATATCGCAGACCGAGGCTTATCAGAAGACTTCAACTGCTGTGAAGATAGCCACAGAAAAAGCTTCCAGCGCCATCAGCAGCATGGGTCAGACTGTGGCCAGGAAAATGGGTGGTATTTAGAATTCTCAGACATTCAAGTCGTTTTATGAAAAGGTGCACAGTACATATGCAAATATATAGTCTACATGTATGTAAAGTTACTTGAAGTCTCTCTTCAAATGAAATAGATTAAGCTTTCCGACATGGGAGTGCCTCATCTGCTGAACCTGCAGAAGATGCTTCCAGCATGGAGCAAGTCATCCTTGTACAAACAAAATCCTGAGTAATTTCTTCAGTTTGATTTTCATTAAAACGATTGCTTACTTGATAAAAAAAAAATTATATAAAACATAAAGTAGATTACAGTCTCTTCTTCTTCCTCTTCTTCGTTCGCATTGTCTGTCTATATCTGCAGTCCTGTCTCTTGGATAAATTTCACTGTTTTTTGTAATTTATGTATGGAACCGTAGAGCTTATCTTCTTTAGTGGTTTCACTGGGCCAGTAATTATTTCTCAGTGTCTCATAGTTGGTGCAGTTCCGGAGGATATGTTCCACAGTCTGGGGCACCTGGCCACATGTACATAGATTAGAAGTACCAATCTTAAACTTTGTATACATATGACTTCGGAGTCGGCTGTTAGATTACAGTAAATTGTGGGATGGCAGTTGTTTTTTTATTGTATAATATCATTTACATCTCTCTCTCTCTCTCACTCTCTCTCTCTCTTTCTCTCTCTGAACCTTAAGTGCCCAAGGTACATGGGGCTTCTGCAACGGTTTTCCACAAACGTCTGCCCTTTGCGTTTTTCCACTCTTGCCCAAGTGAGCCCTCTATTGCTCAATATCGTCTCTTTTTTTCTTCCCCATGTCTCCTTTAGTCTACCCTTACTTCTGTTCACCTGTGGTGTCCATTTTAGTGTTATTTTTGGCAGTGAGTCATCAGTCATCCAGATCACATGTCCCAGCCATCGCCAGCGTCTTTCCTCAATTATTGTTGTCAGTGGCTTCATCTCCATTTCTGACAAAAAGATGTTATTTCTTATGGTACTTGGCCAAATTATTCTTCTAATTTTTCATAAACATTTAGTCTGGAAAGAATTCATCTTGTTTTATATAGTTTTGGTGATTTTCCAGCATTCAATTCCATAGAACATTACTCTTAAATATCCTGATTTTCATCTTCTTGCTTAGTTTTTTAGATTGCCATGCAGTCTGTAGCATTACAAAAGCCTGGTTTGCTCTAGTAAGTCTGCTTTTGATGTCCTCTGTGGTGTCTGAATCTTCTACTACTCTACTACCTAGATATACAGATTTGTTGACCTCCTCCACTAGCTTGTTATCTACTCTCAGTACATTTCTTTTGTTCACATTTTGCTTCATTAACTTTGTCTTTCCTACATTGATCTTTAATCCTATATTGTTACCATTCTGAGTTAGCTTGTTTATTTTATCTTGCTTATCTTTTTTATGTACGTATTGTTAGATTATTTGTTACATGGCCTGCCTTGATTTGGGGAGAATTTGTCTTTGTTCGACTTGGGGAGAATTTGTCTTTGTTTCCCAAGACAAGACAGTTTCTTGTATTAGTGGTGTTGATTATAGTCATTATCCAGACACGAGTCACAAATAGTAATCAGTATTCTGTTTTAAGTATATTGCTCATTTATAATTGATAGATTACTGATGTGTTTAAATATTTTCCTACTGTAGGCCACATATTAATGAGTGTTCATTATGTTTCTTTATATAATCATTATAACTGTAATTTCTGGCCAAGATGTAAGGAATTTTTTTAAAAACCACACACATGCTGTAGAGATGAAAAAAATGTTTACCGGTATCCGTTTTTTTTTCACCGTTTATACCCAAGTTAATATAAAAACATACAGTATAATGAGCCATTTAAACTATCAAACTTGACACGGCCGTACAGCCGTAAACATTACATCGTATATCTAAGAAATTTGCCACCATTGATTATCCTGATATTTTAAGCCCGCCTTGTAAAAGCTTATACGCCCACCCAAAAGAAAAAGGATAATAAAAAAAAAAAGTGTCATATTTATTTATTTAGCATAAGATAATGGAACTCTTACTTGACAGTGCAATGTAACACAATGAGTACATTTTGGGGGTTATTTCTACATGAAAGTGTTCCTGATGTTTACAAACACTATTGAAGCTATCAGCGCCAGTGGTCGTGGAGTGGTTGAAGCAGTTTTCTTATTTCACAGTAGCGGCTGCTCTTTCCAGCACTTCAGCAGGACGAAAATGTTATCCCTTAATTATCTGCTCTCCATTCTTTTTTACAAGGCGTAAACAAGACTTATAAAACATTGCAATATATTGATTACATAATTAATATGGTTTGTTACTGTTCGACTTTTTTCTCTCTTCTGTTTAAAACTTCTGATAGAATATTTTTATGCCAGGGTAAATTATTTTTCGTCTTCTAATCCTCTACACAAAAAGAACAAATATGTCAATACTACAAGAAGATTGTATTGAAGAAGGCTGGCTAGTAAAGAAGATTAAAGAGAGAAAACTTAAATATTTTGGACACATTAAACGTTATGATAATCTAGAGAAAACCGTCTTGGAAGGGTACATAATGGGGGAAAGAAAGAGAGGAAGACCAAGGCGAAGATGGATGCAAGACACCGTTGATGATCTGCAAATTGATGCATCAGCAGCAGGCCATCTTGCTCAGAACCGAGAGTCCTACAGGAGAGCTGTTATGGAGGCAAATTTCCGCAAGGGACATGCAAATAAATGAATGACTCCCTGCTTTTCTCGTTTTGTCTACGGAGCCCCTTCTGTATCCACTACACCCTCTGTATCCACTACACCATCTATATCCACTACACCCTCTGTATCCACTACACCCTCTGTATCCACTACACCATCTATATCCACTACACCCTCTGTATCCACTACACCCTCTGTATCCACTACACCCTCTGTATCCACTACACCCTCTGTATCCACTACACCATCTATATCCACTACACCCTCTGTATCCACTACACCCTCTATATCCACTACACCCTCTGTATCCACTACACCCTCTGTATCCACTACACCCTCTATATCCACTACACCCTCTGTATCCACTACACCCTCTGCCCCAGTTAACAGTCCGTAACCACTCTTCGGCTTTTTTGCCCTCGAGCGATGCATGGGTTGCAAGCCCTCCCTGCCTCATTTTTCTTTGGGAAATATATGTAACATAATTTAATAACTTGAATTAATAAGCAGTTTTATTCCCTTACGTAACGTGCCCTTTTCAGAAGGTTGTCCCTCGCACAGCCTCCCTGAATGTAACACGATCTTGCGAAAGTTGACCGGCGTCTCGCAGTGACACATTTAGACTTTCCGTGAAGTCCTGAGTCCATTTACTACGAGGTCGTCCCTTGTCTCTTTTGCCGGCCACTTTGCCTTCTGTATACTATCAACCTCTCCAAGCTGTTGTGTCTCTTGATGTGGCCGAAGTATCTCAGCTTTCTAATTTTTATGGTGTTAACGAATATTTTCTGCGATACCTAATCCCCAATCAGTATCTCTGAATTTGATTTTCGTTCTATCCATGATATTCTAAGTGCCATTCTGTAACATTTCATTTCAAACGCTGTTATTCTTTTTTTCTATTGTCAGTGTTTCACATCCATATTCTGCCACTGGGAATATGTAAGCTGTTAGTAAACATAACTTTGTTTTCTTGTTGCTATCTTGCCACATACTCTTCATTTGTGAAAGTTTCTGCTACGCAACTACAATTCTTCTTTTGATTTCCACTGTGCAGTAGCCATTGTTGGTGATGATTGAACCTAGGTATTCAAATTTATTTACGTCTTCAAACTCTTGATGGTCCAGTGTAATTTTGTGCCTGCTTCTCATTATCTCACTTATCATAAGCAGTATGTTTCACGTATATATTATCCTAAATATAATTACAAATTGCTTTTTTTTAAATCCTCTGGCAAGAGCCTCCAGTGTATACAAAACTGAAAGTGGTTAAGACTTCAAAGTTTATGATGAATTCAGCGAAACATTTTAAGCAATGATTTTTTTCTTCTTGGAATCAGTGACAGGAATAAACAGTCTAAATATAACATAAATTGTGTGGTAAGTCTGCACTTTTTACAACTGAACACGAAAGAGTTAAAAAAGAAAAAAAAAGTTCATTTCTTAGAAAACAAAACAAACTTTTATATAATGTTTAAATTTATAACTATATTAATTTAAATTATATAATTCTTCAGATAATTCAATTTTTTTTTTTTTAATTTAATGCAAATTAGAACGAGGATCAGAATTAAACTTTACTAATCTTGCAATGTTTCTGTTTACTAACGTGTAAAATTAGATATAAAACCTGTAGCTACGTCATAACTAAAAATCCTATGCCGAAGACGTCGTTTGAAAGTGACCTACTTTATTTCGAGGACTTTCCTTTTCACAGTCATTAAACATTGGTAAGATCTTACCTGGGGGGGACTTCGATAAAGTGAGCGTTGGAGGTCGTTGAGAATTTACCATTAAAGTCTTACGACGGTTGCCCAATAGACGTTCTTATATTCGCCCAGTTTGCCCCCCTGAAAGCATAAACTTTGGTTTCGTTTTAATAGATGAACGCAAACCCCATTTGTCCTCTGGCCAGTCCAGTCAAAGGCTTCCATTCGGGTTTTTTTTCTTTATTTACTCTCGTTATCGACGCTAGAGGGAATTACCGTAAGACTTATGAAAGTACGCGCACTGATCACAGAGTGCTTTTCCGTTCTTTTTTTCTGTGCGTTAAGGCAGTGGTTTTCAACCCTTTTTTTTTCCTCATTAACCCTTTTCACTTGTAATTTCCTCACTCACTCTTCCAGGATAGCCTGATTCAAAAGGCACATCTGTTTGTAGGAAAATCAATATTCAAACAGTCAGAGTGGATCTAATTCTCTCCCCCCCCCATTACCCCAGCGGGCAATTCTTGTATTATCTGCGTGTATGTTAAGTTCTTTGTAAGCTGAGTACGGCTGGCCACATACACATCTTTGTAAAGCTAAACGAATAAAACGGCTATATCTACGTGCCTGTTCTAGTTTGTGAACATTCGATTTTAAAATAGTATTACAAAGGTTGGCGGTTCGGATCTCGATAATGGTGCGCCAATGAACCGGCTGTAGAAATGGGTACCTCGTTCATGCTGGAAGAAGCAAAGAAAGGCGATCAGGCGAGATACAGACCGATCAAGGAAAATATGATGAGCATAAAATTGGTGTAAAAAAATGTATGAGGACTTCAGCATGCATTTCTTTGTCTGGCACAAGGGCTCCATCGGTGTAAACAGTTTTATAACCTCTGTGTTATTGTTGACCTCTAAAGAGCAGGTTTTTCAAAGTTAAACCCCCTTCTATGATGCACTCTCCAGTACTATTTCGAGGTTGATTGCTCTTTCCTTAAAGATGTTTTGATGAACATATTTTAACACCTTACATCTAGTTCAGCTGAATGAGTTTTCTTTGAAAGAATGAAGCGATGCATGTTCCTAACTCCGTTGTGCACAGAAGCTGCTGAAATACCTAACGTGGTCGATACACAAAGATTCGAAAAGGTGTAATTGCGTCGAAAATATTTTTAACTACGCAACACAGTTTCAGAATTCAAGTTTGTCAACTTGTCCAAACCTTTACAAACCCGGTTTTTCTTTTCTAACTTGAAGGTCCACTGCCAAATTTTGAATCGTGCTTTTTCTTTAGATATTATTTTTTCTTTAAGCTGTATGGAAGTAGAGGAGAGATCGTGCTGTCTGAGGAAACTTGATGGTGCTGTATGGTTCGGGTTTAAAAAAAAAAAAGGATAGAAAGAGTGAGGAAAAGGCAGGGAAACAAGAATGGCAAAAAGTTAGATGAGCACGCAGAAATACATAACATTCAATAATTCAATAATCCAGTATTTCAGCAAACGCCTTTTTCAACAAAAACACAACAGATTAAAAACACGAAAAATACATGAAAAATAAAAACACGTATTTTTGTTTTTGGTATTCTCCAAATAATATTACTTAATATTGAAGAAAGTTGGCTTTGTAAACAAAGAAAACCTAAATATTTTGGACGCATTAAATCACAGTAGAATTTAGAGAAGACCGTCTTGGAAAGGTACTTAATGGGAAAAAGAAGGAGAGGAAGACCAAGGCGAAGATGGCTGCAAGACATCGTTGATAATCTGCACATGGGTGCATCAGCAGTAGAGCATCTTGCTTGCAACCGAGAGGTCTAAAGGAGAACTGTTAGGGAAGCAAAGTTCCGCAAGGGACATGCTAATGACTGACTGGTATTCTCCTTGTAAGTAAGACGGGCACACAAGGCTAAGCGGTTGCTCTTCCTACCTGATTAGGGTTCAAGTTACAGACCTTTTTCTAGTATATTTCTTCTTCACTCTCTCATTTTTATTCTGCTTTTGCCTTCATTTTCTCGAGGCCAATTGCATGTAAACAACAAAAGAAATAAACAAGAAATTAGGCTTTTTGAAAACAAATCAACATCATCATCATCATCATCGTCATCATCATCATCGCCTTTCACTCTCTTGAGAGCATATTCCACGGATAAAGGCTCTCCAGTCATCCCTATTCTTCGATTTATTCTCTGCTTCCTTCCATGTGTATCCCTTGTTCTGAGCACTGTCATAATTTCTCTTCTCCATGTAAGTCTAGGTCTTCCTCGTTTTCTATATCCTTGAGGATTCCATGTCAGTGCCTGTCTTGTTATGTTGATGTCGGGTTTCCTCGGAGTGTGGCCAATCCACCTCTGCATCCTAGACATGATTTGTAGGTTCATAGGTTCTTGTCTTGTATTTTCCCAGGCCTCCTCGTTCCTGACCTTGTCCTGCCATTTAATATTTAAAATACTCATCAAGCAGTAGTTCATGAATGTTTGTATCCTCTGTTGTGTTGTCTTGGTCATAACCCATGTCACTGATCCGTACAGTAGGATAGTCTTTACGTGTGTATTGTAAAGTCTAAGTTTGGTTCTTGTTTTGATGTTCTTACACGACCATAGTTTGTTAAGTTGAATAAATGCTGTCCTGGTCTTGGTTATTCTAGCTTTAACATCCTTTTCCGTTCCCCCATATGTATCCACTATGCTGCCTAAATATGTGAAATACTCTACTTCCTCAGTTGGCATTCCCTCAGTTACTATGAGGCTATTGGTTGCACTATTACTTTTCATTATCTTTGTTTTTTTTTTCTTTTTTTTTGGCTGTTAATATATAGTCCCAGTTTATCTGAATTCTTGCTTAAGATCTGAAGTTTCTCTTGCATTTGTGTGCGGATGTGTGCCAGAAGTGCCATATCATCTGCAAAGTCAAGGTCTTCCAGTTGGTTCCACAGTGTCCATTGTATCCCATTTCTTTTTCTTTGTGTTGTAGTTTTCATGATCCAGTCAAATGCTAGAAGAAATATGAATGGTGACAGCAAACATCCGTGCCGCACGCCTGTTTCCACGTTAAAACTTTCTGTGAGAGTTCCTCCATGCACAATTCTGCAAGTTGTTCATTCATATACGGTCTTTATAAGCTTTGTTATCTTGGCTGGGATACCATAGTGTTCCAGTAGTTTCCATAGCATTCTATAATCTAAACTATCGAATGCTTTCTCATAATTATTGAATGTAACTAACAGTTCCACTCCATTAACTGTTTTACTGTTATTCGCATTGTAGCAATGTGGTCAGTACAGGATCTTCCTTGCCTGAATCCTGCTTGCTCTTCTCTTAGTTTACTATCTACTGATGTTTTATTTTTATTTACAAAATCCTGCTGAAGAACTAGAAAACAAATACCTAAGGAAAATACTCGTTATAAAGTGGAACAAATTCAAGAACAAGGCAGAGAAAAGGCTGATGAGTGAGCAAACAACAACCTGTCTCATTTGTGATCAGAAATAGGAGATGGACATATGTAGGCCATGTGATCAGAAGGAACAATCAGAGAGTCCCAAAACAAGCTATCAAGTGGAACACAAAAGGCTGAAAAAAAGGAGGTGGACCACATGAAACTCTAAAGAGGACATTGTTAAGAGAGGCCAAACTAGTAGGCATAAAATCCCTTAATGAGGTTGAAAAGCTTGCCGAAAAACAAGAAAATTTGGCAAACTACAACGCAAGCACTATGTGACGTTTAACGGCACGGAAAGGATGTGAGACACAATAATTAGTGTGTGAGCATATAATTATACACGAAGCCACTGCAGTAAAGCTGTGATATCAAAATGTAAAAACCAGGAAGATGTTAGAAACAGCTTTATTTCACAGTTGTGACTTTTCTGGAAGTTCAGTTATGTGAAACCTACACCGGCAGACTTCCAGAATTCTATAAAAGTTACATCAATTATGGCATTGGAATCACAAGTATGCCAAAGGACGTACGAAAAAAATATAGTTAGATTCACCAATTAGCTTAAAAAGAACATAAAATTCACTTTGAAATTTCTGACAACTCTATCAACTTATTGGACATCAAAATATATATTGACACAGACAGGCTTGTCACCTCTCTATTTTACAAGCCCACCGACAGCTACGCCTATTTATTTTACACCTCCTCTCATCCTGAAGCTTGTAAGAACTCCATCCCATACTCCCAACTCCTCCGTCTTCGAAGCCTATGACAAGATAACTTGGACTATATAGATCAGTCCAACAAATTATTAATTTTTTTTTTCCTTATCGTCACTACCCAGAAAATGTCCTTCGGAAAGCATTCAACTGCATACAACTAGTGAGCCGCAAAGAAGCATTCAGAAAAGAAACTGTTGCCCCATCTGACAGAGTTGTAGAAGTACATTGGAATAAGCACAAAGTGATCGGAAAAATCCGATCCTCTTGTCTTCGCTAGAACGACACTAGAATTAGCAGATAATATTAAGAGCAGACGATATTGGAAGCAGACAGCTTAACTAGTAGACGACTTGACTAGCAGAAGACATTAGGAGATGAGGGGAAGAAACGGCTAGGACAGACGTGATAGAAGTTTGGATCAGAGTAGAATTTTTATGATAGGACTGTGATCAGTGTGAAACTATGTAGAATAGCTTGAAGTGATTTAGTCTGGTCAGCTTGACCAAGATGTTTGTGCTAGCTGTTATGGTAGCACTGTTGAGATTTATTAGGACCAGTGGTTCGAAAAATTTGTGTGCAACTTTTGTGGAAATTCAGTGGCATGTTCATGACATTCAGTAAGTTGTACTTTTGTTATCATGTTGTTAGACTGCTGTTTGTCTGGGTGTGAATGTAGATCACCCATTTCCCATATAGCAAACGTCTGTCTTGTAGGGAGTGGAGCCTAACTGTACTTATTGTTTAACATTCTTCACCTCATGTTACCTTATCATTAGTACTCATTAATAACACTTGTTTTTGTACTTCACATCTTGTCAAGTCACTACACGATATAACTTGTAGTTTTGTCTCGGAAATGTCAGAGGTTTTCATACTGTGCTGCTGTGATCTAAGTTGGAGTCGTGTGCCTGGGTGTGTTTGTTTCCCTGCGTATATCAAAATAACAATTGCTTATACTATCAGATTCAACAGTCAAATTGACTATAACTTACTCCACTTAAAATAAAAAAGCAGTAGCACACACAATCTCTGTAACTTGTCATCACTTAAAAGTAGTGATACTACTTCATTTCGTGCCTTGACCGGCGCTTTCCTTTACAGCCGACATAATACCTCTTTGTCACGGCATTCATCTTCGTTAGCTGCAGCTTCTTCTACGGTCAGCATAATATTTCTATCAGCTAGGGCTGAAATTAGTCCTTCTTTACTGTCTGCATGATTTACTAGTGCCTTGTTTGGCCCTTTCTATTAGTGCCAACTGCAAGCTTCTGCTAGTTGCTATACACTCTTTGTTATATAGCATCTTGTATTTTGCACTGTCGCCCTCTGTGATAGCTTGTACTTGTTATGTCAGCTAGTGCTTGTGTGTAACTGTGCAGTCAGTTACTGGATGTTTAGCTGTATGCAGTGAAGCTCATTTGGGATAGAGTAGGCTTAGCTAGAAATGGTTCACCAGTTGTATGCAGTTAGCTTAGGAGTTGTTAGGAATTAGTTAGTTCAACGGTTAGTCAGTTAGTGTTCGCATTTTGGCCGGCAATTTCACGTCAGGGTCCTCAGCTGTGAGAGTTGAAGGAAAAGATTTTCTAGTAGGTTTAGAAATGGTGGTGTGTTCATTCAGGTTTCTTATTTAGTTGCCAACATGTCGATCAAGGCCATTCCCACCAGAAGTTTGAGGCACCTCTAGCTCCCTGGCTCTGTGCAGTGCAGTTGATTCTGAACCTGTATGTTGTGAGAACCATACCTGTACCTGCAGACCGGACTTGTGTGAGACTGATCTTCAAACTGTATGTTGTGAGAACCATACCTGTACCTGCAGACCGGACTTGTGTGAGACTGATCTTCAGCCTGTATGTTGTGAGAACCATACCTGTACCTGCAGACCTGACTTGTGAGAGACTGATCTTCAGCCTGTATGTTGTGAGAACCATACCTGTACCTGCAGACCGGGCTTGTGAGAGACTGATCTTCAGCCTTTATGCTATGAAGAACCAGAGGTACGTGTTACATCATATATCATCACTCTCAGCGCAGACTAGGAGAGCTAGCATTATTATAAACTTTGTATTTCGTTTCGTCTAAATTCCAGTTGCTGTACATCCAAGTTATTATTGACATTTTTGTCACGGAATATTCAAGTTGGGAACAGTATTTTATTTTTTACACAAAACAGTTGGTATCATCAGCTCCCGAGATGTCCTCCTTACTCATGGATTATAGAACAGCGCCAGTTTTGTGTTCGGACATTGAAAATTGAGGGACATTGTTAGTTCATCTGTGTGATATAAGTTCGTCAGCTTACTGTATAGGAGTGAACATTTTTTTAGATTGACAGTCGTTGATGTGCTCTTTATTTGTGGTGTAGAATCAAGAACATTTTAGATTCAGTGATATTTGGAATAGATATCTTAGGAAATTCTTTTCCAGTGATATTTGTGTGGACATTTAGAACATTCCATTTTCAAGTTACATATATTGCTATGTTTTTTTCAGGAATAATTATTACTGTTTTGCTGATATCTCATATACTTTACATTTTCATATGCATTGCATTGTATCTCACACTGAGATTACATTGCATTGACTTTTTTTTTACACTGAGATTGGATTGCATTGTTGCTGATATCAAGTTATTTCTGGTATAGTGTAAACTAATGGTTGCTCTGAGTGAGGAAGCACGATGGCTTCAGCTCCATCCACGTTCGATTTGCCGGGATTATTACAGAGTTCCCTGTTCCAAGTCAGCAATGACTTGAAGTTCAACCACATAAAGTCAACTGTAGAGAGGTTCGACGGGGACCCAGCAAAGTTAAAGCAGAGGCTGGAGGAGCTTAATACACTCATGCAGGTCAAAGATGCTGATCTGCCAACTAAAAAAGAACCTGATGTACCTGCGCACCACAAGTTCAATGGCAGAGTTTGTTAAGCAGCGCCTCTATCTTCCGGATTCCTGGGAGGAGTTTGTATCTGTTCTTTTGGCACGATATGGTGTGTTACAGACCCCCCAGGAGGCCTGGCACATGTTGGCCTCCATTCGCCAGACTCCGGAAGAGTCAGTGCAAGCATTGGCTGACCGAATCAGCGAGGCAGCCAAAGTTGCTTACTCTGCAGCGGAATTGGTTTCTCCGCTGGCTCAGAGGCAACTAGTGCAGTCATTCTTCGATGCACTACTCCCAAGAGGCTTAAAAACAAAGTTACTAAGAGACAAGCCAGATACTTTTATGAAAGCTATTGACAGTGCCTTAGAATAGCGTAGTTTAACTAAGTCGGTGAACCTTAGTTGTGGTTCCCGGCAGGGTCCTTTTACATGTTCTCAGCCTATAAATCAGATGGCGGCAGTAAATGAGACCTCATGTCCTGTTTCTCAGAGAGTGCAGCTGGATTCGCGTCAAAAAAAAAGTCGACAGGTCTATCTCCACAAAGAGAAGAAGGTAGGGTCGACTATCAGAGGTCGAACACAGGAAGAAACAAACCTGTTTCTACATTATCACAGGAGAACAGGACATGCTTTAGCTGTGGAAGAAATAGCCACATTGCCAGATTGTGTAGGCAGCAGCCTAGAAATAGCCAGCCACGGTTAAACTAACAAATAGGCGCACTGTGAGCTATTGTGCGAACAAAAGAGTTTTTACACCGTCTATGTCTGCCACACAATCCGTTTCATTTTCGTATGCTACACCACTTCTCTCGGTGGCTGCGAATCCCCCTACTCCAACTTCTGTCCTTGTTTCTATTGGGTCTTGTAGAGGTAGGGCGTTATTAGACAGAGGAGCCAGTGTCTGTATCATCAAGCATTCTGTGTACAGATCCTTACCTTCGGCTCCTAAACTCTTGCCTGTTAGAGTTACTCTGCAGATTGTCACTGCAGGTTCCATGAGAGTAATTGGCAGAGTTTACCTACCCATTTCTGTTTCTGGTGTTACTGTTTCTCATTGCTTCCATGTGGTTCGTAACATGAACCGTTCCGCCATTCTTGGGCGTGATTTTCTGTCTTGATCTTGTGCTGTCATAGATTATACATCTAACACTTTCAACATTCATAACAAGAAAATTCCATTAGAGTTAGACGGACACATTGCCTCTATGCTTTGGGTTCAGCTTTCTTCTCTTCTTTCTCCCCGTTCTGTGAATCTAATTCCCTTGAAACTGAAGGCCCAACCATATTTCCCACCTTGAAATTCTTATATTGTGCAGGGTATAGAGACGCCTTTCTTACTGTCATAAACGGAGACAAAGCTGCTAGATTCAGTCTGTGAGCCCCACACTCGTCACTAACCCGTGATGACAGTGATCAACTATTCAAGTAAACACATCAAGCTTAAACGCGGATGTCATCTCGGTAGATTGACTCCACTCTCAGAGTCAGTGGACTCTGCTGAGGAAGATTCTGGTACTGTATAGTCAGCAACTGAGGGTCGTTCGGAGGTTATCGTTAGATAGGTTCAGTGCCCATATATGCACAAGGACATTATTTCCAGTTTGTTGGCACAGAATACGGATGTCTTTGCCTTGACTGATTCCGAGATTTCTCATACCTCGACAGTTCAGATGGAGATTGATACAAGCGATCATCCGCCAATCTCCAGTAAACCATATCGTACTCCTTTGGCGAGTAGAGAGGTGATCGAGAAGGCCGTCGAGAATATGTTGCGTGACGGAATCATTCCCGCACGATCTCAGAGTGGTCGTCACCTGTTGTCTACGTGACTAAGAAAGATGATACGCATCGTTTTTCTTGCGACTACCATGGACTCAATGCTGTGACACGTTCAGTGTCATATCCATTGGTATGCATTGAAAATATTCTGTTGACCATAGGTAAAGCTAAGTTTTTTAGCACTTTGGATGCTCGCTGTGGCTTTTGGTGCATTACCTTGTCCAAAGATGCACAGCAGACGTCAGCTTTTAGCTGCCGTCTTGGCTGTTTCCATCTCAACTTCATTAGCTTTGGGTTAAAAGGGGCGCCATCAGCCTTTTTCGCACTCATGAACACAGTATTACAAGGCTTAGGAAAGTTCGCATAAGCCTACATCGATGACATACTGGTGTTCACTGATGGAACGATCGAAGATCATGTTCGCGATTTTCAGACGGTATTTAACCGGTTGTGTGAAAAAAGGTCAAGCTCAAACCATCGAAATGCCACTTTGCGGCCTCTGAAAAAGTATCTCGGATATGTCATCAGTCAGTCAGGCACATCTCCTGATCCTGAGAAGGTCAGAGCCATTGCGAAATGCCATCTCCTTTGAATGTGAAGGAGGTGAGCTTTTTTCTGGGAATATGTAGTTATTATAGACATTTCATTCCCCATTTTTCGGAGATCGTGGCTCCCATTGTTGATCTAACTAAGAAGGGTCATCGATTCAAATGGCCTGCAGTCTGTCAAATGGCGTTCGAGTTTCTGAAAGATCGCCTTGCGAAGATACCGCTTCTCTCGCATTCTGATTTGAAGAAACCACTTACCATGTGTACAGAAGCCTCCAAATTTGCGGTGGGAGCCTTTGTGGTGTGAACGGCTTCCACTTCTGGTGGGCTCTCTGTCGAAGAGACAATTTATTTTCTTTCACAGAAGCCATCGCGCTCTCAGACTAAGTGATCCACTGTCGAGAGAGAAGCGTATACTGACCATTACCCACGCTGAAGTTGAAGAATTTTCTAGCGAGTAGACACTTCGCAGTGAAGTTTGGCCATAGACCCTTGTGGATACATACCTCGGTCGGCAGGAGATGTCAGACGTCAAGTTTCAGAGGTGGTTTGCCAAACTCCGCACCATGGACTTCGATATGTTGTTTAATCCAGGTGCTAGGAGTCAAGGCTTAGCACTTTTCGATGGTACCACCTCTCTTCCAGTACCAGCACACGTTGTTTACAGGGGCGTACCTCATCCACATGTGTTGTATGGAGGACGTATGGACGACAGGTCAGTGAGCGTCGTCGAAACATATTCACAGGCAGACACCCCTCTTTTGGTATATTGCTCAGTTCAGACTGACCTGCCATGTGCCTGTCATTTGAAAAAGAAAGTAGATAGGGCGACAAACACCTCGTATCCCATATTACCTGATGTCGCCATTAACACGTCGTTGCCTGGTGGGTATTTCCAGCGGCAGTATGTTCCAGATCGATTTAGATCCAAGCCGCCACGTCCCATTAGTGAGAGATATTCCCTTCCACCACCTCCTCGTTTTGTCCCTAGGGTACCCCCATGGTTCCCGAAGGAAATCCAGCGGAGAGTGGATGCTGGGGATTATCCCTCAGACCACTTTATGGATGTAGATGCTTCTGTGTCAGCAGTTCCCATGTTGGTGAATGATCTCCATCACTAACACTGGCTGAAGCACAGGAAGCGAGAAGAGATCTGTCATCAGACTGAGAAGGATCACTGTCCCCACAGTGAAGATTACTTTCCTGGCGAGACATCAACCAGCGCCGATTGCGATTCGGAGATTGATCATTTGTACGTCTCGGATCGGAAGGTAGATGTTTCAATAGCACAGATCCTCGAGGGTGTGGACCTCGACCACTTTACAATGACAATGGTTCACAGGGCGCTCTTGGAGAAGTTCCCTAACCTCAAGCTAGATACGAGGAAGCAGTATACCAAACGTGTGGTGGTCAACATTATAGATTCCATTGCTCCTCATTAAGTATATTTGGAAATGATTCATTACATTTCCATAAGCAAAGTCGACACTAGATGGATAGTGTTCTTTGAGTAAGGAGTCCATCCTTTGCTCCTATCCTATATCTCAGACTAAAGACTAGGTGTGAGGTATAGAGCTCAGAATGATTGCTGTAAACATGTATATATATTTTGTTAGCACTATAGAGTATTTTGCGTACTATATTATCCAAACAGGGGAACAGAGGTAAGGGTAGACCAAAAGAGACATGGAGAAGAACAACAGAAAGGATGTTGAGCAATAGAGGGCTCACTGGGCAGGAGCAGAAAAAAAGGCGAAGGACAGGCATTTGTGGAAAACCCTTGCGGAAGCCCCATGTGCCCTGGGCACTTAAGGTTCAGAGAGAGAGAGAGAGAGAGAGATACTATCCAAACAAAAAAAAAAAAAAGAGAATCGCATAGCTTATATACGCTTCATTTTTTATGTTATGACAAACATTTTTTCCCGGGTATCTCAAACCAAACCAAAAATTCTCACCAAGATATCAGGCCTACTATTTAGCGTGAAGTTTGCTATTCTCGTGTATAATCAGAATACAGTAGCTGCCCTTGATAATCACGTATTTTTTTTAACCATAACTCACGTAATGTTTATGAAAAAGTCGTGATTTTTGTGGTGAGCACAACTCACTTCCCACGCAAATGAAACCTTTTAAAAGGATGAGATTACACAAACAAATTCAGTTAATTTTCAAGCAGATAATTATGGCGCGTCTATCGCAAAATTTACAAAACATTGCTATTGGTCGCCTGCAGGCAGGCGAAAGTCAAAGTCAGGTTGTCAGGCATTTAAACGTGCAGCAAAGTACCATCAGTCGACTTTGGCACGGTTTCCAAGTCACTGGCTCATTTGAAGACCGGCACTGCAGTCAGAGTCCCAGGGTGATAGCAGCAGCGATGATCGCTTTATTCTGGTTCATCTCTTCAGAAACAGGTTTACAACAGCTTCCTCAAGTGCCCAGTCATTGCTTGCAGAAGTCGTGTGTCTGATCAAACTGTCAGGAATAGACTGCATGAAGCTGAACTAGTAGCACGACGACCTCACCGAGGTCCTGTCCTAATGAGATGCCATCGCCAAAATCGACTTGTTTGGGTCAACCAACATCCGCCCTGGACAACTGACAATCAATGGAGACGTGTCTGGTTTAGTGACGAATCTTCCTTTTTGTTGCACCGCCATGATATACGGAGAAAGGTCTACCGTAGGCCAAATTAAGGTTTTGCCCAAAATTGCGTTGATGAAGCTCTGCCGCACGGTGGTGGAGGTGTAATGGTATGGTGAATGATCAGTTTCAACGGAAGTATTCCACTGGTGCAGACTGAAGGAGGCTTGAATGTGCAACGATACGTCAATGAAATTCTTCGACCCCATGCCCTTTCATTTTTGGCAGCGCAAAAGTTCTGTTTCAGCAGGACAAAGCCAGACCCCATTCTACACGGTTCACCACACAGTTCCTGACTACCAGCAACATTCTCACCCTTCCCTGGCCATCCCTGTCTCCAGATATGAATCCGATCTAGCATATATGGGATGAGTTGCTAAGACGTGTTTGTCGCCGAAATGTTTCTCCACCCAATCACCGTGATCTGTGGCAGGCACTGCAGGAAGAGTGGGCAGCCATTTCACAGGAGTACATCAGACATCTGATCGCATCTATGCCCAGGAGATGCTAGTCGCTGATCGATGCAAGCGGGGCCACAAACCATACTAACTTGAGAACTCCTGGGACTAACAAATTCTCGTCACACAGATGCAAGAAACTGTTAAGTGAGTGTTTGAACCCTTAAGTGTTATTGTGCGCAATTTGAATATTTTATTCATTCAATTTAAAAAGCTATTGAATATCATAATTATGGCTAAAATTGTGTCATCAGTAGTTATGCGTTTCATTTTTTTGGCAGTATATATTGTACAATTTCTGTGGTTGCATATATCCTTTTTTGGGATGAGTATGTAAGTATGTTTTCCATTATTGATCACATTTGGTGTGCAATTATTGACACTTTTGTGAGAAGATATTGTATGAGAGAATGTAAGAGAAGATAGAAAGAAGATACTTATAAATGTACGTGCATGAACTCCCTTTATCTGCGAGCTGTTGTTCTTTGCAGTCCATGCTGTAGAGATGTTGAGGCACAGCATCGTATCGGCTTGGGAGCGGGTTATGGCAGCTACTTTTTCAGTCCCGGTGTACAGCTAAAGTGCTAGGGGTGTGCATTGCTTCTTCAGCAGACTCCACCACGGTGGGCTCTATGGCGATCCCTGCCCCGTTAGCCAGACTATGCCTGTTACTGGGGGTACCACGGTGAGGACAGAGTCTTGGTCAGTTATGGGTCGCTAATTCTGACACTGGCATATCAGCTATGGGTCGCTGATTACCTTATCGGGTGTCTTCACCATCATAGAAAGAAGTGTATATATATATATATATATATATATATATATATATATGTGTGTGTGTGTGATTTGACAGGCAAATCTCTGTCTTTGGGGAGGGGGGATAAATGTAGCAGTATACTTGAATAAGTATAGAGTGATCGGGAAAATCCGATGCTCCTGTGGTCATTAGAACGACACTGGAATTAACAGACGATATTGGAAGCAGACGACTTGACTAGAAGACGACTTGACTAGCAGACGACAGTACGAGATGAGGAGAAGAAACGATTAGGACAGACGTGATAGAAGTTTGGATCAGAACAGAATTTTTTATAATGGGACTGTGATCAGTGTGAAGCTATGTGGAACAGCTTGAAGTGATTAGTCTGGTCAGCTTGACCAAGATGTTTATGCTAGCTTTTACGGTAGTACTGTTGAGATTTATTAGAACCAGTGGTTCTAAAAAATTTGTGTATGACTTTTTTAGACATTCGTGGCATGTTCATGACATTCAGTAAGTTGTACTTTTTTTATCATGTTGTTAGATTGCTGTTTGTTTTGGTGTGAATATAGATTACCAACTTCCTATATGGCAAACTTCTGTCTTGCAGGGGGTGGAGCCTAAATATACTTATTGTTTAATGTTGTTCACCTCATTTCACCTATCACTAGTACTCATTAATAAAACTTGTTTTGAACTTTACATCTTGTCAAGTCGCTACACGATGTAACGTGTAGTTTTGTCTCGGAAATGTTAGAGGTTTTCATACTGTGCTGCTGTGATCTAAGTTGGAGCCGTGTGTCTGGGTGTGTTCGTTTCTCTGCGTATATCAAAGAAACAGTTGCTTATACTATCAGATTCAACATTCAAATTGACTATAACTTACTCCACCTAAACACATAAAGCAGCAGCACACACAAATATCGGTAACTTGTCATCACTTAAAAGTAGTGATACTAATTCAGACATAAACTAGTACTTCCTTTTCACCTGCATGGTCAAATGGTTAAGAAAATTCTTTATCGTCATCTGCCACTAATCCAGCTCCACCCCGATGCTTGCGACATTTTCTCTGATCCATCCCTATTAGCATACAAACGGAAACCAAATCTTAACAATATTCTCGTCCATAACCACTTGAAGAGGAAACTTGCGTATAATGGCACTATAAAATGTAACCTCCCTCAGTTTGTTACCTGTCCTGTAATTTGGGAAACGAAAACGATCAACTTTGCCAAAACTATTCTCACTCTCTATGATGGATTCACATTTGAGTCCCGCAATTCCGGCGTGACATGCAAGATGGCGGTCGTTTTTAAAACGCTCTCGCCGGCATGCAGAAATCAGCGGAATTCCGCTTGATCTGTTACATATCATGTACCGGGAGTTGGGCATAAGGCTAACAACCTTATCCTGAGACCTATCTAGAGGCAACCCCAGATGGGAAAAAAAGATATCGTTATGGAAACTCGCAGAGAAACAAACCGAGCATCAGGGATGCCAACTCCGAAGAGCTCATTCGTCGGCCCCAAACATGTGACAAGGGTCGGATTCTGGAATGTGAGAACGATGGCAGCACCAACAAAAACTACTCAGGTCATCAAAGAAATGGAGAGATACCATCTAGACATACTTGGCATCAGCGAAATGCGATGGCCAGAAGCAGGTAAAAGATCGGCGGAAAACGGTAAGTTAATTATACATTCAGGCAGAAATGACAATAAATTTCGAGACGGAGTGGGCATTATTATGTCAAATGTAGCTGCAAAGAGCCTTGTAGAATGGGAACCAGTGAACAGTCGTATAATAAGAGCACGATACAACCTACGACACGGAAGAATGACAATAATACAGTGTTATGCACCCACGAATGACGCAGATGATGATGTGAAAGACGACTTCTATCACCAACTACAACAAATCATCAACAAAGTCCCTAAACACGACATCCTAATTGCTATGGGGGACTTCAATGCTAAGGTAGGGAAGGATAATACCGACGTTGAAAAAGTGATGGGGAAAGAAGGAATTGACATGGTTAATCAGAATGGAGAAAGATTAATTGAAATATGTCTAACAGAGGGCATGGTCATTGGAGGCACAATATTCCCACACAAAGAGATACATAAAACAACGTGGATATCTCCAGATGATAGAACTAGAAACCAGATAGACCATTTTTGTATTAGAAAGCAATACAGAACATCTCTCATGGATGTAAGGGCTTATAGGGGTGCAGATGTCAACAGTGATCACAACCTGTGCATAGGGAAAATAAAACTAAAATTGAAAAGTCAACACAAGAAATCAGTACACAGAAAGATAAACATCCACAGCCTACAAGAAGAAAATACTAACATTAATTTCAATCAGGAACTTGCCAATCATTCCAAAACACCCAGTGAAGTTGAGGAGATAGGTATAGATGAGTTATGGAATTCTTACAGCACAGCCATAATCACAGCAGCAAAAGTAAGCGCTGGATTGGAAAAACCAAATAGAAAAGCATGGATATCAGATAAAACATGGAAGTATATACATGAAAGACGAGCAGCCAAATTAAACATGTTGAATGCAAAAGCAGATCATGAAAGAGATTCGTCAAAAGCAAAATACAAAGACATAGACAGGAAAGTAAAAAGTTCAGCTAGAAGGGATAAAAGAGAATACATAGACAATATGGCGAAAGAGGCAGAAAAAGCAGCAAAAACAGGAGACAGCAAAACTTTATATAACATACAAAAGAGGCTAACAGGTACTATTACATCTAAAGAAAGACCAATCCTTAGCAAAACTGGAACACTATTAACATCAAATAAAGACCAAAAGCAAAGATGGGCTGAACACTTCCAAGAAATACTCAATCGACCACACCCAAAAGAATTGTTAAACCTTGAAACTGACTTACCAGCCCCACAACTAAGTGTCAACCTAGATGAAATTAAATTGCATGAAATTGAAGCAGCAGTGAATTTAATGGCTAACAACAAAGCTGCAGGTGAAGATGAAATAACAGCCGAGATGCTAAAAGCTATCAATAGTGACAACATGAGACAACTACAGAGAATGTTTAACAAGATTTGGAAAGAAGAAAAGGTCCCTTCTAATTGGAAGAAGGGAATCATTGTTAAAATACCAAAAAAGGGCAACCTTAGTGACTGTAACAACTGGAGAGGAGTAACCTTAATATCAGTTGTGTCAAAAGTATTTTGCAAGGTCATTTTGAATAGACTCAAAGATATAGTGGATACTGCAATGAGAGAAGAACAAGCAGGATTTCGAAAAGGGAGAAGCTGTCTCGACCAGATCTTTACTCTCAGAATAATACTTGAAGAACATATTGAAAAGCAAAAACCATTAATACTGCATTTCATAGATTTTAAGAAGGCATTTGATAGCATACACAGAGATTCATTATGGAGAATTTTATGTCTATATGGAATACCATCTAAAATTGTCAACATCATTAAGGACTTATACAATGGATATGGTTGTGCAGTCAAGACAGAAGAAGGGATGAGTGAATGGTTCCAGATTGAAACAGGCGTGAAACAAGGATGTATACTGTCTCCTTTACTTTTTGGGATTACAATAGACTTCATAATGACAAAATGCTGCACAGGTAACACAGGTATTGACTGGGTACATGGGACCCAACTAGAAGATCTTGATTTTGCTGATGACATAACTCTTATCAGTAATAATGTGAATTCCATGCAAGAAAAAACAGATAGCCTATCTTCACTGGCTAGCAAAATAGGACTTGAAATTAACAAGGACAAAACAAAAATAATGAAAATTCCCATCAATCAAAATGGAAAAATACACATAGAAGGGACAGATATTGAAGAAGTCAATCAATTTGCATACCTTGGCAGCTACATAGACCAGGATGGTGACACTAGAAAGGAAGTTAGGATCAGAATTGCAAAAGCAGCATCAATCTTCAAGAATCTTGAGAACATATGGAATTCAAAAGTTATAAGCACAAAAACCAAGTTAAGACTATTCAATTCAAATGTAATATCCACCCTCATTTATGCATGCGAAAGCTGGAAAACAACTAAAGAAATAGAAAAGAGATTAGACTCTTTTGAAAACAAATGCCTAAGGAAAATACTTGGCATCAAGTGGAATGAATTCAAGAACAATGCAGAGATAAGACAGATGACTGAACAACAACCAGTCTCACGGGTGATCAGGAAAAGGAGATGGACATATGTTGGTCACTTGATGAGAAGAAATGATCAGAGAGTCCCAAAACAAGCTATCAAGTGGAACACAACAGGCCGAAGAAAAAGGGGCAGACCGCGTGAAACTCTAAAGAGGACATTATCAAGAGAGGCCAAGTTAACAGGCATAAAATCCTTTGATGAGGTTGAAAGACTCGCCAAAGACAGGAAAAATTGGCGAACTACTTTGCGAGCCCTATGTGACGTCTAACGGCACGGGAAGGATATAAGATATAAGAAGAAGAATTCGATATATGTCATTGTATGCAAAAGATGCAGGATAACTTATACTGGTGAAACTAGCCTCAGATTAGAGGACCGCATGTATAAACATTTGTACGATATCATCCAGCATGCTTCACAACCTGTCTCGAATCATCCAATTGCCCCAGCCACCGAGACAAATCTGACTTTCTGGTAACACCCATCAAACAATGTCACACAGATGCCAGAAGCGGCCTAGTGCTTGAGAACCGCTACATTCAGGAACATTGGACGCTGGAACCACATGGTTTGAACTCTTTATTCAGCTATACCTAACATTCTCCTCTTCCACAATCCTTCTCCACCACGTTCTACTCCCTTCTCACTTGTTACATATAATTCAGAACCTCCTCAGAGCATCACATTACAACCCCTCCACCCTGACTATAATCACCTATTTCTCCTTCTTCCGGTTAAATTACCGCTGCATCACTCTCTCTCCCCTACACGGTTTCCACCCACCACCCTCTGTTACGACCCACCTATCACAGATCCCAAGTCTCTATTTAAATACTCTCTACACTCCACTATGCACATTTTTGACACACAGCATCGGGCAAGCCACAACTTCTTACAAGTTGCTGCTCTATTCATTTAATTTGATTTTTTATCATAGCATTCATGCGAATTTATACTTAATCTCCTTTCTCTTCATCCTGTGTGTTTTTGTATTATTAAGGCTCACGCCAAAACGAAACAACTGTGTAGTCATTAAGTAATAAAGCTGTTCCTACATTTTTCATAGTTTATTCATTTTGGGAAGGATGTAAGATATAAGAATAGTATGCGCAAACCTTGCTGTTGCCGTTTT
Source organism: Achatina immaculata (assembly GCA_009760885.1). Classification (NCBI taxonomy): domain Eukaryota; kingdom Metazoa; phylum Mollusca; class Gastropoda; order Stylommatophora; family Achatinidae; genus Lissachatina; species Lissachatina immaculata. The sequence continues at coordinate 15,154,648 of CM019698.1, forward strand.
GTTTCATTGGACAAATATTGACCTTTTGTTCGGCAGAAACAAAGAGAGAGAGAGATATGGGAGTGTGGTAGACAAAGGAGACCTACAGTTGTGTGAACATTAATGAACCTTGTAGTTCGTTTTACAAACAGGTGAAAATAACCAGACGCCAGCACTGAATTCCCTGCTCATGTAACTTTAGTGACAAACGTCTTTGTACGTTCCATTATGTATTTTCTTTCTTCGGGTGGCAGGCTATTATGCCTGAGCCTGTTTCCACGCAGAGCTGTCAAGAAGAGAGTTTAGATTCTAGATTAACTCTTGTTCACGAGTATTTGCATTAGAAAACGTTCTTTTTCTTTCCTTCCTCTTGGACATTTGACGGTATAAAGAAAACAGCTTGGATCAAGAGAAGATTAACTTTGATGACAAGGATGAACAAGTATGTATGCTTAGTGCTCTCTTATACTGATTCGAATCAAGGACAACAGATGTGGAGGTGTCAAGGGGGGGGGGGGGAGGATTCAGTTCAGCTGTCTTTGTAAATCGTTGATAATCTGCGAATGGACGCATCAGCAACAAGACATATTGCTTTCAACCGAGAGGCTTACAGGAGAGCTGTTAGGGGGGCAAAGTTCCGCAAGGACATGCAAATGAGTGATTGACTGTCTTTGTAAACTGGTGGGCATCCTATAACAGGATGAAGTAACCAAGTCTGAGGTTCTGTACAGTGCTAAGCTTCCGTCCGTAAAGACAATGATATAAAAAAAGGAAGATGACAGTTGCTGAGCAGCCGTGTAAAAGTACGGATGAGAGCCATGAATGAGAACCATGGATGAGAATCTGGATGAGAGCCATGGATGAAACCCTTGATGAGAGCCTGAATGAGAGCCACGGATGAAAGCCTGGATGAAAGCCTGCATGAGAGTCCGAATGAGAGCCTGAATGAGAGCCATAGATGAGAGCCTGGATGAAAGTCTGAATGAGAGCCATGGATGAAAGTCTGGATGAGAGCCTGAATGAGAGCCATGGATGGGAGCTTGGATGAGAGCCTGAATGAGAGCTATGGATTAAAACCGGGATTAGAGCCATGGATGAAAGCCTGGATGAGAGCCATGGATGAACGCCTGGATAAGAGTCACGGATGAGAGCCTGAATGAAAGCTTGATTGAGTGCCATGGATGAGAGCTATATTCAGCTGTGGATTGCCTGTTAGGCCAGATAGACTTAAGCCTAGGAGTCTGGAAGGATAAAGATCCAGTGTTAAGGAAGGCGAAGGGAAGCCTCTCTTTCCTTCAAGCATATTACAGGTTGGCTGGTTCAGTGGTGTTGTTGGAATCTTTTCTAAGCACATATTGAATCCATTTCCAGTTCCCACCCCACCCCCACCCCCCGTTTAAAAAAAATAATTACAAGAATGTCTTTATCAACCATTTTCAATGAATGTTAGAAAACGAGTCATAAAAATGCTATAATGAACCTATCTTGTTGTATGGAAGTGAATCATGGACAATAGGCAAGTCTGCACAAAAATAATTGGAAGCAGCAGAAATGTGATTTATTAGAAGAATGTTGCGAATCCCCTGGACAGCAAAAATAACTAATGAAGAATGTATGAGAAGAGCTGGAGAGACAAAAAAATCTTGTCAAAAAAAAAAAAAATAAAAAAAATGAATAAAATTAAATTTAAAAAAATAAGAGAGAGAGAGAGACAATGTACTTTCATAGGACATGCAATGAGAAGAGAGGGCACTGAAAATATTATAACAACAGGAAAAATTGAAGGAAGAAGATCAAGAGGAAGATCAAGAGAAATGATACTGGACAGTCTGACGGGATGGTGTGAGAGGAGATCACCAAATGAGCCCATGGCCTGCATGAAGGATCGTATACTCTGGAGAAGCATAATGACCAACGCCAGTTGGCACGGCACCTCATGATGACGATGATGATGATGATGTTGATGATGCATGTCTTGTTCGCACTGGCAAGGTCTGTGTCCAGTAAATATTCAAAATGTTTCGGGAGCGATTTGTCTATAACGAGGATAATTTTCTCAATTTCTTTTCATTTATTCTGTGTGCTTCTCTAATGCCATTTTGTAAAAGCCATTTAGGTTTTTTTTTTGATCTGTCTATTTCGTTTCTGCCATTTTTTCCCTGTTGTCACGATATTTTCGATTCCTCTTATTCTCATTATATGGCCAATGAACCTTGGCTGTCTCTCCCGTTGTGTGTTTATGGTTCGTTTTTCATTGGCTTTTCTTAGGCATTTGTTATTTAGCTATCCAAGCACATACTGAATCCATTTCCAATGTCTTCAAAATGTTTCTGAGGAAGGCTGTGTAGAAGCAGAATAATTTTCTCAATTCCGTTTCAGTTGTCCCATAGCGTTCTCCTCTACATTTGGTACAATTCCATTTCAGCATTGTTTTTTAATTTTCGTATAATTCAGTGAAACTCTGAACCATTAAAAATAAACTTATACAGTTTTTCAATTCATCACAGATGATAAGTTAATAATTACATTTACGCAGTGTTATTTATTTATTTATTTATTTTTGTTCATTCTTTTGTACTAAACTAATCTAAACCTTAGCTTTACTTATAAAGTTTGCATACCAACGTCAAGATGGCGGACGAGGCTCTAGCTCGGGCAGGCTTACACTTCGACGAACTGAACAAAATAAGAGTACTAGAGCCAGAAGTGGCGCAGCAGACTAAAGAGTTGAAGGAGGAATGCAGGGAGTTCGTAGAAAGTGAGTTATAGACACATTCTTTGTCTTATTAGTTTGTAGAGTTGGTTCGAAGCTACGATAGTAGTGCTTAAAAGCAGCTTATACAGTCTAGATAACGGAGTATGGCAGATTTTGGTCCTGTGGTAGCGGATACTGTCCAGAAACTCATTTCTTTGCTTAACTCTGGATCTTCAAGCAAGCCACTGTAATACAATCCCCATCCGATATTGTACTGTTGTAGCAGCAACACATCCACGACAATCATTTGCGTGTCCCTTGCGGAACTTTTCCTCCCTAACAGCTCTCCTGTAGGCCTCTCGGTTGTAAACAAGATGCCCTGCTGCTGCATCCTTTCGCAGATCATCAACGATATTTTGCAGCCGCCTTCGACTTGGTCTTCCTCTGTTTTTTTGCAATTATATACCCTCCCAAGATGGTCTTCTTTAAATTATCATGGCGTTTAATATGACCAAAAGATTAAAGTTTTTTTTTCTGTTTAATCTTCTGTACTAGCAACTTTCTTCAATATTAAGTTCTTGTAGTATGGGTATATTTGTTATTTTTTTGTGTCCATGATATTTGAAGAACTCTTCATTACATTCAAAGGCATTTATGTGTTTCTCAGCTGTTTTGTTAAGTGTCCAGGTCTCACCGGCATATGTTGCGATGGGAAAGATCCATGCCCTTAAAAATCTTATTTTTGTAGTTCTGTCTGTTCCTCCCCACAGCTTCTTTAGTTGTTTTACTTTCTGAAAAGTGATAGATGTCCTCCTTTTCATTTTCCTCATTGTATCTCCATTATTAATTAGTAGTGATCCAATATATTCACAACTCTCCACCTTTTCCAATTTTTCCTCATTGATACATATATCAGCTGGCTTATCTGTTTTATCAGTTTTCATCAATTTAGTTTTCTTCACATTAAGATAAAGGTTTTGCTTTTCACTGTTCTTATGGACTGACATATTTAGTTTTTCCATTCCTCTGAATTAATTTTGAATTAATTGAAAACACCAAGAACCACATAAGATGGAGAATGATCTCCAATGCTCTCTGGCACAGCACATAATAATAATAGAAACATCGATACATATTTATTCTTTCATACCATTATAAAACTTAGAACATATCTATACTTTTGTAAATTCATATTTATTCTTTTATATCAGCATATAAATTATGAGCATATATTTACAAAAAGAAACCACAGTGTACTGTAAATCTTGCTGGTCAGTGTGTAAAGTAAAAACAGTAAAGTCAGTCACATTTTTGGCAGTGTACTGGTTAGTGTACTTGCCTGCTGATCAGAAGATCCCTGATTTGATTTTACACTTGGAGGGGGGGGGGAGGGAAATTTTTTCCGACTGGCCTGCACCCAGATCAACCCAGCCTAAAAAAAAAAAAAATTGGTGCCTTAGATTTTCTAGAAAAATAAACACAACGAGGACAGATGCTGGCATCACCACCTCAAATTTTGTAGTGGCCTTGAAATGTGAAGGCACTAACACTTCACACCTCAGCATCATGTAAATTCTGTAGAGCATAGAATTACATACATCTGAAACTGTTCTGGAATTCTTAGAGTGCAGATGCAAAAATAAACGAGTAACCCCAGAAAAACCTTAAATGTGTAACACTTCTTTTTTACTGTAAAATTTAAAATGTTACCATATTTTATCTTTATGTATTCTTTGTTACAGTTTCATGTCCTTTGAAACATTAACACTGAATTGTTACAATGTTGTTTTGTCAGAAACTTATAAAACTCATTGTTCCAGTATCATGCTGCCAGAAACCTGTAACATTTCGTGATATATCACGTCCTTTGAAATATATAACATTGTTATTGTGAAACTTCTAACACTCATTGTTACAACATCATGTTGTGTGAAAAACTTATTGTAACAATAATGTTTCAATGTTGTTCCAGCACCTGTGAAGTAATTAGGTGGGGCCTCAACTCTTTTGCTGCTATTTGCTTTATCTTTTGCCCTGTCTACAATGGTTAATAGTTCCTGCAGCACTCTGTTATGCCACCAGGTGTAGCATCCTTGGCCTAATGATACTCTGCATGCTGACAGCACGTGCTTCAACATTTGCCTTTCATTGCAGAGAGAGCACTTTGCGTCTTCTGATACACCCCATTTGTGTAGGTTGGAGCCTGTAGGCAGAAGGTCATAAGTAGCTCTGATGATGAAGCTGAGCCTCAAAGGTGCCATTTTCCAGATGTCATTCCATGTTAGTGATCTCTGCAGGACTTCCTCCCATGTTAGTGATCTCTGCAGGACTTCCTCCCATGTTAGTGATCTCTACAGGACTTCCTCCCATGTTGTCCATTGACCTTGCCTCCAGGCTTATCATCTTTTGAATTCCTGACTTCACTGATGATCATCTCCCTTCTTTCTTTACAGGAGCCCTTTGACTGCCATTTGATTTCTTCTTATATCTTATATCCTTCCCGTGCCGTTAAACGTCACATAGGGCTCGCAAAGTAGTTCGCCAATTTTTCCTGTCTTCGGCGAGTCTTTCAACCTCAACAAAGGATTTTATGCCTGTTAACTTGGCCTCTCTTAATAATGTTCTCTTCAGAGTTTCACGCGGTCTGCCCCTTTTTCTTCGGCCTGTTGTGTTCCACTTGATAGCTTGTTTTGGGATTCTCTGCTCATTTCTTCTCATCAAGTGGCCAACATATGTCCATCTCCTTTTCCTGATCACCCGTGAGACTGGTTGTTGTTCAGTCATCTGTCTTATCTCTGCATTGTTCTTGAATTCATTCCACTTGATGCCGAGTATTTTCCTTAGGCATTTGTTTTCAAAAGAGTCTAATTTCTTTTCTATTTCTTTAGTTGTTTTCCAGCTTTCGCATGCATAAATGAGGGTGGATATTACATTTGAATTGAATAGTCTTAACTTGGTTTTTGTGCTTATAACTTTTGAATTCCATATGTTCTCAAGATTCTTGAAGATTGATGCTGCTTTTGCAATTCTGATCCTAACTTCCTTTCTAGTGTCACCATCCTGGTCTATGTAGCTGCCAAGGTATGCAAATTGATTGACTTCTTCAATATCTGTCCCTTCTATGTGTATTTTTCCATTTTGATTGATGGGAATTTTCATTATTTTTGTTTTGTCCTTGTTAATTTCAAGTCCTATTTTGCTAGCCAGTGAAGATAGGCTATCTGTTTTTTCTTGCATGGAATTCACATTATTACTGATAAGAGTTATGTCATCAGCAAAATCAAGATCTTCTAGTTGGGTCCCATGTACCCAGTCAATACCTGTGTTACCTGTGCAGCATTTTGTCATTATGAAGTCTATTGTAATCCCAAAAAGTAAAGGAGACAGTATACATCCTTGTTTCACGCCTGTTTCAATCTGGAACCATTCACTCATCCCTTCTTCTGTCTTGACTGCACAACCATATCCATTGTATAAGTCCTTAATGATGTTGACAATTTTAGATGGTATTCCATATAGACATAAAATTCTCCATAATGAATCTCTGTGTATGCTATCAAATGCCTTCTTAAAATCTATGAAATTCAGTATTAATGGTTTCTGCTTTTCAATATGTTCTTCAAGTATTATTCTGAGAGTAAAGATCTGGTCGAGACAGCTTCTCCCTTTTCGAAATCCTGCTTGTTCTTCTCTCATTGCAGTATCCACTATATCTTTGAGTCTATTCAAAATGACCTTGCAAAATACTTTTGACACAACTGATATTAAGGTTACTCCTCTCCAGTTGTTACAGTCACTAAGGTTGCCCTTTTTTGGTATTTTAACAATGATTCCCTTCTTCCAGTTAGAAGGGACCTTTTCTTCTTTCCAAATCTTGTTAAACATTCTCTGTAGTTGTCTCATGTTGTCACTATTGATAGCTTTTAGCATCTCGGCTGTTATTTCATCTTCACCTGCAGCTTTGTTGTTAGCCATTAAATTCACTGCTGTTTCAATTTCATGCAATTTAATTTCATCTAGATTGACATTTAGTTGTGGGGCTGGTAAGTCAGTTTCAAGGTTTAACAATTCTTTTGGGTGTGGTCGATTGAGTATTTCTTGGAAGTGTTCAGCCCATCTTTGCTTTTGGTCTTTATTTGATGTTAATAGTGTTCCAGTTTTGCTAAGGATTGGTCTTTCTTTAGATGTAATAGTACCTGTTAGCCTCTTTTGTATGTTATATAAAGTTTTGCTGTCTCCTGTTTTTGCTGCTTTTTCTGCCTCTTTCGCCATATTGTCTATGTATTCTCTTTTATCCCTTCTAGCTGAACTTTTTACTTTCTTGTCTATGTCTTTGTATTTTGCTTTTGCCGAATCTCTTTCATGATCTGCTTTTGCATTCATTTGATTTCACCATGACTAAATCCCCATCTGTTGGTCTGGGTGTATCCTGTTACTTCTTTCAGCTCCTATGTTTCCCTGGCTGTGGTCACTTCCACAAAATATACATGTAAGCATCAATGCACAATAACAACCAAAGTATAACAAAAAAACCCAAATTCCTATGAATGAAATTATACATAAGTATTAATGCTGCCATTACATACTCTCCATTTTCACCCAGTTTTAAATGTTGGCTGCACTTCTTCTCCTCTACCACTGGATCTGTAGATTCTTGTATCATCAATGCAGGCCTTGTCTTTCCTACCTTGTATTCTTCGACCACAGATATGAATAGTACCTGCAGTTTGCTCTTCCTGCAGTACAGCGCTACATCAGTTTATCCTGGTGACACACCAAGCCAATAAGAGTTCATGGCATTACGGTATTTACATATAAGATAGTGGTCTACAGTTTATATATACAGTGGTACCTCGGGTCATGAACGCCTCTAGTCATGAACAAATTGGCCCACGAACAGTGCCTCAGTTCGTGAAAGCACAAACTTGGATTTGGTGCCATGTTTTCGGCTCGCAAACAGCATCAGTTGTACTCAGGTTTGCACGCTGTGAACATTGTTTGTCGTTGCCTTGTTCTTGATACAATTTATTTTTTTGCTTTCTGCATTAAATTAACCCTCATTATGGCTCCCAAGAAAGTGAAAAGTGTTAGTGACAGTGGTATAAAGAAGCCTAAGCGAATTACATTAGAAACGAAGAAGGAAATAATAACTAAACATGAGAATAGTGTTCTTGTTTCTGATCTGGCCAAGCAGTACGACATGGCTAAATCTACGATCTGTAAGATCTTAAAGAACAAAGATGTGCCCTAATAGAACTGTGACCAGCAGAGCAGTGAACATTTTGAATGACAATGTGATGTCCCATTTTTGGAAAGTTATCCAACAAAAAAAAAAGACAAATGTCTCTGGATCGTTATCTTGTGAAAACGCCAGCCACCGAGCCAGCAACCGAACCGCTTCCCAGGATACAAACAAGAGAAAAACAACACCAGAAACACCTACACAGTTGCCCGACGTTATTATGGAATAGGACTCTCCTTCGAAGGAGTAGTCTTCCTCCTCTACCATCTACCTGTGCCAGCAACTATCAGCCACAAAGGTAAAGTTATACTGTATATTTTATATTATATATTTTTGCCACACATAAATCCATAAAAAAGTAAAAAAACAATATGTTTCTGGTGTGGATGAATGGATTAATTAGATGTGCATTAATTTCAATGGGAACAATTGTTTCGGTTCATGAACGGAGTCAAAGAACAAATTAAGTTTGTGACCCGAGGTACCACTATAGTTGGAAAAGTGGTCCTTGGATGTAAAAAGGTTGGGAACCACTGCTGTATTCCATTATTCCAAATATCCACAGGGATAGCTGACTTTCAAAAGATTGTTGGAACCTTTATGGGAATGGTGGATTCTGTAGCCAAAGAAGTTGAGAAGGAGAAAATGAAGGTAAAACATTAATGCTAGTGATATTTGTACTAGCACTGACATTTTTGTATGGTTTTAGTGGCACTGATACTTGTGTGTATAGTTTTAATGGAACTGATATTTGTATGTATAGTTTGAGTGGCACTGATATTTGTGTATATGGTTTTAGTGGCCTGATATTTGTGTGCACAGTTTTGGTGGCACTGATATTTATGTGTATAATTTTAGTGGCCTGATATTTGTATGTATAGTTTTAGTGGCACTGATATTTGTTGTATAGCTTTAATGGAACTGATATTTGTATGTATAGTTTTAGTGGAAGTGATATTTGTGTGTTTGGCTTTAGTGGCACTGACATTAGTGTGTATGGTTTTAGTGGCACTGATGTTAATGTGTATGGTTTTAGTATCACTGATATTAGTGTTTATGATTTTAGTCTTGCTGATATTTGTGTGTATGGTTTTAGTGGAAGTGATATTTGTGTGTATGGTTTTAGTGGAGGCGATATTTGTGCTATGGTTTTGATGGAACTCATATTTCTGTGTATGGTTATAGTGACACTAATATTTGTGTGTATAGTTTTAGTGGCACTGATATTTGTGTGTATAGTTTTAGTGGGACTGATATTTGTGTGTATAGTTTTAGTGGAAGTGATATTTGTGTGTATAGCTTTAGTGGCACTGATATTTGTGTGTATAGTTTCATGGTTTCTTTTTTTTTCTGTAACTTTAATATTTATGTGGATATTTTAGGTTGCACTGATATTTTTGTATATTTTTGGCACCATTAATTCTTATGTATATTTTCATTGGTATGAATTTTTTTTGTGTGCTACACTTTGGTTGTTATTTTGCATTGATGCTTGTATGTATATGTTTGGCTAACATCTATATATCTGTGTATATTTTTGGTTAAAATTTATGTGTTTGTGTATTTTTGTGGTAAAACTGATATTTTTCTGAACATTTTGGATGTCTTGAGTATTATTAATATTTATGTTTGTATTCTAGGCAGTCTGAGTAGTATTCTTATCCACGTATAATTTTACAGATACCTTGTGTTTCAGTATCTGTCCAGTCTTGTGAGAGCATGTCTGCTGTAATGAAGTGGATCAGTTTTCTTCAGTCTCCTGTTAACCCCATGGCCCATTGAAATGTAGAATGAACAAATTACCCCCATTTTCTGATTCTCAGTTGCAGTTGAGTTTTGGCTGTATCTTATAACCAGTATGAGCCCCTTAGGTCACATAGTTATGTCATATGTGACAGGTGAATTATAACAGACAGATTAAAATATTTTGGTCTCTTATTGTTCAGTTTAGGGCAGTGATTCCTACAGTGGGCTGTACCAGTCCCCACTTGGGGCATTGGGAAGATCTGGTTTGTGAGGGAAAAAAGTGAGTGGCAAAGGGCATGATGAACAGCTGCGTGAAGAATAGTTTTGAGGGCCATGGCAGCCAGTAGTTTCGGAACCATTGTTTTATGGCCAGTGAATTGCTGTTTTTATCAGAGATAATTAAACAATTTTAAAATAGTAGCAACAGCTTAATTAATACAGAGCACACAACTTTACTGCCGTGGCTTTGTGTGTATATTTACGAGGGTCATACCGAAAGTCATGGGCAAAATTTTTTTAAAAATCAGAATTTATAGATATAGAAAATGTAAATTTATCACCTTAATCTGCATCCTTTTCTTCACTTTTCAACATAATCTTCATTTCTCTGCACACATTTTTCCCATTGCTCTGCGAGTTTGAAAATACCCTACCGGTAGAATTCCATTCCAGCTGACCAAAGGCACAGACGCACTGCTTTCTGGACATTCTCTCCTGTGGGACCCAGCTGGCACAAACTTTTCTATAGCCTAGGGTTTCAGTCATTTCCTGTACTGCATTGTGTCTTGTTTCAAGATTTACAGTGATTTCAGATACTGTGATATGTCTGTCTAATGATGTCATCAACCCTTTCCACGTTGCTTTTAGTGGAGTCATTTTGAGGGTGACCACTGCGAGGCATATCTTGGATGCTCACGTTTCCATGTTTGAAATATTTCACCCATCTCCTAACACTGCTATCACCCATACACACAACTTAAAGTCTTTGGTGAATTTCAGCAGCGGGGATTTCCTCTTTTCCAAAGAACTCAATGACAGCACGCTGACGAAACAAAACTTCAGCACCCACCATTTTCTTTATGCTCCGCATGGTCATGTGACACATGATGGTGACATCATGTGACCTATACATGAAGTGCAAAGGATGCAGCTTAAGGTGATACATTTATATTTTCTCTATCTATAAATTCTGATTTTTAAAAAATTTTGCTCGGAATATTCGGTATGACCCTTGTATAATTTTAGTTTTTTTTTATACTTGTACTCAGCACTGAAATGTGTATTATGAAGGAGACAAAGACGTATACACAAAAATGTTTGTTATTTTATTTGTGCTACTGTATTGTTTACCCTTCCATATCCCAAGATGATTTCATTTTGTAGGAATTTTTTTTCTTTCAATTTCCCAGTGTTTATAAGGTTCTAATCTTGTGTGTTATTTTGTGAGCTTTCAGGGAGTCAATGAGTTAATCAGTGCCCATGGCCTTTTCTCTGAGGCGTAAGCCATAGACAAAGGCTTTCCAGTCATTTCTGTCTTTGGCTTTGTTTGGCTAAGTCACACAACATGAGCCTCTCCACTTTTAGAGTCTCCATTGTCTCCCTTGCTCCGTGTATTCTTTGGTCTTTCCTAGTTTCCTTTTCTTGAGGGTATTGTCTCCCTTGCTCCATGTATTCTTTGGTCTTTCCTAGTTTCCTTTTCTTGAGGGTATTGTCTCCCTTGCTCCATGTATTCTTTGGTCTTTCCTAGTTTCCTTTTCTTGAGGGTATTGTCTCCCTTGCTCCATGTATTCTTTGGTCTTTCCTAGTTTCCTTTTCTTGAGGGTTCAGTGTCAAAGTTTGCCTTGCTATACTGTCTGTCTGTTTTCTTGATATGTGTCCAGTCCACCTCCATTTACTATCCAGTCCACCTCCATTTACTAGTTGTGATCATGTTGTTTGTCTCTTAGGCAGTCTTACATCTTACATCCTTCCCATGCCGTTAAGCTTCAAATAGGGCTCACGTGGTAGTTTGCCAAGTCTTCTTGGTTTCGGCAAACTTTTCAACCTCAAGGGAATTTATGCCCGCTAATTTGGACCCTCTTAAAAATGTCCTCTTTGGAGTTTCACATGGTCGATCTATTTTTCTTCGGCCTGTTGTGTCCCACTTGATAGCTTGTTTTGATATTCTCTGATTGTTTCTTCTCATCACGTGACCAACATGTGTCTATCTTTTTCTGATCACCCATGAGATTGGTTGTTGTATGCTCACCTGCCTTATCTCTGCGTTGTTCTTGAATTCATTCCATTTTATACAGATCATTTTCCTTAGGCATTTGTCACCGTCCTGGTCTATGTAGCTGCCAAGGCATGCAAAATGGTTTACTTCTTCAACAGCTGTTCCTTCTACGTATATTTTTCCTTAATGATTAATGAGAAGTTTCATAATTTTTTTTCCTTTTTTTTTCTTCTCCAGGCAATAGGAGCCCGCAATTTGCTGAAATCCATCGCAAAACAGAGGGAGTCCCAGCAACAGCAGCTCCAAGCTTTGATCACCGAGAAAAGAATGCAGCTAGAGAGGTAACAGGGACTGATTTGCTGTCCACCATGACAGATCTTTTGCTGAAAGGATCATGAAAAAATATGAAGCAGAATTTCAGGTTCTGAGCAGTAATGAATAACATATTGACTTTATTTCTAAAAAAAGAAAATTGTTTAGTTTCCACTGTTGTACAATTAGTGAAATTTAAAAAAAAATAGGGCTGAGGGCTTATAGGTTTTTAGAGCCTCACAAGCACTGGAAAGTAAGGGAAAAGGAAACAGTGTGAGACAGAGAAAAAAATATTTTTATTGCCTAAACAGCTGATGCTGGAAAAGAAAAGTAACTGAATTATCTGAAAATATCAAGAACTGCACACAAATTGGGAAATCTATGTCAAAATGGCACATAATAATTGAAAATAAATTTGTAAAACTTGGTATTTGTCTGCTTTATACGTTTAGCCAAATTATTCACGTTAACTGAGAGCTGCGTTAAGCTCTGTGGATTAGTCACTCGCTCACCGACCAGATGACCCAGTTTCTGTTTCCACTCACCACGATGGCGGTCAGCGTGGCTCACACAAAAAAAGCACCCAGCATTCACCCAGTCTCAAGAAAAAAATGGGTACTAGAGTCAGTGCTCTGGGAAGGAAAAGGAATGATGCCGCCAGCTACAGAGTTAGTGCTGATGGCAGGCGATGCTAGTCACCAGTTTCTGGGTTTTTTATGGTTTGACCGTGTGCAGCGATGCCAGTTCATAACTCACACACCATTCACATCAACCTAATGGTTTTTTTCTTTCGTTCTTACGCTCCACAGATTAAGGATACAACATAACGCCCTTTTGAAAGAGGAATCAAGCCAGAATGAATTTATTGAGCAGCTCATTTTACAGAAGTGACCTCGTAGTTCATTTGTAAATATATATTTGTATATAATACAGTTGTAAACACTGTTTCCATCGTCGTTACAGACAACGAAGTAAAAAGATCAGTGAAGTTGGTGCCAGATTTCTGTTTCAGAATTGTATTACTTTATGGTGTGAGGGAACTTAAATGACATCCAGGGACTTGAAGTAAATTTCTTGCTTTTGTCATTTAGTTGTTTTTTTTCTTTTTTAACCCACTGAAATTACTGCAAGAATGAAAAAAATGTATGATAAAAGTGCTGAAATGATTTTATAGCTCTTCTATGTGAAAAAGTACTTAACAAATGAGAAGAGGGGGCATTGAAAATATAACAACAGGAAAAATTGAGGGAAGAAGAGCCAGGGGAAGACCAAGAGAAATGATACTGGACAGTCTGATGAGATGGTGCGAGAGAGATCACCAACTGAGCTGATGGCCTGCATGAAGGATTATGTACTACGGAGAAGCATATTAGCCAATGCCAGTCGGCACGGCACCTGATGATGGTGATGATGATGATAAAACAAAGTGTTCTCAAGTTTATCCACATAAATGTCCCTCATATCATGTTGCCTGAAAAGTTTCTTTGTGGCAAAAGTTCTATAAGATTCCCGTATGAAATATAGCAGAGGGACATTATCTCATGGTTAGCTCCCCTATGGCTGTTACTGTAATTCCCTTGTGGCTAGTTCAATAAGACTTTCCCTCATGGTTAGATCAAAAGAAATTCCTTCAAAATTGAGTAAGAAAATTCTGTCATGCTTAGAAATTCCTTTGTGAATACTTCAAGAACTTTCTTCATGAATAGTTCTGTAAGATAAAACTCAGATGGTTCATGGTTAGTTCTACAAGAACTTCTTTCATGGTTAGTTGTATACAAGAACTTCTTTCATGGTTAGTTCTACAAGAACTTGTTTCATGGTTCTACAAGAACTTGTTTCATGGTTAGTTCTACAAGAGCTTCCTTCATGGTTAATTCTACAAAAACTTCTTTCATGGTTAGTTGTACAAGAACTTCCTTCATGATTAATTCTACCGGAGCTATTTTCATGGTTAGTTGTGTAAGATATGACTTTATTGTTAGTGATACAAAATATGCCATCATGGTTAGATGTATAAGATATGCCTTCATGGTTGTATAATTTGTGGTCTTCATGGTTAAAAAAAAAAAAAGATAGTTCCATAGCAAATGCCGTAGGGGATGAAGCGTTAGAGACCTCATTATGCCTCTTCATGGTTACTTCTATAAAATATGCCCTCAAGGCATTGTACACTAATGGTTAGTAATATAATATATGCCTTCATGGTTAGTTGTATAATAAAAAAGTAATACTAAAACAAAACTTCATTTAAACAATATTAATGCCTTTCATTCAGGCCTAAGTTTTCTGTATTATTATTTATTCTTATTCTATCTCCCTGGAACTACAAGTTGATGCAGGTGAGTTGGATTGGGAGTGGGCCATGGCAGCAGTTCTGTTTTAATCCCCGAGTAAAGCTAAAAAGTAGAGGATGAGCAGTACATTTTTAACAGACTCCACTACACGTGAGGACTGTGGTGTGATCCCCATCCTGTTAGTGAGACTAGGCCTATTACTGAGGGTACCAGCAGAGATGTGGGACAGGGTCTTGGTCAGCTGTGGATCACCAGTCTTGACATCTGCATTTCACCTGTGGATCGCTTGACTGCCAGATCAGACTGCATCTGTGCCCTCCATTATCATTTTACAAAAAGCACACATGAGGCAAAGATGGGGATTTGTGGAGAGAAATGATCGCCTACACCACATGGCATGGCACTTAGAACTTAGAACACATGGCGCAGCAAAGCATTTTGAAACTTATCAAAAGTGGATGAGGAATCTGTAACACATTTATTTTCTATAAAAGAACAATGTAACAATTATCTGTAATAATCGCTCCCTGTTTTCAATTTAATGTAATCATCGTTTTTTTATTTTTAACCAATCATTCTTTCTTCATTAAAATGAACCACCACTAGTTTTTTGGGTTTTTTTTCATCAAATTTTTTTTTTTTTTGTGTTCTAGGTTGTCTCTTAGGTATTTTTGTTGTGTGTTCTAGATTGTCTCTTAGGTTTTTTTTGTTGTGTGTTCTAGATTGTCTCTTAGGTTTTTTTGTTGTGTGTTCTAGATTGTCTCTTAGGTTTTTTTGTTGTGTGTTCTAGATTGTCTCTTAGGTTTTTTTGTTGTGTATTCTGGATTGTCTTTATTTGAATGATCTTTATTTTTGAAGGGTAAAGAATTGGGTATGCAAACCCATCTTACATTCTTCCCTTCACCACTCCATCTTTCATTCTTCCCACTCTCTCAAATTTAGTATGAGAGAGAGAGCATGAAACTGTGTCTTCTTATCCCCCTGGAATTGTGAGCATCATGTTCTTTAGAGCTGGAGTGGTAAATGAATCGAGGCACAGCATCATGTTGGAGCGGGAACATGTTACATCGGCTATTTTCTTCATTATTCGAGTAGAGATAGCAAGAGATGTGCAGAGCTTCTGGCACCGTGGAGACAATGACCAGCTCTGTCTTGTTAGTCAGGATAGGCCTGTCACTCGGGGTCCCAATGGAGAGGTAGGACAGGGTCTTGGCCAGCTTCTGCTCACCAGCATGTTGCAGCCCTGCCATCTGTGGGCCACCAACTGCTAAGTCAGAAATCATCTTCATCCCCTTTAATGTTGAGATACTTAAAGAGAACATTTCTAAATTAACTTATAATTTTTATATTCATCTACCTAGGTGGTGAAGACACTGTCTGATTAGACAATCAGTGACCCATAGTTGATATGCTAGCATCAGGATTAGCGAACCGTAGCTGATCAAGACCCTATCCCACCTCTCCTTTGGTACCTCCAGTAACAGGCCTAGCCTGGCTAATGGAGCAGGGATCAACGTAGTCTCCATGGTGGTGGAGTCTTCTAAAGAAGTATTTGCTTTTTAGCTGTACACCAGGACTGAAAAAATAGCTGCCATAACCCACGTCAATCACCTTCTTCATAAATCTCCATCATGACATGCATGGTTTGGCCATATTGACCATAACTTGTTCCACTATTACAGCATATCCTTTGTGCCATGACCTCTCCGAGGGAATGAGGTAGGGTCTTAACCACCAGCCCTGGCCTCAGTGCAGATCTCTTTGTCTCAATCATTTTTTATGTCTGAAAATGAGTGACCAGAAAAGTGTCGGGTTGTCTGGGAACGTGCCCCAAGTCTTATAATCAGCTTCTGTGAGTAGCTGACACAATGAGCAGAGTTACTCCTTGATGATCGCCAGAACTTGCAGCAAAGCTGACATAGGCTTGTCCTAAATGCTGGTTCTTTCTAGCACAAAAGGAGCTGATTACGTGGGGCATACCAAAAGGTATGACCAAAAACAATTTTTTTAAAAATCAGAATTTATAGATATAGAAAATATAAATCTATCACCTTAAACTGCATCCTTTTCTTCATTTTCAACATAATCTCCATTTCTCTGTACACATTTTTCCCATCGGTATGCAAGTTTGAAAATACCCTCCCGGTAGAATTCCGTGCCAGCTGACCGACGGCACAGACGCACTGCTTTCTGGACATTCTCTCCTGTGGGACCCAGCTGACACAAACTTTTCTATATCCTAGGGTTTAAATAATTTCCTGTACTACATTGTGTCATATTCCAAGATTTACAGTGATTTCAGATACTGTGACACATCTGTCTTCTTTAATGATGTCGTCAACCCTTTCCACGTTGTGCTTAGTGGAGCCACTCTGAGGGCGACCGCCGCGAGGCATATCTTGGATGCTCGTGCTTCCATGTTTGAAATGTTTCACCCACCTCTTAACACTGCTAGCACCCACACACACATAAGCAACTTGAAGTCTTTGGTGAAGTTCGACAGGGAGGATTTCCTCTTTATCGAGGAACTCGATAACGGCACGTTGACGAAACGAAACTTCAGCACCCGCCATTTTGTTTATGCATCCTCGTGATCACGTGACACGTGGTGGTGGCGTAATGTGCCCTCTACACGAAGTGCAAAGGCTGCAATTTAAGGTGATACATTTATATTTTCTCTGTCTATAAATTCTGATTAAGAAGAAATTTTTTCTCACGACTTTTCTAACGACCCTCGTCCTGTCCTTCATGCATATTAAAAATGGTTTTTATTTTAGAAACCCTAACTTAGCTCAAGATAAATGTGACAGACAGCGGTAAGACTGGATACAGCAGAGCAGAATTAGAAGGTGGTGGATGGTGCAGATTTGTGAGAAAGGTTGAATGAGGAAGGAAAGAAGGAAGAATTAGCAATAAGAAATCTGAACAGTGACATGATTACGAACAACAGAAACAGCCAAATATTTCTGAAAAAAAAATGTCTTTATCAAGGGCAGCAGTCTATACCAGGTTTTCTGACAGAGCGGACATCAGCTAAATTTTAACGTGTAGTTTTAAAAATATTTTTAAAAATTTATTCTGCTTTGTAATTAGAGCTATCACGTAAAAAAGAGGTAGGCCATCACAAAATGTGTTGCGTGTTCATTTTGTTTGTAATCAGTTTTAAATTTGAGTTATTTCAATTTAAAAAAAATAAGTCTTAACACAAAATATATATATATATATATACACACAGACAGACACACACACGCACTTACTCACACACACACGAGCACTTAGATTGGCCTGCTGTGGTAGAACATGTAATGGTAAAGCAATAAATGAACTGACAATACAGAGCAGTATCTGCTGGTCACGTGATAACGCAACCCACTGATGACGTATTTCCGCTCGCAGCAAGTAACTTTCTGCAGGTCGTACATGGAGCGCTGTCCGCAGTCCACAAATGAACACTTTTAATCCCAAAGTAAGACTTGGTCAAATTTTTTGACAGAAGATTATTAAAATCACTCAAAACATTTCCCGTTCATGCTGTGAACCAGATACAGCAGCCAGCTTGTGTCTTAAACTGCTAAATCGACTGTGGTAGTAACCTATCTGATATCATAATCATGAACATCATTAGGTGACGTGCCGACTGGCGTTGGCTATTATGCTTCTCCAGGGTATATGATCCTTCATGCAGGCTGTCAGCTCAGTTGGTGATCTCCTCTCACACCATCCCGTCAGACTGCCCTGTATCATTTCTTTCGGTCTTCCTCTTGATCTTCTTCCTTATATTTTTCCTGTTATAATATTTTCAATGCCCCCTCTTCTCATTGCATGTCCTATAAAAGTACATTGTCTCTCTCTTATCTTTTGTTTTTACAAGATTTTTTACTCTCCAGCTCTTCTCATACATTCTTCATTAGTTATTTTTGCTTTCCAGGGGATTCGCAACATTCTTCTAATAAACCACATTTCTGCTGCTTCCAATGATTTTTGTGCAGACTTGCCTATTGTCCATGATTCACTTCCATATAACAAGATAGGTTCAATATAGCATTTTAGGACTCGTTTTCTAACATTCATTGATAAGGATATTTCGGATAATATGTTTTTCAGTCTCTGAAATGCAGTCTTTGCTAGGCCTAAAGTGTTCCTAATTTTTTAGTTCTGCATTTCCATTCTGAAGTTATTACTGCTCCAAGGTATTTGAATTGCTGCACCTGCTTTACAATAGTTCCGTTTCATTTTATACTTCATGTTGGTGGATTCTGTTTCTTAGATATAACCATAGTCTTTGTCTTTTTGATGTTCAAAGTAAGGCCTTTCTGTTCACTTCCTTTAGCGACTTTATCCAAGAGATTTTGCAAGTCTTGTTGGTTCTCAGCTACCAGTACTGTGTCGCCTGCATACCGAAGGTTGTTAATATTGTATCCTCCAATTTGTATACCTGGTTCTGTGATGATCGTTCTTAGAATATTATCGCTGTACAGAGAAAGAAGATATGGAGATAGTACACATCCTTGTGGTACCCCTTGTTTTATAGGTCGATATTTTTCAGTTTTATTTTCAACTCGAATTGCTGCTTCTTGTTGCCAGTATAGATGTTTTACAATTCTCAGGTCTTTGCCGTCTATGCTTATGTCTTCAAGCATTTTAATAATCTCATCATGTTTCACCTTGTCGAATACCTTCTTGGAATCAATGAAGCACAAGTAGAGATCTTTCTGTACTTTTAAAGCTCTTTCTGTTAGTGTTCACAAAGCATAAATGGCATTGTGTGTTCCCTTTCCTTCAACAAATCCAAACTGATCATCTGCTATTTCCATTTTTATCTTTTTCCTTCTTTTTGTCATAATAATTTTCGGAAGTGTCTTTATTATGTGACATGAGAGGCTGATAGTCCTGTATCTTCATATTCCTTTGCATCTGGTTTCTTTGGTAGTGCTATAAACGTGGATTTAAGCAGATCACTGGGCATATAACCACTGATGTAAATGTCATTCAGTAACTTGGTTATTATTTTTATTCCTATCTCCTCTAGCGCCTCTATTTCTTCTGTTGTTATTTTATCAGGCCCAGTCGCTTTTCCTTTCTTCATGTGTTTGATGGCATCTATGATTTCATCTTCAAGTATTGGTGGTCCATCACAGTTTTCAATATCGGGTGTTAATTCTAGTCTTTCTCCTCCATATAGCTCACCGATGTACTCTGTCCACCTGTCCACAATGTGTTATTTTCCCATTAACATTTTACCTTCTTTCGATTTCAGGCATCATGTGGTATATTTTGTTTTCCTGCCCGTGAGATCACTAATTCGTTTGTGCATGTTTTTGCTGTCTTTATTACGGGAGTCCTCTATTTGTCTGCACTGTTTATTTAAATACTCTTTTTTTGTTTCTCTGCATTTGCGTCTTATTTCTTTATTTATCTTGCTATATTTTTCTTGGTTATTTTTACTTTTCCTTCTCTTGTCCATTAATCCCAAGATGTCGTCTGTCATCCAATTATTCTTGGGGGCTTCTTTTTTCGATGATATTTTCTCCTTAACAGTTTCGTGGACAGAATCTCTTCACATTGCCCATTGTTCATCTATACTATTTAATCTTTTCTATTGCATTGTATCTATTTGTTATAATAACTCTGTATTGTTCTCGCAGTTCTTGGTAATTTTTAAGGAGTTCTGTATTCAGTTTGATGTTTCTCATTTTTCTGCATGGTTTCTTTAGCTTTATTCTAATTTTTCCACACAGTGGGTCGTGGTCACTATTGCAGACAGCTCCTGGCATGGTTTTTGTTGTCAGTAATGCATTCCAGAATCGTTTGTTGATTAATACGTAGTCTATCTGGTTACAAGTCTTTTTCTCTGGGCTGCACCACGTTGCCAGTCTTCGGGGATATTATTTAAACCAGGTGTTTCCTACAACCATTCAATTAATTTACTACCTCTGTCATTCCTCTCCCCCAGTCCATAGTCACCAACGATGTCTGAAGTTCTTCCTTTACCATATTTGACTTTGCAATTTCCCATCACTATAGAACTTCATGTGATTTTGCGTGTTTTAGGGCTGTCTCTATGTCATTATAAAATAGTTGTACATCTTCTTCAGAAATTTCAGATGTTGGAGCGTACACTTGTATAATATTTATATTTATTGGTCGTCCTTTCAGTTGGGCTGGCAGGTCCGAAATGTTCAAATATCCTACAACTGTCCTTGCTGTTTGTTCGTCAAATAGTATTCCTACTCAAATATTATTTCCCACCTCCTGAGTATATTATTGTATATTTATCAGGGTTTATCTTCCCTGAACCTGTCATTCCTAGTATGTTGACCTTCTTCCTATCCATTTCCATTATTACATTTTCTAATTTTCCAGCCTGGAATAGAGTTCTAACATTCCGTGTTGCTATTTTGATCTTGTTAGTTTTGCCACCAGTAGCTTGATGACGATCTGGCCTCACCTGTGGCTCGTGAGCTGCCCTACCGGACGAGGCTGTTCCAGAGGAACATCCGTTAACGTCGTTCATGACAAATCTATTACTCTGTGCAAGCATAACTATTCTTGGGAACTACAACAGTGGTTTCCCGTAGCCTTCTGTCTGTTTTTGTGTACGAACTCTCCGCTAGCCTTTGGATTCCCTGTCCTACCCGCAAGACAGCGGGAGCGAGAGGTTTTAAGGCGCCTCTTACCCCCCTGGTATTCTCTTCACTGAGCACATGAGGCACTTTATAGGAGTAGTAGAGCCACCTACTACCCCACCTCGCTCTCTGAGACTAACGCCAGTTGGTCCACGCCTGTTTATTTGGGTAGATCCTTATTCACAGGGATCCCCCATATCTGGAGGACTTTCACCATCCGCCACCTGTGACCCGCTGGGTTGGGGATGGTCGCCCCAGCTTTATTCCCAGTATATCACAATAGTGGCGTAAATATTTCAGCTTGCGCTTTTATCAGGTACCATCGTCTAGAAGGTTTTAGAGTACCCTGTATGTCGTGGCTTATCATGTTGCTTGTAGCAATATCCTGATAGTGATGAATTTAGTCTGGTTGGAAACATAGGGGTCAGCATTATAGGAGAATAGGTCAAGAAGGTCAATTCATAGGCCCTATTGAGGACTTAATCGAGTATTTAAAAAAGACGATAAGAGCACGTTTGAAAACTACAGAGGAAGATCATCACAACACTCAGTCAATCAATCAATCAAGTGCTGTACCGAGTGGCGTAGGCGATCATTTCTCTCCACAGTTTCTTTAGACATGATTATGAGATCCGCCGGTGACTTTCTTCCTACCCACACTGACTTCAGTAACTTCTTTCTCTGTCTTCTTCTGTCTTTTCTTCCCTCAATTTTTTTTCCAGTTGCCTCAACGTGTTCCAATTTTCCTGTGTCGTCTGCATATCGTAAGTCTCCAGTATATTCTCGCTGTATGGTTTTCTATCTATCTATTTCACAGTATAATAGATAGTATTTTGTAGCTTGTTTTAAATAGATAGATAGAAAACCACACGGCGAGATTATACTGGTAGACTATCAATCATGCTTTTGGAAGAATAGATCAACTGTAGATCAAATATTTTATCTACGTGAATGAGGAGAAAAGCACTATGAATATGGAAAAGAAGTATATAACATCTTCATTGACTTCAAGAAAGCTTATGACAGCATAGATAGGAGCACCTTATAGAAAATTATGAAAGAATTTGAGATTCCTAATAAATTAACCAGTTTGACCAAAATATATTTATGGAGGATAAAAAGAAATAGTAATATATAAAGGAAGAAAGTCAGAACCATTCTATATAAGAAAAGGTTTAAAACAAGGTGATATCTCCATTCCTATTCAACCTAGTACTAGAAAAGATAATCAGAAAAGTGAAAGAAGAAAGCAGTACAGAAGAACAAACTAAAATACTAAAATACGCTGATGACATCGATCTAGTGGGGGAAATTATGCAAGAAGTCATCAATACCTGCATACACCTGAGAGATGTGGCACTAAAAGTGGGCTTGACCACTAACCAAGATAAGACAGAGTATATGAAGATATCAAGAGACCAGAGGCAGAATGATCCAGATTATATAAATGTTGGAGATATGATTGTTAGGAAAGCAGAAACATACAAATATCTAGACACAGCCTTCAACACAAGCAATATAGTCAGCAAGGAAGTTAAAATCAGAATACAGGTTAGGAATAAAATATACTTCGCCTTTCAAAACCTGTTAAAATCCAAAATCCTGTTCCAGAACACCAAAATAACAATCTACCAAACTATAATAAGACCAGCCGTCATGTATGGATCAGAAACATATAGTACAACAAAGAAACCTGAACAACAATTGCAGATCTTTGAGAACAAGATCCTAAGAAGAATCTTTGGACTGATAAAGGATACCAACAGTGGAGAATGGAGAGCTAGAAAGAACACTGAACTGAACAACTTATTTAAATCCCAACGAATTATAAATGTCTTGAAACTGAACATGTTACGCTGGCTTGAAATAATGGAGGAGAACAGACAAATGAAAATTATGTATGCACAAAAGATAAGGGAAACAAGACCAAGGGGTAGGCTAAGACAGAGATGGAAAGACAGCATAGAAGAGTATATACAAGAAATTGGTGTCAACAACTGACGAACTTTATATGCCGCAATAAGCCTTAATGGATCGAAAAGCGGAAGAAAAAGAAGACTCATGACTTAATAGCGTACCTCTGTCACACACTCCCTATCCAACATAGCGGCTTTGTTTTAAGATATTCGCGCCCACTTACGTGGAAACCAAAGAATAAGAAACCCAAGTTTTGAAGTTCACACATTTTACACAACATATATCATTATTAGGCACCAGAGTAGCCTTTGATAAATGTATACATCTCTCATTCCCAGGATCTGTGGTCTGACTCTGTCGACAGAGGAGCCACAGTTAACTAAACCGTAAAATATGATGAGCTGGAGAAGCGGAGGCAACCTGGCACGACCCTCAAGCCAGCCACAAACAACAAAGAATGTTATGTCCGCTAACACCACAGAGAATGAGAAACATATTGACCAACACATCCTTATCAATGAATGTTAGAAAACGAGTCCTAAAATGCTATATTGAACCTATCTTGTTATATGGAAGTGAATCATGGACAATAGGCAAGTCTGCACAAAAATCATTGGAAGCGGCAGAAATGTGGTTTATTAGAAGAATGTTGCGAAACCCCTTGACAACAAAAATAACTAATGAAGAATGTATGAGAAGAGCTGGAGAGATGAAAAAAGCTTGACAAAAAGATAAGAGAGAGACAATGTACTTTCATAGGACATGCAGTGAGAAGAGGGGGCATTGAAAATATTATAACAACAGGAAAAATAGAAGGAAGAAGATCAAGAGGAAGACCAAGAGAAATGATACTGGACAGTCTGACAGGATGGTGTGAGAGGAGATCACCAAATGAGCTGATGGCCTGCATGAAGGATTGTGTACTCTGGAGAAGCATAATAGCCAACGCCAGTCGGCACGGCACATGATGATGATGATAACACCACATCCTTTATTGGTTTCAATAACATGTGACAGTTGAAGGAAAATACCTCTACTAACACTAGCTTCCTTATTGGTTTCAATAACATGTGACAGTTCAAGGAAAATACCTCTACTAACACTAGATTCCTTATTGGTCTCAGTGGCATGTGACAGTTGAAGGAAAATACCTCTACTAACACTAGATTCCTTATTGGTTTCAATAACATGTGACAGTTCAAGGAAAATACCTCTACTAACACTAGATTCCTTATTGGTCTCAGTGACATGTGACAGTTCAAGGAAAATACCTCTACTAACACTAGCTTCCTTATTGGTCTCAGTGACATGTGACAGTTCAAGGAAAATACCTCTACTAACACTAGATTCCTTATTGGTTTCAATAACATGTGACAGTTCAAGGAAAATACCTCTACTAACACTAGATTCCTTATTGGTTTCAATAACATGTGACAGTTCAAGGAAAATACCTCTACTAACACTAGATTCCTTATTGGTTTCAATAACATGTGACAGTTCAAGGAAAATGCCTCTACTAACACTAGATTCCTTATTGGTCTCAGTGACATGTGACAGTTCAAGGAAAATGCCTCTACTAACACTAGATTCCTTATTGGTTTCAGTGACATGTGACAGTTCAAGGAAAATACCTCTACTAACACTAGATTCCTTATTGGTCTCAGTGACATGTGACAGTTCAAAGAAAATACCTCTACTAACACTAGATTCCTTATTGGTTTCAATAACATGTGACAGTTCAAGGAAAATACTTCTACTAACACTAGATTCCTTATTGGTCTCAGTGACATGTGACAGTTCAAGGAAAATACCTCTACTAACACTAGATTCCTTATTGATCTCATTGACATGTGACAGGTCAAAGAAAATACCTCTACTAACACTAGATTCCTTATTGGTCTCAGTGACATGTGACAGGTCAAGGAAAATACCTCTACTAACACTAGATTCCTTATTGGTCTCAGTGACATGTGACAGTTCAAGGAAAATACCTCTACTAACACTAGATTCCTTATTGATCTCACTGACATGTGACAGGTCAAAGAAAATACCTCTACTAACACTAGATTCCTTATTGGTCTCAGTGACATGTGACAGTTCAAGGAAAATACCTATACTAACATTAGATTCCTTATTGGTCTCAGTGACATGTGACAGGTCAAGGAAAATATGTCTACTAACATCACATCCTTTATTGGTTTCAATAACATGTGACAGTTCAAGGAAAATACCTCTACTAACACTAGATTCCTTATTGGTCTCAGTGACATGTGACAGGTCAAGGAAAATATGTCTACTAACACCACATCCTTTATTGGTCTCAGTGATAGTTTTAAACTCCATTACTCAGCTTAAATACTGTGATGGTGTAGTTATTAGTGCAGTTTTCTACTGTTCAAAAATACCTGGTTCTTTTTTACACTCAGGCGGAACTCTTTTGGATTGGCTAGCACCGGGGTCAACCCAGCGTCAAAAGAATGAGGCACCTTGGGTTTCCCTAGAAAAATAAAGGTAGTGATGAAAGGTGCTGGCATCCGTACCTCAAATGCTGTAGTGTCTTAGAAATGTGAAGGCACTAACACGTCACACCCGCTTATGGCTTGCAAATGCTAGGGGCAGAAATTAACGAGGCTTAATGCACGCTTTTTCATTACAGGCTTTGACAAAGGAAGTGACCAGTTACACTGCGACCAGATTCATCAGTTTGAAGAGGTGGAAGAGCAATGGCAGTCTTGTCAATCTTTTATCTGTTAGGTTGGTATTATTGTGATAATACAGATATATATATATATATATATATATATATATATATATATATATATATATATATATATATATATTGTTATCTTACAAGTAGTGGTGATAAAACATAGACTTACAAAACAAACAAGGCACTTGAAATATATATCAATGAGGAAAAACTAGAAGAGGTGGAGGGTTTTGAATATCTTGGATCATTACTAACTAATAATGGAGATACAATGAGGGAAATTAAAAGGAGGACAAGTACCATGAACATAAACAAAAAAAAAAAACAACAAATATTGAACTTAATATTGAAGAAGATTGGCTAGTAAGGAAAATTAAACAGGAAAACTTAAGTATTTTGGACATGTTAAACATCATGGTAGTATAGAAAAGACCGTCTTGAAAGGGTACATAATAGGAAAAAGAAAGAGGAAGACGAAGGCGAAGATGGCTGCAAGACATCGTTGATGATCTGTGAATGGATGCATCAGCAGCAGGGCATCTTGTTTACAACCGAGAGGCCTACAGGAGAGCTGTTAGGGAGGCAAAGTTCCACAAGAGAAATGCAAATGATTGACTGACTGACTGACTGACTGACTGACTAGCAGTGATGATTTTAACCATCATCCAGCCCCTTACCCTAAATTTAGTGTGCCCCCCCCCCCCTACCGCCTACAAACGTCCATCTAATATGTAGCCTTATTTCCTTCTAGTTGTGATCTCTAGTATTACTATATGACTTCATATTCCACAGACGACAGACTGATATATCTTTGTTTTCCGTATAGCATATTGTGGTGGTTCAGGAGTAATGGTTATTAACGAGTGTCACATGAATCAGTAATCTCTGCTTGCAGAGCTCTCCTTTTCCTAGATGCTGGAGCCTTAAACATAATCCTTTCCATCAGTCATTTTGGAAGTATGGTGTAAGAAAGCCAAATCCAAGACGGCTGCATGTAACTTTGCAGTTATCCAATTCTTGAGTAAAGAAAAAGGAAAAATTCCCGTTCAAGTGCCATTAAGACATATTGGGTTACGGTGTTAGGCCCGTATTTTACATGACCTTCGGCACGTGAAAGCGTGATGTGGTCAGTATCACGCCTGGCTGCAGTAACTCCATCAAGCCTCACATTGCCAATAGGCCTGACACTAACACATGAATAATCTACGGCGGGTTTACAAGACAGTTTTGAAACTGGTGGACGCATTATTTCTGGTTTGTCACTGGAAAGTTGATGTGGAGGAGTTTTCTTGTCTATGTTGACACGGCTGGCCAGTTCTCAGAAGATGTTGTACGGGATACCAGAAGAAAGTGGTGGGAAAGAACTTTCCTGCCAACATCCCATGTTTCACTAATTCCAGGTTTTCTGTTAAGATTTACTCCTTTAGCCTTTGGCTGTACAAGGCAGGTAAGTGACAGACAGGCGGAACCAGTGTTATATTTATGCCAAAAAAAGTCATGCCATATAGGGTGCAAACCTCAGATGGGTACAGCTGTGACCTTTAAGGAGCTAGCTGTTATTTAGATTAGGTAGTGTTGCAACACTAGAACTAGAAACCAGATAGACCATTTTTGTATTAGAAAGCAATACAGAACATCTCTCATGGATGTAAGGGCTTATAGGGGTGCAGATGTCAACAGTGATCACAACCTGTGCATAGGGAAAATAAAACTAAAATTGAAAAGTCAACACAAGAAATCAGTACACAGAAAGATAAACATCCACAGCCTACAAGAAGAAAATACTAACATTAATTTCAATCAGGAACTTGCCAATCATTCCAAAACACCCAGTGAAGTTGAGGAGATAGGTATAGATGAGTTATGGAATTCGTACAGCACAGCCATAATCACAGCAGCAAAAGTAAGCGCTGGATTGGAAAAACCAAATAGAAAAGCATGGATATCAGATAAAACATGGAAGTATATACATGAAAGACGAGCAGCCAAATTAAACATGTTGAATGCAAAAGCAGATCATGAAAGAGATTCGTCAAAAGCAAAATACAAAGACATAGACAGGAAAGTAAAAAGTTCAGCTAGAAGGGATAAAAGAGAATACATAGACAATATGGCGAAAGAGGCAGAAAAAGCAGCAAAAACAGGAGACAGCAAAACTTTATATAACATACAAAAGAGGCTAACAGGTACTATTACATCTAAAGAAAGACCAATCCTTAGCAAAACTGGAACACTATTAACATCAAATAAAGACCAAAAGCAAAGATGGGCTGAACACTTCCAAGAAATACTCAATCGACCACACCCAAAAGAATTGTTAAACCTTGAAACTGACTTACCAGCCCCACAACTAAATGTCAATCTAGATGAAATTAAATTGCATGAAATTGAAACAGCAGTGAATTTAATGGCTAACAACAAAGCTGCACGTGAAGATGAAATAACAGCCGAGATGCTAAAAGCTATCAATAGTGACAACATGAGACAACTACAGAGAATGTTTAACAAGATTTGGAAAGAAGAAAAGGTCCCTTCTAATTGGAAGAAGGGAATCATTGTTAAAATACCAAAAAAGGGCAACCTTAGTGACTGTAACAACTGGAGAGGAGTAACCTTAATATCAGTTGTGTCAAAAGTATTTTGCAAGGTCATTTTGAATAGACTCAAAGATATAGTGGATACTGCAATGAGAGAAGAACAAGCAGGATTTCGAAAAGGGAGAAGCTGTCTCGACCAGATCTTTACTCTCAGAATAATACTTGAAGAACATATTGAAAAGCAAAAACCATTAATACTGCATTTCATAGATTTTAAGAAGGCATTTGATAGCATACACAGAGATTCATTATGGAGAATTTTATGTCTATATGGAATACCATCTAAAATTGTCAACATCATTAAGGACTTATACAATGGATATGGTTGTGCAGTCAAGACAGAAGAAGGGATGAGTGAATGGTTCCAGATTGAAACAGGCGTGAAACAAGGATGTATACTGTCTCCTTTACTTTTTGGGATTACAATAGACTTCATAATGACAAAATGCTGCACAGGTAACACAGGTATTGACTGGGTACATGGGACCCAACTAGAAGATCTTGATTTTGCTGATGACATAACTCTTATCAGTAATAATGTGAATTCCATGCAAGAAAAAACAGATAGCCTATCTTCACTGGCTAGCAAAATAGGACTTGAAATTAACAAGGACAAAACAAAGATAATGAAAATTCCCATCAATCAAAATGGAAAAATACACATAGAAGGGACAGATATTGAAGAAGTCAATCAATTTGCATACCTTGGCAGCTACATAGACAAGGATGGTGACACTAGAAAGGAAGTTAGGATCAGAATTGCAAAAGCAGCATCAATCTTCAAGAATCTTGAGAACATATGGAATTCAAAAGTTATAAGCACAAAAACCAAGTTAAGACTATTCAATTCAAATGTAATATCCACCCTCATTTATGCACGCGAAAGCTGGAAAACAACTAAAGAAATAGAAAAGAAATTAGACTCTTTTGAAAACAAATGCCTAAGGAAAATACTCGGCATCAAGTGGAATGAATTCAAGAACAATGCAGAGATAAGACAGATGACTGAACAACAACCAGTCTCACGGGTGATCAGGAAAAGGAGATGGACATATGTTGGTCACTTGATGAGAAGAAATGATCAGAGAATCCCAAAACAAGCTATCAAGTGGAACACAACAGGCCGAAGAAAAAGGGGCAGACCGCGTGAAACTCTAAAGAGGACATTATTAAGAGAGGCCAAGTTAACAGGCATAACATCCTTTGATGAGGTTGAAAGACTCGCCGAAGACAGGAAAAATTGGCGAACTACTTTGCGAGCCCTATGTGACGTCTAACGGCACGGGAAGGATATAAGATATAAGATATAAGAAGTGTTGCAACTATTCTTGCCTGGGACACAAACTTGTGTAGTATAACTTTTTTTTTAAAGTTCTAATTACACTGTCCTGCTAACACAATCCCCAATAGGTCACTCAATTTTTTCCCGAACTATAATCCTGGAATTTTGATCTTTCCTCAAAACTAATGTAAAAGTTCCATGGTGATGTTGTGGTTAATGCATGTATCTTCCGACCAGGGAGTCCTTGATTTGATTCCACACTGGGGCCCAATTATTTCAGGCCGATTGGTATTTGGGTGGGGGGGGGGGGCGGAGAAAGCAACCCATTCTCAATGAGACGGGTACTTTGGGATTTACCTGGGGCTGTAGGGGCCTAGAACTGAGGTGGGGTGGGGTGGGGGTACTCCTCTGATGATCTAGGGAGTTGTGTTGTTGCTCTCTACAGTAGAGAGTTTCCCGCATGAAAGCACTAACACTATGAAGATGGCATGGGGCATACTTTTTTTTAACGGCAAAAATAAAGAAATGTGTGATATTTGAAATCTTTCCTCTTGTTTATGCTTAAACATATGTTTGCCACATCTGTTTTGTGCACATACAGTACTGTACGTAGGAGCAAGTAACGCACAGCCGTTGGATATTTATTGCTCGCAGAAATCTGGGGATAGGCATTTTTATTCTTTTAACCCCAGGATTCAGAAGTATCTAAGCATATGTCGGTAGGTTAACCTTATGTTGCTGGTAACTATATGTTTATAAATATGTCGGTAGGTTAACTTTATGTTGCTGGTAACTATATGTTTATAAATATGTCGGTAGGTTAACTTTATGTTGCTGGTAACTATATGTTTATAAATATGTCGGTAGGTTAACCTTATGTTGCTGGTAACTATATGTTTATAAATATGTCGGTAGGTTAACTTTATGTTGCTGGTAACTATATGTTTATAAATATGTCGGTAGGTTAACTTTATGTTGCTGGTAACTATATGTTTATAAATATGTCGGTAGGTTAACTTTATGTTGCTGGTAACTATATGTTTATAAATATGTCGGTAGGTTAACCTTATGTTGCTGGTAACTATATGTTTATAAATATGTCGGTAGGTTAACCTTATGTTGCTGGTAACTATATGTTTATAAATATGTCGGTAGGTTAACCTTATGTTGCTGGTAACTATATGTTTATAAATATGTCGGTAGGTTAACTTTATGTTGCTGGTAACTATATGTTTATAAATATGTCGGTAGGTTAACTTTATGTTGCTGGTAACTATATGTTTATAAATATGTCGGTAGGTTAACCTTATGTTGCTGGTAACTATATGTTTATAAATATGTCGGTAGGTTAACCTTATGTTGCTGGTAACTATATGTTTATAAATATGTCGGTAGGTTAACCTTATGTTGCTGGTAACTATATGTTTATAAATATGTCGGTAGGTTAACTTTATGTTGCTGGTAACTATATGTGCATATATATCTAAATGTAAATCAGCAAGCTATCAGATTTTAGGGAGTAATTTTTGTTTTGAGAAATCTCTAACTATATGTTGGTAAGTTATCAAGAATAACCAATGATATAACACGTGATAAATGGGTTTTTTTATGGCAGTGAAACATTCTTCTTTATATCTAGAGATGTGAAAACATACATAGACTGTATTGTGAGAACCAGAGAACAACGTCACCACAAGGAGGGTGTTGAGATAGAGCTGTATCAGAGGCACTTTCCATCTCAGTATGATCTGGAGGTTGCTACATTTGCTTTCTGTAACATGGATCTGATGAAGTGTGAGTCGGCTGTCTTTTGTGAATTGTCAGGATATCCGTTTGTTGATGGGAGCGTTTTTCAGGATGTCTGTTTGTTGTAGAGAGTGTTTGTCAGGATATCTGTTTGTTGTAGAGAGTGTTTGTCAGGATATCTGTTGATGAGAGTGTTTGTCAGGATACATGTTTATTGATGAGAGTGTTTGTCAGGATACATGTTTATTGATGAGAGTGTTTGTGAGAATACATGTTTGTTGATGAGGAATCTTTTATAGATAACTGTAGCAGAAGGAAAGCAGTCTTGTAGATACCAGGAGGCGGTGGAGACATTATCTCATTTCCTTGTATTGATCCACAATAAGAGGCTGTAGACTTCATCAGTTTGGCTATTAATACAGGGACTGATTTTGATGTGGTAGCCAGAACGTGTTAAAATCGTCAGACTTTGCTCTGGTCACAGCAGACGGTGATACCACAAGCATAACGAGCTGAAGGTAGGCTAAAGCTGATGAGTGCTTCCTCGCTAGGGGGGAAAAGTGACAGCCCAACATCTGGCTCAGAACTACCCTTCACACGAGGATCAAAGACACACACACGACCTTTTAGTCTAGACCAAGCTGTATTGCTGTGTCAAACACATGAGGTGGATTGCTACATTCTTCAGAGATATCCAGCTTGCCGTCCTGACAATGCTCAAAGAAGACATGATGCCCAAAACAAATGGCAGTCTTTCATTAAGCCGGTTTTTTAAATCTTTAACAAGGCCATGAAGCCCACTCCATGTCCTGCACAGTGCCTTGTGGATCAGAATCCTCGCAGCATCAGCAACAAGGAACTCAGATTCTACGTTCCCAGAGGATGGAGTGTGTATAATGCTATTAAATCTATTCACATAAACACACATAGAAGACAGCGCATTAAACTCAGAGAGCTTAAATAAGGTTAAAAACGTGATTGTTTGGTTTTTTTCCCCTCATGAGGTAATAACTTTCTGACTTACTCCAAATCTCATGTGGTAGAAACTAATGAACAGGCTTTCTTTTCAAAGTGTGAAGAATGTGACATGCAGACACATGTCACATTCTGCCCTTCATCTCTTATTTGTCATTACAAAGATAGTGTAGTGAATGAATTTGTATGTCCAAGAGCAAACATAAGAGTGCTAGTATCAGAGCCATGAAATCAAAACAAGCCAAGACCCTGTCCTACTTCTTCATTGGTGCTCTTAACAGCAGGCTAAGCCTAACTTATAGAACAGGGCCGAATTGTGATCTACACAGTGATAACGTCAGGAAAAAAAATTTTTAGGTCCACAAACTAGCACAAATGAAGAGTATACAGAAAGGTACCAACAAGAAAACAAAGTTAAATTTACTAAAAGCTTACATGTTTTCAGTGGCAACATACGAATCACAAGAAAAGAGAATAACAGCATTTGAAATGAAATGCTACAGAAGGGCACCTAAAATATCATGGACATAATGAAAATGAAATAGATACTAATGGGATTTAGTGTCACAGAAAACTGGCTAGTTAACACCATAAAAATTAGAAAGCTGAGATGCTTCGGCCACATCAAGAGATGTAACAGCTTGGAGAGGTTGATAGTAGAAGGCAAAGTGGCCGGCAAAAGAGACAAAGGACGACCTCGCTGCAGGTGGACTCAGGACATCAGGGAAAGTCTGAATGTGTCACTACAAGACGCTGGTCAACTTGTGCAAGACTCTCACAGGGAGGCTGTGAGAGGGACAGTGTTCAGGAAGGGACATGTCACATGAATTCAAGATAGACGAAAAACCCACTACCATTCTGACGTGGCACCTGCACATCTTCTCTGTGCTGACAGCTAAGAGTGTCCCACCTGCAGTTCTGTAGAGACAGAGTAACAGTAACGTCAGAAGTGAAAACTATGTTACAAGATCACCAGTGCAACATCAGCTGCTGGCTGTGGGAGTGGAGCCACTTTCCAACCTGAGAACAGCTGTGGGCCCCCCACTAAAAATAAAATAATAAATGGGACCCAGATGATGCAAAGACAATCCATTTGCTGGTATGTGGATTGCATAGTAAAAAACAGAGTTTGAACTTGATTCAGAATCAGGTTTACCAGCTACAATATGACAGTACTCGTGTCTGCAGCTGGGTAACCAAGGCCGGACTCGAACCGCAAGCTTTGGTGGGACAAGTGCAGTAATCGCTGCACCATAGAGGCGCCAAGGACAAATTGAGATAATAATAGATCAGTGTTATGTCTGTTCATTATTTTTCATGTTATTGTCATAAATGAAGAAGGAATCAGCGAAAGGTTTCAGATTGAAACAGGCGTGAAACAACGATGTATATTATTTCCATTGATTTTTGGAATTACCATAGACTTCATAATGAAAAGATGCTATATAGGTAAAACCGGCATTGACTGGGTACATGGGACCCAAATAGAAGATCTTGGTTTTGCAGATGACATAACTCTTATCAGTGACAATGTGAAACCGATGCAGGAAAAAACAGATTCCCTGTCTTCCTTGGCTAGCAAAATAGGTCTTTAAATTGACAAAGACAAAACAAAAATAATGAAACTTCTCATTAATCAAGACGGAAAAATATACGTAGAAGGAACAGTTATTGATGAAGGAAACCAATTTGCATATCTTGGCAGCTACATGAACCAGGATGGTGACAATAGGAAATAAGTTAGAATCAGAATTGCAAAAACAGCATTGTCCTTCAAGAATCTTGAGAACATATGGAATTCAAAAGTTATAAGCACAAAAACCAAGTTAAGATTATTAAATTCAAAAGTAATATCCACTTTGACCTACGCTTGTGAAAGCTGGAAATCAACTAAAGAAATAGAAAAGAAATTAGACTCTTTTGAAAACAAATGCCTGAGGAAAATACTTGGCATAAAGTGGAACGAATTCAAGACCAACGCAGAGATAAGACAGATGAGCAAACAACAACCAGTCTCATGGGTGATCATAAAAAGATGTACATATGCAGGCTATGTGATGAGAAGAAACAATCAGAGAATCCCCAAACAAGGTATCAAGTGGATCACAACAGGCCGAAGAAAAAGAGGTCGACCACGTGAAACTCTAAAGAGGACATTGTTAAGAGAAGCCAGTTTAGTGGACATAACATTCCTTGATGATGTTGAAAGAGTCGCCGAGAACAGGAAAACCTGATAAACAACTATGTGGCGTTTAACGGCACGGGAAGGATGTAAGATGTAAGATGTCATAAGTATTCATATGCTATTCATGCAGTATCTTGATCAAATCTGTATGACTTCCAAATTCTCTTATCTGTCTCTCTTTCAGTGTATATTTCGTTTCACAATAACTTTACAAACTGTCCAAATTCAGCAGAAGTAAAACAATGTCGTGATATGTTCGTCTCTAAAAAGGCCTTGAAGCTTCTAAGGGATGCTTTAAATGAAGTGAAACCTGATTTGAAAAATGTCAGAAACATATCCTGCAGGTATTTTTATAATTTTTGTGTGTGTGAATATTTACGTTTTTGCGTGTTGCTGATATGTTCTATGCCTACACTCTTTATTGTATGGTCAGTATCCAGATTGTTAGCTGTAAGTTTCCATCACAGTTATTTTTTCCTCATCTAGAGTCACTTCTGTGTGGGTCTCAAGGTAAAGTTGTTCACCTTGCACCCAACACTAAATTCAGAAAACTTGACAGATGCATTAAAATCATGCTAAATTACGCATTTTGGTAAGAGCGTTAAAGTATCCCAACCATTTATCACGTCACCCAATGGGTAGTAATCACTTTTGAGAGAGGGAAAATTAGTAGGCGGAAAATCCCTTGATGAGGTTGAAAAGCTTGCAGAAAACAGAAAAACTTGGCGAACTCCCATGCGAGCCTTATGTGATGTTTAATGTGAAGTATGTAAGATCCAGGTTGTTTCCGTCTTATTTTTTTTTTTTTTTTTGGCCAGTAGATTACCAGAAATATTCTTATGACTTGCTTGAAGACCCAGATTGGTCCTAAAATGAAGCATTTTGTCACGACCCCACAATCGTGGCACGTCACTCTCATTTGGTCAGGATGAAGGAAGAAACCAGCCTGTTTAAAGACAAACGTTGCAGATTGAAGTTTACTTTTCATTTTCATTTACTTTTTTTCTTTTCTTTTTTTTTTATTCTATCCTGCTTGTTCTGAAGAAGACTTCTGTCAGAAACGGTGAATTTTCTTGTTACTTCCCTTTATTTATTTATTTTTTTAGTTATCTGTCGCTTCTATGTGATTGTTTTCCTGAACAAACTGAAGAAGCCCCGCAGCTGAAATGATAGTTTCTTATGTTTCGTTTGTTTCCTTATTGTATTCATTTTTGTCCAGTTACTCCTAAAGTACAACAATTTTATCAAGTATTTGATAATCTTGTTACTTCGTTTTTGTTCTTTTTTCCTTATTTTGTATCCCGCCTGCTGTGTCTGAATGATACTCTGTGGCTGAAATATTGGTTGTTTAGTTCCATTTTATTTTTCTGTCATATGTCATGTTTCAGCCTCTTTTGTAAAACTGAAGCCATGTGGTATATCCAGCTATAGCTTACAAAAAGGGGAAGTAGAACACACACACACACTCACACACACACACACACACACATATATATATATATATATATATAATCATTTGATATGTAATGTTTCAATGTTAAGGTTAGCTGTTACTAACATTCACTGGCAAATGCAGAATACACTAAAGAAGTGTTTAAAGGGAGTGAATGCTGGAAAACGATGCAGACATCTGTATGGACACTTGATGCCTTCCAAACCAAGTGTCTGGGTAAGATCTAAAGAGTGTTCTGGCCAAATACCATAAGAAATGGAATCGCAGTAAGAGATACTTTTTGTACGAGGGGCGTTCAGATTGTAAAGCACCACATCGTTTTTTTTATCTAATAATAAAGGTAGAAGCGTGAAACTTTGCAAACTTTAAATATGGCATGTGCTGATTGTGTAAACCAAATTGCACCGCAACCAGCCAAAGAATATGGCTGCCTTAACCGTTGAAATGGGGCGTGTTAGCAACTTGAGGTATAAGCAGCGAATTGTGATAGAATTTCTCGTTGCAGAGAAAGAAACTGTTGTGAACATTCACAGCATCTATGTGATGTGATTGAAATTTTGCGGCCGACAGGAGTACAGTCAGTAGCTACGTTCAGAGAATCAAAGAATTAATAAGCTGAGATAAGGAGTTGCATGATCGGCCGCACTGTGGACGTCCTGCCACAGCCACCAAGGCAGAAATGTTGAAATGCGCTGAGGGCATAATTCTTACTCAACAATTGGCCTAAAAGCCAATTAAATTGCTTAAACCAGCAATGTTAGTTATAAAAGCTCTCGAATTTTCTAAGGTTTCCGCAAGATGGATTCCTCGAAGTTTCACAAATGAACATCGATTGCAAAGGAAAGCAATTTCTTCTGAATTGTTGTGGCGTTTCAGTGCTGATGGAGGGAACATTTTGGCTAAGACCGTAACAAGTGACGAAACCTGGGCATATCATTTTGAACCTGAGACAAAAAGATAGTCAATATTATCCGCAATCACCAGGAAGAAAGAAATTCATTACAACTCCTTAACCTGGAAAGGTCATGATCACTGTCCTTTGGGACATTGAAGGTGTGATTCTTGTGAATGTTATGCCAAGAGGAGAGACAATCAATTCGCAAGCTTACATTAAGGCATTGAAAAACTCATTCAGCATTTTCGTACAGTTTGGCCGCACGAGAATCCAGCAGACCTGCTTCTCCTTAACGACAGTGCGCGCCCTCACACAAGTCTGGCAACACGGGAAGCAATCGCCAAATTGGGTTGAACTGTACTATCCCATCCACCCTGTAGTCACGATTTGGCATCCTCTGGTTTCTATCTGTTTGGTCCACTTAAAGATGCACTCAGACGAGTAAGATTTGAAGATGACGAAGGAGTGATTCATGCAGCGAAGAAATGGCTACATAATCAAGAGAATATCTGGTACGGGCTAGGAATACATGCACTTGTTTCGCGCTGGCGTAAAGCCGTACAAGTTGATGGTTATTATGTTGAATGCTACGATGTATACATGACATATCCATGTATATTGTGTATAAATTTCATGCTTTTTAAATAAACAGCTCCTGAGATAAACGATGTCGTGCATTACTCTCTGAACGCCCCTCGTAGGTAGTGATTGAAAAGAGAAGGTAGCAACGGATTGGCCACATTGTGAGAATGACAGACAAACCCTTACATTGAACGGTTGTGATGTGGACTCCACGCAGCAAAGGAAACTTAGAATGACCCAAAGAGACATGGAGACTACAGCAGAGAAAATGCTGGTAAACAAAAGACTGACATGGGAGACAACCAAGAAGAAAGTGAAGGACCAACAAAAGTGGAAATCTCTTGCTACCAGCAACTCCATGTGTCTTGGGCACTGGAAGGAGAAGGGAGATAATTCATTGTAACTGAACTACCATATCTTTGACACTGCCCAAGTTAATTTAGTTGAGGTTGTGCCAGTTGCAGAAAGAAATTGAATAAACCAGCCCTTGTTGCCTTAGATATTCATCCTTGGACACTCATTGACAAAGCTTTCACCAGTTGTTTAAATTTGTTAATAAATCTTTTATAGGGAAGCAGCAAGTTATTTCTTGTGGTATGTAGCCAGCTATTGTGTGTTGCCTGCTGTCTCTTTGTACTACTGGTATACTTTGTACTAGATACATTTTGTTTGTTTCCCTAGCTAGCTCTGTTGCTTGTTGTCTGATTTCACCACTGGTATAAACCCAGTCTGACCAAGATCACAGTTCTTACCAAGATCATCTTACACTAGGATTCATGCCAGTCTGACCAAGATCACAGTCTTACCAATATCACAGTCTTACCAAGATCACAGTCTTACCAAGATCACAGTCTTACCAAGACCATCTTACACTAGCCTTCATGCCAGTCTGACCAAGGTCACAGTCTTACTAAAATCACAGTCTTCAAGATCATCTTACACTAGCCTTCATACCAGTCTTAATAAGATCACAGTCTTACCAAGATCATCTTACACAAGCCTTCATATCAGTCTGACCAAGATCACAGTATTATCAAGAACATGTTACACTAGTCTTAATGTTGGTCTGATCAAGATCACAGTCTCACCAAGATCACAGTCTTAATAAGATCACAGTCTTATCAAGATCACAGTCTTACCAAGACCATCTTACACTAGCCTTCATGCCAGTCTGACCAAGACCACAGTCTTACCAAGATCACAGTCTTACCAAGATCACAGTCTTAATAAGATCACAGTCGTATCAAGACCACAGTCATACCAACATCACAGTCTTACCAAGACCATCTTACACTAGCCTTCATGCCAGTCTGACCAAGACCACAGTCTTACCAAGATCACAGTCTTACCAAGATCACAGTCTTAATAAGATCACAGTCATATCAAGACCACAGTCATACCAACATCACAGTCTTACCAAGACCATCTTACACTAGCCTTCATGCCAGTCTGACCAAGACCACAGTCTGCCCTAGATGGGAGAAAAGGTGGTGAAGTAAGAGGTACCTGTCTAGAAGATGCATGGCAACAACCAGGCTACCACACAATATCACAAATGAAATGCCCTTATCTGCAGTCTCTAACCATGGTGCCTACCCTGTGAGGACTAACCAGGCAGGAACAATGCCAATGAACCCCCTGGTTTGAAAGGGTTCAGTCTATGCTACTGAAGATATTCTCAGTTCAAATTACCCAAGAATCTAAGTTCTGTAGTTCTGTATAGGAACTATAATAAAACTGATCCAGTTTATCCAAGAAACAAAGCTGACCAATATAAACATAAAATGCATAACAATAAGAAATCAGGTCAGTAAAAATGTAGCATTTTTAAGGAGTCTATAAAAATGTAGCAGTTGAGGAGACAAGAGTCAAGCCTATAAAAATGTAGCAGTTTAGGAGACAAGAGTCAAGTCTATAAAAATGTAGTAGTTAAAGAGACAAGAGTCAGGTCTATAAAAATGTAGCAGTTAAAGAGACAAGAGTCAGGCCTATAAAAATGTAACAGTTAAGGAGACAAGAGTTAAGTCTATAAAAATGTAACAGTTAAGGAGACAAGAGCAAAGTCTATAAAAATGTGGGATTTAAGGAGTCAGAGACAAAGGTTTGGTTTATTGACTCCACAGCCCATGTTCTGGTGACAGGGACTTCAAATCTCAACTTAAAAGGATATAGTGGCAGTGATGATGATGTTATGGTTTCCCACATTTTATCACCTGTTATGGTTTCCCCTAAATTATCACCTATTATGGTTTCCCTTATTTTATCACCTTTTATGGTTTCCTATACTTTATCAACTATTATGGTTTCCCCTATTTTATCACCTGTTCCTTTCTTTTTTTCATTTCTGTTATGTTTTCCCTTATTTTATTATCTCTGTTATCATTTATTTTATCATCTTTGTTATATTTTTTCTGACTTTATCATGTTTGTTATGTTTTTGATTATTTTATTGTCTGTTTCCTCTTGTTTTCAGTATCCGTTGTTTTCCCATATTTCATCATTCCTGCCGTGTTTTCTCATATTTTTTAATCTCTGTTCAGTTTTCCCTAATTTTGTCATTTCTGTTGTGTTTTCCCTTATTTTAACATCTGTTGTGTTTCCATTAATCTATGTTGCATTTTTCATATTTTATCATTTTCTTTTAAAATTTTCCCTATTTTGTTATCTCTGTTATGATGTTTCTTATTTTACTATCTCTGTTATGATTTTTTCTTTATTTTATTATCTGCGTTATGATTTTTCCTTCTTTTATTATCTCTGTTATGATTTTTCCCTTATTTTATTATCTCTGTTATAATTTTTTCCTTATTTTATTATCTCTGTTATGATATTTTCCTTATTTTATTATCTCTGTTATGATTTGTTCCCTATTTTATTATCTCTGTTATGAATTTTCCTTATTTTATTATCTCTTTTATGATTTCTTCCTTATTTTCAGCATATCTGCACCACTAACAGATTGTATTGAGAACCTGTATGTGGCATGCAGTAAAGAGTACAATATATTAAGGGATTACGAGCTGGCTGTCTTTGGAAGGTATGTAACCACCTGTAACGTTATGTGTTTTCTGATTGTGAGAACAGCCTTTTGGTTTGTTAGCTGAAGCTGTGGTGGAAGTTTTATGGATACAACAGCTTTCAGGTTTGGTGTGATATAGTTCATGTTTTCTTATTTGGCTCCATCCTGGAAAACATGTCAGTCCTTTTTATCTACTGATATGTTATTCTCTTTCATTCCATCCATTCCCTCAAATGTTACAAGAAAAGGCCATTATCCATGCACGCTGGATACATCCAAAGGCACTCCAGTCTTTCTTCAGTATCTCCTTCAGCCTGCAGTAATTGGTTATATCTGTCCTGTGCTGGTTGTCAATCTGTATGAAGCTTAATGTGAGTGTGGTTTTATGGTTATTATTATTTTAATAAGACCAGAATTGTCTCAGTCATTTGCATGTCCCTTGGGAAACTTTGCCTCCCTAACAGCACTCCTGTAGTCCTCTCGGTTGTAAGCAAGATTTCCTGCTGCTGATGCATCCATTTGCAGATCATCAACGATATCTTGCAGCCATCTTCACCTTGGTCTTCCTCTCTTTCTTTTTCCCATTATGTATCCTTCCAAGATGGTCTTCTCTAAATTCTCATGACATTTAATGTGTCCAAAATTTTTCTCTGTTTAATCCTCTTTACGAGCCAGCCTTCCTCAATATTAAGTTCTTGTAGTATGGATATATTTGTTCTTGTTTGTGTCCATGATATTTGAAGGACTCTTCTGTAGCATTTACATTCAAAGGCATGTATGTGTTTCTCAGCTTTTTGTTAAGTGTCCAGGTCTCACAGGCATATGTTGCGACGGGAAAGCAGAATTTTCTGGCTGTGAATATTTTCATCATGTTTTTCAATTTTTAGTGTAAATTGTTCCAGCATTGTTTTATAGTTTGTTCATGTATTTTCTTTGTCGTCTACACCAACAAGTACTGGATGTGTTAGCCGATATATGAACTGAAAATAACTGTTTATCAGTTCAGCTTTTATGTTTAATTGTTAACTTTCTTGAATTGTGGAAGGAGGGCAGGGAGTCTCTTTGTCATTACAAGGCTCTGTAGCTCTGCAGGATCAAGTGATCTAATTTTCTGATGACTGACAAGGGTGGGAACATTAACCTTTTGACTACAGGTTGCCTCCCAGCTGGTACCTGACTTGTTCTAGAACTGAGGGAAGGAAAGGTGGTCCATTTGTGATGCTGCCCATATTTACTCACTAGCGTGCCCACAGGAGAAGGAAAATAGGGGCACCAACATTATGTCCTCAATGTGCCTCTAAGACATGGCAGGGTTACCTTCACTTTTTATAGATTGTCCAGACTGTCTTCTGTATCTCACACACATGCATGCACACACTGTCTTATAAATCGCAGTTTCCAGGATATGCACAGGATGTCTTATATAAATCCAATCCCAGGACATACATAAGATGATTTATATAGTCCCAGGACATACACAAGGTGCCTTATATAGTCCCAGGACATACATAAGATGTCTTATATAGCCCAAGTACCAGGACATACACAAGATCTCTTTTATAGCCCCAGTACCAGGACATAAACAAGGATGGCTTATATAGACCCAGTACCAGGACATAAACAAGGATGGCTTATATAGACCCAATACCAGGACATAAACAAGGATGGCTTATATAGCCCCAGTACCAGGATATACACAAGATGTCTTATACAGCCCCAGTACCAGAACATACACAAGATGTCTTATATAGCCCCAGTACCAGGACATACACAAGATGTCTTATATAGCCCCAGTACCAGGACACAAGATGTCTTATATAGCCCCAGTACCAGGACACAAGATGTCTTATATAGCCACAGTACCAGGACATACACAAGATGTCTTATATAGCCCCAGTACCAGGACACAAGATGTCTTATATAGCCCCAGTACCAGGACACAAGATGTCTTATATAGCCCTAGTAACAGAACATACACATAGTGTCTTATATTTCAAAATGCCTCAGAACATAACACTAGTATAAAACATAAGCCCTTACTCTTTCCTTCAAAATGGTCAGCTAAATTGCCAGACCTGACAGCAGGTTCTATAACACAAGTATGATAACATTTGTCTCAACTTTGTTCTGTCTGGCTGTGGTGACACAACCTACAACAAGACAGCACTGTCAGGAAGTGACACAGAATCTTGAACAGCTCTGGTTCTGGCTCAACATTATGACAGGAGCTACAGCTCCACCAGTTGCTTGGAACAGACTTTCTAACATTATCAGACTAACATTATCAGTCTAACATTATCAGTCTAACATTATCAGTGTAACATTATCAGTCTAACATTATCAGTCTAACATTATCAGTGTAACATTATCAGTGTAACATTATCAGTCTAACATTATCAGTCTAACATTATCAGTGTAACATTATCAGTGTAACATTATCAGTCTAACATTATCAGTGTAACATTATCAGTCTAACATTATCAGTGTAACATTATCAGTCTAACATTATCAGTCTAACATTATCAGTCTAACATTAGGAAAGAAGCCAAAGCTTCATCATTTGGAAAGAACTCACTTGAATTGACTTTCTAACATTATCAGTCTAACATTATCAGTCTAACATTATCAGTCTAACATTATCAGTCTAACATTATCAGTCTAACATTATCAGTCTAACATTAGGACAGAATCCAAAGCTTAACCACTTGGACAGAATTCAATCGAATTAACTTTATAACATTATCAGTCTAACATTATGAAAGAAGCCTCAAATCAATCAGGTGGACAGAATTGACTTTCTAATATTATAAGTCTAATATTATGAAAGAAGCAACAGCTCCACCAGTTGGGCAGAACTGACTTTCTAACATTATAAGTCTAACATTAGGACAGAAGCCACAGCTCTAGTAGTTGGACAGAACTCAGTTGAACTGACAGAACTAACTTTCTAACATTATAAGTCAAACATTAGGACAGAAGCCACAGCTCCACCAGTTGGACAGAACTGACTTTTTAACATTATAAGTCAAACATTAGGACAGAAGCCACAGCTCCACCAGTTGGACAGAACTCACTTGAACTGACTTTTTAACATTATAAGTCAAACATTAGGACAGAAGCCACAGCTCTACTAGTTGGACAGAACTCAGTTGAACTGACAGAACTAACTTTCTAACATTATAAGTCAAACATTAGGACAGAAGCCACAGCTCTACCAGTTGGACAGAACTGACTTTTTAACATTATAAGTCAAACATTAGGACAGAAGCCACAGCTCTACCTTTTGGAAAGAACTGACATTTTATAACATTATAAGTCAGACATTAGGACAGAAGCCACAGCTCTACCTTTTGGAAAGAACTGACATTTTATAACATTATAAGTCAAACATTAGGACAGAAGCCACAGCTCTACCTTTTGGAAAGAACTGACATTTTATAACATTATAAGTCAGACATTAGGACAGAAGCCACAGCTCTACCTTTTGGAAAGAACTGACATTTTATAACATTATAAGTCAGACATTAGGACAGAAGCCACAGCTCTACCTTTTGGAAAGAACTGACCTGAAATGACTTTCTAACATTATCAATCTATCAATCTATCTCGTGAATAGACCCTGCCTGGAGAGACACAGCATATACTCCTCGTATGTCTCTTTAAAAATATGTATGTCTTCTGCCACAAGTATATATACTGCGGGAAACCTCATGTGGACTCTGGTAGACATGGTCTTCATTATGTCTCTACGTGTTGTTGGATTCAAGTAAAAAAGTTGGATCAAATGGAAAGTTGGAAAGAAACAGTGGAACAAAATAAATTGTTTCCTGCCAGCATGGTCAGCTGCTTTGTTATAGTAATAAATTTTTATTTATTTATTCATTTTTTTTGGCCTCATCCACTGCAGAATACTGTAATGTTTTCTTTCATATTAAATACATCTCATTTTATTAGCCTCAGATATTAGAGTTTCTTGTTAAACATTGTTTGATTTGTGTTAGCTCAGTTAGTTTTCAATTAGACCTCTTTTTTGTTAGAGTTATATCTGCAAAGTTAACTGTTATTATGCCTCTCTTTTGAGTGTTGTTAGCAAAGTTAAACCTTATTTGATGTCTCTTTTGAGTTTTCATTAGCAAAGTTAATCTTAGTCCTATTTTCAAGTTTCCTTGGCTGATTCAGTGTAATTTACCTCTGTTTT
This sequence comes from Achatina immaculata, assembly GCA_009760885.1. Lineage (NCBI taxonomy): Eukaryota > Metazoa > Mollusca > Gastropoda > Stylommatophora > Achatinidae > Lissachatina > Lissachatina immaculata. The sequence goes on from CM019698.1 coordinate 15,199,316, forward strand.
TTAGTTCCTTGGCAACTTTAACCATAATTTACCTCTGTTTTTTAATTTCCTGGCAAAATTAACTGTATATTTATCTCTGTTTTTGATTTCCTTGGAACTTTAATTGTAATTTACCTATGTTTTTTATTTTCTTGGCAATTTTAACTGTAATTTACCTCTGTTTTTTATTTCCTTGGCTAAATTAACTGTAATTTACCTATGTTTTTGATTTCCTTTGTAACTTTAACCGTAATTTACTTCTGTTTTTGGTTCACATGGCAAAATTAACTGTAATTTACCTCTGTTTTTGGTTTTCTTGACAATGTAATCCATATACAGATTGACTGCTTTGCGTTCTGTATGTGTTCTGATTATACTGGCAGCAGCAAAGTTATTGCAGGAGTGGACAGGAAAATATAGAGGGCAGCTGAAGTATCTGATGGTCAATTTTTTTTCTTACCTGTCAGTCGTCTCTTCAGCCACACTCATTTTCCAGACATTGTGAGATCTTGCCTCTGCTCTGGAGCTGATTGACAGAGTCAAGAATTGGATGATGCGGCATGGGCTGGAAGTTCTATTGTTACCATCAGAGCAGTGGAGAATTTCAGACAGAAAAAAAATATGTCAGCATGAGCATGGTATTGTTAGTGATGCCTTTCAGGTTGCCAGTGCTGTGGGTCAGTGGTTCCAAACTTTTGTACATCCAAGGGCCACTTTTCTAACTATATTTAAGTTTCAGATCACCATCAAATTTACGAGATGCATACCGAAAGTCGTGAGCAAAAATGTTTCAAAAGTCAGAATTTATAGATAGAGAAGATATAAATGTATCACCTTAATTTGCATCTTTTTCTTCACTTTTCAACATAATCTCCATTTCTCTGCACACATTTTCCCCATCGCTCTGCAAGTTTGAAAATACCCTCCCGATAGAATTCCGTTCCAGCTGACCGACTTCACAGACGCACTGATTTCTGGACGTTCTCTCCTGTGGGATCCAGCTAACACAAACTTTTATATAGCCCAAGGTTTCAATCATTTGCTGTACTGCATTGTGTCCTATTCCAAGATTTACAGCGATTTCAGATACTGTGACGTCTGTCTTTTTTACTGATGTCGTCAGCTTTATCCACGTTGCGTTCAGTGGAGGCATTTTGAGGACGACCGCTGCGTGGCATATCTTGGATGCTCGTTTTTCAATCTTTGAAATGTTTCACCCACCTCCTAACAATGCTAGCACCCACACACACATCTCCATAAGCAAGTTGAAGTCTTTGGTGAATTTCAGCAGCGGGGATTTCCTCTTTAACGAGGAACTCAATAAATGCACGTTGACGAAACGAAACTTCAGCATCTGCCATTTTGTTTATGCTTCGCATGGCCATATGACACTTGATGGTGACATCGTGTGACCTCTGCATGAAGTACAAAGGACGCAGATAAAATGCGATACATTTATATTTTTTCTCTCTATAAATTATGATTGCTTAAAAATATTTGCTCACGACTTTCGGTATGACCCTCATAATACCACTAAAATCACGTCTGGGTTGTAAAGGGAAGATTTACAGGGCAGCCTGGAATGTAAAGGGAGCATTTGCATGGCAGCCTGGATTGTAAAGGAACGATTTGTAGGGCATCCCAGATTGTAAAGGAACGATTTGCAGGGGATTCCATATTGTAAAGGAAGAAATTGAAGGACAGTCTGGATTGTAAAAAGGATTTGCAGGGCAGCTTGGACTGTAAAGGAAGAATTTGCAGGGCTACCTGGATTGTAAAGGAAGGATTTTCAGGGCGTACCAGGTTGTAAGGGGAGAGATTGCAGGGCAGCCTGGATTGTAAAGAAAGGACTTGGAGGGGGAGGGGCAGTCTGGACTGTAAAGGGAGGATCTGGTCATTGACAAAAACTGGATTAACCAAACTGAGGTTTTTAGCTTGTGCTTACATCTTACATCCTCCCCCCCCCCCCCCCCCGCCGTTAAACGTCACGCAGGACTTGCATAGTTGTCTGCCAAGTTTTCCTTTTCTCTGCGAGTTTTTCGACTTCATCAAGGAATGTTATGCCCACTAAACCGGCTTCTCTAAACAATGTCCTCGCTAGTATTTCACGTGGTCGACCTATTTTTATTCGACCTGTTGATAGCTCGTTTTGGGATTCTCTGATTGTTTCTTCTCATCACACGGCCTATATATGTCCATCTTATTTTTCTGATCACCCATGAGACCGGTTGTTGTTTGCTCAACTGTTTTATCTCTGCGTTGTTCTTAAATTCTTTCCACTTTATACCAAGTATTTTCCTGAAGCATTTGAATTCAAAAGAACCTAATTTCTTGTCTATTTCTCTAGTTGATTTCCAGCTTTCGCATGCATAAATGAGCGTGGATATCAACAGCTGAGTTTAATAATCTTAACTTTGGTTGTGTGCTTGTAACTTTTGTATTCAATATGTTCTCAAGATTCTTGAAGCTCAATGCTGCTTTTTTGCAATTCTAACTTCCTTCCTGGTGTCACCATCCTGGTCTATGTAGCTGCCAAGGCATGTAAATTGGTTTACTTCATCAACAGCTGTTCCTTCTACGTATATTTTTCCTTCTTGATTAATAAGAAATTTCATAATTTTTGTTTTGTCTTTGTTAATTTCAAGACCTATTTTCTAGCCAAGGAAGACAGAGAATCTGTTTTTTCCTGCATCGATTTCAAATTGTCATTGATAAGTGTTATGTCGTCTGCAAAATCAGGATCTTCTATTTGGGCCACATGTACCAAATCAATGTCTGTTTTACCAGTACAACATCTTTTCATTATAAAATCTATAGCAATGCCAAAAAGCAAGAGAGATAATATACATCCTTTTTTCACACCTGTTTCAGCTGGAACCATTCACTCATTTCTTCTTCTGTCTTGACTGCAGAAACATATCCATTGTAGAAGTCCTTAATGATGTTCACAGTTTTAGATGGTATTCTATATAGACTTAAAATGCTCCATAATGAATCTCTGTGTGTGCTATCAAATGCTTTTTTAAAGGTTGTGAAGTTCAGTATTAATGGTTTCTGCTATTCAATATGTTCTTCAAGTATTATTCTGAGAGTAAAGATCTGGTCGATACAGCTCCTCACTTTTCGAAATGCTGCCTGATCTTCTTTCATTGCAGTATCAACTACATCTTTAATTTTATTCAGAATCACTTCACAAAGCATCTTTGACACAACTGATAGTAAAGTATTACCCCTCCAGTTACTGCAGTCACTGAGATTGCCTTTTTGGGTATTTTAACAATGATTCATTGTTTCCATTTAGAAGGGACCTTTTGTTCTTTTCAGATTTTATTAAACCTTCTCTGTAGTTGGCTCATGTTGTCACTGTTAACAACTTTTAACATTTCGACTGTTATTTCATCAGTTGGTGCCCCCCCCCCCCTTACCAGTAACAGACCTAACCTGGCTGATGAGCATTGACTGACGTGGTATCCATTGCACTGAAGTCTGCTAAAGAAGCAGTGCACACCCCTCCCCCCCCCCCCAAGCTGTGTAGCTGTATTCATAATCCGCTCCCAAGTCGACACGATGCTGTGCCTCAACACGTTTACAGCATTTGGCACGAAGAACACCAGCTCGCAATCCCAAGGAGATAGAAGAAGAAGAAGAAGAAGCCTTCAAGTAGGTTTATTTGGAAAATGAACAAATTTTGTGAGAGTCACATCACTTTTATTCCTTTCACTTCATCCCAAAACGTACATTCAAGAAAAATATGAATGTTAAAAATATAACCAACCTTGCTTGCATTTATATTAATTCAAACCGTGCAGTTAATACTTATTGATATTTGTTCTTACAGCATATAATACTACAGATTCCAAATAGTATTCCTGTTAAAGATACATCAAATAGTTTATTTTAATTTGTGTCTTGCTTGTCTCCTTGAATAGAGAGTTGTACAATAAAGGGCAGAATGCCAGATGTGCCTGCTTGACCAGTTTCTTCACCTTCAGCAAATAAGGTTCAAGCAATCAGCCCACATGTTGAAGTGCAGGATAAGCTTCTTGATATGGCTAAGTGCTTTGGTTCATATCTTCTTCTTCTTCATCTTCTTCATCTTCTTCTTCCATGGAACTGTGAGTTGATGTTCTTTTCTGTGAAGGTGTTGAGCCACATCATCATTTCAGTGTGGACCAGTTCACGGTGGCTATTTTTACTAGCCCTGATTGGAGCTAAAAATCATGGGGTTGTACAGTACTCCTTTTGCATGCTCCACCACCATTGGGATTATGTGATACCTGCCCCGTTAGCCGCCAGGCTAAGCCAGTTCCTGGTGGGGTACCAACAGAGAAGTGGAACAGGGTCTTGGTCAACCATGTTTCACCAACCCTGATGCCAGCATGTCGGCTATGGGTTGCTGACTGCCTAAGTGGACAGTGTATTCGTCCATGTCCGCTTCATGTAAGGGGACATTACAGTAGCTGTTACCTTCTCCATCTACTTCTCGCCTGGAAGTCCTCGCCTTCTGTCTCCTGTCATAGCATGTTTTCAGTGCGCTCTCTGTGCTGGTAGTTATGAAATGTGGCAAAACCATTGTCAGTGCATTCATTGAAAAACAAAATATTCAAGTTTCAAAAGCAATTACAAAATATGAGAGTATGTCCAAACAAAAAAGTGGGAAAAAAAAACAAATTAACAAAAGCAGTGATAAAGATAACTTATTAACTAAATTATATTTTTCCAAGAAGTAGATATCTAACTAGCAACCTCAGATCTTCATTATCCATCAGCAAATAAATTCTTTCTAGACTAAATTTTACGAATAATTAGAATAACATTTTGGCCAAACACTGTAAGAAATAACATCTTGTTGGCAGAAATGTAGATGAAGCCACTGACAGCAATTATTGAGGAAAGACGCTGGCGATGGTTGGGGCATGTTCTCTGAAAGACTGACAACTCACTACCAAAAATAGCACTAAGATGCACTATATGGGAACCGACGTAAGGGTGGACCATAGGAGACATGGAGAAGAACAACAGAGAGGATGTTGTGAATAGAGGGGTCACCTGGGCAAGAGCAGAAGAAAAGGTGAAGAACAAGCATTTTTGGAAAACCCTTGCGGAAGCCCCATGTGCTTTGAGCACAAGGTTCAGAGAGAGAGAGAGAGAGAGAGAGAGAGAGAGAGAGAGAAAGGGGGAGAGAATAAATTCAGTAGAAATAAGCGCATCAATAAACATACATAATTACACCTTAGTCACTTACACAGCAACAAAAATAACAGGGGGAAATGTAACTGGAAGTCATTAAAAAAATTATAATAAAAACTCTTTAAAAGTGAAGACAAATTGTCATATAATACAGTGAATTTAATTTGGTTAGACTTGATATGTGATTGATTGCCTATTCAAAGTTTGGATGCACGTGATTGATTGCCAATGAAAAAATTGAATGCAATCCTATGCACTGCTGGTGTTAACAAAAGTGTTGGTTAAATTGTTAAACTGAAATGAGTTAAACGAGTTGCCACCAGTTGCAGAAATGTTGCTTGGTTGCACTTGAAACCCAGCCGGCATTTCGTTGAGGTCATACAACGTGGCAACCCAAGAGTTGACAGCCAGGTTTAGAATCAGGATTGACAGGATGTTGACAGGAAGGCCGGCCAAAACCTAAACAGAAGCAAGGCCATAGAATATATTGTTTAAAAAAGTTGATATATAAAAGATTTAGCCGTCCCTATAACTGATATTTAAGCTTCAGGATTGCCAAAATAAAGCTGATAAGAGCCTGCCTCACCTCTCTCTTGCTACCCCCACTAACAGGCCTAGTCTGGCTAACGGGGCAGGGATCGCCATAGACACCATTTTTGGCGGAGTCTCAGTCAGTCAGTCGCATGGCCCTTGGGGAACTTTGCCTCCCTAACAGCTCTCCTGTAGGCCTCTCTGTTGTAAGCAAGAGTCCATTCGCCGTAGATTATCAACAATGTCTTGGAGTCATCTTCGCCTTGGTCTTCCTCTCTCTCTTTTCCCAATTATGTACCCTTCCAAGAGTATCTTCTCTAAAATCTCAAGACGTTTAATATATGCAAAATATTTAACTGAGGAAAATCAATCAACGAGGAAAAATTGGAAGAGGTGGAGAGTTTTTAATATATTGGATCATTACTACCAAATAATGGAGATACAATGAGGGAAATTAAAAGGAGGACATCTATCGCTCTTCAGAAATTAAAACAACTAAAGAATCTATGGAGAGGAGCAAACAGAACTACAAAAATAAGATTTTTAAGGGCATGCATCTTTCCCATCGCAACATATGCTTGTGAGACCTGGACACTTAACAAAACATCTGAGAAACACATAAATACCTTTGAATGTAAATGCTACAGAAGAGTCCTTCAAATATCATGGACACAAAAAAGAACAAACATATCCATATTAGAAGAACTTAATAATGAAGAAGGTTGACTAGTAAGGAAGATTAAGCAGAAAACAAATACTTTGGACATACGTCTCGTACTTTTTAGCGAATTCTACAAAAGAATTATTACACCCCTCGCTCAGCTTTTTAACCTCGCTCAGCTTTTTAACCTCGCTCAGCAACTGAAAAAAAATAGCCTCCTTAACCCGCTCCCAAACCGACACGACGTTGTGGCTTAACATCCTCACGGCATCGGCTTCAAATAACAGTACAGTTCCAGGCAAGGAGGTAGAAGAAGAAGAAGTAGAAGAAGAAGAAGAATGAAAGAAATGCACTTAGAAGTTTTTTGTTTTGTTTTTGTTGGTTGGATGAGAAGAATAACTTCTGGAAAAGCTGTTGAGTGAGATAGAAAATCATGTCCTCCAAGAACTGCCTGTCCGTGGCGGTGTCTTATCTCTGACTGCCTTCTTTATTTTTGCCTGTAACTGCATGACGTTATTTTGTCAGTGCTGCCACAACAGATTTAGGTTACAGTGTTCAAAGGAAGTAGAGATAAGAGAAATGAGCATCCAGCAAACAGTCTCAGCAGTGATTAGGAAAAGAAGGTAGACATGTGTGGGGGAACAAGATGAGAAGAAACAGTCAGAGAATCACAAAACAAGGCATCAAATGGGAAACATTTGGGGAGAAAAGGAGGCCGACCTCGAGAGACTATAAAGAAAACACTGACGAGAGAGGCTAATACGGCCGGCATCAAATACCTTGATGAGATTGAGAAGCTCGCCGGGAGTAGACTCACTGCGTGCCCTGTGTGACGCCTGAAGGCACGGGAAGCATGTAGGTTTTAACGCACATCAGCGTATCAAAAATATAAGCTGACATATTAAAACATGTCTTAAAAGTTAAGATATCAACAGATCTATGTAAGGCGTTATGAGATTCTCCTAGTGGCAAAGACCCAACATAACCCTTTCTATCCTGAATTAATTTCCCTGTAACTTTTTCACTATTTTTTATGTCATAAGTTAGTTTTTGGTGAGCTATGAACATAGAAAGAAGGACATTCATTTTTATCACCATTTTCATAGGGTTTTTTTAGGATATAATTTACAAGTACAAATAGGAAAAAATGCAAGTTTTCTGAAAAATTGGCCAGTTTTGTTTGACAGGACAGAAAAAAGATACACTCTGCACAATGAAGAGCAACATTTCCGAGTGCTGGTCCTTTAATGGTTGTTTGACAGAAGGCTGTTCTACATAATCCGTTGAGTATCATCAAAAATGATGTTTGCATTTATGAAATATTACAATTTAAACAAAGTGCTACTTGTGAGTACCATCAGGATACAAAGGGTTATCCAGTGAAGTGTCCATTTTTGTTTGTATTTAACTTACGTAGTGTCATCTCTGCTGCAGCTGATAAGGCATTTTGCTGAAATATTGTATTTCTACTGTTATTTTTCTTCATTTCTGCATGCTGAGTTTAATTATTTACTCGTTTCTGTCATCCTTCATTTTTAACTGTATCTTTGTTTCTTTCGTTCTAAAACTAAATCACATACTCGCACATCTGTCTAGTGTTACCCAGCTAGTACCACCTCGCACATCTGTCTAGTGTTACCCAGCTAGTACCAGCTCGCACATCTGTCTAGTGTTACCCAGCTAGTACCACCTCGCACATCTGTCTAGTGTTACCCAGCTAGTACCACCTCGCACATCTGTCTAGTGTTACCCAGCTAGTACCACCTCGCACATCTGTCTAGTGTTACCCAGCCAGTACCAGCTCGCACCTCTGTCTAGTGTTACCCAGCTAGTACCAGCTCGCACCTCTGTCCAGTGTTACCCAGCTAGTACCAGCTCGCACCTCTGTCCAGTGTTACCCAGCTAGTACCAGCTCGCACCTCTGTCCAGTGTTACCCAGCTAGTACCAGCTCGCACCTCTGTCCAGTGTTACCCAGCCAGTACCAGCTCGCACCTCTGTCCAGTGTTACCCAGGCAGTACCAGCTCGCACCTGTCTAGTGTTACCCAGCTAGTATCAGTTCTGCCCTAGCGGTGATGACCCTAAACTCTCTTAAAATCAACTAGTGCATGGATTTAACTTACTGTTAGTTAAAAATCCAAAATCGCAGCAAAATCGTGGGGACCAGTTTTCTCAAGCTTGCTCGGGCTGCCGCCCCCTTTTTCTCCCAAGCTATGTCCTCGATGCCCCCTTCTCTTACATACCCCACCTACAGCGTTATTGTCTCAACTTTTAATGTGATGGATGAGTTTCATGTAGGGACACCAGTTTCTCATTATAAGGTTTAAAAGTGCTAAGATGGAAGGTATTACTGCCCCCATCCACAGTTTCGTTTTTCCTCAACTTCCCCACTCCCCCTTCTTCTCCCCCCCCCCCCGTCCTTTCCAATGTCCACGGGAGGAGCCGCTATGGCCCACTTTGAGAAACACTCCCGTTTTACGCTTTACGACAATTCGTTTTTTCGAACATCAGTCCACTGAAAAACAAGTTTAGAGCATAAACTACACATTTTAAAGTTTGTGTACAAATGATACTGCCATATGTGTACAAATGATACTGACATATGTGTACAAATGATACTGACATATGTGTGCAAATGATACTGACATATGTGTACAAATGATACTGACATATGTGTAAACATGATACTGCCATATGTGTACAAATGATACTGACATATGTGTACAAATGATACTGACATATGTGTACAAATGATACTGCCATATGTGTACAAATGATACTGACATATGTGTACAAATGATACTGACATATGTGTACAAATGATACTGACATATGTGTGCAAATGATACTGACATATGTGTACAAATGATACTGACATATGTGTAAACATGATACTGCCATATGTGTACAAATGATACTGACATATGTGTACAAATGATACTGACATATGTGTAAACATGATACTGCCATATGTGTACAAATGATACTGACATATGTGTACAAATGATACTGACATATGTGTACAAATGATACTGCCATATGTGTACAAATGATACTGACATATGTGTAAACATGATACTGCCACGCTAGCTAATTTTTACATTTGAAAAATGAGCCTAGCAGTCGACAGTAAAGTGCTGTGTACTCACGGTTATGAAGTTAACGTTACCTTCATTTCCCTTTCTAACGCGGCCGTCCGAGAAAAATGCCTTTCTTAAGGTAGGACGTCAAAGTCACAGTGTCTGGCTGATAACAGGAAAGCGTTTTAATATTTTGTTTTATGTTATTTTCCTCTGGAAAACACACTTTTGAACAAAAATATTCCAATGTCTTTACCGAGCTGGAAATTTTCCACAAACATGCCCCTAATCTAGGAACATATAACTAATGGAAAGAGGGAGTAGTGGCAATGATAGAGAGAACGCATCTTACCATATCATTTACTTTGAGGTAGCCCGCGGCGAAGACAATAGCGTTAGGAGGAGTGGCTACGGGCAGCAGGAAGGCCAACGAAGCAGCGACTGCACACGGAATCATGAAGTACAGGGGGTTAAGTCCCATTCTCACTGCCTGGAAATAATTTTTTTAAAAAAGATACATTTTTATGACGAATTTTATGACGTATTGTTGAGTATTAAGTCACACAATATTATGATTAATTCATCTTAAAATTAATTTCGGAAATATTTTGCAAAACTCTACATTGTTTTATAGCAATAATACCACACTAATTTTGAGTGCAGAGACAGTACAGAGATCTTCTTCACCATTTGCTAGGACATCTACCCAAGTCAGTCTGTCTCTCTTGCCGTTGAGAGAGAGAGAGAGAGCTTTTGTGTTCCCATCCTCTCTCTGGGGCATGCTCCCTCTGGGGCATGCTTCCTCTGGGGCATGCTCCCTCTGGGGCATGCTCCCTCTGGGGCATGCTTCCTCTGGGGCATGCTCTCTCTGAGCCATGCTCTCTCTGTGGCATGCTCCCTCTGTGGCATGCTCTCTCTGAGCCATGCTCCCTCTGAGCCATGCTCCCTCTGTGGCATGCTCTCTGGGCGCACATGACACGGGCAGCAGCAGCAGCAGCTAATGGCAGGGTAACTCAAGCCAGACAGGTCTGAGGATATATAGGAGCCAGACAAAGCACAACCCTGCTGCCTTAGAAGGATTGCTGGGGACAGCCAAAGGCTACGTAAACAAACACCAAAGAAATGCATGCTAAAGACGGATGTACAGTCAGTCAGTCATTTGCGTGTCCCTTGCGGAACTTTGCCTCCCTAACAGGTCTCCTGTAGGCCTCTCTGTTGTAAGCAAGATGCCCTGCTGCTGATGCATCTGTTTGCAGGTTATCAACGATGTCTTAAATTCTCATGACGTTTAATGTGTCCAAAATATTTAAATTTCTCTCTTTAATCCTCTTTACTAGCCAGCCTTCTTCAATATTAAGTTTTTGTAGTATGGAAATATTTGTTCGTGCCTATAATATTTGAAGAACTCTTCTGTAGCATTTACATTCAAAGGCATTTATGTGTTTCTCAGCTGTAGATGTACTGTACCCAGGGCGTAAAAGTGATCCAGAAGTGAGAAAAATTACAATACGAGGAAACTTAACATTCTGGTGACATACAGAGATGTATGGAAACTGAAAGATATTTCTAAATGGAGTAAACTCTCCCACTTTCACCGCAGTGGACCTTACTCGCTTGAGCTACGGAAGAATCCAAACGATTTTGATTTATACAGTAAATCACATGTAAAAAAAAAAGTTCTACATTGAACATCTATGTGATTTCACTCAGCTAATTTGGTAATTTTCCTCCACAACATTTCGGATAATTAAAAGCCGGAACAGTTTTCTTGGTTAACGAGCACACAGTTGTAACGTTTCGCTTAATCTGCACGCATACTAAAACGTACAATCAAGGAGAAATAGAGAGATGTGGGAAAATGTAATTTCACATCAGTGGAAAATAGCAAATAAGAGTGGGAAACTTGAGCGGTTAGCTAAGACTTGTAAGAAGCTACATCTGAGAATGAGAGTGGTGTAGCATTGTGGATGTTTAGATTTGTGAGAAGCTACATCTGAGAATGAGAGTGGTGTAGCATTGTGGATGTTTAGACTTGTGAGAAGCTACATCTGAGAATGAGAGTGGTGTAGCATTGTGGATGTTTAGACTTGTGAGAAGCTACATCTGAGAATGAGAGTGGTGTAGCATTGTGGATGTTTAGACTTGTGAGAAGCTACATCTGAGAATGAGAGTGGTGTAGCTTTGTGGATGTTTAGACTTGTGAGAAGCTACATCTGAGAATGAGAGTGGTGTAGCATTGCGAATGTTTAAATAAAGAATTGTGAGAAGCTACATCTGAGAATGAGAGTGGTGTATCATTGCGAATGTTTAAATAAAGAATTGTGAGGTGTGCTGCCAGTTTGATTTGCTGGTGGTAAAGAGATGGTGAAGAAAAGGGGCCAAAGAGAGAGAGAGAGAGAGAGAGAGAGAGAGAGATCCCAAGCTGTGAAGCTGAGAAAAAAGATGAGTAGAATAGATGAATTTACCTGGGGTTGAAGGTTTTTACTGCAGTAAAGGTGAAGGTTCTAGAAATTCACTTACAGGAGAGAAACGAGACAATAAGAACTTAGCAAAGAAAGAGTAAAGCTGTTTCTCTTTTACTGGTTTTATTAATTTTCTAGCACTGTTAACACATATTTACTGTGGATACCTTGCGTATATTTATATTTAGTTTTATCTATACTTAACCCCCAAAACAATGATCACGGTGTGATGGATATGTGTGATAGCAATGAGTGGAATTAAAGAGTTTAATTAAGTTTATCACAGGAAGGAAATAGTCATTACTTTTGGAGGAAGGGGTTTAGAAAGAGAGGACCTGAAAGCATCAAACGAGGAGAGGGGCAGAGGAAGTTGAAGGTAGAAGGTATTAGAATGTCTGACGGGACGGACGGCAGAAAATAATCAACTGATCTGATGAAGAAAAAATGGATAAAAAATAAACTTAGAAGATGAGTAACCTTCCATACCTTCCGGCCCTGTACCCGGTAATGAACGTAATGTGACCAACCGTCCTGTATTATACAGGACAGTCTTGTATTTTAAGGATGTGTCCCGAGAATCATATTACTTCAGTCGGAACGCCCAAATATCCCCGTTTTAAAAACACGTGTCACACATTGTCCCGTATTTTCATCTTTCATCGTCACATGTTCAGAAAGAAAGAGAACTTTAGTGTTTGTGTGGAAAGCCGAGAGAGAAATGTGGTTCCTTCCCCGCTCTCTTGATTGAGTGTCTCGTATTTGACCTTTAAAAAAAAAGGATGGCCAGATTATACGTGAGCCTTTGTTTACATTGTACCTTTTTTTTTCAAGGGCTTCCAATTTAATTTGCTCTGGGCGTCTTCGATGAAGACTTCGCTTAAACCAATGATTCCCAAACTGATGTGATGGCCGAAAAAATGTGTCGGTGTTTCCAAGTTTGGGATGTGTTAAATGCCAGAAAATGAGACACAAGGGCAGAAATAATACGTTATTTTTATTTGTTTCTTTAATTTACGGGACTGTAAAGAAACCCAGATATTTCATGATTTCAAATCTACACATTCACATAACAAAAGCCACTCTCGCTACTCCGCGTGTGAAATAACCTTTTTGTTGAATATTTATCATTGGTCTTTTACTATTGCGTGGTTTAGGGTAAAGGTAAGGTAAAAGGTAAAATCCCCGTTTCCATGTCATTAAGGCATATTTGGGATACAGTGTTAGGTTCGTATTTTCCACGACCTTCGGCACATCAAAGTCTGATGTAGTCGTTATCACACCTGGGCACATGTACCTTCCCAGAATTATCTGATACCCATTTCTTAGAGGCTGGGTGAACCTCAGGGGCCATTTTTAGTGTGTACCAGAAAAAAAAATCCCCACTGCTGGGACCGACCTCAGACACCACTTGATTAGTAAACCGAGCGCCTAGACATTGGTTTAGGGTAGCGCTCAGAAAAGCTTGGGAACCGTTGGATCAGGGGGAAAAAACTGAGAAACTTCTAATTTCGGTGAAAGTAGAGCTGCAAGTATCTACTTACAAGGTCTCCAACAATCGGAACAAAGAGCGTTGTTGTAGCTGCGTTGCTGGTCACCTGCGTGACTGCTGTTACCATCAGTGTCAAGAATGCAGCAGTGGCCCAGTAGGGTAGAGCAGCCAGGCGCTCTAAATGATTAGAGACCCAGGATGAAAGTCCGGATATCTGAAAAGTTGAGTATTATAAGATTAAGGGATATATGAAAAGTTGAGTATTATAAGATTGAGGGATATATGAAAAGTTGGGTATTATAAGATTAAGGGATATATGAAAAGTTGAGTATTATAAGATTAAGGGATATATGAAATGTTGAGTATTATAAGATTAAGGGATATATGAAAATTTGAGTATTATAAGATTAAGGGATATATGAAAAGTTGGGTATTATAAGATTAAGGGATATATGAAAAGTTGGGTATTATAAGATTAAGGGACATCTGAAAAGGTGAGTATTATAAGATTAGGTGCAAAGATAGCTGTGATTATGATAGCTTTCAGCCCCGACACTTTAAACGCAGCCGGTCCATCAGATGAGCAACCAGCGCCTAGTCTGACCTCATGTAACAGTAAGTAAGGTCCTGTCAGTCAAGACAGGGCACTAATTAAAGCACACGAAAGGTTGGTGATATCAAGGGAATGATATTAATTATTCGTGGTCTAGGGCGCGTTCAACAAAACAAGATGCTATAACACAAACATTTGAGAATGGAATCATGAGAGGAATTTGTGGACCGGTAAGAGACCATGTAACACAACAATGGAAGATAAGAAGTACGAAAGAAATCTACACATTAACTCTCCACTTATAACATCATCATCATCATCATCATCATCACTTTTCACTCCCTTGAGAGCATAATCCACCGATAAAGGATCTCCAGTCATCCCTGTTCTTGGAATTATTCTCCACTTCCTTCCATGTGTATCCCTTGTCTCTGAGCACTGTTAGAATTTCTCTCCTCCAAGTAAGTCTAGATCTTCCTCGTTTTCCATTTCCTTGAGGATTCCATGTCAGTGCCTGTCTTGCTATGCTGGTGTCGGGTTTCCTCAGAGTGTGACCAATCCACCTCCATTTCCTAGACATGATTTGTAGGTTCATGGGTTCTTGTCCTGCCCTTTCCCAGACCTCTTCGTTCCTGACTTTGTTCTGCTATTTAAGGCTTATAACAGCCGTTATAAGAAACAACAGACTGAGGTGGCTTGGGCATTTAGAGAGAATGGAGGATAATAGACAACAAAGATGGCCTATACAGAAGTGATGAAAGGGGACACAACCAAGAAGTAGACCTGAGAAAACCTAGAAGACTGTAAACACGTTCTTGGAATCGACAGTTGGTATGAAATAAACTAGAACAGAGAGAAATGGAGACGTGTCTTGTATGCAGCAATGAAATTCAATGGCTCGGAAAGCTGCTTAAATTAAAAGGTCAAGTACTACACAGAGTAACATAAATATGGCGTGAGAACTCCTGAAAATGAAGATATAAACAGATTCACGTTAATCCTGGTCAGACATTTAGTGTGCTTTGAAGCTGGGAGCTTCGATCTCGAGGGGACACCTAACTGGGGTCCTGTACCGAGGAAAGTAGTGCCACGTAGGCATCTAGAGGATAAAGTGTTAATAGTGACTATATTTTCCTTGATCTGCCGACAAACTAGAACAGCGATTTTCAAACGGTGTGCAGCGGCACTCTGGTGTGCCACAAAACAGCCAGAGTAATGCCGCAGAATTTTGATTGTAAAAATACTTTCTTTCAAATTACATCTCTCTCAGTGTAAGGTAAACAGGAACAAAAATGCCTACATTTACGCTCAGTACTGAACATCAGTTGAGAGGCGACAGAGATTTGCGTTATTAAGTGTGCCAAAGTTTGTGAGAGTCTGAGAGCCACAGCATCAGAGAAGAAAAGAGATCCTTTCTCTCGTTCTCTTCCCAGCCTTTTCTCCTGGTTTTCATGGCAACCTGGCTTTTTCTTTCTTTATACTTCTTCTTACTCACTCTCTCTCCCACTCTCTCTCTCTCAGTCTGTCTCACTCTCTCTCACTCTCTTTCACTCTCTCTCACTCACTCTCTTTCACTCTCTCTCATCCACTCTCTCTCACTCACTCTCTTTCACTCTCACTCTCTCCTCTCACTCTCTCTCTCTCACTCTCTCTTTCACTCTCACTCTCTCCTCTCACTATCTCTCTCACCCTCTCCTCTCACTCTGTCTCTAACACTCTCACGCTCTCTCATTCTCTCTTACTCTCTCTCTGTCTCTCTTTCTCACGCTCTCTCACTCTCTCTTTTTCTCTCTGTCACTCTCTCTTTCTCACGCTCTCTCACTCTCTCTGTGCGACGTCACTGCTCAGTTTTCTCTTCCATAACTTAATGACAGTTGTTTGTACTGTTATATCAGCAACTGTAAGAAATGGCTACCTGGAGTTTCCCTGGGAATCACCGTGAAAAAGAAACAGCGAGGACAGGTACTGGCACCTCGGCCACACACAGCTCTTACATATTACATCTTATATCTTACATCTTACATCCTTTCCTTGCCGTTAACGTCACACAGGGCTCGCATGGTAGTTCGTTAAGTTTTCCTGTCCTAGGCGAGCTTTTCAACCTCATCAAGGGATTTTATATCTACTAAAGTGTCTTCTCTTAACAATGTCCTCTTTAGGGTTTCATGTGGTCGAACTCTTTTTCTTCGACCTGTTGTGTTCCACTTGGTAGCTTGTTTTGGGATTCTCTGATTGTTTCTTCTCATCACATGACCTACATATGTCCATCTTCTTTTCCTGATCACCCATGAGACTGGTTGTTGTTCAGTCATCTGTCTTATCTCTGCATTGTTCTTGAATTCGTTCCACTTGATGTCGAGTATTTTCCTTATGCATTTGTTTTCAAAAGAGTCTAATTTCTTGTCTATTTCTTTAGTTGTTTTCCAGCTTTCGCATGCATAAATGAGGGTGGATATTACATTTGAATTGAGCAATCTTAACTTGATTTTTGTGCTTATAATATTTGAATGCCATTATGTTCTCAAGATTCTTGAAGGTCAGTGCTGCTTTTTTTTACCGATGTACCACCATAAATATCACGGAACGTAATGTAACAATGAACATCTTGGTCAGTAGTTCTTTCCTTTATAAATAGTCAGCTTTTATCGTTGTTATTCATTGCTTTTAACAACTTGCTAATGTTTTTTTATTAACGTTAGTAACCTGTTATTGACAACATTCAGTGTAAAGCGGTGAGTAAAAAGTGTTTTAAGACCATCGTTATAATCCTGAAAAGACAACTATTCCTATCTCACTTTCGACAAGGACATCCATGTAGTTACAGACAGAAGCAGCGACACTTGTTTAGAAATATTCTGGAGGACAGAGGAAGTCGTATCGTTATTGATTTACCCCCCCCCCCCCCCCCAGTCATTCATTTTCATGTCCCTTGCGGAACTTTGCCTCCCTAACAGCTCTCTTGTAGGCCTCTCGGTTGTAAACAAGATGTCCTGCTGGTGGTGCATCATTCACAGATCATAACCGGTATCTTGCAGCCATCTTCGCCTTGATCTTCCTCTCTTTCTTTTTCCCATTATGTACCCTTCCAAGACTGTCCTCTCTAAATTCTTACCACGTTTCATATGTCCAAAATTTCTCTCCTTAATGTTCTTTATTAGCTAACCGTCTTCAATACTAAGTTCTTGTAGTATGGACATATTTGTTCTTTTTTTATGTCCATGTTGTCTGAAGAATTCTTCTGTATCATTTACATTCAAAGCTGTTTCTCAGCTGTTTTTTTAAGTGTCCTGATCTCACAGGCATATGTTGCGCCTTAAAAATCGTATTTTTGTAGTTCTGTCTGTTCCTATCCACAGCTTCTTTGGTTGTTTTACTTTTTGAAGAGCGCTAGACGTCCTCCTTTTAATTTCTTGGAGGTAATCCGGTATTAGTTATTAATGATCCAAGATACTCAGCCCCTCCGGTGCTAATGTTACGAGGTAAAAGTACCAGACATGGAGAAACTCAGAACTATCCAGGTAAAAGGAACACAACATTCTGTACTTTCACGACTAAGCGGCTGCTCGTCCTTTTGAGAATGTGTGGATCGATTCAGTCATTCACCTGTCTGATCGTGCTCACCTGCTACTGTAAACAGTCTGCTGTACTGTCGTGTCTAACTCATTACCTTGTGGGTGGATCGAGGGCGTCAAAGGTCACCAGAGGTAAGTCAAGAAATAAAAAAAAATCTACAGTGAGGGGTCCTAAGACAGTTGTTCTTAAGTTTCTTCAGTTTACATATCTTCTGTATAAAAAAAATCTAGAGTGAGGGGCCATAAGAAAGTTATTGGTGAGTTTCTGTATAAAATATCTAGATTGACGGGCCCCAAGAAAGTTGTTGGTGAGTTTCTTCACTTTACATGTTTTCTGTACAAAAAATCTGGAGTGAGGAGCCATAAGACAGTTGTTGGTGAGTTTCTTCCCTTTACATATCTTCTATATACAAAATCTAGATTGAGGACCCTAAGAATGTTGTTGGTGAGTTTCTTCGCATTTACATTGGTAATACATTGTGCACATGGAAATTGCCCAGACGGAGATGGATAGATATCTGCCTGTTTCGAAAAACTTTCTTATCAGAAGAAAAGTTTCATTTCACTACCTTCTGAATTTTCTACCTGACCCGTCTATGTCAGGGTTTGAGCTATGATTCTTTTTTTCCCCTCCAAACACCATACGTTCTTATAGTTCTCTCCACCTGGACCAACAATACCTCGCAGGCGTCTGCTAGCGCAAATCCACCACCCATGAGGAGGAGAACACCCCAGGCCATTTTTCTGTTGACCGTGCCCCAGTCCAGCAGAGGTTGGTAGCCTGTCAGATCCGATAAGGCATTTTCTGAAACAGATATTTCACATCTTTCAAGATGGTCGTTAATACCTTATCTTTTGTCTTTCAATGAGTAAGTACTCGCACTTTTTTCTAATTATATCACAATATTATTACTATATTTGTTACTATATTTGTTACTATATGTGTTACTATATTTGTTACTATATTTTTACTATTTGTGTTTAAAGAAATGAAAATTAGCGTGGAATGAAAGATACAGTTTGAGTTGGCTATGATAGACTCTTTGAGTCAGCCCTGGCGAACTATAGCCGACCAAGATCCTGTTCCACCTCTTCGTTGGTGTCCCCATTAGCAGGCCCAGCCTGACTAACGGAACAGAAACAATTACAGTCCTCGTCCTCATGGAGGTGAGTTGTGCTAAGAAGCATTGATCTTCCTGGTTTTTTTAACTACACTTCGGGTCTGCAAATATAGCCACCGTAGCCCACTTCCTACCCAGCACGATGCTCAAGCTTGACATTTTCACTATATCGGCTGCAAATAATACCCTGCTCGCAGTTTATGGTAGAGAGTGAAGAAGAGACAGAGAGAGAAAAGCAGAGAGAGAAAAAAGAGGGGGAAAGGAAAAAGAGTGAGACAGAAAAAGAGAGGGAGACAGAGACAGAGAGAGAGAGAGAGAGAGAGAGAGAAAGAGAGGGAGAAAAACAGAGAGATAAAAAAGAGATAGAGACAGAAGGAGAGAGAGACAGAGAGAGACAGGGAGAGAAAGAGAGAGAGAAAAAGATGGAGACAGAGAGAAAAAAGAAAGAGACGGAGCGAGAGAAAAAGAGAGAGGGGAAAAGCAGAGAGACAGAGAGAGAAAAAGAGAGAGGGAGATAAGCAAAGAGACCGAGAGAGAAAAAAGAGAGAGAAAAAGAGAGAGATATAGAGAGAGAAAATAGAGACAGAGAATGAATAATCTTTAGACAGAGAATGAATAATCTTTATTTTTTAAAGGGTAAAGAATTGGGCACGCAGGCCCGTCTTACATTCTGCCCTTCATCACTCCATCTTTCATTCTTCCCACACACTTGATTTAGTACAAAAATACAAATTAAATTAGTAAAAACATATCAAAAGAGTGTAAGATTTAACTACTACATTCAAGGTAAAAGAGAAGAAGTAATTAACCTAATAAAATAGCACTCACGCACACATACACCCGCAGACATATACATAAATAAAAATACATTGTAAATACAGATCTTCTAACATATTTGTTGTTAAACAAACATTAAAATAATTTCTAACAATATCTAACAAGTTGCTTTTCTAACTATGTCACTGAAGTACTTGATGGTTTACGAGCCATGTGTTGAGAGAGTGCTGGCTATTTTATGGAGGCATATAATTACAAGCAAGTAAATAATGAAACAGGTTTGAATTAAAGGATGAAGTATTACCAATGGATTTTAAATTGTAGGGGAGGGTGTTCCAGAGCTGTACTGCAGAGTATGCAAGGCTTTTCTTGTACATATCAATTCTGGGTTTAGGAAGAAGACAGTTTTTTAAACGCTGGCTATGTTTAGTGTTATACGTAAACAGTGACCACAAGTAAGGCGGAGCATTGTGCGACAGAATTCTGTGAACAAACTTAACTTTGTTAAAAATGATTCTATTTTTGAGGGGTAGAATTTTGAGTTGTTTATGTTGATCTACAGTCTGTACTGGGTGTTTGTCACAAATAAGATTTAATGCTCGCTTGTGAAGTGAGTGGAGCCTTTTTGTGTTTGAGACTGACCATCCATCCCAGATTTTGGAACAGTAATCTAAGTGTGTTTGTATGTGTGATATGTAGTATATTTTTCTTTTGTTTTTGTCGATAAAGTGTTTAATCTTGGCTAATTGGTAAACTTTATGTGCAATCAAATTTGTTAGGTTATGTACGTGAGAATTCCAAATTAAATGCTGATCAATGATGAGTCCTAGGGTTTTATGTTCATGAACATTTTCTATTGCCTTAGTCCCAGCACAAAGCTGTAGTGAAGTTTTAGTTGCATTTTGCAGTTTATGTCTTGTAGTGATGAGCATGGATTTTGTTTTGTTGGTGTTTATCAACATACCATTTTTATTACTCCATTTAATCAAACTGTTTATATCATTTTGGAGCGTTGTCTGTAGGTTATTTATGTCATATTCACTACTGTAAACAGTACAGTTGTCAGCGAAAAGATCACATGAAGAGTGCTTTAAATGTAGTGGTAGGTCGTTAATATAGATAGCAAAGAGAAGAGGACCAAGAATGGAGCCTTGAGGAATACCGGTATCAACCACAGACGAGCCAGATATTTTGTTTCTAAAGCAAACTACGTGTTTTCTACCTGAGAGAAAAGATGTAATACATTTTGTTAGGTCAGGATGTAATCTGTAGCCTTCCAGCTTTTTTGCAAGAATTTCATGATCAATCATATCGAGAGAGAGAAAGAGATAGCCGGGGAGAGAAAAAAGAGAGAAACAGAAAGAAAAGAGACAGGGAGAGAAAGAGGGAGAGATAGAGAGAATAAGAGAGAGGGGGAAAAGCAGAGAGACAGAGAAAGAAAAGAAGAGAGACAGAGAAGGAAAAGAGAGAGAGAAAAACAGAGACACATGGAAAAAGGAGACAGTAAAAGAGAGACAGAGAGAGAAAAGGAGAGAGGCAGAGAGGGAAGAGAGAGAGAAACAGAGAGACAGAGAGAAAAAAGAGAGACAGTAAAAGAGAGAGGCAGAGAGAGAAGAAGAGATAGAAAGATAGAGAGAGAGAGAGCAACAAAGATAAGACAACTAGCATTTTTCATCCTTTATTTGTTACCGTCTATTCTTAAGCTAAAGAGATACGAGTCCTTGCACTTTTTCCTGATTTACGTGTAACTTTATTTTGTTCCGTTTTAAAGTGCTTTGTCTGACTTCCATTCTTTTCTGTTCACTGTGTGGTTGTAATTTTACTTAAAAACTTTAAAGAAGAAGAGACTCCTGGCCTGAATGAATTGTTTGTGTTGTCCGTAATTAATATAATTTTAAAAAGTTTTTAAAGATTTACGAAACTTGAATATCAAAACTTTAACATTTTTAAAACTTCCGGTGGAAAACAGTGATCACTTTCTGTCTCGCTCTTAATCTTCCCTGGTTAAGAAAAAAAAACCATATCTTAGAAACTTTCTGACAAGAACCATGAACTATGTAACATTAAGTAGGCCATATACTGTGAAACAAGTAGCACTGAAGTCAGCAGTTTTACAAATAAAGAATGCCTGATGCGGTCTAGTGCACAAGAAGGATGGTGGAGCTTTATTACAGAGCTCACTACTCCATTGATCTAGTCGTGTTGGAGTTTTATTACAGGGCTCACTACTCCATTTATCTCAGTGTGTTGGAGCTTTATTACAGAGCTCACTACTCCATTGATCTAGTCGTGTTGGAGCTTTATTACAGAGCTCACTACTCCATTTATCTCAGTGTGTTGGAGCTTTATTACAGAGCTCACTACTCCATTGATCTAGTCGTGTTGGAGCTTTATTACAGAGCTCACTACTCCATTTATCTCAGTGTGTTGGAGCTTTATTACAGAGCTCACTACTCCATTGATCTAGTCGTGTTGGAGCTTTATTACAGAGCTCACTACTCCATTTATCTGAGTGTGTTGGAGCTTTATTACAGAGCTCACTACTCCATTTATCTGAGTGTGTTGGAGCTTTATTACAGAGCTCACTACTACGTTTATCTGAGCGTGTGTTGGAGCTTTATTACAGAGCTCACTACTCCATTTATCTGAGTGTGTTGGAGCTTTATTACAGGGCTCACTACTCCATTTATCTAGTCGTGTTGGAGCTTTATTACAGAGCTCACTACTCCATTTATCTCAGTATGTTGGAGCTTTATTACAGAGCTCATTACTCCATTTATCTCAGTGTGTTGGAGCTTTATTACAGAGCTCACTACTCCATTTATCTGAGCGTGTGTTGGAGCTTTATTACAGAGCTCACTACTCCATTTATCTCAGTGTGTTGGAGCTTTATTACAGAGCTCACTACTACGTTTATCTGAGCGTGTGTTGGAGCTTTATTACAGAGCTCACTACTCCATTTATCTGAGTGTGTTGGAGCTTTATTACAGGGCTCACTACTCCATTTATCTAGTCGTGTTGGAGCTTTATTACAGAGCTCACTACTCCATTTATCTGAGTGTGTTGGAGCTTTATTACAGGACTCACTACTACATTTATCTGAGCGTGTGTTGGAGCTTTATTACAGAGCTCACTACTCCATTTATCTGAGTGTGTTGGAGCTTTATTACAGGGCTCACTACTACATTTATCTGAGCGTGTGTTGGAGCTTTATTACAGAGCTCACTACTCCATTTATCTGAGTGTGTTGGAGCTTTATTACAGGGCTCACTACTCCATTTATCTGAGTGTGTTGGAGCTTTATTACAGGCTCACTACTCCATTTATCTGAGTGTGTTGGAGCTTTATTACAGGGCTCACTACTACATTTATCTGAGTGTGTTGGAGCTTTATTACAGAGCTCACTACTCCACTTATCTGAGTGTGTAGGAGCTTTATTACAGGGCTCACTACTACATTTATCTGAGTGTGTTGGAGCTTTATTACAGAGCTCACTACTCCATTTATCTGAGTGTGTTGGCGCTTTATTACAGGGCTCACTACTACATTTATCTGAGTGTGTTGGAGCTTTATTACAGAGCTCACTACTCCATTTATCTGAGTGTGTTGGAGCTTTATTACAGGGCTCACTACTCCATTTATCTAGTCGTGTTGGAGCTTTATTACAGAGCTCACTACTCCATTTATCTGAGTGTGTTGGAGCTTTATTACAGGACTCACTACTACATTTATCTGAGCGTGTGTTGGAGCTTTATTACAGAGCTCACTACTCCATTTATCTGAGTGTGTTGGAGCTTTATTACAGGGCTCACTACTACATTTATCTGAGCGTGTGTTGGAGCTTTATTACAGAGCTCACTACTCCATTTATCTGAGTGTGTTGGAGCTTTATTACAGGGCTCACTACTCCATTTATCTGAGTGTGTTGGAGCTTTATTACAGGCTCAATACTCCATTTATCTGAGTGTGTTGGAGCTTTATTACAGGGCTCACTACTACATTTATCTGAGTGTGTTGGAGCTTTATTACAGAGCTCACTACTCCATTTATCTGAGTGTGTAGGAGCTTTATTACAGGGCTCACTACTACATTTATCTGAGTGTGTTGGAGCTTTATTACAGAGCTCACTACTCCATTTATCTGAGTGTGTTGGCGCTTTATTACAGGGCTCACTACTACATTTATCTGAGTGTGTTGGAGCTTTATTACAGAGCTCACTACTCCATTTATCTCAGTGTGTTGGAGCTTTATTACAGAGCTCACTACTCCATTGATCTAGTCGTGTTGGAGCTTTATTACAGAGCTCACTACTCCATTTATCTGAGTGTGTTGGAGCTTTATTACAGGGCTCACTACTCCATTTATCTGAGTGTGTTGGAGCTTTATTACAGGCTCACTACTCCATTTATCTCAGTGTGTTGGAGCTTTATTACAGGGCTCACTACTACATTTATCTGAGTGTGTTGGAGCTTTATTACAGAGCTCACTACTCCATTTATCTGAGTGTGTAGGAGCTTTATTACAGGGCTCACTACTACATTTATCTGAGTGTGTTGGAGCTTTATTACAGAGCTCACTACTCCATTTATCTGAGTGTGTTGGCGCTTTATTACAGGGCTCACTACTACATTTATCTGAGTGTGTTGGAGCTTTATTACAGAGCTCACTACTCCATTTATCTCAGTGTGTTGGAGCTTTATTACAGAGCTCACTACTCCATTGATCTGAGTGTGTTGGAGCTTTATTACAGGGCTCACTACTCCATTTATCTGAGCTTCTGTTGGAGCTTTATTACAGAGCTCACTACTCCATTTATCTAGTCGTGTTGGAGCTTTATTACAGAGCTCACTACTCCATTTATCTAATCGTGTTGGAGCTTCACATTGTTGGGTTTTAGTTGTTCCTCAGTTCTTGACTGCAGACCTAGGGACTGGGAGGGATAGCCCAACACTGTGGCCACCACTTTCACTAGACATTGGGTCACTCCTTTCACTAGACACTGGGGCCACCACTTTCACTAGACACTGGGGCACCACTTTCACTAGACACTTGGGACACCACTTTCACTAGACACTGTGGCCACCACTTTCACTAGACATTGGGGTCACCGCTTTCACTAGACACTATGGCCACCAGTTTCACTAGACATTGGGTCACCCCTTTCACTATACATCGGGGTCACCACTTTCAGTAGACACTGTGGCTACCACTTTCACTAGACATTGGGGTCACCACTTTCACTAGACATTGGGGTCACCCCTTTCACTAGACATTGGGGTTACCACTTTCACTAGACACTGTGGTCACCACTTTCACTAGACATTTGGTTCACCCCTTTCACTAGACATTGAGGCCACCACTTTCGCAAGACACTGTGGCCACCACTTTCACTAGACATTGGGGTCACCCCTTTCACTAGACATTGGGGTCACCCCTTTCACTAGACACTGGGGCAACCACTTTCACTAGACACTGGGGCCACCACTTTCACTAGACACTGTGGCCACCACTTTCACTAGACATTGGGGTCACCCCTTTCACTAGACACTGGGGCTACCACTTTAACTAGACACTTGGGCCACTACTTTCACTAGACATTGGGATTAACACTTTCACTAGACACTGGGGCCACCACTTTCAATAGACACTGGAGCCACCACTTTCACCGGATATTAGGGCCACCACTTTCTCCAGACATTAGTGCCACCATTTTCACTAGACAAGAGGGCCACCACTGTCACCATATATTAAGGCCACCACTTTCACCAAATATTAGGGCCTTCACTTTCACTAGACATTAGGGTCAGTACTTTCAGTAGACATTGGGGCCACTACTTTCACTAGACACTGGGGCCACCACTTTCACTAAATATTAGTGCCACAACTCTATATAGGACATTGTTAAGAGAGGCCAAATTTATAGGTATAAAATCCCTTTGATGAGACTGAAAAGCTCGCCGAAAACAGGAAAAATTGGCGAAGTACCTTGCTAGGCCTATGTGACTTTTAACGGCACAGGAAGGATATAAGATATATAAGAAGACTTTCACTAGACATTAGGGCCACAATTTTCACTAGACATTAGGGCCACCACTTTCACATGATATTAGGGCCACTACTTACACTAGACGTTATCTGTTTTGACTATTTTTCTGGGGATATACTAAAGGAAGAAGTATTCATTTCACCAGCTCTAGATATTGAAACTGCAGCCAAGGATAACGGCTGCCGTAGCGGAGGTGACTAAAGAGAAGGTGGAGAACACCATCATCACTCCTCTGTACTCCTGCTGGATAAGACATAAGGCATCAACGCAGGTTCTCCAGCCGGTCCTGTGTTCAGCCAGTCGGGATACCTCGAACCATGTCTATCCCTCTTCCTCTAGTTCTTACTGCTTTTGTGTGTCTCCATGTCCTGAATGTCCTGCCCCTCTTTCCATTCCCCTGAGGTGTCCAAGTCAAGGCGATGTAGGGGCGTCTTGTTCTGTCCATTCATAGTGCTTGGCCCGGCCATTTCCATCTTTGTTCTCTTTAGTAATGTCCTCAAAGTCCGTTCTTTTGGTTATTTCCTCACTTGTCACGTGTTCTTCTCAATGTATTCTTAAAAGAACCTTTTTCTGAGGCATCTTTCTTTAAATCCTGTAAGTCTACTTTCAGTTCTCTGATTGGTTCTCCGTGTTTCGGCTATGTATAATAAAATGGAGCGAACAGTGGATTTATAGATTCTGAGCTTGGGGCTCGTATGGAGTACAGGAGATTTCCAAATGTTTGCTAATTTGTTGTTGGAGACTTGTACTTGTACTTGTACTTTCTCCCTGTAACTCCGAGCTGTTGTTCTTTGCAGCCGATGCTGTGAAGGTGTTGAGGTACAGCATCGTATCGGCGTGGGAGCGGGTTATGGCAGGTACTTTTTCGGTTCCGGAGTACAGCTAAAAATGCAGGCGGTGTGCAATGCTTCTTTAGCAGACTCCACCATCATGGGGACTATGGCGATCCCTGCCCCGTTAGCCAGGCTATGCCTGTTATTAGGGGTACCAAAGGAGAGGTGGGACAGGGCTCGGCAATGGTGGTAGACCATATCAGGTGTGGGTCGCTGATTGCCTAATATTTTGTGTGTTAGTAAACGTTTGAAATCAGGGAAAGACTTTAGGCTCATCCTGTACAATCTTTCTTTTCTGGGACCATCATCATGAAGGCGTGAGAGAGCTGTGGGTTCTGACTTTTATGGGATTATCATGGCTGCCTTTAAAATGTGCGTATAAAATAGGGCTCGTTGTTTGCTTATTTTGGTAGCCATTTTGACGCTTAATCACTGGCGTGTAATCACTGGGACTTGAGGGGACGGTGGGGTTAGCATTACGCGTCCGAATGAGAAAGTGCTAGTGAGTAAATGTCGCGTGAGTAAGTGTGGCCAAATTGTTGGTTTGTCGGTTAGTTATTTGGTTTGAGTTGTTGATTGGTTGTTTGTTGGGGTATCCGGTTGATTGGTTGGTTGGCTGGCTGGCTGGCTGAGTGGTTGTTCGTTTATAAGAATATTCGTTTGTTTGTGCGTTTATTTGAGTGATCGGATGTTCGATTATTTGTTTGGTTGAATGGTTGCTCGTGTGTTTGTGTTTATTTGTTTCTTTGTTTGAGTGGTCGGGTGATTGTTTAATTAGAAGGATACTTGTTTGGTTGGATGTGATGCTCATTAGATTCTTTGATCAGTTCCCTGACACATTTTTCTTTGTTCAATTCCCTGATACACTCTTGTTTGATCAACTCCCTGATATACTCTTGTTTGATCAACTCCCTGATACACTCTTGTTTGATCAACTCCCTGATACACTCTTGTTGACCAACTCCCTGATACACTCTTGTTTGACCAACTCCCTGATACACTCTTGTTTGATCAACTCCCTGATACACTCTTGTTTGATCAACTCCCCTGATACACTCTTGTTTGATCAACTCCCCTGATACACATCTGTATATACAAGGACTGATGACACCAGTTCCATGTCCATGTAGAACTCATCTTGTACTTCAGACTTGTCGTCCTCGCCTCTCATGGCAGCGTTCACCTCCCAGTCTTTTCATCCTAAACTGACATGTGTCACTGCATGCCTGTAAATCTTCTGCTAGCTGACCTATAAAAATGACGTTAAAAGACAAAATAGGAGAGCTTATTCGTAGCACACAGCATGACCTACAGTGCCACTGCCCCGATTATTTATTACAAATTGTGATTACTCTTCAACAGTCCGGCTAGTTCAGTCGTTAGAAATATAAACATAGAAATAGCGGGGGCATGGGTTCGATCTCCACGGGTGGTGAAAAACATTTTTTTTTTTACATTTTAAAGTTATATTTTAGATTATGAGATTATTTATTTCTCTTTTTATTAAGAAAAATTATACTTGTAACTTTTACAAAAACGCAATTTCGCATGGCCACTGACCTTTTGTCCCGGACGGAGTAAACGATTCCCCCCCCCCCCCCCCCCCTCGTCCGAATTCGGTTAGAACCCTGGCTCGACTATCTGTCCCGGACGGAGTAAACGTCACACCCCGTAATCGGTTAGGACCCCCCCCCCCCCCCACTGCCCGCCCTGGCTCGATTCAGGGGCAGGGTTTAGGGAAAAGAGCTAAAGAAATTCGCTTGAAATACTGTCCCCACAAAATCACTGTTATTGGCATGGGTTCAAGGGCCGCGGGACATGCGCAGTCGCAATGTATGTCATACACTGTACTACGAATAAGCTCAGCCTGACTAAATAAGAGAGCACTAACTGGAAGAATCAGTTGTGACAACGCAACACCGGAACCAGTTAGGCGGCCGCGCAGGGAGGATAAACAGCAGAACTGATATGAAGATAGCCGGAGTAGAGTCCCCTACATATCTGAAAGAGAGCGAAAAACACGTGTTGATTCGTTCAAGCTTTCAGTTTAACTAGAAGTAAAATTTATCAAATGTTCAGTCAGGCAGTCAGTCAGGCAGTCATTCAGGCAGTCAGTCAGTCAGTCAAGCAGTCAATCAGCCAGTCATTTGCATGCCTCTTGCAGAACTTTGCCTCCATAACAACTCTCCTGTAGGCCTTTCGGTTGTAAGCAAGATGCCCTGCTGCTGATGCATCCATTTGCAGATCATCAACGATGTCTTGCAGCCATCTTCGCCTTGTTCTTCGTCTCTTTCTTTTTCCCATTATGTACCCTTCCAAGACGATCTTCTCTAAATTATCATGACGTTTAATATGCCCAAAATATTTACGTTTTTTTCTGTTTAATCTTTCATACAAGCCAACCTTCTTCAATATTAAGTTCTTGTAGTACGGATATCTTTGTTCTTTTTTGTGCCCATGATATCTGAAGAACTCTGCTGTAGCATTTACATTCAAAGGCATTTATATGTTTTTCAGCTGTTTTGTTAAGTGTCCAGGTCTCACAGGCATATGTTGCAATGGGAAAGATGCACATTTCGGTCACAGAAAGTCTTCTTCGAGGACAATTTAAACAATAATTAGCACATAAGGCTGGGATACTCACCTCTCTCTCTCTACCCCCCCCCCCCCGTCCCTCTCCTAAATGTTTTGATGTCAAACGAGAGAGCAAAGATAAATTATAAAAATATTAAATCGCGCGCAAACACAAAGACATCGGACATGAATTTTTTTTAAAAAATAAATAAATAAACCTTGAACAACCAAGAATTTTAAATAAATCTAGTATAAATACGACGAATTTTAAGGAATGCAGACATACACAAATGTGAATTTTAAAGAAATTAAGTTATCTAGCACGAATAAGCATTGATTATTTAAAAATCACATACAAAAGTGTCAGTTTTAAAGAAACCAAACATAAGGAACCATGAGTTTTAAAGAAACCAAATATAAACAACAGTGAATCTTAAAGAAACCAAACATAAACAACCAGAAGTGTAAAAAAACTAATATAAAAACCAAGAATTTTAAAGAAACCAAACACAAACAATCATGAGTATTTTTAAGAAAAAAAACAAACAATAGCATTTATCAAGCACTCAAACAACTCCAAAAATGATAATTTAAAAAAAACAAAAAACATAGAAATAAAGAGCGAGCAACTGACCCACGAAGGAACAGACTGCCCCAGCCAGGCATGAAACCTGGACTTCTAGTGACCCACAAGACAGCCAGGAGAATGAAGTTCACAAGCACCAGAATTTCTGCAAATCTGAAAAAAAAAATTCACAGCAGATTATTTTACGGTAATAATTCTAAACGTTTTATCACATTCTTTGTTACAATCACCTTCTGTTTACAGTAATAAGTATACACGCTTTTTCATATTCTGTGTTACAATCACCATATTTAACAGTAATAATTCTATACATTTTGTTACATTCTTTGTTGCAATCACCTTCTTTTGTAGTAAAATTCTACACGTATTGTCATATTCTTTGTTGCTGTTGTAAGGAGTGGAAAAATAAGCAAGCAGTGACCCGGTTTTCTATGGAAAATCCCCAGGCCTTCGAGTCCGGCGCTGGCCAGGTATATAAGACGAGAAGAGAAAAAAAAGGAGAAGTTGAGCACGTGGAAGTCCAGCGGCAGACGTGGACGAGGAGGGTCATTCGATAGATGGAGGCTGACGTGTATAGTTTAGTTGTGTGCATTTGTAATCAGGATTGAAATCATAGTATTCAATGAACCTTTTTTTATGAATCAATAACGCGTGTGGAAATATATAAACATATGGACTTCGTGCGCATAGGATTTTATTTTGATTCGCATTGCCTTGTGGATCAGAACTTTGTAAATACATTGATCGTTGATTTTAAGAAAAAGGATTGTTGTTTCGTGTTCCTGTTATTTACATGTAAGATGTGAACGTTGGTGTAGTCAGCCTTCCACCACTCAATACGACGGCGGCCAAACAGAATAAAAGATTGAATAATAATTCTCGTCAGTGAAAGCAAATATAAAATATTAATATTTGTATAAACGACAAATACTACACAGTCACTGTATTTTCCAGTAATAATTCTATGCGTTCTGTCTCTCACGTTCTTTGTTTACAGCCATCGTATTTTATAGTGATTCTATATATTTTGTCACATTCTTTGTTACAATCACAACATTTAACAGTAATAATTCAATAGGTTTTGTCTCTCACATTTTGTGTTACAGCCGTCGTGCTTTAAAGTGACTCTACACTTTTTGTCACATTCTTTGTTACAGCCATCGTGCTTTAAAGTGACTCTACACTTTTTGTCACATTCTTTGTTACAGATATGTCTAAGGAAAGGGGACACAACCTACGTATTGCTTTGGAGAAACTCAGAAAGCTTTCTCTGCCTTTTTATCCTTTGGGAGTGGGTAGGAGGAGAGGAAGAAAATGGAATGCCTCATAGGGGCCTGTAGTTAACTTAGAAAATACGTTCAAATATGGGATATTCATTCAAACAGGGTGAGGGTAGGGGGAGTGTTCTTACATCCTTCCTGTCCCGTTAAACGTCATAGAGGGCTGGAAAGGTAGTTCGCCAAGTTTTACTGTTTTTCGGCGAGCTTCTCAACCTGATCAAGGGATTTTATGCCTATTATTTTGGCCTCCATTAACAATGTCCTCTTTATAGTTTCACGTGGTCGACCTCTTTTTCTTCGGCCTGTTGTGTTCAATTTGATAGCTTGTTTTGGGATTCTCTGATTGTTTCTTCTCATCACATGACCGATATATGTCCATCTCCTTTTTCTGATCAACCATGAGACAGGTTGTTGTTCATTCATCTGCCTTATCTCTGCGTTGTTCTTGAATTCGCTCCACACTATACTGAGTATTTTGCTTAGGCGTTTACATATAACGTAAATTTTAACCCCACATTTTAATTACTAAACTAAGTTTAGAACTTTAACGAGCAACGCGATAATCAGGCTCTATATGTTGTACTTCTCTACAGAGAGAATATTCTTCAAAATAACAACGTTTTCACGAAGATAATTTAACAATTCTAAATATTCCCCAAATATATCCATACTACAAGAATTTACTATTGAAGAAGGCTGGCTAGTAAAGAGGATTAAACAAAGAAAACTTAAATATTTTGGACACATTAAACGTCAAGATATTCTAGAGAAGACCGTCTTGGAAGAGTACATAATGGGAAAAAAAGAAAGAAAGACAGGAAGACCAAGGCGAAGATGGCTGCAAGACATCGATGATAATCTGCAAATGGATGCATCAGCACCAGGGCATCTTGCTTACAACTGAGAGGCCTACAGGAGTGCTGTTAGGGAGGCAAAGTTCCACAAGGGACATGCAAATGACTGACTGAATGACTGACTTCGTATTACTTGTACTCTAAAGCCACGACTAGCCATAGCATGAGGCTAACTTTTAAAACAGACCTTAGAAGGAAGCAGTAATGATCTTTAAATGACACATTTTATACAGACTAGCTAGCGTTTCTTACGGCGATTATTGGCTCGCCATTTGCAGTGTCTGCACCATCTACAAAAAGCGAGTATCTTCATATGAAGTCGTGTGTGTGTGTGTGTGTGCCTCCGTCTTTTACTGTTTAATTCGGGCATTCGTTAATCCGGTGTTGTGCCTTGATGTGCACGATGATTCTAATTTGTACATTATCGCGAAGCCGTGTTTTCTGAGTGTTTCTGGATTAGTTAATGATTTATTCCAGCCATTCTTCACTTCCAGGCTCTTTCAAACCTAAGGTTAGCAACACACTGATACGGAAGTCAAGCCAGTGCTGCGTGACATTTGACATGATGATTTATTGATGAAATGGATGAAAATGCAGATGGTGATGACGAGAATCTGACCGCCGGCAGGTTTGCCCTGCCATATGGCGAGTCCATTCATACTCCACAACTTCAGAACAGATATAAACATCCATTTTCTCGACAGAGACATCACGAAAACCATCCTCTCAGGTACACATCCAAGACAAGTCCCACTCACAATTTTTTTCCCACTATCCCCAGTCACGGGTTTCACAAACCACGTGACCTTCTGGAAGGATCTCGACCCTTACCCGAACGTTCAAAATAAAGACTCACAAGGCGAGAAATGCCCTTTCTGTGGTGAAAAAACCCAGTTATCTCCCGTACTGCAATCCATAATATTACAAACGTCAGACACTTTTCTGTGTCTATCTCTGTTATTGTGAAGAAATAAGAGAAAAAAGAAGAAGATACTTACGTCATCGGACCCATCTTATCATACTCCTCCCTCAAGATTATCTTAACTTTTTCATAGGAAACATTGTCCTTTTTCCAGAAAACAAGGCACCTGAAAACGGGACAGAAAATCATTATATTATATGTAGCCCAGTATAGGAAAAACGCTGGCGATAGTTGGGACATGTGCTACGGATGACTGACGACTCACTACCCCAAACAGCATTAAGATGGAGCAGGGGAACAGAAGTAAGGGTAGACAAAAGGAGACATGGAGAAGAACAGCAGAGAGGATGTTGAGCAATAGAGGGCTCACTTGGGCAAGAGCGGAGAAAAAAAGGCAGTCGTTCATGGAAAGCCCTTGTGGAAGCCCCATGTACCCTGGGCACTTAAGCTTCAGAGAGAGAGAGAGGAGGAGGAGGAGAGAGAGTCCAGTATAAACAGTGTTTTTATCTTTTCATCTGTCTCCAACTGCGAGCTGGTGGTCTTTACAAGCAGATGCCGTAAACGGTTTGGGAGCGGTTTATGGCAGACATTTTTTTTAGTCTCTAGATGGAACTAGAAAAGCAAGGGGGGGGGGGTTGTAGTACTTCTTTAGCTGACTCCACCACCACGGGGACTACGGCGATCACTGCCCCGGTTAGCCAGGCTGGACCTATTACTGAGGTGGGACCAACGTAAAGCGGGGCAAGGTCTTGATCAGCTATGGTTCGCTAACCCTGAAGCCATCAATTCAGCTATAGGTCGCTTATTACTAAAAAGGACAGCGTCATGGCGTCCCTCATTCCCCCTCCCCCCCCCCCCCCCCCCGCCGATAAAGAGTTGCCCATAGGATATGGTGAAACTGTTAAAACTGATCGGCTTTTCTTTGCTGGCTTCCAGGCAGGTACCCAATTTTACGACCCAGTTAAATCATGCACAGGAGATTTCAAAGCTTAATAAAACCAAAATCAGGAGGTAGAGACCCTAAGTCAGTGAAGTCGACCTTCTTTAGTTTACCCAACTTCTGCTGTCTCCTTCAACTCTGCTAGATTTTGAGACTAGTGGACTTTTTGCTAGATTTTGAGACGCGTGGACTTTTTGCTAGATTTTGAGACGCGTGGACTTTTTGCTAGATTTTGAGACTCGTGGACTTTTTGCTAGATTTTGAGACTCGTGGACTTTTTGCTAGATTTTGAGACTCGTGGACTTTTTGCTATATTTTGAGACTCGTGGACTTTTTGCTAGATTTTGAGACGCGTGGATCTCTGCTATATTCTGAGTCGCGTGGATCTCTGCTATATTCTGAAACGCGTTGATCTTTGCTGATTTTGAGATGCGCGGACCTTCTTCTCCATCTGGAACTGACTGGCTGTTGAGAGAGGTGAAAGTTCACCATGGGGAAAGTGCAGGTTTTGCACTCACTGGAGACGCGTGCGCAGTGAGATTGCTCATGGTAACACAAGCACCGACTGGTTTTGTTATGGTCTAGTAAGCACATTCAACGTTTGTAGAACGGTGCTCAGCACAAACTCACAACAAAACGTCTAAAAAACACTCTTTTTAGACGAAATAGTACAATTAAGAGGCAGCCCGTGCCAGGTCTGAACCACAGACTTCTGCAATAAAAGACTAGTGCTCTAACCACTTATCTTCCTCCACTGCTACAGTATATTGATGGTCCCAGACTTACTAAGCACTCAAATTACGACGATCTCCAGTTACGACTGTTGGTTTCCTATGCTTGTTTTGTACTAAAATAAGTTGAAATTGATATTCTATAACATTTTAATTGTTTGATATTTCATGTTTTCTAACCTTCTGAAACAAAGCAAGGAACAGATTCATTAAGACACAAATAACAATTGGCTAAAATAGTGTAAATGGATAGAAAACAATGTCACTAGAGGAGGAATTCGACCTTCTACGCATCCGACTTAACAACGGGATCGTCGGAGCGGAATCCCTGTTGCAAATCGGGGATTACCTGCGTGTAGGAACAGATCATCATCTGAAGATGGCTGTAAGACATTGTTGATGATCTGCAAATGGATGCATCAGCAGCAGGCTATCTTGCTCACAACCGAGAGGCCTACAGGAGAGCTGTTAGGGAGGCAAAGTTCCGCAAGGGGAAAGCAAAAGAATGAATGAATGAGAAACAGATTTTCTTCTTTTTATAAATAGGAAACGACGAGGTTTTCATACAGCAAAGTACGAGAACACAGTTTTGTAGGATTAGACATAGAAAAAATTGTAGACTTAAAAATTTTAGACGTTTCCTTCCGGGTGTCGCGATCTTCGCTTCGACTAAACAGGTACTAATGACTTCGCTTTCAAACATCCTTTCTCTGTTAGATAGCGAAGCTCGTTGGTATGCTGTTCTCTCTTCGCTAGATGGCTCCTCGACCTACCAGAGTCCGTGGTTCGAATCCCAGGTGGCTCTTTTGTGATTTTTCTTTCCCGGACGTCTAAAAGTGTTTTGTCTAATATTTTTTGTCGAGGTCTAATCCTACAAAACTGTGTTCTCTTACTTTACCTGTGTGTAAAGTTACCTGGCTCCCTGAGAGTACATCTGCATCCACAGCCACAGAAAAACGAAGAGGGTGACGGAGATTGGCAGACCTACAGCCAACCAGTTGGCGAAGTCGACAGGATTTCTGGCGCCAGATTTCTGGAACAGACTATAATATAAGAGAGAAAAAAAGATAAATTAGCTTCTTCTTGTTCTGCTTCTTCTTCTTCTTCTTCTTCTGCTTTCGAGGTTGTTGGTCACATCAGATCCTGATCCCTGTCGACATGGCAAAGCTAGCAGTCCTCTCCAGATCATGATAGAAGCCCCAAAGCTTTTGCCCCAAGCTTGTGCCCTCTGGCCATGTCTCACGCATGGTTTGGGCACTTTTGAAAGATATGTTCTGGAGTCTGGACTCAACTGCCACTCGTCTATATGAGACATTTTGAGTCGATGTAGGTGGCTCAGTAGTCTGCAGTGGGCTGTCAGTAGGCGAAAGAGGATGGTTTGCTGAAGTCTTTGTACTTGGCGTATTGATGAATTAGCAGTTTGAAAGAGTGAGTACTTGTTGTACACTGTCACTCATTCTTGTCCATTCTATACTGTCCTTAGAACTTCTAACAAAAGTGGATTTTTTTTTTCTGTACCGTGCTTCTTGAACAGCCATTCAGATAGTGTATTTATCTCTGAGATTCCTTTTTTTTTTCCTTACATTTTCTGTGATTGTCAAGTTCTTCCAGTGGTACCGAGATGGTGGCATGGTTGGGGGACCGTCCGGGGTGGGGTGGAGGGGGCTGTCTTAAGGTCATCAAAGTGGAACATTCTTTCTTAATTGATATTGCCGATTCCTTGCAAATTGTTTTATATAAATGAGCTACATACAGAATTAAGACATGAAATATTTTGACTTTTGAATAGAGGAAGGAAGAAGTCGAAAGTTGTTTGACTCGACTTTGGTGAAAAAATTTTAAAAAAAACATAGCTACTCGACTGTCTGTAAATTATGTTGTGTCAGAACATATTTAAATCATGTTTTTGTTTAAGACATTTAAAGTTTGAAGTAACAAATCGATAACAGTGAAGATAATTTTGCGCTTCAAGATGTCTGGATATTTTTTCATGATACTCTCTTAACTTCATTATAAAAGGCTGGTCTTCACAAAAGTGCTCAATATATTTATCTAAGAGACTACTTTTACAAAAGTCGCCGGTATATTTATCTATCAGTCCAGTTTTACACATAATGCAGATGTATTTATCCATGGGTCTAGTTTTATAAATGTCCCTTTATGTTTGTCTAAGAGTTTAGTTTTACAAATGTCGCCTATATATTAATCTAAGAGTCTAGTTTTACAAATGTCGCCGATATAGTTATCTATGAATTCAGCTTTGCAAAAGGCACTAATATCTAAGAATCTATTTTTACAAAACTAGGCGATATATTCATCCAAGTGTCCAGTTTGGAAAAGTCGGCGATATATTCATGTAAGAATCTAGTTTTACAAAAGTCAGCGATATATTCATCTAAAAGCCTGGTTTGACAAAAGTAAAGAGACCACCAGAAAGAGACCATATTTTAAAAAGAAAGAAAAAAAAACCGAAATAGAAAGGGAATGGGGCAGATATGGCAGTAACAGAAAATAAGAAAGTAGAAAACAAGATGGGCACGCGGAAATGACAGAGACACAGTAAATATGCTTTTGTCAAGGATATCATAAAAGACAAAACAACAGATAAATACACGCACACAAAATGTGAACTTGGCTGTCCGAGTTTTTCTGGGGAGTGGCGGATTACCTATTAGACTGAAAGAATTAAGCCTAGGGACCCGAGATGATAGGGGGCCAAATATCATGGGGAAAAGATCATTGTTTTACGAATTTTTTATCAAAAGACAGATGGTGCAGGTCGGAGGGGGGCCGGGAATACATTTATTCTAGAGGCCCTTTTGGTGGTTAACCCTTTGCTGCATCATAATGTAAAAGTATTGTGTTATTGTCGTAGTATAAAATGACAACAAAGTACATATATACTTACATACTCATGTACATACATATACACACACGTATAGGTGTACGTACAACCTACCTGTCCGCCAAACCTTTGAAAATAACATTGGGTGGAGTTCCAGTCAAAGTAGCCACGCCCCCGATATTTGAGCTGAAGGCAACAGCCAATGAGAATGTCTTGGCGAAGTTCAGAAACTCTTTCTCCTTCCGTGCTCGATTTAAGATGGAGCTAGAACAAGAGTAGTAGACGCACACAATTAAAATGTGGTGCTATTCCGTCTATCTATTTGTATGAGTATTGTGTGTGAATGACAGAGAAGAAAGGCGTGAATAATGTATATGCATAATCAACGAAGATAGGGGGACCGGCTAGCGAACTGGTTAGAGCACTCGTCTAGCAACCGAATGGTCGAGGGTTTGAATCCTCAGCTGAGCGGGCATTTTTTTTCCGACCAATACCCAGCATCTTAAAAAATGGGTAATAGAGAAAATCTGGGAAGGAAAGGCAGCGAGGAATGGCCACCCTACCTCATACACTGATGGCCCAGCATAATGTGGTCCCTAACGCTTCATCCCCTACGGCATTTGCTATGGCACTATCTTTACCTTTTACCTAAACGAGGACAGGCGTTTGTGGAAAACCTTTGCAGAAGCCTCATGTGCATCGGGCACTTAATGTTCAGAGATAATCAAACGAAACAATTACTATAAGCAACTTAGGACTAGAGTGTGCAACATAGTTTTTCTCTTTGTTTTTAACCTTCTAACAAGTTTCTTTTATCTGTGGAAATTCTTTCTTCCAATAACCCCCCCCCCCCCC
This sequence comes from Achatina immaculata, assembly GCA_009760885.1. Taxonomy (NCBI): domain Eukaryota; kingdom Metazoa; phylum Mollusca; class Gastropoda; order Stylommatophora; family Achatinidae; genus Lissachatina; species Lissachatina immaculata. Next base: position 15,237,196 of record CM019698.1, read on the forward strand.
CTTTGTTTTTTCACCTCCTCTCTTTTATGCTTTCTTGTTATCCACTTCTTTTGTATTATTCTCTTTTTTTCCCCTACTTCTTCTTCTTCTAGTATTTTCTTTTCTTCTTCTTCTTTTCTAGTACTTTTCTTCTTCTTCTCTTCTTCTTCTAGTACTTCTTCTTCTTCTTCTAGTACTTTTCTTCTTCTTCTTCTTCTAGTACTTTTCTTCTTCTTCTTCTTCTTCTAGTACTTTTCTTCTTCTTCTTCTTCTTCTAGTACTTTTCTTCTTCTTCTTCTTCTTCTAGTACTTTTCTTCTTCTTCTTCTTCTTCTAGTACTCTTCTTCTTCTTCTTCTTCTTCTTCTAGTACTTTTCTTCTTCTTCTTCTTCTAGTACTTTTCTTCTTCTTCTTCTTTCTTCTTCTCTTTCTTCTTCTTCTTCTTCTTCTTCTAGTACTTTTCTTCTTCTTCTTCTTCTTCTTTTCTAGTACTCTTCTCTTCTTCTTCTAGTACTTTTCTTCCTTCTTCTTCTTCTTCTCTAGTACTTTTTTCTTCTTCTTCTAGTACTTTTCTTCTTTTCTTCTAGTACTTTTCTTCTTCTTCTTCTTCTTCTAGTACTTTTCTTCTTCTTCTTCTTCTAGTACTTTTCTCTTCTTCTTCTATTACTTTTCTTCTTCTTCTTTTCTTCTTCTTCTCTTCTTCTTTTCTAGTACTTTTCTTCTCTTCTTCTTCTTCTTTTCTTCTCTTCTTCTTCTAGTACTTTTCTTCTTCTTCTTCTTCTTCTTTTTTCTTCTTTTTTCTTCTTCTCTTCTTCTTCTTCTAGTACTTTTCTTCTTCTTCTTCTTCTTCTTCTAGTACTTACCTATTAGACTGAAAGAATTAAGCCTAGGGACCCGAGATGATAGGGGGCCAAATATCATGGGGAAAAGATCATTGTTTTACGAATTTTTTATCAAAAGACAGATGGTGCAGGTCGGAGGGGGGCCGGGAATACATTTATTCTAGAGGCCCTTTTGGTGGTTAACCCTTTGCTGCATCATAATGTAAAAGTATTGTGTTATTGTCGTAGTATAAAATGACAACAAAGTACATATATACTTACATACTCATGTACATACATATACACACACGTATAGGTGTACGTACAACCTACCTGTCCGCCAAACCTTTGAAAATAACATTGGGTGGAGTTCCAGTCAAAGTAGCCACGCCCCCGATATTTGAGCTGAAGGCAACAGCCAATGAGAATGTCTTGGCGAAGTTCAGAAACTCTTTCTCCTTCCGTGCTCGATTTAAGATGGAGCTAGAACAAGAGTAGTAGACGCACACAATTAAAATGTGGTGCTATTCCGTCTATCTATTTGTATGAGTATTGTGTGTGAATGACAGAGAAGAAAGGCGTGAATAATGTATATGCATAATCAACGAAGATAGGGGGACCGGCTAGCGAACTGGTTAGAGCACTCGTCTAGCAACCGAATGGTCGAGGGTTTGAATCCTCAGCTGAGCGGGCATTTTTTTTCCGACCAATACCCAGCATCTTAAAAAATGGGTAATAGAGAAAATCTGGGAAGGAAAGGCAGCGAGGAATGGCCACCCTACCTCATACACTGATGGCCCAGCATAATGTGGTCCCTAACGCTTCATCCCCTACGGCATTTGCTATGGCACTATCTTTACCTTTTACCTAAACGAGGACAGGCGTTTGTGGAAAACCTTTGCAGAAGCCTCATGTGCATCGGGCACTTAATGTTCAGAGATAATCAAACGAAACAATTACTATAAGCAACTTAGGACTAGAGTGTGCAACATAGTTTTTCTCTTTGTTTTTAACCTTCTAACAAGTTTCTTTTATCTGTGGAAATTCTTTCTTCCAATAACCCCCCCCCCCCCCCTTTGTTTTTTCACCTCCTCTCTTTTATGCTTTCTTGTTATCCACTTCTTTTGTATTATTCTCTTTTTTTCCCCTACTTCTTCTTCTTCTAGTACTTTTCTTCTTCTTCTTCTTCTTCTTCTTCTAGTACTTTTCTTCTTCTTCTTCTTCTTCTTCTTCTAGTACTTTTCTTCTTCTTCTTCTTCTATTACTTTTCTTCTTCTTCTTCTTCTTCTTCTAGTACTTTTCTTCTTCTTCTTCTTCTAGTACTTTTCTTCTTCTTCTTCTCTTCTTCTTCTTCTAGTACTTTTCTTCTTCTTCTTCTTCTAGTACTTTTCTTCTTCTTCTTCTTCTTCTTCTAGTACTTTTCTTCTTCTTCTTCTAGTACTTTTCTTCTTCTTCTTCTAGTACTCTTCTTCTTCTTCTTCTTCTTCTTCTAGTACTTTTCTTCTTCTTCTTCTTCTTCTTCTAGTACTTTTCTTCTTCTTCTTCTTCTTCTTCTTCTTCTAGTACTTTTCTTCTTCTTCTTCTTCTTCTAGTACTTTTCTTCTTCTTCTTCTTCTTCTTCTTCTAGTACTCTTCTTCTTCTTCTTCTTCTTGATCAGTCATTATTATTATTATTCTATTTTTATTATTTAAGTCTCATTATTTATCCTCCTTTATCTTCTTCATCTTTGATCTCGCTTGAACCAGCAGTCAACTAACCAGTGGCTTGCAAGGAAGTGCCATATTGTCGGATAGTGAGTGGGTTGGCAGTTTCTTGACTGCAGTCTCAGGGTGAATCCAGGGTTTGACCTTATTTCCATGAAGGCCATCGCGACACCTACTCTGGCAGCTAATCCTGGGCGAGCAATCAAAAGAGGTTAGACACTTTATAAGGCCGTGTGGTCGTGGTAACAGAGGTTAGACACTTTACAAGGCCGTGTGGTCGTGATAACAGAGGTTAGACACTTTACAAGGCCGTGTGGTCGTGGTAACAGAGGTTAGACACTTTATAAGGCCGTGTGGTCGTGGTAACAGAGGTTAGACACTTTATAAGGCCGTGTGGTCGTGGTAACAGAGGTTAGACACTTTATAAGGCCGTGTGGTCGTGGTAACAGAGGTTAGACACTTTATAAGGCCGTGTGGTCGTGGTAACAGAGGTTAGACACTTTACAAGGCCGTGTGGTCGTGGTAACAGAGGTTAGACACTTTACAAGGCCGTGTGGTCGTGGTAACAGAGGTTAGACACTTTACAAGGCCGTGTGGTCGTGGTAACAGAGGTTAGACACTTTACAAGGCCGTGTGGTCGTGGTAACAGAGGTTAGACACTTTACAAGGCCGTGTGGTCGTGGTAACAGAGGTTAGACACTTTACAAGGCCGTGTGGTCGTGGTAACAGAAGTTAGACACTTTACAAGGCCGTGTGGTCGTGGTAACAGAGGTTAGACACTTTACAAGGCCGTGTGGTCGTGATAGCTGTACCAAAGAAAAATATCAACCTACCTTTCGACCATTTGCTCTACTAAAGCTGTTCCATTCGACCTTGTGTCCGCGTTGTTGTTGTTGTCCGCCAAGTCGATGGTCATGATTGTCGTCTTGTTAACATCAGTCACTGGTTCCTCGTGATTTTCTGCCAGAACATTTTCAAGATGGTAACTTGTCACAGAAAAGAGGATTAAACAGAGAAAACTGAAATATTTTGGACATATTAAACGTCATATTTTAGAGAAGACAGTCTTGGAAGGTACATAATGAGGAAAAAGAAAGAGAGGAAGACAAAGGCGAAGGTAGGTAAAAGACATCGTTGATGATCTGCAGATGGATGCATCAGCAGCAGGGCCATCTTGCTCACAACCGAGAGGGCTACAGGAGTGCTGTTAGGGAGGCAAAGTTCTGCAAGGGACATGCATATGACTGAACTTGTCAAACGAAACAATTATATAGAGCAGTGGTTCCTAACTGTGGTCCGCGGAACCTGCCGCGGGGGTCCATGACAAAAACTCAATATTTTTTTGTTTAAATGTGCAGTCTGACCTATTTAACAACCAATTTTTCGCCGAATCTCTTTTTTTTTAGAGTAGTGTGGTGTTTGGTAACCCTCATTCTCTGAAAAAAAAAACCCTTTGCATCTAAAGCACATAACTACCACACATATGTATAGGGGACTTCTTGAGAAGAGGAAAATTAGAACACACACAGTGGCAACTGGAAAAACTGAGGGAAGAGGAGACAGAGGAAGACACAGAGAGAGAAGTTACTGGATGGGCTGTCAGTGTGGCTAGGAAGAAAGTCACCAGCGGATCTCATAATCAAAGCAAAAGACAAGGAATCGTGGAGAGAAATGATCGCCTACGCCACGCGGCATGGCACTTGATTGATTAATTGATTGATTGAATGATTGATTGATTAATTGAATGATTGATTGATTAATTTAGCTACCACACAGGTATGAAACCTTTTTCAAAGTATAAAGGTCCATATCCTGGATTTTGAAACAGCAGAGGGTCTGCGGACTTTTGTTAACTGGGAACCACTGATATAGAGGATTATCGAAAAAGATCAACACAATTATGTTACTTATCTCAGGACAAGAAGCCCATAGTACTAGGTTCCACACAGTCCAATTTCGATGATGATGAGATAACTTTTGGTCGTGTTTCGTTCCATCTCTCAGCGAGGGTGCAGGCAAGCTCAAGGAAGAAGGATGGGGGTCCAGTGGGTGTGCTGTTCTGAGGCCAAGATATTTTCCTTTGTCTTAAGGGTGGGTTCGGAAGGTTTCGGTGGCGTAGATTGGATGAAAACAGATAAGCGGGAGAGGGTGTGCATTTTGTCCTGGTTTAAAACATTTCTCTTGGAGTTCCTAGGACCAGGAACTAATCTTTACAGATGCAGTAGTTGGAGTTCCATAGGTAACAGCACATTGGGCCAGCGACGGGCTAGGAACTAAACTTTATAGATGCAGTAGCTGGAGTTCCATAGGTAACAGCACATTGGGCCAGCGACGGGCTAGGAACTAACCTTTAAAGAAGCAGTGGTTGGAGTTCCATAGGTAACAGCATATTAGGCTAACGAGGTGCTAGGAACTAACCTTTACAGAAGCAGTGGCTGGAGTTCCATAGGTAACAGCATATTAGGCCAGCGAGCTGCTAGGAACTAATCCATAGGTAACAGCATATTGGGCCAGCGACGGGCTAGGAACTAAACTTTATAGATGCAGTAGCTGAGTTCCATAGGTAACAGCACATTGGGCCAGCGACGGGCTAGGAACTAACCTTTAAAGAAGCAGTGGTTGGAGTTCCATAGGTAACAGCATATTAGGCTAACGAGGTGCTAGGAACTAACCTTTACAGAAGCAGTGGCTGGAGTTCCATAGGTAACAGCATATTAGGCCAGCGAGCTGCTAGGAACTAATCCATAGGTAACAGCACATTGGGCCAGCGACGGGCTAGGAACTAACCTTTAAAGAAGCAGTGGTTGGAGTTCCATAGGTAACATCATATTAGGCTAGCGAGGGGCTAGGAACTAACCTTTACAGATGCAGTGGCTGGAGTTCCATAGGTAACAGCACACTGAGCCAGCAAGGGACACAGGAACTAATCTTGAGAGATGCAGTGAGTTCCACAAACAGCAGCATATTGGGTCAGCGATCGGGCCAGGAACTAATCTTGACAGATCCAGTGGTTGGGGGCTTCATAACCTGCGCCATACGCTGCATACAGAAGCCACTGAAGAGAAAATGTCGCAGGAGAAGTGAAACTAGAGCAGTCTAGATCTTGTGGCTCAGGCAGATCGTTTCTGGACAGCTGTACCAAAGAGAAATCATTCCTCAACGAAGATTGCTACTCTACAGCTTCGGTGTCTTCAGACAGATTGTTTCAGGGTGGGGTGTCCGGACTACGTGCAAGGAACGTCGCAATAGTAGAAGGGGATTTCTTTATAAATTCTTTCAGGAAGGATCTGTCTGTCTGTCTCTGTCTGTCTGTCTGTCTGTCTGTCTGTCTGTGTGTGTGTGTGTGTGTGTGTGACAGAGAGAGAGAGAGAGATATGAGGGTTAGGGCTACAGAAGGTGTGGCATGCCGGGCGTGCTTCTTATAAACTGTTTATGTGAGCACACGTTAAACTAACCTTGCAGCTGACAGTCTCTAATCTGAGCCAGGATGGCGGTGACTATGGGCATCATCATGGCGGTGGTGGCTGTGTTGCTCATCCACATTGACAGAAACCACGTCGGCAACATCACCCCAAGAAGCAGCCTTGTGAAAAGAAAGTTGTTTGCTCTTTCTTATCCCAGTAGCAGATCTTCTTTCTCCCAATATTAAAGAAGTTCGTCGCGATAAGTGTGATCTTGGCTGTGATGCAACTGGTTCTAGCAGAGTGGAGTTAGACTGCGATATATGGCGCAGATTGTGCCCGATTTTCCACTAGATCGGGCCTCAAGTAAATTTGTCGTGCGTTTATTTATTTCTTTGTTCGTCTCTGTGGTGTCCTTGATAAAGGCATTTTTGCCGAAATGCTGGGTTGTTATTTTTGTTTACCATAACCATTTTACTGTTACATATCTTCTGTTAGAATTTTATCTACTTTTTTCCTTCCTCCTTCTGTATTTTTTTGGGTTCTTTTTTGAAAGTCTGTACCACGCGTGTTCGTTTAACTACAGATTGTGTACCAAGAGAGTAGTCTAATATACAGTAATGTTTTTAACATTAAACCAGTCCATCTCATTTCTATTACTACTACTTCTACTACTACTGCAGATACTATTACTACTACTTCTACTACTACTGCAGATACTATTACTACTACTTCTACTACTACTGCAGATACTATTACTACTACTTCTACTACTACACCATATACTATTACTACTACTTCTACTACTACTGCTGACACGACTACTACTACTATTACTACTACTACTACTACTACTAATACTACTACTGCTACTACTGCTACTACTAACATCACTACTACTACTACTACTTCTATTGCTACTAATCTACTATTACTATTGATACTACTACTACTACTACTACTACTATTACTGGTACTACGACTACTACTGCTACTGCTACACATATTACTACTACTACTACTACTGTTACTACTACTACTACTACTACTACTACTATCATTACTGGTGCTATTACTGCTGCTGCTGCTACTATTACTACAACTGTTATTATTACTATTACAAACACATGTATATTCTCTGTTTTTTTTTTTCTTGGCCATCGTACATTCCTCTCGCAGTAAAGCAAATCAGGTAATTGAACAAATTACTCCTTCACTGAAAAACAAATACATCACAACTGAAACAAAAAGGGCACTGCACAACACAAGTTTCCTCCCAACTCTATGCTATCATCATCACACATGGACACTAACAGCCAAGAACAAAAGAAAAATCACGACAGAAATGAAACGTTTAATTGAACAAACTAACAAGAAGAGACTAAATAAGAAATGACACCATCAGGGCAAAGGCTAGATCAACACCAGTATTACACTATATCCAGAAACAGCAAGTCAAATAGTTTGGCCATGTTACACGGTTGCCACCAGACAGTATATCACAGACAACAGTCACACTAAGATTTGTAGGTAACAGAGGAAGAGGCCGCCCACGTAGAAGATGGAGAGAGGAAATTACAGAAGCATTAAATATCTCATTATATGAAGAAAATCGTCGAGCCCTATCAAGATGTCTAATTGTCCCCTCAAAATTGAGACGTATATGAGGAATGAAACAAGACAAGACACGAAAAAACAAGACAAGACAAGACAAGACGTTCCTTGTATAATCCGCTTACCATTTGGACTCAGGGCCCACCAGTGTAAGCGTCCTCAGCGCCAGTCGCTTGTGGAGGTTCCACTTCTCCACAGCCACTGCAACAACTAGGCTACCCAGGAAGAGCATCAGCGTGTCCTGCCATTCCGTAACACAAAACATGGCATGAAAGAGCACAAAACATGACATGAAAGAGCACAAAACATGACTTATTTTTCAAGTGATATGTTTGGAGTTGAACGGCACGGCCGTTAGGTTCAATGGTCCATGACTGCCGAAGATTATATGCCATGCCCTGGTACATCTGTCTGAGATAACAGACATTTTACACAACAGCCTGGTCAGTGGCGTAGACAAACAGCTGGTTTCTCTGGTGGTGGAGCCTGTTAAGAATTCCGCTTCTTATGCCGTACACCGAAAATAAGGAAAGTTTGGCTCTCCATATATATCTCTGTCTGTCTGTCTGTATGTATGTCTGTATGTATGTATGTATGTCTATCTATCTGTTTGTCTCTCTGTCGGTACATTCTCTTGTTTTATCTGTCTCTATCAAGTTTCTCTACCTTCCCTGTGAACATCTACGTTTCGTCTTTCTGTTTTCATTGTCTGTCTATACTTTTAAGTTTGTCTAGAATAAAAAGGTCACCACACCTGGACATAAGACCTGCACACGGCCTTGGCTGACATTATTCCGAAGGTCGGAAACAGAACCACAGGAAGCAGTGACGTCATCGATAAGGGAATAATCTCCGTGACCCAGTAAACCCCGATTACAATCAAACAGTATCCACATTTTGCCACCTGCAGGGAAACAAAACAAAACAAAATTCTTTCACCTAACTTTCAACCCGGAAAATGCCATAATCATGCGTTTTACATTAATTTCGTGGCAATCTCTCTCTATTTCTCTCTCTCTCTCTCTCTCTCTCTCTCTCTCTCTCTCTGTCTTTCACAACCTTGTGCCCAAGGCTTGGGCAAGGGTTTTCCACAAATGCCTCTCCTTTGCCTTTTTTTCCGCCCTTACCCACAACAGGTGAGTCCTCTATTGCTCAACATCCTCTCTGTTGTTCTTCTCCATGTCTCTTTCGGTCTACCCTTACTTCTGTTCCCCTGTGGTGTCCATCTTAGTGCTATTTTTAGTAGTGAGTTGTCAGTCATTCGGAGCACATGTCCCAACCATCGCCAGCGTCTTTCCTCAATAATTGCTGTCAGTGGCTTCATCTGCATTTCTGCCAAAAAGATGCTATTTCTTATGGTGTTTGGCCGAAATATGTTTCTAATTCTTCGTAAACATTTAGTCTGGAAAGAATTCAGGTTGTTGTCTATGGTTTTGGTGATTTTCCAGCATTCACGTCCATAAAGTAGTACAATTAGAAAATGACCTAGGCAACCTCCAATATTAAAAAAAAAGTCTAAATATTTGATGTACGCAGGAAACTCTCTACTATAGAGAGCGGAACAACAACACAGCTCCTTCAGATCATCAGAGGAAGTACCATCCCTCAGACAAGTGTTTCGGCCCTATTAAACTCCTGACACTTTAAGGGGGGTGGGCCCATCTGGGTCATGACTCCCAGAGGTCTTGTGAGCTGGTTTGTTTGTTTTTTTTTTTTTTGTCCCAGGATTGAGTTGGCACTGCACTTTTGAAGTGCATCTTTAGCGATGTAGCCACGGAGGACTGGTACTGTCCGCGACAAGTGAAATTATTTATGTTCTCAATGCGTGTTTCGCATGCTCCACAGCCAATATGAGGCCTTTTCTGCTGTTTCTGAAACGCTTTTAAATGCGCTTGCTCTTGCTTGTCCCTTTATGCCCAGTTGCTTACATAGGTCGTATGCTGATGTTGCTACGAATCCCCTTGCTCCCACTTCTACAGCTATCACTTTTACCCTGACTCTTGCTCCCTGCCTCAGTTGCTTGTCCAAGTCATTGCACTTCTCACATTTGAACAGATGTTGCCCCTCTATTCTTGTTTCGTATGGAACCTTAAGCTCAATTATTATTAGTTCCTGTTTTTTTATGGAGTACACGACAATGTCCGGACGCATTTTTGTGTTCTTGATTTTTCATATATATATATATATATATATATATATATATATATATTCATGTCATATGTTGCTTCAAAAATAGGAAAGAAACAGACAGCTTCTGCCACTTGAGTTTGATGTTTCTTTCAGTGAAATCTTTGTTTATTTATAGCTGAGAACGGGTATATGTATGTAAGAGAAATAAATATTTTTAAAAAAATAAATGAATAATCAACCTAAGTGAACTGTTACACATCCTTCATGATTTTACCGTTTCATTATCATATTTTTGAACTGGTTCATCATCATCATCATTATCATCGTCATCATCATCATCATCATCATTATCAATATCATCTTTGGGAGCATAGGCCACTGATAAAGTCTCTCCAGTCATCCTTAATCCTTCATTTGTTCTCTACTTTCTTCCATGCATATCCTTTGTCTCTGAGCACTTTCGTAATTTCCCTTCTCTAGGTAGTTCTCGGCTCTCCCTGATTTCCATTTCCTGGGGGCTGTCTATTAAACATTGGCACATGATTTAAATGAGAAAATAGACAGATGGAGTGATACAGATTGGTGGGCAGTGAGGGGAAAAAAAACAGGTTGATGCATAGAGGGACAGACAGTTAAGCGACTGGACAACACAGCGGATGGATGAACTTTGTTTCAAAAGGGCAAACAACTTGACGGAGTAGAACCATCTGACATTCTGCCCTTCATCATACAACTTTGGCTCACAGTCTGACCTTCTGCCCTTCATCATACAACTTTGGCTCACAGTCTGACCTTCTGCCCTTAATCATACAACTTTGGCTCACAATCTGATCTTCTGCCCTTAATCATACAACTTTGACTCACAGTCTGACCTTCTGCCCTTCATCATACAACTTTGACTCACTGTCTGACCTTCTTCCCTTCATCATACAACTTTGACTCAACTTTCAAACATTTAGTTTAGTACACGGAGTAATAAACAACTAGAGAGTATGAGGTAAATTGTAAATTACGAAATATTTACATTCAAGGTCTCATACACACTTTGAATGATATGTGAAAACATGCTAAATACATAAGATGTGGTTATTATCACATTTAAACACACACACGATATGGTGGTATCGTTGCACAAATTAAAACATATTTATAGAACTACTGATGTCACTCTGTGACGTACTTCATAACTGATTATATTTACAAATTTAGAGTTGGAAGGACGAAAGGAAGGAAGAAAGGAAGGAAGGAAGGAAGGAAGGAATGTATTGATGGGTGAATGCTTCGTTTGCTTAATTCATGTAATGGCACATGAAAGAATGAAGATATACAGGGACAGTTGGTGAATTCACAGAGAGAGAGAGAGAGAGAGAGAGAGAGAGAGACTGGGTGCTGACTTAAAAGAATTCATCCACGAATGGATAACGGGTGGATATGAGGGTAGAACTCACCGAGTTTGGGTATAACAATGGCAGAGGTGAAGCCATGGCTGGAATTAAAACAGACAACCACAATGTCCGGGACTTCCCGAACTTTCTGAGGCAAGTCGCAGCCCCCATTCCTGTCCAATTTGTTTTCCTGTCCAAATTAGTTCTTCACCCGTATATTATGTTCTTTGAATCGTCCCTGTTTGTTCTTATTCTCTACTGAAAAATGTATGAATTATAATAAGATTGTTTTCTTTCTTTGAAAGTCTAATGTGTAATAGTTCTTCACCCGTATATTATGTTCTTCGAATTGGCCATATTTGTTCTTATTCTCCGCTGAAGAATGTATGAATCATAATAAGATTGTTTTCTTTCTTTGAAAGTCTAATGTGTGTTAGTTCTTCATTTAATTGACTGTGTTGTTATTTCCTATGAGATATTCCCTCTTGTCTAATATTTTTAATATATGATATGGTAGCTTTTAGTGGAGTACGGCCTTCATAAATTTATTTCGCAGACAGTTTGAAAGTGTTTTGTTTTGTTGTCAGTGTAGTTCCTTTTTTATAGTTCAAAGCGTCTTGTTTAGGTCAAGATTATCGATGTATTTCAGTCTCCTCTTTAAGTACAGCTTTTTCTGTGGCGTCTTTCATCGTTTTCTGTGGACTTTCAAAGCACATTGCCAGAATTCTTGTCACATTGGTCTGTTCCTGTCACAGTAAGATCCTGTTTTAAAATAAAGATATAACTAACTTTTTTTTTTAGACTTTTGAAAAGATAAGTTATGAAAGTTATTACTATGTTATGTGCTGTGCCGGAGAGCGTTGGTCGTCAGTCTTCTCCATCTTGTACGGTCCTTGGTGATTCCATTTAATTTAGATCCTTTTCTGTTCACCACGCCGTTTGGTCAGTTTAAAGATATCTTGGTTCTCCTCTCTTTCTTTCTCCATTGAGTTTTATAGTCATTTTATCCAATTTCTGCCTTCTCATGATATGTCCAAGTTCTGTAATTTCTGTTTTCTCATGACATGTTCAATTTCTCTAACTTCTGTTTTCTCCTAACATGTTCAAATTCTGTAATTTCTGTCTTGTCATGACATGTCCAGAACTGTTGACTGTCCTTTTTCTTATAATTTTAACTAGTTTTAGTTGCGAAAATTATTTGAGAATCACTTTGTTTTTCCATGAAAATACAACTGTTCAAAATACTCTGAATAACTCTGAAGAAAAATTCGAGTGCTAAATAATGAAAATATTAAAATTATCCGTCTTTAAAAACATACGCATTTTATTACATAATTAATATCCCTGTGGGTCCTTCCTTGCGATTGTGTATTTTAGACTCGCTTATAAACAAAACCAAAAAACACAAGCAAGCGTTATCCAGACAATGATAGAATATTTTAGAATACATCCCTGGAAACAATTTATTCAGAGAAAAATTTTGGTTTAATAACGTTTTGATATTTGTCAGTGAAAATTATATATTCATTCATTCATCGTTAACATGTTCCTTGGCTACCTAACAGCTCTCTCTCTCTCTCTCTCTCTCTCTCTCTCTCTCTCTCTCAGGCCTCTCGGTTGTGAGCAAGATGGTCTGCTGTTGATGATTCACAGATAATCAACGATGTCTTGCAGCCATCTTTACAGTGGTCTTCCTCTCTTTCTTTTTCCCATTATGTACCCTTCAAAGACTGCCTTCTCTAAATTATCATGACGTTTAATGTGTCCAAAATATTTAGGTTGTCTCTCTTTAATCCTTTTTACAAGCCAGCCTTCTTCAATATTAAGTTCTTGTAGTATGGATATATTTGTTCTTTTTTATGTCCATGATATTTGAAGAACTCTTCTGTAGCATTTACATTCAAAGGCATTTATGTGTTTCTCAGCTGTTTTGTTAAGAGTCCAGGTCTCACAGGCATATGTTCCGACAGGAAAGATGCATGCCCTTAAAAATTTAATTTTTGTTGTTCTAATCGTTCCTCTCCGCCGCTTCTTTAGTTGTTTTACTTTCTGAAGAGTGATAGATGTCCTCCTTTTAATTGCTCTCACTGTATCTCCATTATTAGTTAGTAATGATCCAAGATATTTTTTAAAATCTCAACATCTTCCATTTTCTCCTCATTTCAACTGCCATGTCTGTTTTGTCAGTCGTCATTAATTTAGTTCTTTTCGCACTAAGACAGAGGTTTTGCTTTTCACTATTCTTACGGACTGACATAATTAGTTTCTATATTCCTTTTTGTGTTGTGGACAGTAATACTGTGTCATCATTATATCTAATCTCTAGTATTTCATAACCTCCAATTGTTATGGCTTCGTAATATTCTTTGTCTGCATTTTCTCTAACATTCCGCATTATATTTTCAGTTTACAAGTTAAATAAGTAACGGGCTACAGTATACACCCCTGAGAGACCCTTTGTTTTAAAAACCAGGTTGTTGTTTCACCATTTATTCTTACTGCTGCCTGTTGGTCTAGATATATCATTGCTGTTATCTGTACCAAATGTGCTGGAAGTCACATTCTTTCCATTATTTCCCAAATTTTCTAATGTTGTATACAACCAAATTGAATCACATACAATAGGCAGGTCTGCACAAAAATCATTGGAAGCAGCAGAAACGTGGTTTATTTGAAGAATATTGGGAATCCCCTGGACAGCAAAACTAACTAATGAAGAATGTTTGAGAAAAGATGAAGAGACAAAAAATCTTGTCCAAAAACATAAGAGAGTGACAATGTACTTTCATAGGACATACAATGAGACGAGCATCATCACCATCAGGTTCCGTGCCGACTGACGTTTGCTATTATGCCTCTCCAGAGTACATGATCCTTCATGCAGTCCATCAGCTCATTTGGTGATCTCCTCTCACACCATCCCGTCAGACTGTCCAGTATCACATCTCTTGGTCTTCCTCTGGATCATCTTCTCCCTATTTTTCGTGTTATAATATTTTCAGTGCCCCCTCTTCTCATTGAATGACCTATGAATCTACATTGTCTCTCTCTGATTTTTTGACAAGATTTTTTGTCTCTCCAGCTCTTCTCAAATATTCGTCATTAGTTATTTTTTCTGTCCAGGGAATTCGCAACATTCTTCTAATAAACCACATTTCTGCTGCTTCCAATGATTTTTATGCAGACTTGCCTATTGTCTATACTTCACTTCCATATAACAAGATAGGTTCCATATTTTAGGACTCGTTTTCTAACATTCATTGATAAGGATGTGTTGCATAATATGTTTCTCATTCTCTGAAATGCAGTTTTTGCTTGGACCCTATTCTATTCATAATTTTTGTTCTGCATTTCCCATCTGAAGTTATTACTACTCCAAGATAATTGAATTTCTGCACCCGCTTTAGAATAGTTCCGTTTAATTTTATTCTGCATTTTGGTGGATTATGTTTCTTAGATATAACCATAGTCTCTGTCTTTTTGATGTTCAAAATAAGGCCTTTCTGTTCACTTTCTTTGGCGACTTTATTCAAGAGATTTTGCAGGTCTTGTTGGTTCTCAGCTATCAGTACTGTGTCATCAGCACAGGAAGAGGGGGTATTCAAAATATTATGACAACAGGAAAAATAGATGGAAGAAGAGCCAGTGGAAGACTAAGAGAAATGACACTGGACAGTCTGACGAGATGGTGAGAGAGGAGATCACCAACTCAGTTAATGGCCTGCATGAAGGATCGTGTACCCTGTAGAAGCATAATAGCCAACGCCAGTCGGCACAGCACCTGTTGATGATGCCACAATCAAATGTCTGTTAATAGTCTGTAAAAGAAAAATATAGATTCATATTAAATTCTCTGTATTTCCTATTATTAATCTTATATTGGGTACATGATCTATAGTTCCTCTTCCTTGTCTAAATCCAACTTGGATCATCTTGTCTTCTTCTATTTTCTTACGAAGTCTACCCATTATGATTTTTAACAAGAGTTTTACTGGCATGACTAATCAGGGCAACAGTTCTGTGGTTTGTGCATAATTTCAGGTTACCCTTTTTTGGCAGTGGTATGAATACAGTTCTTTTCCATTCTTTTGGCCAAATACCTAAATGCCATATCTTTTTACATAGTGCATGATAGATTGTTGTACATTTATTTCCTCCTGCTTTAATAAATTCAGCTGTTATCTCGTCACATCCTGGTGATTTATCATTTTTCAGATTCTTTATTGCCCATAAAACTTCTTCTATTGTTGGTTCTTGTTCTTTCTCCTACAATAATAATTCACACTGTTGATTTCTGCTTTCACAGTCGGTTGTTTCATACATTCCTTTGCAATATTCCTTCCGTCTTTCTAGAATTTCCTCTTTCTCTGTCAAGGTATTCCCCATCTCGTTACAAATTACATTTAGCTTAAGTGTGACATTTCTCATCAATGTCTTCATTTCTTTAAACATTTCACTATCTCTTCCACACTTTCTATGTCCTTCTATTCTTTCACAACAGTCTTTATGTATTGTTATTTTTTGTCTCTTCTTGTGTTCTTTCGTATTTCTCTTGTTATATATTTATATTCCTCCCTGTTTTTATTTGTCACCTGTCCCTTTAGTCTTCAATTTTCTACGTTGCTTTATTAGATCTAAGGTACCTGGTGTAATCCAATCGCGCTTTTGTGTTTTCTTAATTGGAGCCATATCTCTGGCTGCTGTTACGATATGTATTAGGATATGTCTGATCTGTTGTGGCAGTTCATAGGGTGTCATGATATCCAAGAAACAGTAGGAAAAAGACAGCAGTTAGTTGTACTGCTCAGTTATAAAGAAGATTAAACAGAGAGAACTTACATATTTTGGACATATTAAACGAGGATTTAGAGTAAGACCGTCTTGGAAGGGTACATAAAGGAATAAAGATCAGTTCATGTTAATTCATAATTTATATTTTATCTTCTTTCCCTATTTCTTTGTCATGTATATTTCTGTACGATTAAGGCTTAAACCGAAACGGTACAACTGTTTCTTCGTTAACTAATAAAGCTGTTCCTACTTTTGTTTGAAATAGTTTTAACATTAAGTTACCCCAGTGCTGTTAGCATCGGACTAACAAAACTGAACGAAAGCCTTTTAGTCTATAAACTTACCTTCGCGGCGTATATAAATCCGAGATTTTAAAACTACGGAAAGCTATTTCCACACTTTCCACTGAATTGGTATCTTTCGGAAATAATGAAAAATAATATCCCTTCGTGAAATATTGATTGCAAAAAGAAAATAACTTAAGCTTTTAATTTAAAAAAAGCATACATTTATTTAATGCAGCTTTAACTGATTAATTTTTAACCAGCAAAATTAATGTAAATCGAATGCCGGATATTTCGTACACAATAAACAAGAACAAGCAACGGAGGAACTAGAATTTGTGCACATACATCACGTATATTACACGTCGCTACAGTAACGCAAAATATATGAGCATAAACTAGGTAAGTTATTACAAAAACTCAATGAAAACACTAAATATTTCAGTAAAACATTAACAATCAAGTTAAGGCACACTAGTTTCACGTTAAATGTTTCAGTGATAATGTAACACAGCTACGGACTGCTTGTTCCGTGACTAAACTGTTTAAATTCATGAGTAGCGTTACAAGTCCGGTATCACATTGTAACGCTTTGTTACAAGACGCTTTTGTTCTTAGCATAAACGATAAAAAGATATTGCCTGGTGGCAGCACGGCTATCAGTGGCTCTCACGCCTGGTGGCAGCACGGCTATCAGTGGCTCTCACGCTTGGTGGCAAACCGGCTATCAGTGGCTCTCACGCCTGGTGGCAGCACGCCTATCAGTGGCTCTCACGCCTGGTGGCAGCACGGCTATCAGTGGCTCTCACGCCTGGTCGCAGCACGGCTATCAGTGGCTCTCACGCCTGGTGGCAGCACGGCTATCAGTGGCTCTCACGCCTGGTCGCAGCACGGATATCAGTGGCTCTCACGCCTGGTCGCGGCACGGCTATCAGTGGCTCTCACGCCTGGTGGCAGCACGGCTATCAGTGGCTCTCACGCCTGGTCGCAGCACGGCTATCAGTGGCTCTCAAGCCTGGTGGCAAACCGGCTATCAGTGGTTCTCATGTCTGGGGGCAGCACGCCCATCGGTGGCTCTCACTCCTGGTTGCAACATGGCTATCAGAGGCTCTCACGCCTGGTGACAGTACGGCCATCACTGGGTTTCACACCTGATGGCAGCACGGCTATCAGTGGCTCTCACGCCTGGTGGCTGCACGGCTATGAGTGGCTCTCATGCTCATGACAACAATGCTTCTGCTGGCCCTTATCTCGTTATAATACGGCTTTGATTGGCTCTTTGTCTTAGGACAATAGGCCTTTCATGGTTTCTTTTTATCAGATAATAAGATTTTGTTTGGATCTTTTTTGTGAGATAACATGGTTTTGTCTGGCTTTTTTTGTCAGATAATATGGTTTTGTTTTTTTTTTTTTTGTCAGATAACATGATTTTGTTTGGCTCATTTTGTCAGATAGTACGGTTTTGTTCGGTTGCTTTTATTTTCAGATAATACATTATATAAACATACACAGCTCAGAGATAAGAGTACAAACGGTTGGCTACCTAGCTGACGAAATTTAAATAGACCGATAGACAAGTAAACAGGTAAGTAGATACATAGACAAACAGACAGACAGACAGACAGACAAACAGGCAGACGAACAGACAGACAGACAAACAGATAGATAGATAGATAGATAGATAGACAGACAGACAGACAGACAGACAGACAGACAGATAGATAGATAGATAGATAGATAGATAGATAGATAGATAGATAGATAGATAGATAGATAGATAGATAGATAGATAGATAGATAGATAGATAGATACCATGCAGCCTCGTCTCACATCCTGTCCTTAGTATCTGATCATTCACTTTTTCTGATCATTTTGTTTAATTTGAAGTACAGACAGACAAACAGACATATGGGCAGACATATATACAGATAGACAGAAGAAATGTACAAACGTTGTATTCCAACACAGAGAACTAACCTCGAAGCATGTACCAGATAGAGAGTGTTACGGCCATGATGATGCATAATTTTCCCATTTGAAAGAATAACGCGGAAAGAATTAACATCGAAAGTTGTGGGCAAAAGCTGTGTAGCTAACAAACCCATGAAAGATAACATGATTCACGCATGTACCTGTTGTAGCAGTATACGGGGAGATAACTGTTGTTTTTACAGAAATGGCAATTGTTATGAGTCGTGTTTTGAACTTTTCCGTGGTCGGTCTAGATCCTTCGAGAGCTGTCACGTGAGCTGAGAAACCCGTAACAGAGAATTGTCCGAGGAGACTGTGGGTGGACAGCCAGTCTACGTTTGGATGTGGACCTGAGAGGATGGCTTTTAGTGATGCCTCTGTCGAGAAAATGGATGTTTATATCTGTTGCTGGAGTTGTCAGTGAAAGATTAGGTCAAGTTATTACAAAAACTCAATGAAAGCACTAAGTATTTCAGTAAAACATTAACAAGCAAGTTAAGGCACACTAGTTTCACGCTAAATGTTTCAGTGATAATGTAACACAGCTACAGACTGCTTGCGTCCGCCGCGACTAAACTAATATCGTCATCACCATCTGCATTTTCATTCAGTTCATCACTAAAACTTCATGTCAAGTGATACGCAGGACTGGCTTGACTTTGGTATCAGTGTGTTGCTAATTTAAGGATTGAAAGAGCCTGGAAGTGAACCATGGCTGGAGACAGTGAATAACTAATCAAGAAAAGCCCAACAAACACACTTTCAACTAGTGCCCAACATTATATTCAGTAGCAGACAAATAGTAACACAGTATATACAGCATACACAGCGGCCCATAGGATATCAATGTTAACAGCAGGAGAATCTATTTCCGGCATTTATTTAAAGCTTTAATGTTTTTTTTCTTTCCTCGTTTATTTTGCCTAATAGGAACTAATACTGATCGAGCTTACGGTCTCGTACGAAATAAGAATAGTCAGTCAGTCATTTGCATGTCCCTTGCGGAACTTTGCCATCCTAACAGCTCTCCTGTAGGCCTCTCGGTTGTAAGAAAGATGCCCTGCTGCTGATTCCTCCATTTGCAGAATATCAACGATATCTTACAGCAATCTTCGCCGTGGTCTTCATCTCTTTCCTTTATGTACCCTTCCAAGATGGTGGTATCTAAATTCTCATGACGTTTAATATGTCCAAGATATTTAGGTTTTCTCTGTTTAATCTTCCTTGCTAACCAAACTTCTTCAATATTAAGTTCTTGTAGTATGGGTATATTTGTTCTTTTTGTGTCCTATCTGTTTAAAGAACTCTTCTGTAGCATTTACATTGAAAAAGAATAGAGAAGCAGCATTTATTCAAACGTGAGAAGTACAATGATCTGATCAAGCAGCTAAGTCAGGGAGCAGGAGTCAGGGCACAAGTGATAGCTGTAGAAGTGGGAGCCAGAGGATTCGTAGCAACATCAGCATACAACCTATGTAAGCAACTGGGCGTAACGGGACAAGCAAGAGCAAGGGCATTGAAACGCCTTTCAGAAACAGCAGAAAAGGCGTCATATTGGCTGTGGGGCATGCGAAACAGGCATTGAGAACTTAAATAATTTCGCTTGTCACAACCAATACCAGTACTCCGTAGCTAAATCGCTAAAGATGCACTTCGGACTGCAGTGCCAGCTGGAAGATTGCGTTTTCAATTCTGGGATGAATAAAAGCAACAACTCACAAGCCCTCTGTGATTCATGACCCAGAGGGGCTCACCACCCTTAGAGTGTCAGGAGTTTTATAGGGCCGAAATACTTGTCTGGTGGGGGGAAGAGGGGGGGTACTTCCTCTGATGATCTGAAGGAGTTGTTTTGTTGTTCCGCTCTCTACAGTAGAGATTTTCCTGCGTGCCCGTTATTTCTTCATTTCTTCCGTCATTTATTGTCTCCCTTTCTATTTGTTTAATTCCTCGTTATTTCTTACTTTTATCTTTTCTAATCTTTTATCCTTTTTATTTTAACTTATGGTGGCTCTGTTACCTCAGTTATTAGGTGCTTGGTCTACTAATACGGTGGTACCGGGTCCAAGTCTCAACAATGGGATTTTTTTCTGGTACATGTCAAGAACAGCGAAGAGCAGAACCTCTATCTTAATGCAAAGAAAACTAAAGTGATGACAACTGACAAAACAAACAAGGCAACTGAAATATGTATCAATGAGGAAAAACTGGAAGAAGTGGAGAGTTTTGAATATCTTGGATCACTACTAACTAATAATGGAGATACAATGAGGGAAATTAAAAGGAGGACATCTATTGCTCTTCAGAAAGTAAAACAAATAAAGAATCTGTGGAGAGGAGCAGACAGAACCACGAAAATAAGATTTTTAAGGGCATGCATCTTTCCTATCGCAACATATGCCTGTGAGACCTGGACACTTAACAAAACAGCTGAGAAGCACATAAATGCCTTTGAATGTAAATGCTACAGAAGAGTTCTCCAAATATCGTGGACACAAAAAAGAACAAATATATCTATACTACAAGAGCTTAATATTGAAGAAGGCTGGCTAGTAAAGAGGATTAAAGAGAGAAAACTTAAATATTTTGGCCACATTAAACGTCATGATAATTTAGAGAAGACCGTATTGGAAGGATACATAATGGGAAAAAGAAAAAGAGGAAGACCGAAACGAAGATGGCTGCAAGACATCGTTGATGATCTGGAAATGGATGCAGCAGCAGCAGGCCATCTTGCTCACAACCGAGAGGCCTACAGGAGTGCTGTTTGGGAGGCAAAGTTCCGCAAGGGACATGCAAAGGAATGAATGAATGAACATGTCATTAAGGTCCCGGGGTCCATCCATCCTCTAACAATGGGGTACCAGAGAAATCCAGGAAAGTGAATATGGCCAGGTGTGATACTGACTGCATCACACTTTCATGTACAGACGGTCTTGGAAATACAGGCCTAACACGTATCCTAAGAATGCCCTGGAGGCATGAAAACGGGATTTTTTACCTTTACCTAGTTATATTTTAATTCATACTTTTTTTTTCAATTTTTGTTTTTTACTGTTTCAATTGTATTCCTTACTTTCCTTCTATTATGGTTAGTTTACTGTCAACCTCTTCCTCGTTTGCCTCTGGACTTTGCTGTCCTTGTAAATAGACTAAATGTTGAGACATATTTAAAGAGTTAACGGACGCGCACTAAATGAAACTTCTTGGCTTTGTATTATATCTATTGTGATATTTCTGCTGTTTACGTGTTTTGCCTTCTCTTGTCTCCTTCCTCGAATGCTTTTCGATGCCTTAATAAAGGAATAGAAATGAAATCTTGACAAGGCCTACGGTGTCCATAATACGCAGAGATATTTAAGGTTTCTGGCATTTCATCCGTCCACCTCTTGCGTGATCAGCTTTCCCCGTTATTTCATTATTTTGTTTCCACCCTTCTGTGCCGTAGTGTTCAGTGACAGCCAAGTTATCTTGTTTGATGATCACGTGAGCAGAAAATTCTACTGGCCGGCTAGTCTGCGCAGTCATGAGATGATGATGATGATGATGATGACTATGACTGAGATGTTTTTGTTTTTCGGTTTGGTGGCAGGTTACGGCAGCTATATTTTCAGTCCCAGAGTGTAGATAAAAACCAGAGTGTGTGCAATACTTCTTCAGAAGACTCCACCACCATGGGACTATGGTGATCCCTGCCCCGCTAGCCAATCTAAGCCTGTTAATGAGGCTACCAACGGCGGGACAGGGTCTTGGCCAACTATGGTTCATTAATCCTGATGCCGGCATGTCTGCTATAAGTAGTTGATTTCTAAAACAGACATTTCCTTCGCCCTCTCCTCCCCCCCCCCCCCCACCCCAACAACACGAAGATATCGGGATACTGTGTACTGTGTACTGTGTTATTGAAACATGTAACAAATCTCTGTACGGTGGCTCCCCTCAGCTAAGACTGATGACGTAACTTCATGTACACAACTTACGCTATGAAACCAATATGGCGTTGACACACAGCTAACAGGATTTCAGTCCACGTCCAAGACGTGCGGCATTTGAAATCTGATGTAAGCTTGTCAGTGTTTTCTTCTTGTGTTACAAATTGCTTGTCCTTATTTGCTCAAGACAGATATTTAGAAAAGGGCCATTATCTTAGCTAACCCAGAATGCTAACAATATAGGATCAAAGATAATGAGGAAAGACAATGTTAATGAAGCAAAATGTGAACAACAGAAATGGTATGAGAGTAGATAACAAGCTACTGGAGGAAGTCAACAAATTTGTATATCTTGGTAGTGGAGTATTAGAAAATGGAGACAGCACAGAGGACATCAACAGCAGACTTACTAAAACAAACCAAGGTTTTTAAATGCTGCAGACTCTATGGACGTCTATAAAAAGAAAAAAAAAACTCTGAGCATGAAGATGAAAATCAGGATATATAAGAGTAATATTTTAAGTGTAAAAGTCTATGAAAGTGAATGCTGGAAAATCACCAAAACCATGGAAAACAAGCTGAATTCTTTCCAGACTGAATGTTTACGAAGAATTAGAAAATATTTTGGCAAAGACATAACACCGTAAGATATAACATCGTGTTAGCAGAAATGCAGATGACGCCACTGACAACAGTTATTGAGGAAAGACGCTGGCGATGGTAGGGACATGTGCTCCGGATGACTGACAAGTCGGTACCAAAAACAGCACTAAGATGGACACCACAGGGGAACAGAAGTAAGGGTAGACCAAAAGGAGACATGGAGAAGAACAACAGAAAGAGGATATTGAGCAATAGATGGCTCACTTGGGCAAGAGCGGAAAACAGGGCAAATGACTTTGTGGAGAACACTTGTGGAAGCCTCATTTGCCTTGGGTATTTACGGTTCGGAGAGAGAGAGAGAGGTATTATCTTAGCACTCCAGATAGGTCCATTGGTGCTCTGATCTCCTTTACCTTATCTCCACCAGTTTTCTGTAACTGATGGTCTTTATCTTGTGCTGACGAACTGCCGCCTCTATACTTTTACTTAGTCGTTGATGTTTCGCTTCATCAAGCTTCCCCCCGCCAGCTTCTTCTTTCCACACTTCCACTCTGACTATACCAGTTGCCCATGACTTCTTTTGTCCGACCAGTCACTTTTACAACATCTTATGATGTGATCTCGATCCATTGCCTGTCCTTCCTCTGTGATAACTGAGTCGAACACCTGATCTGCTCTTTCAATTCCCCTAACGCCTTGGAGGCCTGGTATAAAACAAATAGTAGTAGTAGTAGTAGTAGTAGTAGTAGTAGTAGTAGTAGTAGTAGTGGTAGTAGTAGTAGTAATATTAATAATAATAGTAATAATAGTAGTAGCAGTAGAAATAATAATAATCAGCATAGTTCTTGCAATCGTGTAAGTTTAAACATTGAAAGATCTATAAAACAATACTGAGACAACACTTAAAGCACATCAAACAGATTATTGATACGTTACTAAAGATATATGCCAAATTAGTAGGCATAAAATCCCTTAATGAGGATGAAAAACTCGCAAAAAACAGGAAAACTTGGCGAACTCACCATGTGAGCCCTACATGACGTTTAAGGGCACGTGAAGGGTGTAAGATGCAAGACCTCAAGCCAGATTACTAACAGTCGACCAGAACTGTGAGATTCCACGCTGGGACGAAGGGGCTGTACGAGTCAACTACTCAGAGCTGGCACGCTGGCCTCACAGTTGGCGAACAATAAGTGACCAAGACCCTTCCCGTCTCTCCTTTGGTATCCCCAGTAACGGGCCTAGCTTGGCTAGCAGGATGGGGACCTCCACAGTTTCCATGCGGGGGTGGTGGAGCCTGAGAAGTATTTCACTTCCCCCTGCTATTTATCTCCACGAGGGACTGAAAAAAAATACACGCCCTGCCCCACTCCCAATCCGACACGATGCTGTGCTGCAACATCTTCAACAGATCGTCTGTGAAGAACACCAGTTCGCAGTTACAGTAAAACTGAAGAAGAGACAACAGCAGAAAGTCAGTTAAATCACGCACACACAATTAATGCACAATGATTATATAGGATATGTTCAGTAAAAATGAAACTTTCAAAATTAACATGTGATTAAAGTGACACCAAAAAATAAATAAATAAATAAATAAAAATAGATGATTACTGACGAATACAGAGAAATCAAATCAAGTATTGAAAGCTGCAGGATAAATTACAACAACAAGAAGTTAATGGTCTTCATAGCGTAAACAAACATAAAGTTTGATTCGGATAAAAAACATAATAAATAATTATAATAAATTAATCACTTTTGTAAACAGAAAAAAAACAAACTCCAAAACTGGAGTAAATTACAGTTAAAAATCATTTTGCAGTGAATTTACACCTAATTTAGAGCGCGAATTATAATCTAAATTAAGACGCACACACACAAAACAACAACAGAAGGACTTTCTAAGTTCTTCTATGATTGTGGTGTAACGTGATACTAATGGAACCGAGATAGGGCAAGGTGTGTATTTCATCCTCCTCGCTCTACTCGCATGTGTCAGGTACACTGTGAAGCTGATCCGAGCCATGCCGGAATTTGACGAACTCACACGAACGTACAGGATCTCAAGAAGAGAAGGGCTGGAAGCAGGGGGTCATAGGTCATGAATGATGAGATAAGAATGTCGCAGAGGTAATGTCGTTGTGGTGGTTTGATGAGATCAGTTGTGTTAGTGTGCTTCTATGAGATGATGTGTGTTAGTGTGCTTCTATGAGATGATGTGTGTTAGTGTGCTTCTATGAGATGATGTGTGTTAGTGTGCTTCTATGAGATGATGTGTGTTAGTGTGCTTCTATGAGATGATGTGTGTTAGTGTGCTTCTATGAGATGATGTGTGTTAGTGTGTTTCTATGAGATGATGTGTTTTAGTGTGCTTCTATGAGATTACGTGTGTTAGTGTGCTTCTATGAGATTATTTGTGTTAGTGCACTTCTATGAGATTATTTGTGTTAGTGCACTTCTATGAGATTATTTGTGTTAGTGCACTTCTATGAGATTATTTGTGTTAGTGCACTTCTATTAGATTAGTTTTGTTAGTACCCCTGGGGACAACTGTGTTAAAAACATACTTATCTTAACATAATCGGTGTGAGACAGGGAACATAGATCTGTTTGCATAAAAACTCTGACCTACTTCTGTAGCCCAGAAACCTGTGGCAATCACCACTAATTGTAATTGTTATTTTTGTAAAATGTAATGTCAGGTTGGTGGATGGATGGGGACATGGAGATCGCCGGCGGGGCTGAGGGAAGTCTGGTGTGAAACCAGTGAATCCAGGACGTGACAAGTCTATAGGTCTTTACAACAATGGCTATCAGAATGATGTAAACAAAACAGAGGCAGAAGACTACAGATGGCGGGGAATGGATATCGTTGAGGCACTCATCGGATTCCTCATCCCAAAGTCGGAGTGTCTCTGTGGAACTGTCTCAAAGCCGTCTGGCCAGTCAGCGTTGCATGCTGGATATGATATGGAGAATGGGCTTAAGTACAGCCACCAGAGGCAGGAAAACAGTTTTGGCCAGGCCAACCTACACCACTGTCTTCATGGCAGTTCGAGCAAGACCACAGTCTGCCCTAGCAAGGAAAGATGCTGAAGTCGGAGGTACCCAGCCAGAAGGCGCATCGCAAGAATCAAGGTACCACGCATCATCGCCAATGTGCGTATGAAGAAGAAGAAGAAGAAGAAGAGGAAAGAAGAAGAAGAAAGAAGAAGAAGAAGAAGAAGAAGAAGAAGAAGAAAGAAAGAAGAAGAAGAAGAAGAAGAGAGAAAGAATAAGAAGAAGAAAGAGAAGAAAGAAGAAGAAGAAGAAAGAAGAAGAAGAAGAAGAAAGAAGAAGAAGAAAGAAGAAGAAGAAGAAAAAGAAGAAGAAGAAAGAAGAAGAAGAAAGAAGAAGAAGAAGAAAGAAGAAGAAGAAGAAAGAAGAAGAAGAAGAATAAAGAAGAAGAAAGAAGAAGAAGAAGAAGAAGAAGAAAGAAGAAGAAGAAGAAAGAAGAAGAAGAAAGAAGATGAAGAAGAAGAAGAAGATCATCTGTGTTAGTGTAATTTTATGAGATTATGTGTGTTAGTGTACTTCTATAAAATCAATTTTGATAGTCTACTTATATGAATTACATTATGTTACTTTACTTCTATGAGATAATCTGTGTTAATATGCTTCTATGAGATCATTTTTGATAGCGTACTTCTATGAGATAATCTGTGTTAATATACCTCTATGAGATCATTTTTGATAGCGTACTTCTATGAGATAATCTGTGTTAATATACCCCTATGAGATCATTTTTGATAGCGTACTTCTATGAGATAATCTGTGTTAATATACTTCTATGAGATCATCTTTGTTAGTGTACTTCTATGAGATAATCTGTGTTAATATACTTCTATGAGATCATCTTTGTTAGTGTACTTCTATGAGATACTCTGTGTTAATATACTTCTATGAGATCATCTTTGTTAGTGTACTTCTATGAGATAATCTGTGTTAATATACTTCTATGAGATCATCTTTGTTAGTGTACTTCTATGAGATAATCTGTGTTAATATACTTCTATGAGATCATCTTTGTTAGTGTACTTCTATGAGATAATCTGTGTTAATATACTTCTATGAGATCATCTGTGTTGTGTACTTCTGATTGAAAATAATTACATTCGGAGATATTTCTCTTGAGCAAGATTCAGGGAAGGTGGACAATATGTTTTGCAGAAAGATGATGATGATAATGATGATGATGATGATGATCTCCATCTCCTTCATTCTTCCACTTCTCCTTCCCTTTTTAACACTGTCTGTCTCAAGCTCCTTCCAAGTAACGTTTGTGTACTTGCAGTACTTCTGTCAATTTCTGATCTAATTTCATTCCGCCCCAGTCCCCCCTCCCCAAAACAAAGAAAAAAAAATTATCCGATTTTTTTTTGTGCGGGGGGGGGGGGGAGGGGGGGAGATCGATTGGAGAAGGGAAATTCTCCACTGGTTGAGAACCCCTTCACCTACCACCCTGGAAGAAAGGCAGACGTCATGAGCATTAACAGAAAGATAAGAAACAGCTTTAACAGAAGGATAAGAAAGAGTTATAACAGAAAAAAAAGTAAGAAACAGCTAGGCCTGATGAAGCAGTTTTA
This sequence comes from Achatina immaculata, assembly GCA_009760885.1. Classification (NCBI taxonomy): domain Eukaryota; kingdom Metazoa; phylum Mollusca; class Gastropoda; order Stylommatophora; family Achatinidae; genus Lissachatina; species Lissachatina immaculata. The sequence goes on from CM019698.1 coordinate 15,264,436, forward strand.
CATTTGCTTATGTAACCTTGTTCTAGACTCGACGGAAAAATTCTATTCGTGGGCCCGGACTTGACGTAACATCATACTTTTCATTAATCTACTTACGTGAGCAGCGCTAGTAAACGTCATGAGAAACTACAGAAAAGAGAGTCTTGGATGGGTATATAATAGGAAAAAGAAAGAGAGGAAGACCAAGGCGAAGATGGCTGCAAGACATCGTTGATAATCTGCCAATAGATGCGTCAGAAGCAGGGCATCTTGCTTACAACCGAGAGGCATACAGGAGAGCTGTTAGGGAGGCAAAGTTCCGGATGGAACATGCAGATGACTGACTGACTGAGCAGTGGAACGTCTGTGCGCCTCGACCTGCAGGTAGATGTTTTTATTCTTGGAAGCTTTTTTCTTTATTCTGGGTTGGTCTCAACACTAGCCGGGTGACACAGCCAGGCCACGTAGAGAGTCCTAGAGTTAGAGCCCGCAGATAAAAAGACAGGGGGCTGTTGAGCAAGAGCAGTCAGAGGGGGCCCACGGCTGTTGCATTGCTCCTGCTCCCAGACGGATTGACCTGTTTAAGTGAGGGCCCCCAGAGAGTTTTCTTTGGTTTAAAGGGCGATTTGGGGGGGGGTAGTGAGGGGGTGCAGTGGATGAGAACAGAATAGCTAATCTTTGGGGTAAGAGCGCCCGAGGTGGGGGGGGGGGGGGAGGGTAGTTTTGTAACGGCTTACTGAGGTCCTCTGAGAGGCCCTTACTATCTCCAAGGTCACTAGATCACCCCCCCCCCCCCTTCTGTACCTCCGTCTCCGTGCACTTCCCACCCCTGAACACAGTCAAAGAAAGAATGATTATGACTAAGATAAAGTATAGTGCACGTTCATTTAAACTTTTCTCACATTGCTATGGTAAAGCAGAAAAGATGCTAGATGTGTAGTAAGGAAATTGTATCTCGGAACCTTACGTGCCCAAGGCACATGGGGCTTCCCCAGGAGTTTTCCACAAATGCCTGTCCTTTGCCTTTTTTCTGCTTTTCCCCAGGTGAGCCCTCTATTTCTCGACGTCCTCTCTGTTGTTCTTCTCATGTTTCCGTTGGTCTACTCTTACTTCTGTTCCCCGGTGGTGTCCATCTTAGCGCTGTTTTTAAGGAACTTGTATAGCGACTATTTATTTTTTTTTGGTTCATTTTCTTGCAGATTTACGGAACATGATGATGGTAGGAACTCCACAAGAAGGCCTAGTAGCTTTGCAAATGAAGCACCAACACAAAGAGATTCCAAAGAATCCATGTTTGGGCCTGTGAGTATGTATGTATGTATGTATGTATGTATGTATGTATGTATGTATGTATGTATGTATTATCTGTCTATCTATCTATCTATCTATCTATCTATCTATCTATCTATCTATCTATCTATCTATCTATCTATCTACGTGTGACTGTACGTAGGTATATCTGTAAGTTTGTCTGCCTGCCGCTGTATCTACTTGTTTATCTATGTATCATCATCATTATCATCATCATCAGGTGCCGTGCTTCTTCAGGGTACACGATCCTTTATGCAGGTCTTTAGCTCATTGGGTGATTTCCTCTCACACTATCTCGTCAGATTTTCCAATATCATCTCTCTTGGTCTTCCCCTGCTCCACTTCCCTCTATTTTTTCCTGTTGTTATAATATTTTCAATATTCCCTCTTCTCATTGCATGTCCTATGAAAGTACTTTGTCTCTCTCTTATTTTTTCAAGAAGATTTTTTGTATCTCCCGCTCTTGTCAAACATTCTCCATTTATTTTTTTTTCTGCCCAGGGAATTCGCAACACTCTTCTTCTTACATCCTTCCCGCGCCGTTAAATGTCACATAGGGCTCGCATATTTGTTTGCTAAGTTTATCTGTTCTCGCCGAGTCTTTCCGCTTCATCAGGAGGTTTTATGCCAATTAAACTGGCTTCTCTTAACAATGTCCTATTTAGTGTTTCACGTGGTCGACCTCTTTTTCTTCGACCTGTTGTGCTCCACTTGATAGCTTGTTTTGGTATTCTCTGATTGTTTCTTCTCATCACATGGCCTGCATATGTCCATCATCTTTTTCTGATCAGCCATGAGACAGGTTGTTCTTTGCTCATCTGTCTTATCTCTGCGTTGTTCTTAAATTCGTTCCACTTTATACCAAGTATTTTCCTTAGGCATTTGTTTTCAAAATACTCTAATTTCGTGTCTATTTCTCTACCACTCTTCTAATAAACCACATTTCTGTTGCTTCCAATGATTTTTGTGCAGACGTGCCTATTGTCCATGATTCACTTTCATAAAATATGACAGGTTCGATGCAGCAATGTATTATGATACAGCTGTGAAATACTCTATTTTTGCCTTTCCTCTGGATACAGAACAGCCAGGGAGCACGGAAAACTAACGAATCCCAAATTTCAGGGAAGGAACAACACAAAGTTATCATCCTACCAAACTTCATCGGCCATGAGTCTTCCACTTTAACTGGACCCTACGGCTGTCCATCGATCAGTCGTCGGACAAGGGTCACTGGTGTCACTTCCTCTGACATCAGGGAAGGTAATAATGTTAACCAGTAGTTGAAAAAGAGTGAAAAGATGGTTAACAAATCAGACGCCCCGAGGATGTATGTTGATTGGTTGATTGTCTTTTCCAAATGTGGAAAACGAAACCTTCATAATTGTCGCAGTGATAAAGATTTTACAACGTGGGTTATTTTACGTCGTAACGATGGTCGAATCATTGTCGAATTTGCTGTTGCTCGAACTTTCATGGAAACATGAATCCCTGTTCTTTGCAGGCCATGCTATGATGGCGCTGAAGGCCAGACCTGAGACGTGGAGTGTAGTGGCTTTCTGGAGCACAGAACAGACCAAGAGGGAAGAGCTTATCCATGCCATGAGGCATTTTAATGATCCCAGGGAATCCTAGCCTATTAGGCAGACCACAGCAGGAGCGTCACAATGCGGTTGCTTAGGTCTCTCGCCAGGCTTTGGTTGGCCCAGTCACTCTAATACGGTCCTTGACCAGTTCTGGTTGGCCAATGGCTCCTACACAGTACCTTGCCAGCTCTGCATGACCAGTCATTCTGTTACATTCCCTGGCCAGCTCTTGAGTCCAGTCACTCTAACAAAGCCACACGTACACTAAAAATATTTTTGACGTTTTTAATTAACTATATACAGTTCTAAATATCGAGGCGGGCAATGCAGCGCCTCCCACACTGAAAGGCAGTGGTTCGAAACTAGGGGGAGTAACCCAAGTAAAAAAGAGGTTTCTGACTCCTTGTGAAGCGGAAAAATGAAAAATGGCTGCCCGTGATAATGACCACATCGTCCTCTAGCGTGATGACCAGCAATATCTTAGCTTTGCCCAGTGTGCTACGAGTTGGCAGTAGTTGGTCTAGGACAGTGGTTCTTAACTTAGGTCTGTAGGCCCCCAGAGGGTCTGCAGAAGGGTTTCTGGGGTTCCGCTAGCCAACGAAAGAATTGACTGAAGTAAAATTTTATTTGTTTATTGCCTTTTTAATGAGGCAATTCTTCTCCAGCCGTAAAAGGTGCCCACACCTGTTCTCATGACTGAAAGTGGGTCCACAGCTGTTCTCATGACCGAAAGTGGGTCCACAGCTGTTCTCATGATTGAAAGTGGGTCCAAAGCTGTTCTCATGACTGAAAGTGGGTCCACAGCTGTTCTTATAACTGAAAAAAAAAGGGGGGGGCACACTTGTTCTTAGGCTGGAATGTGGGTGCACAGCATTTATCAGACAGGAAAGGTGGTTGGACCACCTTTCCTCATAGCAGAAATTTAGGTCCACATTTAGGTCAGATCGAAAAGTGAGTCGCAGTTATTTTCAGGCTGAGAAGGAGATCTAAGCTAAACAACAACAAAAAAATTGAATTACTAACTACTAGTCTGGGATATTCATCTTCTGACCAGTCTTGCTGCCATAAACAACATCATTAAGAATTTAAATGTGTTATTTTCTTCACTTTCCAAAGCTATAAATTATGGAGAAATAACCTTTTTCCCCTCGCTACTGTCTGTGACTAAGGCAAAGTCCAACATTGAAATGTCACAGAGGAATGTGATACTTGACTTTCCCCATCAAATGCTAACAGGGTAAAGCAAAAAATAAATGTTTGCTTACCAGTAAATACCCGAGCAGTACAGAGCTTGGCACAGGACGAGAAATATGATAAATGGACATAGGTGTAGTATAATCCAGTGTTCCTCGCTGTGTAATGCAGACATCATTCATTTTCATTTTCGGAGGCAGTTTTGTCCAGTAGCCTGCTAAGTGCACAGTTGATGAATTGGAAGATGACAGACAGCATTTGCTTGAGTTCTGAGAAATGATTCGGCCACACTCTTCATCTTTCAAGTTCAAAGTTCAAAACTCAGACTGGCTTCATTGCATTCGGAACAACCCCATATATGCTCTGCCGCATGCAGAGTATGTTTGCTGATAGTTCCTGTCAAATGTTGATTGTTTACGATGCGTTTTCTGCAACACATTTCCTGGCAGCGCCTGTAATTTGTCTTAGCTCAGGCAGTCTCTGTCCGTAAGGGAACGTAACGGAAGTCCAAAGTGTTCTAGACTGAGGGACTGAATGGGTGCTGGAAATGCTTGCCTTGACAGGAAATGTCGGGCCGCTCTGATGCGAGCGGGGCGGCATCGGGCGGCTAGTTACGCTTATTCTCTGGTACGAGGGCTCTGCCAAAGAGCGACCGTTTAGTTCCCTTCCTATAATACAATATCGCCATGGATTTATCTCGTAATTTACAGAACTGTCGCCGGTGCAACGGAGTTCGTGCATTGAGAGGTGGAAGCTGCATCAGCGTCTAAATGAGGTGTCAAATCGATCATCTTTGTTTATATTGATACTCAGTCGTCTACAGAAATGTTCAGATAAGAATCAACGCGGCCTGGGCAAAGTAAAGTGACGGGTCTTAGTGTCTATGGTTAGTCTAGGAAAAATACAGAGAGTTTTTAAGACGCGAGAGAAAGAAAACAGAACGAGACTGATCGAGACTTGAACGATGGACTCCAGCAACCTCCCCCCCCCCCCCAGAATTCGAGTAGCTGCCCTGGTTAAGAGAAGGAAATGCCAGATTTAGGCATATCCTTGCAAGATACAGCTTAGGCCCTTTGGTGTACATTTTTACCGAGGGTGGTGAGCGGGGGCGGGGGTAGTCCAGGATTTAAATATCTTAGGGCCTGACCAGTTCTGAATCTGGGCATAGACGAGACTCTTTCTTTCACGACAAAACTGGTGGGTGTTTTTACAAGATAAACATACTCTCCGAGCTCCAGTGCTTGTTTTTTCACACAAAAAGACTTTGTTTACTCAAGGAGGAGGAGGAGGAGAAAGGAGCCTGGACGACCGAGGTCACAGCGCCAGCCAGAGGGAGGTGGAAGACACGACCGACTTCTACAGTCTCACGGCGCACAAGCAGTCCAACCAAAGCTCGTCCCTCAACTCGCAGCAAACCATACCGTCAAGGTAAGCTGATATCTCGTCCTTCAACTCGCAGCAAACCATACTGTCAAGGTAAGCTGATATCTCGTCCTGCAACTCGCAGCAAAACATACTGTCAAGGTAAGCTGATATCTCGTCCTGCAACTGGCAGCAAAACATACTGTCAAGGTAAGCTGATATCTCGTCCTGCAACTCGCAGCAAAACATACTGTCAAGGTAAGCTGATACCTCGTCTTTCAACTCGCAGCAAACCGTACCGTCAAGGTAAGCTGATATAGTGTGTTGTCACTGACTAGATTCAGCTCACACCATACCGTCAAGGTATGCTGAAACAGAGTATTGTGACTGGCTAGATTCAGCTCACACCATACCGTCAAGGTAAGCTGATATAGTGTGTTGTCACTGACTAGATTCAGCTCACACCATACCTTCAAGGTAAGCTGATATAGTGTGTTGTCACTGACTAGATTCAGCTCATACCATACCGTCAAAGTAAGCTGATATAGTGTGTTGTCACTGACTAGATTCAGCTCATACCATACCGTCAAGGTAAGCTGATATAGTGTGTTGTCACTGACTAGATTCAGCTCATACCATACCGTCAAGGTAAGCTGATATAGTGTGTTGTCACTGACTAGATTCAGCTCATACCATACTTTCAAGGTAAGCTGATATAGTGTGTTGTCACTGACTAGATTCAGCTCACACCATACCGTCAAGGTAAGCTGATATAGTGTGTTGTCACTGACTAGATTCATCTGACACCATACAGACAAGGTAAGCCCACTGTAGCTCACCCTTTCTGCCCTCATTTCTGAAATGCACCGTTAAATCGGGTCTGCTCCAGGAATTAAATTCCGGTAACTCCTTCTCTTGAAACCAAGCCCTCGTGTTCCAGTTCCCGCCCAACAAGTTACTTGGGCTTGTTCGTTGGCTCTAGCCACAGTAAAGACTACAGAGATCTCCCGCTTGCTACACATATCTACATCTTACATCCTTCCAGTGCCGTTAAACTTCACATAGTGCTCGCAAGGTAGTTTGCCAAGATTTCCTGTCCTAGGCGAGGTTTTCAACCTCATCAAGGGATTTTATGCCTACTAATTTGACCTCTCTTAACAATATCCTCTTTAGAGTTTCACGTGGTCGACCTCTTTTTCTTCGGCCTGTTGTGTTCCACCTGATAGCTTGTTTTGGGATTCTCTGTTTCTTCTCACCACGTGACCGACATGTGTCCATCTTCTTTTTCTGATCACCCACGCCTCAGGTTCGTACACACAGGATATCAGAAAGTCCACTATTTCTTACTCTCTCTCTCTCTCTCTCTCTCTCTCTCTCTCTCTCTCTATCTATCTCTCTCCCAAACTAATCATCATATCACAACACCACTTCCTTTACCAAGTACAACGTTACAGAACTTTTCTTTTTCAATCTCATTTTTCTTAATCAAAAACATTTTTCAGGAACCTAACAGTTACAGCATCCTCTTCTTTCAGAAAACTCATAGTAGCATTACCATATTTCGTCATGAAATTCATCGTCACTATACCATATTATGTCATGAAATTCATCGTCACAATACCATATTATGTCATGAAATTCATCGTCACAATACCATATATTGTCATGAAAGTCATAGTTAAAAAAACAATATTTTGTCACAAAACTCAGCTACAATACCATTTTTTTTAAAAACCAAAATCAGATTCACTATACAACTTTTTAAAAAATAAAATTCATAAGTGCAATGCCATTTTTTGTCATAGGAGCAACATTATTTTTTTTCAAACCAAATTTGCAGGAGCACCACCGTATTACATAGGACTCATAGTTGCAAGGCCATTATTTTGTCATCAGTCTCATATTAACGTCACAGATTATTTGTTCATGAGACTGATAGTTACAAGGCCATTATTTTGTCATCAGTCTCATATTAACGTCACAGATTATTTGTTCATGAGACTGATAGTTACAAGGCCATTATTTTGTCATCAGTCTCATATTAACGTCACAGATTATTTGTTCATGAGACTCATAGTTACAAGGCTCTGTCCAAAACTCCAGGCACCAGCGAAGCTTAAGCAGCGACTCGCGCCCCACTTACTACGTTGTTCACGACTCGGATGGGAGGGCAGTCCTCCAGCTTGCTACCACAGACTACAGCCTGCACAGGAAGCTTCTGTCGTCCCCGTTCGTGTACGAGAACACTCGGCAGACAGGGAGCAGCAGCGGCAGGAGTTCCTCAAAGTAAGCCCTTTTTGTTGGGGGTGGGGGGAGGGGGTAGGGACGAACACAGTCCAATAAGGGAGATGGGGTGAAGACACTGTCAGATTAGTGGGAGAGGGGATGAAGATTAGGGGGAGGGAGTGAAGACACTGTCAGATTAGGGGGAGGGGGTGAAGACACTGTCAGATTATGGGGAGGGGTGAAGACACTGTAAGATTAGGGGGAGGGTGTGAAGACACTGTCAGATTAGGGGGAGGGGGTGAAGACACTGCCAGATTAGGAGGAGGGTGTGAAGACACTGTCAGATTAGGGGGAGGGAGTGAAGACACCGTCAGATTAGGGGCAGGGAGTGAAGACACTGTCAGATTAGGGGCAGGGAGTGAAGACACTGTCAGATTAGGGGAAGGGAGTGAAGACACTGTCAGATTAGGGGGAGGGAGTGAAGACACTGCCAGAATAAGGGCAGGGAGTGAAGACACTGTCAGATTAGGGGGAGTGGTGGAGACACTGTCAGATTAGGGGGAGGGAGTGAAGACATTGTCAAATTAGGGGGAGGGAGTGAAGACACTGTCAGATTAGGGGGAGGGAGTTAAGACATTGTCTGATTAGGCTATCAACAACCCACGCCTGGCATATTTCTTTCATGGTTGACGAATTACAGCCCTCCAAGACAGTACCCCAGGTCTTCAGCTGGTGCATGGAGAAACATGCCTGGGTCTGGGCAAGGAGCGGAGAAGGCTGTAGCCACCGGGGGGGGGGGGGCGGCATCTGCTACAGAGGCATTTCTAAAGTGATCCAGCTCAGCGAAGATGTTCGTTTCTTAGCTGAAAGATATATACCTAAAGAGCGTGCACCTCTCTCTCTCTCTATCTCTCATACTAGATAACACATATACAAAAATATTTAGATTACTGTTCCACAGTCTGGACACGCTGCTCACTCTCAAACACAAAACGCCTCCACTCACATCACAAACGAGCAGTAAATCTGATTTGTGACAAACACCCAGTACATACTTCAGATCAGCACAAACAACTCAAAATTCTTCCCTTCAAATATAGAGTCATTTTGAACAAAGTTAAGTTTGTTCACAGAATTCTGTCTCACAATGCTCCGCTTTACTTATGGTCACTGTTTACCTTTCAGCATTAAACATAGCCAACGTTTAAGAAACTGTTTTCTTCCTAAACCCAGGCTAGATCTGTACAATAAAAGCCTTGCATACTCTGCAGTACAGATCTGGAACTCCCTTCCTTACCATCTAAAATCTATCAGTAATACTTCGTCCTTTAAGTTAAACCTTTTTCAATATTTACTGACTTGTAATTATATGCCTCCATAGAATATCTAATTGGCTCTCATACCATGACTCGCCAGCCACCCAGTTCTGTTCTAACAGAACATAGTTCTAAACGTAACTTGTTAGACCTTGTTAGAGATTATCTTAGTACATGTGCAAGAATGGAATGCCAGAAGAATTTCACTAATATATATAAATAATATATATATATATATATAGTGTGTATGTGTTCATGTGTGTGCGCGCTATCTTGTTAGATCAGTTATCTTTTATGTAGTATATTACCTTATATTTATGAATTTAACATATATATATATATACATATATCGCACACTGGTTAGCTGAGTGGTTAGGAGTACGGTTCAGTAGTACCGGGTTCACCACCGGCAGTGGGTTTTTTTTTCTGGTGTATACACACACACGCACGTCGCACACATACACACACACCCCACCCCCCGCCCCCCCCCCCGGGTCCATCCAGCCTCTAAAAAAAGGTACCAGAGAAATCTGGGAAGGTAAATGTTGTCAGGCGTGGTACTGACCACATCAAACCTTCATGTGCCGAATGTCAAGGAAAAAACGGAGCTAACACCGTATTCCCAATTTGCCTTAATGGCATGGAAACGGGATATATATATATATATATATATATATATTAATATATATATATATATATATATATATATATATATATATATATTGCTATTTTGGTGTTTTGGGACAGGAGTTTGTATTTTAACAGGTGTTGCAGGGCGAAGTATATTTTATTCCCTATCTGTACTCTGCTTTTACATTTCCTCGCTTACTATGTTGCTTCTGTTGAAGGTTGTGCCTAGATATTTGTATGTTTCTGCTTTCCTAACGATCGTATCTCCAACATTTACATATTCTAGAACATTCTGCCTCTGGTCTCTTGATATCTTCATATACTCTGTCTTATCTTGGTTAACGGTCAAGTCAACTTTTAGTGCCACGTCTCTCAGGTGCATGCAGGTATTGATGAAGTCCTGTATAATTTCCCCCATTAGATCGATGTCATCAGCGTATCCCAGTATTTTAGCTTGCTCTTCTGTACTGCTTTCTTCTTTCACTTTTCTGATTACCTTTTCTAGTACTGGGTTGAATAGTAATGGAGATAAATCAGTTCTTAAATAGAAGGGTTCTGACTTTCTTCCTTTATATATTACTATATTAATGTATCCTACATACATATTCTGGTAAGATTGATTAATTTATTAGGTATCTCACATTACTTCATAATTTTCCATAAGCTGCTCCTATCTTTGCTGTCTTAAGCTTTCTTGAAGTCAATGAAGATATTATGCACTTCTTTTCCATATTCCCAGTACTTTTATGCTCTTTGACGTAGATAAAATATTTGGTCTATGGTTGATCTATTCTTCCTAAAACCTGCTTGATAGTCTCCCAGTATGTTCTCGCTGTATGGTTTTAATCTGTTTAAAAGTATAACAGATAGTATTTTGTAGATTGTTTGTAGTAAGGATATTCCTCTGTAGTTTTCACACTTGCTCTTATCTCATCTTTTTAAATACTGGAATCAGTAATGATTCTCTCCATTCACTAGGGACTTTTCTTTTTTCCATATTTATTATATTAGTGCACATATCTGTCTATGTAGATTTAGACCGTCTTCTTTAATCAGTTCTGCAGCAATTCCATCTGAGTCTACAAAACTGTAATAAGATGACCTGTCATGTCTGGATCAGAAATGTGGAGTACAACAAAGAAAGATGAACAACAATTGCAGATTTTTGAGAACAAGATCTTATGAAGAATCTTTGGGCCCACACAGGAACAAACAGTGGAGAATGGAGAGCACGAGAAAACACTGACCTGAACAGATTATTTAAATCACAATGAATTATACATGTCTTGAAACTGAACAGACTACGCGGGCTAGGTCATGTAGATTTGATTGGTTGATTGATCTTTATTTCAAAAGGGTTAAGAACTGGGCAGGCTGGCCCTTCTCACAGAAAGATTGGAATAAAACAGACAAATGAAAATGATGTACGCACAAGAGATTAGGGAAACAAGACCAAGTTCTAGACCAAGACAGAGACGAAAAGACAACATAGAAGAGGATATAAAAGAAATTGGTGGTCACCAACTGAAGAGAGAAGATTAGGAATAGAGAGGAATGGAGGCGAACTTTATCTGCAGCAATGACCCTTAATGGCTCGAAAGATGAAGAAGAAGAAAAAAAATATATATATATACTTTATTACATTGCTGGACTACAGTCAACAAGTAGAAAAGCATGAATATCACATAACACGTGGAAATACATATATGAAAGAAGTGCAGCCAAATTAGCCATGTTTAATGTAAAGACAGATCTTGGAAAAGTTTTGGCAAAAGCAACATACAAAGAACTAGACAACAAAGTAAAAAGTTCAGCTAAAAGAGACAAAAGAGAATATATGGACAATATGGCAAAAGAAGCACAAATTGCAGTAAAAACAGGAGACAGCAAAACTCTATATAACATACAGAAGAAGCTAACAGGTGCTATTACTTCCAGAGAAAGATCAGTCTTTAGCAAAACAGGCAACCTATTAACATCAAGTAAAGACACACACACACAAAAAATGGGCCGAACACTTCCAAAATATACTTAATCTACCACACCCAATGAATTAATAAATATTTGTATCGATTTATTTATTTAGTTCAACAACTAAATGTCAACTTAGATGAAGTTACACTGAATGAAATTGAAACAGCAGTGAACCAAACGGCTAAAACCAAAGCTGCAGGTGAAGATGAAATAACAGTCGAGATGTTAAAAGCTATTAACAGTGACAACATGAGCCAACTACAGAGAATGTTTAATACAATTTGGAAAGAAGATAAGGTTCCTTCTATTTGGGAAAAGGGGATCATTATTAAAATACCCAAAAAGACAACCTCAGTGACTGCAATAACTGGAGGGGTATAACCTTACTATCAGTTGTGTCAAAGGTGTTTTGTGAAGTGATTCTGAATAGAATTAAGGATGTAGTGGATACTACAATGAGAGAAGAACAGGGAGGATTTAAAAAATGGATAAGCTCTCTCGACCAGATCTTTACTCTGAGAATAATACTTGAAGAACATATTGAAAAGCAGAAACCATCAATCCTGATGACTATAAAAAAGCATTTGATAGTATACACAGAGATTCATTGTGGAGAGTTTTAAGTCTATATGGAATACTAACTAAAATTGTCAACATCATAAGAAATTATTACAACGGGTATGTTTGTGCAGTCAAGACAGAAGGAGGAATGAGCGAATGGTTTAAGATTGAAACGGGCGTGAAACAAGGATGTATACTATCTCCATTCATTCATTCATTTGAATGTCTCTTGCGGAACTTTGCCTCCCTAACAGCACTCCTGTAGGCCTCTCGGTTCTGAGCAAGATGGCCTGCTGCTGATGCATCCATTTGTAGATTATCAACGATGTCTTGCAGCCATCTTCGCCTTGGTTTTCCTCTCTTTCCCATTATGTACCCTTCCAAGACGGTCTTCTCTAGATTATCATGACGTTTAATGTTTCCAAAATATTTCAGTTTTCTTTCTTTAATCCTCTTTACTAGCCAGCTTTCTTCAATATTAAATTCTTGTAGTATGGATACATTTGTTCTTTTTTGTATCCATAATATTTGAAGTTCTCTTCAGTAGCATTTACATTCAAAGGCATTTGTGTTTCTCAGCTGTTTTGTTAAATGTCCAGGTCTCACAGGCATATGTTGCGATGGTAAAGATGCATGCTCTTAAAAATCTTATTTTTGTGGTTCTGTCTGCTCCTCTCCACAGATTCTTTAATTATTTTACTTTCTGAAGAAAGTTTTACTTTCTCCATTTCTTTTTGAAATTGCCATAGATTTTATAATGAAAAGATGCTGTACAGGTAAAACCGGCATTTAATTGTGTACATGGGACCCAGATATAAGATCTTGATTTTGCAGATGACATAACTCTTATCAGTGACAATGTGAATTCGATGCAGAAAAAAAAACAAATTCCCTCTCTTCCTTGGCTAGCAAAATAGGTCTTGAAATTAACAAAGACAAAACAAAAATAATGAAATTTCTCATTAATCAAGAAAGAATATTATACCTAGAAGGAACAGTTGTTGATGAAGTAAACAGTTTACATACATTGGCAGTACATAGACCAGAATGGTGACACCAGAAATTAAGTCAGAATTCGAATTGCAAAAGTAGCATTTTCTTTCAAAAATCTTGAGAACATATGTAATTCAAAAGTTATAAGCACAAAAACCAATTTAAGATTATCAAATTCAAATGTGATATCCATCCTGACTTATGCATGTGAAAGCTGGAAAACAACTAAAGAAATAGACAATAAATTAGACTCTTTTGAAAAAAAAATGCTTAAGGAAAATACTCGCTATAAAGTGGAACGAATTTAAGAACAACGCAGAGATTAGATGAGCAAATAACAACTTGTCTCATGGGTGATCAGAAAAAGAAGATGGACATATGTAGGCCATGTGATGAGAAGAAACAATCAGAGAATACCAAAACAAGCTATCAAGTGGAGCACACCAGGCCAAAGAAAAAGAATTCGACCACGTGAAACACTAAATAGGACATTGTTAAGAGAAGCCAGTTTAATGGGCATAACATCCCTTGAAGAAGTTGAAAGACCAGCCGAAAAGAGGAAAACTTGGCAAACAACTATGCAAACCCTATGTGACATTTAACGGCATAGGAAGGGTGTAAGATGTGAGATATTTTATTAAATCTAGTGTGTGGGAAGAGTGAAAGATGGAGTGATAAAGAGAATAATATAGGACGGGCCTAAGTGGCCCAATTCTTCATTCTTTAAAATAAAGATCGTACATTCTCTCTTTCTCTCTCTCACTCTCTCTCTCTCTCTCTTTCTATCAAGCCATAATCGACTTCATAGTTTTTCTTCTCTGACTCTCTCTCTCCCTCTCTCTCTCTCTCTTTCTCTCTCTCTCTCTGAACCTTAAGTACCCAGGGCACATGGGGCTTCCGCAAGGATTTTCCACAAACGCCTGTCCTTTGCCTTCCTTTCTGCTCTTGCACAGGTGAGCCCTCTATTGCTCAACATCCTTTCTGTTGTTCCTCTCCATGTCTCTTTTGGTCTACCCTTACTTCTGTTCCCCTGTGGTGTCCTTTTTAGTGCTATTTTTGGTAGTGAGTTATCAATCATTCGGAGCACGTGTCCCAACCATCGCCAGCGTCTTTCCTCAATAATTGCTGTCAGTGGCTTCATCTGCATTTCTGCCAACAAGATGTTATTTCTTATGGTGTTTGGCCAAAATATTTTTCTAATTCTTCGTAAACATTTAGTCTGAAAACAATTCAACTTGTTTTCTATGGTTTTGGTGATTTTCCAGCATTCATTTCCATAGAGTAGTACACTTAGAACATTACTCTTAAATATCCTAATTTTCGTATTTATGCTGTTTTTTAGGTTTCCATATAGTCTGCAGCATTGCAGAAGCCTGGTTTGCTCTAGTAAGCCTGTTGTTGATGTCCTCTGTGCTGTCTCCATTTTCTACTACTCTGCTGCCAAGGTATACAAATTCAAGGGGACTTAAATCTGTTTTCAGTCCACACACATTGTGGTTCAGATGCTTTGAATACTGGTTAACTGTAAAAGTTCAATAGAAAGGAAATTTGTACTTCAGTGTTAAATTCGTCATAATATTTAAAGCAGACATATAATTCAATGTTAAATTTATCATGGAACTAACATATACTTCATTTTTACAACTGTTATCACAAAAAATCACATATATCTGATTGTTATTGTTTTATCTTGTTCAGTCAGTCAATCAGCCATTTGCATGTTACTTGCGGAACTTTGCCTCCCTAACAACTCTCCTGTAGGCGTCTTGGTTGTGAGGAAGATGCCCTGCTGATAATACATCCATCCGCAGATCATCAACGATGCCTTGCAGCCATCTTCGCCTTGGTCTTCCTCTCTTTCTTCTTCCCATTGTCCACCCTTGTACTCTAAATTCTTGTGACGTTTAATGTGTTCAAAATATTGAAGTTTTCCGTGATTAATCGTATTTATTTGGCTTTACTTTATCTTTGTAATTTTTTTTTTATGTAGGGAGAAGTCGAAGTTCGTGGCTTTTGATGATCTGAGGTTTGTGACAGATCCCAGCACGTTGATAGAAAGCGTGGAGAGTAAACATCGCCACGCCATGGACTATCAAGAGGAGAGTCATCAGCACCATCTTGGTTACAAGACTGAGGTATGACCCGGTTTTCATGCACTTTGAAAGAAATTTAGATGTGGCTGTATTAATGAAACGTTTTGGGAATATACACGAGTAGATAGATGGGCAGGCATGACTATGGCGTTTTGAGCGTAGCCAACCGGAAAGGTCAGATTAGCATCTCATGATTTTGAGGAACGTGATTGGTTTCTGCGTAGTCTAATTAGAATGTGTAGTTGATCAGTCATTATTCGTCCATTGTTTATGGCGAGGTACGGCCAGGATTATAGTGGGGGAGCATGTTAACATTATTGCCTTTAGGATCATTGTATATTTGGTTGTTTCGTTTCCTGCTATGATCTCCTCCTTTGCCATCCTCAAGGTTGTGTAAGATGTCGTAGTGGTTTATGTGAACTTAAACGTAAATTTTGTTAGAAGAAGTGTTGCTCGATGTTTTGTGTAACGAAGTCAAAGTTCGTAGTGACGCAGATGCAAATCGATTCCTGAGGTGACGCAGCCGTATGAAGCGGTCTTCGGCAAGAGTTGTGACTACAGGTCTTCCACTGCGGGCCGGTCTGCAACTGAGCCAGTTTCTTGAAATCGTCTCCAAAGGCGGCTAGTGGTGCTTCTAACCACATTAAATTGTCTGGGCTCTACACTTTGTGACTGTCCAGTCTGTAAACGCCCAATAATGATGAGTCGTTGTTCTGTAGTGAGATAGGCCATTCTTGCGCATTGAATTTTCAAATGAATTGATTCGAGGAGCGTCAATCTTTCATAGGCGTTCAATAACATGGTTAGTGCGTTTTGTGTTCATAAGTTTCACAAGATTCTCGTGAACCTGTCATGAGTTATTGTCAAAAATGCTGTTTTGATTAGTGTCGCTTTTCTGTTCTCATGAATCATCTACTGAGTTCAATTCTGATCAGCAAACGTCAGTTTAAATAGCAACATCGTATTTGTTGCGTTTCGCTTTTGGAACAATAAAGTATATGACCAGATTAGTATATGCTCGATCTAGTATATGGTTGATCTAGTGCACGCCCTGTCTAGTACACACCCGATCTAGTACATACCCGATCTAGTACATACCCGATCTAGTACATACCCGAACTAGTATATGCTCGACCTAGTATATGCTCGATCTAGTCTATGCTAGATGTAGTATATCCCCGATCTAGTGCATATCCAGTCTAGTATACACCCAGTCTAGTACATACCCGGTCTAGTACATGCCCGGTCTAGTATATGATCGATATGTTGGTGTTCGTTCAACGTCTTCGATGATGACCATAGATTCATCTTGGTCAAAGCAAGGCTCTAAAAGTTATGCCACACAAGGAACATACATGTCCAGATTCAGTTCTGGGTGCTTGTGCTGCCTTGGCTTTTCTCAATGCGCGTTTGTGCTGGGCACTTTCAGTTCTTGAGCGCTCGATATAGTACACGCCCCGTCTAGTATATATCTGGTCTAGTATATGCTCGATATATAGTACATACCCGATCTAGTACACGCCCGGTCAAGTATAAACCCGGTCCAGCGTATGCCAGACATATACTACAGCCGTGGCTAGCTTGGACAAGACATCTCTTTCACAAACGAAGCGTCGTGCGGATGTTGACACTGAGACGTGATATGTTTCTATTACTAATATGGCAGATTCTAAACCTGGAGGCCCAGCGTCAGAAATCTGTCACTTATTCTCCAGTGAATGGTGTAGTTCAATGACATATCTTCTATCGAGACGGTTGCAAAAATGTGAAGAATTCATCAAATTCCTGTAATTTTTTTTCAGATTTTCAAAACCTCGATAACTCACACGTAACGTTTCATAGACATTTCATTTGTTCTCATTTTAATCATCGTTGTTTTTCCTTCAGTTATAATGTCAGTTATTCTGTAAGTTGGAAGTGATTCTCAAGAAGGTAACTGATTTATGAACCGGTCTGGTATATTCCCGGTCTAGTATATGTCCGGTCTAGTATATGTCCGGTCTGATATATGTCCGGTCTGATATATGTCCGGTCTAGTATATGTCCGGTCTGATATAAGTCAGGTCTAGTATATGTCCGGTACATCTGGGGCTAGAATTAGTTGAGACTATCAGCTGACGACACTATAAAAAAGATTTATTATTATAGACATACGGGATTGGGTCTAGTGTTGTAGAAAATGTTTGGAATGCCCCATAGAGCGGTTTTCATATAACTGAACAGTTAACGCAGTGAATGAAAGCTAAGAATCCATTGCAACGATTCTTCCATATGAAGCGTGATAGATCTAATGGTTGAGCGTTAAGTCCGTTTGTTGATGTTTCCTTAGTGTGCTCTGAAGGATTCATTCATTCATTCCTTTGCATGTCCCTTGCGGAACTTTGCCTCCCAAACAGCACTCCTGTAGGCCTCTCGGTTGTGAGCAAGATGGCCTGCTGCTGCTGCATCCAGTTCCAGATCATCAACGATGTCTTGCAGCCATCTTCGTTTCGGTCTTCCTCTTTTTCTTTTTCCCATTATGTATCCTTCCAGTACGGTCTTCTCTAAATTATCATGACGTTTAATGTGGCCAAAATATTTAAGTTTTCTCTCTTTAATCCTCTTTACTAGCCAGCCTTCTTCAATATTAAGCTCTTGTAGTATAGATATATTTGTTCTTTTTTGTGTCCACGATATTTGGAGAACTCTTCTATAGCATTTACATTCAAAGGCATTTATGTGCTTCTCAGCTGTTTTGTTAAGTGTCCAGGTCTCACAGGCATATGTTGCGATAGGAAAGATGCATGCCCTTAAAAATCTTATTTTTGTGGTTCTGTCTGCTCCTCTCCACGTTTGTTGATGTTTCCTTAGTGTGCTCTGAAGGATACAGCCTACATATCTCGGACTTCCATAAGAATCGGTTCTTTCTACCAGGAAGTGCTGATTCTGCCTGTAGCTCGTTTGCTGTCTTAACAGGCAGCCCGCTGGGTCGTCACCCAGTTTAGGCAGATAGTTGGATATAACAAGGTTCATCATCTGGTCGATGAGCTAGACTTGGGTAGATTGCTGAGTATAACAAAGTTTATCATCTGGTAAGGGGAATAGACTTGGGTAGATTGCTGAGTATAACAAAGTTTATCATCTGGTAAGGGGAATAGACTTGGGAAGATTGCTGAGTATAACAAGGTTTATCATCTGGTAAGGGGGATAGAATTGGGAAGATTGCTGAGTATAACAAGGTTTATCATCTGGTAAGGGGGATAGACTTGGGAAGATTGCTGGATATAACAAGGTTCATCATCTGGTAGATGGGATAGACTTGGGAATATTGCTGGATATAACAAGGTTCATCATCTGGTAAATGGGATAGACTTGGGAAGATTGCTGGGTATAACACAGTTCACCATCTGATAGGTGGGATACATTTGGACAGATTGCTGGGTATAACAACGTTCACCAACTGGTAGGTGTTTTAGGCATGAGCCAGAGAGGCCAGGAGACTCTGTGAGTCTTGTAATTGCTTCAGAGCCACATTATTTCCACAGTTCTCCCCCTTTGGAAGCCACGCGAAAAATGACCGCGTAAGGTACCATTGTTTTCTTTTGCTTGATTCGTCACTATCTTTCCCAGCTTCTAACTCTAAATGTAGGTCTCAGATTCGTGCTTTGGCTGTTTTAGGGTTCGAGTAAACGGCGCAAGAAGAAACGAAAAGGTCGTAAGCAGGATGTGCGCTCGGACAACCAAGAAAACGCCGAGGAGTTGGTGAGTTTGCCTGTAGCTAATCCGTCGTTATACCTGTACAGGTGCGAGGAAAACTTACCCAGGAAGAGCTGTCGACAGGAAAGCCTTTCTCGGCATGCATCACATCAAAGTGATACTGTGATTTACCTTCTTCTTCTCCCCATCCTCCTTCTTCTTCTCCTCAACCTACTTCTTCTCCTCCTCCTTTCTTCTTATCCTCCTCATTCTTCTTCTTCTCCTCCTCCTTCTTCTTCTCCTCCTCCTTCTTCTTCTCCTCCCTTTCTTCTTCTCCTCCTTCTTCTCCTCCTCCTCCTCCTCCTTCTTCTTCTTCTTCTTCTTCTTCTCCTCCTCCTTCTTCTTCTCCTTCTTCTTCTCCTCCTCCTCCTTCTTCTTCTCCCCCCTCTCTTCTTCTCCTCCTCCTTCTTCTTCTCCTCTACCTCCTTCTTCTCCTCCTCCTTCTTCTCCTCCTCCTCCTTCTTCTTCTTCTCCTCTTTCTTCTTCTCCGCAACAGCAAGCTTGGATTTTTGGCAGCCGATGTGTGCGAGGCACGGCATCATGTCATTTCTGGAATGGGTCCTTGCGGTTATTTGTTGTTGTTGTTGTTTTTGTTGTAATATCCCCAGTGGAGCTGGAGAGGGCGTGCAATACTTCTTAAGCAGGATGCACCACCATGAAGACTGCCCTGTTTACCAGGCTGAGCCTTCTACTCAGGGTACCAACGTAGAGTTGGGACAGGTTCTTGATCAGCTGTGGCTTGCCAACTCTGACGTTTACATATCATCTGTATGTAGCTGACTATCAAATTGGGCAGGGTCTTCGCCCGCTAAGGAGCTTCATTTGGAAACATGGAATTAAGAACTTGGAACTGAATTCGAGTGTGAATTGTCAAGGGGAAAAAAGTAACACAATCACAAAACGTTTCATCATGGCACTCAACACAAACCCATATGCCCTCTGTCAGTTCGTTGTTATGGTTGAAGGATCTCAGTACAGCTGGATTAATTCTAGGAGAGAAACCCTGACTAATAAAGCTGACGGCAGTGGCGGAGCCAAAACCTACACCTTTTAATCTGTGAGGTCAACTAACGATGGTCTAAGTTTTCATTACTACATGACAGCTGCGGTGTCCCATACTTTCGAGGAAAGAGGAAATGTGTTGAATATATATGTTCACTTGACTACAAACACATTTTGCGTCGTCTTTTATTTTCACCAGCATTACAACATAAAGATATTTATATATGCAAATATTATGATTTAACTACTGGAGAAAGTGGATTTTGATATAAATATGGTGTTAACATGACAGGTTGTTCCAAGAAGGTCAAGCAAACGCAGGCACAAGGGATTGAAAATGTCGTTAGGATCAAGTCACGGAATCGAGGTACGGTGAACCATTAGTGTATTTTTTTTTTCTTTTCAACCAGTGTTCGGTCAGTTGCACGTGAGGGGGCATTTACAGTTAAACAAGATGAAAAACGTTGTTAAAATAGAATTGTGTTCATTCACTTTGTTTATAGTTTTTAAATATTCTAACTGTTATGCGAAATCATGAAGATCTAATTATGTATTTATAGGTTCTCTTGACATCGAAATCTATTTTGACATACATGTAACTATATGCTCACTCCTACATATAACTTTATGCTCATGACTACCTAAGAAGCGAATTTCCCATGTATTTTTACATGGCGTATCAATATTTTAAACACATGATATTGAACTAAATGTTTTACGTCAAACTTTATAACAGGGGTTTCCAAATTATTACGCTCATCGACTCCTTAATACAAATTCATATTCTTCATCCACGTCCAAACAGTTATTATGTGAAACTATTTTTTTACATAGCACTTGATAAATAGGACTTGAAATTATCAAGGAAAAACTAAAAATAAAGAAAATTCTCATTAATCACGAAGGAAAAATATACGTAGAAGGGGCATCTGTTAAAGAAATAAACCAATTTGTAAACCTCGACAACTATATAGAACAGCATGGGGACACTAGACAGGAAGTTAGAATTAGAATTGCAGAAGCATCATTGACCTTCAATAGTCTTGAGAAAATACGGCACTCAAAAGTTATAAGCACAAAAAAAACCAAGTTAAGATGATTAAATTCATTTGTAATATCCACTCTCATTTACCATGTGAAAGTTGGAAAACAACTAAAGAAATAGACAACAAATTAGACTCTTCTGAAAAAAAAAATGCCTAAGGAAAATACTCAGTATAAAATGGAACGAAATCAAGAACACCGCAGAGATTTGGCAGATGTGCAAACAACAACCTGTCTCATGGGTGATCAGACAAAAAAAAGATGGACATATACATATGTAGGTCATGTGATGTGAAGAAACAGCCAGAGAATCCCCCCCCCCCCCCCAAAAAAAAAAAAGCTATCAAAGGAACACAACAGGCCCAAGTTAAGGAGGTCGACCACATGAAACTCTAAAGAGGACATTGTTAAGAGAGGTGTCAAATTAACAGGCATAAAATCCCTTGATGAGGTTGAAAAACTCGCCGAAAACAGGAAATATTGGCAAAAAACCACGCGAGCCATATGTGACGTTTAACGGTACGGGAAGGATGTAAAATATCATGCAAGATCAAAAATTTAAACACATGATATTGAACTAAATGATTATGAAAAACTTTGTAACATGGGTTTCTACATTCTTCCCCTCATCGCCTTCCAAGCACTTATTATGTGAAAATTTTTTTTTATATATAGTACTCTAATACCACTGTTTATATCTTATATCATTTTTACGTACCGTCAAACGTCACCTAGAGCTACCAGTGTGTCTTGTCCCAGGTCTCTATTCTCCGAAAGCTTATCATTCTCATCCCACAAGTTCTCTTTAGGGACTTTTTAAGGTGGGCCTCTTTTTCTTTCTTTCAAATGTTTCCCTCTTGAAAGCCTGTTTTCTTATTCTCTGACTGTTTCTTCCATCGCGTGGCCCACATATGCCCACCATCTTTTCTTGATCGCTTCTGAGACTGTTTGTTACATGCTCATTTCTCTTATATCTGCTTCGGTCTTGAATTTTTTCATTGCATACGGAGAGTTTTTATTTTATATTTGAGAATGCGTCCAGTTTACTCTCTGTTTCTTTAGTTGTTTTCCAGCTTTCACAAGCATACGTAAGGATGGGTATTACATTTTAATTGAATATCCTCTGGTTTGTGCTTGTGTTTAGGATATTTTGATTTCCAGCTTTTCTCAAGTTTCTCAAATGCCAAATCTGTCTTTCATATTCTGGTTCTAACTTCTTTCCTTGCCTCTTCTTCCTCAGCTATGTAATTTTGGCGACACCATTATCACCACTACTACTACTATTACTACTACTACTACTACTACTATTACTACTACTACTACTACTATTACTACTACTACTACTACTACTATGAAAAATATAACTACCACTATTACTACTACTACAACAACTACTACTACCACTACTACTACAACTACCACTCATCATCTTCATCATCATCATCATCATCATCATCACCATCATAATCATCAGCAGGTGCCGTGCCGACTGGCGTTAGCTTTTATGCTTCTCCAGAGTACACGATCCTTCATGCAGCCATCAGCTCAGTTGGTGATTTCCTCTCACACCATCCCGTCAGACTGTCCAGTATCATTTCTCTTGGTCTTCCTCTTGATCTTCTTCCTTCTATTTTTCCTGTTGTTATAATGTTTTCAGTGCCCCTCTTCTCAATGCATGTCCTATGAAAGTACATTGTCTCTCTCTTATGTTTTTTACAAGATTTTTTATCTCTCCAGCTCTTCTTATACATTCTGCATTAGTTATTTTTGCTGTCCAGGAAATTCACATTCATTCATTCCTTTGCATGTCCCTTGCGGAACTTTGCCTCCCAAACAGCACTCCTGTAGGCCTCTCGGTTGTGAGCAAGATGGCCTGCTGCTGCTGCATCCATTTCCAGATCATCAACGATGTCTTGCAGCCATCTTCGTTTCGGTCTTCCTCTTTTTCTTTTTCCCATTATGTATCCTTCCAATACGGTCTTCTCTAAATTATCATGAAATTCACAACATTCCTATAATAAACTACATTTCTGCAACTTCCAATGATTTTTGTGCAGACCTGTCTATTGTCCATGATTCACTTCCGTATTAAAAGATAGGTTCAATTTTTAGGACTCGTTTGTTAACATTCATTGATAAGGATGTGTTGGATAATATGTTTCTCATTCTCTGAAATGCAGTCTTTACTTGGCCTATTCTGTTCCTAATTTCTGTTCTGCATTTCCCATCTGAAGTTATTGCTGCTCCAAGGTATTTGAATCTCTGCACCTGCTTTAGAATAGTTCCATTCAATTTTACACTGCATGTTGGTTGATTCTGTTTCTTAGATCTAACCATAGTCTCTGTCTTTTTGATGTTCAAAATAAGGCCTTTCTATTCACTTTCTTTCCAAGAGATTTTGCAGGTCTTGTTGGCTCTCAGCTATCAGTACTGTGTCGTCAGCATACCGAAGGGTGTTAATATTGTATCTTCCAATTTTTATGCCTGATTCTGTGATGATCGTTCTTAGAATGTTCTCGCTGTACAGAGAAAAAAAGCTTAGAGATAGTACATATCCTTGTCGCACCCCTTGTTTAATAGGTTGATATATTCCAGCTCTATTTTCAACTAGAATTGCTGCTTCTTGCTGGCAGTATAGATGTTTTACAATCCTCAGGTCTTTGCCGTCTATATTGATGTCTTCAAACATTTTAATACTTTCATTATGTTTCACCTTGTCGAATGCCTTGGTGTAATCAATGAAGCATAAGTAGAGATCTTTCTGTACTTTTAAAGCTCTTTCTGTTAGTGTTCGTAAAGCATAAATGGCATTGTGTGTTCCCTTTCCTTCAACAAATCCAAGATTTTCATCAACTATTTCCATTTTTATCTTTTTTCCTTGTTCTTCTCATAATAATTCTCAGAAGTAGCTTCGTTATGTGACATGAGAGGCTGATAGTCCGGTGGTCATCATATTCCTTTGCACCTGGTTTATTTGGTAGTGCTATAAACGTGGACTACCACTAGTACTAATAATAACAATAATAATCATAATCATATGTTGATAAACACATTTTGTCGATATCTTGCATAGACCCTTCGATCCTTGGGGCATTTATCAACTAGTTTGGAGACTCTTAGTATGCATCATCATCATCATCAGGTGCCGTGCCGACTGGCGTTGGTTATTATGCTTCTCCAGAGTACCCGATCCTTCATGCAGGCCATCAGTTCAGTTGGTAATCTCCTCTCACACCATCCCGTAAGACTGTCCAGTATCATTTCTCTTGGTCTTCCTCTTGATCTTCTTCCTTCTATTTTTCCTGTTGTTATAATATTTTCAATGCCCCCTCTTCTCATTGCATGTCCTATGAAAGTACATTGTCTCTCTCTTATCTTTCTGACAAGGTTTTTTGTCTCTCCAGCTCTTCTCATACATTCTTCATTAGTTATTTTTGCTGTCCAGGGGATTCGCAACATTCTTCTAATAAACCACATTTCTGCTGCTTCCAATGATTTTTGTGCAGACTTGCCTATTGTCCATGATTCACTTCCATATAACAAGATAGGTTCAGTATAGCATTTTAGGACTCTTAATATGCAGAGCTTTCAAATCCCCATATTGCTTAATCTAATTTACAGAAGAACAAATATATATTCTATGATATTTGCATTCCCGGTTTGAGAAATTTCTTTCTATCAGCCATGGAAGGTCGTAGGAGATAGTGAACAGGAAGAAGGATAGTGCAGACTTTCCTCGAGGGGGAAAAGTAACAGTCGGGCCACACAGTATGTCGACAAAGACACAAAGCAAAGTAAATGCTAACCCTTGCATCACGTGTTTCTTTGACTGGGGTCTCAAAAGCGATCAATATTGACTATAGGGTCAATAAATGTGTTTTTAAAGTCATTATTATTATTATTATTATTATTACTATTATAGTCAGTCAGTCAGTTATTTGCATGTCCCTTGTGGAACTTCGCCTCCCTAACAGCTCTCCTGTAGGCCTCTCGGTTATAAGCAAGATGCCTTGCTGCTTATGTGCCCATTCGCAAATCATCAACGATATCATGCATTCATCTGTGCCTTGGTCTTCTTCTATTTTTCCCAGTACTTATAGTGCTGCTACTAACAGTAATTACTTTTCGATAACAAATGTTTGAAAGTTGATTAACAATCTGAAACGTCACAAAGGGAGAGGGCCTATGAGCAAAACAGTTTGGTTACCGTTGTTGTAATTGCTCAGGCCTATGAGCAAAACAGTTTGGTGACCGTTGTTGTATCTGCTCAGGCCTATGAGCAAAACAGTTTGGTGACCGTTGTTGTATCTGCTCAGGCCTATGAGCAAAACAGTTTGGTGACCGTTATTGTAGCTGCTCAGGCCTATGAGCAAAACAGTTTGGTGACCGTTGTTGTAACTGATAACTCTTAATTGTTCCAGTGCCCAGTTTTTCTAGTTGCTGGTAGAATCAGTCATGCTTTACGTTCCACGGTCTACTTCCACAGTGACAAAACTGTTATCTACTTCCACAGTGACAAAACTCTTGTTTTCTTCCACAATGATAAACCTCGTGTCTACTTCCACAATGATAAAGCTCTTGTCTACTTTCACAGTGATAAAACTCTTGTCTAATTCTACAATGATAAAGCTCTTGTCTACTTCCACAATGATAAACCTCTTGTCTACTTCCACAATGATAAACCTCTTGTCTACTTCCACAATAATAAACCTCGTGTCTATTTCCGCAATGATAAAGCTCTTGTCTACGTCCACAATGATAAAACTCTTGTCTAATTCTACAATGATAAAATTCTTGTCTACTTCCACAATGATAAAACTCCTGTCTACTTCCACAGTGATAAGACTCTTTTCTACTACCATAATCATTGTACTTTGATGATAAAATATAATATGTTTGTAAACTGTTTCTAGATTACACAGATTGGGCCATCTAGAAGGAATGTAAGAGAACAAACAAACGAAAATGATGTATGTACAAGACACGAAGGAAACAAGACCAAGGGGGTAGACCAAGACAGAGATGAAGAAATAACATAGAAGAGGATATAAAGGAAATTGGTGTTACCAACAGGAGAGAGAAGATTAAGGATAGAGAGGAATGGAGGCGAACTTTATCTGTAGCAGTGAGCTTTAATGGCTCGGAAAGCTGAAGAAGATGATGAAGAAGAAGAAGAAGAAGAAGAAGAAGAAGAAGATGGTTTCTATTTATGTTCATTATATTTCGAAAGACAAATTGTATTAAAGAAAGCAATATTTAATAATTGAATACTATTTTCAGGATTCCAGTAATTTTAATTCAACAATTGTTAGAAACCGACTTTGTAGAACTCTGTACCAGTAAGTTAGAAACTGACTTTGTAGAACTCTGTACTAGTAAGTTAGAAACTGACTTTGTAGAACACTGTACTAGTAAGTTAGAAACTGACTTTGTTGAACACTGTACCAGTAAGTTAGAAACTTACTTTGTAGAACACTGTATCAGTAAGTTAGAAACTTACTTTGTAGAACACTGTACCAGTAAGTTAGAAACTTACTTTGTAGAACACTGTATCAGTAAGTTAGAAACTGACTTTGTAGAACACTGTACCAGTAAGTTAGAAACTGACTTTTTAAAACACTGTACCAGTAAGTTAGAAACTGAACGCTATTTGTAAATTATGAAGTTTCTTCTTCTTCTAGGACAGCCGGGTTCTCTTTCGTTCGTCCGGCTCGAATGTAAATGTGTACAGGAGAAACAAGGATAAATTGCCTGAGGTAAATCCAGTCTTTCTTTCTTTGTTATTGTTTGTTATCATAAAGAAGCATACCTTGTTTTTTTATCATAAAAAAGCATAACTTGTTTGTTATCATAAAGATGCATAGCTTACTTGTTATCATAAAGAAAGAAGCATAGCTTGTTTGTTATCATAAAGAAGCATAGCTTGTTTATTGTCATATAGAGGCAGGGCTTGTTTATTATCATATAGAGGCATAGCTTGTTTGTTATCATATAGAAACATAGCTTGTTTGTTATCATAAAGAATCATAGCTTGTTTATTATCATATAGAAACATAGCTTGTTTGTTATCATAAAGAATCATAGCTTGTTTATTATCATAAAGAATCATAGCGTGTTTGTTATCATAAATAAGCATAGCTTGTTTGTTGTCATAAAGAGGCATAGCTTGTTTATTAGAGCATATCAGCATACCCTGTTTGTTAGCGTATAGAACTATCCAACAGCCTCTGAGATGGAAACATAAATACGGAACAAAGAATGTTCCAGGGATAGAAGATCGAACCTATTCAAGCAGTGAAGCAGGACAGTTCAATGAAGAACTTTTTAAAGGTTCATTCAGCTTCGAAAAAAAAAAAAAAACAGCGTACAGACTTGAAGCAGCATCAAGCTCCACACCTCGGTGTTCTCCACTCCCTGCCTGTAAGTGTTACACAAGGTTACTCCCCCTACCTGTACTGACATTTTACGCTGAACTTTTCAAATGCGAATACTGAAAAAAAAAACAAAACAACTCACAATCGCTATCGCCCCCTAAAAACTGCAGAATGAAGTAAATATATGAATCTGGTCTGACTCCAAGGCTGATTTATAGCGAGTGGCCAAACCACAGAGACGGCAACAGCTGTCTGTTCATGTCAGTTTACAAGCTAAATGGTTTCTAAATGCAGAACTGACTCATATACGGAGCTGGCAGCCTGGAACCTCCTGTTATAAATGCCACGCATTTCTCCCATTATTTCACACAATGATTTCCTTCTCTTCTTCTATTTATGCATGTACTTGTTTATTAACTTTTGGTGTTCCCATTCTTCTCTCTTGTCCCTGAGATCGATTTAAACATGTTCTACTTAACAGTACGGTAATACTTGTCTCATTATATTAACAGCTCAAACCATGCGGTATGTATTACTTTTAGTCCTCCTCACTTTAGTCCCTTTTCCTTCATCTCTCAGTTTAGATCTACGTACGTTATCTCCCATGAATGTGTCCTGCACTGACTTCATTATTCTATTTACTTGTCGAGGAAGCGACAGTTTCGCTATCGTTCCTCTTACCTAGATGCAGTCTCTGTTACTTCACTGTAAGTGTTCAATTATCCTGGGGTAAGCTCTGTAGAAGTGCCATCATCATCATCATCATCATCATCATCATCATCCTTACCTAGATGCAGTCTCTGTTACTTCAATTATCCTGGGGTAAGCTCTGTAGAAGTGCCATCATCATCATCATCATCATCATCATCATCATCATCATCATGTGCCGTGCCAACAGGAGTTGGCTATTATGCTTCTTCACAGTACCTTATTCTTCATGCAGGCCATTAACTCAGCTGGTGATCTCCTCTCACACCATCTTTTCAGACTGTCCAGTACCATTTCTCCCGGTCTTCCTTTCGCTCTTCTTCCCCCTATTTTTCCTGCTGCTGCAATATTTTGAATGCCGCCTCTTCTCATTGCTTATCCTATGAAATGTATATTGCTTCTTCTCTTATTTTTTTACAAGATTTTTTTGTAGAAGCGCCACGTTAGTGCATATAGCTCATGAAGCAACTACTTTAGCTTTCTCAAGCCAACTGTGTGTTTCAGTTACTCATTGTACATTCCACTGTCAATATGGAGGGTAACCAGGCACAGCAAAACGAGACCTGGGAGGAGGGAAAGAAGAACGCCCTGTGGCCCCGGGCTGCTGAAGATGCCTGGAGGCCCTATGTTCCTCTATTTTCTTATTAGACGGCTTAGAACAGAGAGGGATAGAGACAGCTGGCAGGAGAAGGCTAAGATTATAGAGGGATAGAGACAACTGGCAGGAGAAGGCTAAGAAAAGAGAGGGATAGAGACAACTGGCAGGAGAAGGCTAAGAACAGAGAGAGATATAGACAACTGGTAGGAGAAGGCTAAGAACAGAGAGAGATATAGACAACTGGTAGGAGAAGGCTAAGAACAGAGAGAGATATAGACAACTGGTAGGAGAAGGCTAAGAACAGAGAGAGATATAGACAACTGGTAGGAGAAGGCTAAGAACAGAGAGAGATATAGACAACTGGTAGGAGAAGGCTAAGAACAGAGAGAGATATAGACAACTGGTAAGAGAAGGCTAAGAACAGAGAGAGATATAGACAACTGGTAGGAGAAGGCTAAGAACAGAGAGAGATATAGACAACTGGTAGGAGAAGGCTAAGAACAGAGAGAGATATAGACAACTGGTAAGAGAAGGCTAAGAACAGAGAGAGATATAGACAACTGGTAGGAGAAGGCTAAGAACAGAGAGAGATATAGACAACTGGTAAGAGAAGGCTAAGAACAGAGAGAGATATAGACAACTGGTAGGAGAAGGCTAAGAACAGAGAGAGATATAGACAACTGGTAGGAGAAGGCTAAGAACAGAGAGGAAGGGAGACAAGTCTTGTCTGCAGCAAAGATCCGCAGTGGCCCGGAAAGCTGACTGAATGAAACGTGTATTTCAACTTAAAAACCCCACAGACCATTCGTCTCCCCTGTCTGAACTTGTGGTCAGTGACAAAATTAGACGAGATGATGTAGCTCTACTTGGCTGAATAAAAAAGCTTCAGCGGTTCTCAACATTTCGGCGTGGTATTTATAAAAAGAAAGCCCATACGCGGTAGTCCGTGAAAACGTTGACCCACAGAACATCTCCCAGATTCGGGTTTGGGTTTCTATGCCGAACATGAAGATCCAGGGTGGAGCAAAAAGAAAAAAAAAAGCTCTCTTCTCAACAGACTCCACCAAACCCGGGATACCACTGTGAGTCTTTCTGTGTTATCCGGGCTGAGTTGCTGCTAGGGGTGCCAGCGAGACAAATTAAAGGCCAGTTCTGGTCCAATGGTTTTGATAACCTTTTAGTAACTCGAGGACAAACATATTTCTGTCCTTATAGTGGAAAGAAAAGGTCTAACAAATTTGCTTTACCTGTTTCTCTTTACTTGCAGGGGAGCCCACCAAGCAGGCAGTCTTTGACTTACTCTTACATGACACAAGTAAATCATGTTTTATTTAGATATCTATTCATTTCTTCTGTTTTACGATGATAAATGACATGGAGGTTAGAAAAATATCACTAAAACTTCCGACGGTATAGACATAAATCCCTTAGTAGTACAAATGCTGGCACCAACATCAGTGACGTCAGTAAACAAATGGCATCACTGTTGCTAAGATACCATCACCGTTGCCAAGCAGCGAGAGCCAAGAATAGCGGATCTCAAGATGGCGACCACGTTGCAGACGTACTCCAAGAAAGAAGCGCGGTCTCTCATCCGATACTTGTCTGCCAAATGTCTCAACCCCCTCGGATATACAAGCGTACACGTGTACATCGTGACATGTCAGCTGTTTATGATGCCTGCCCATGGTTTATTTCTGCAGCTGGGTTATTAAGGTCCAGACAAACATTAACACGTTTATTGGTTCCACGCCTTTTTAGGCAAGCACCACAGAATGGTGACTGCTGCCAACATTCAGGATCTGAATTATCCCCTACGAGGCAATCGGCGTATCAGTATCCCTGAAACTGTTGCAGAACTGTCCATCAGTTGTAGTTCCATCTTCAGTGTCATTCATGATAAGCTAGCATAAAGAAAAGTGTCTGCAAGATGAGCACTGCGTGACGTGACACTTGAAATGTGACGCGTATGTTCCGGCGTGTGAGCTCAGTCTACATCGCTGTGAAGATGAACATCAGAAATTTCCGGATGTGATTAGCCACCGCTGATGATTCGTGGGTAAATCACTTTACAACAGAGTCCAAAACATCCAGTCAGGAGATGCCCTACTCCGAGTCGCCTCGGCCAAAAGAACAAGTTTTACTTGTCCACACAGCCCGTCAGCTGACAAAGTCTACGTTGACTGTTTTCTAGAGGTTGCAGAGGAGTTCATCTGGAGCACTACCTGCACCCAGGATCTACAGTTACTAGCGCTACGTACAGGAACACCATCTTAAAGTCAGTTACGCGGTCCAAACAGGGGGGTGGGGGGCGTCTATTGCAGGTCAATGCTCATCCCCACATGGTGCAAAATCGACAAAACTGTTTTTGGACAGACCGAGTTTCGACATCCCCCTTTACTTCTTGGGCTCTGTCTCACGCTGCTTCCATCTGTGTGGCCCTCTAAAACAGCGTCTTGGTGTTCAGATGTTCTCAGCTATCACAGAGCTGCAGGACGAGGTGCACCGCTGGCTAAGACGTCGGGTAAAAAATGTTTTGGGTGGACAAAAGTAAACAGCGGAAACAGTGATAACAAAGCAAGGACTGGACGTTGACACGAGTAAACAAAATAGAAAAGACGAATAGAAAAAGCAGACACGATGAAAATCGAGGACACACTAAACTTCCGACACGAGAGAGAAAAAAGACGTAGGTAACGACAGTTGGAATAGGTGGACAATTAGAGAAGTAGATACTCAGGAAAAGCAGTTTTGAAGAAGTAGTTTTAGGACAGATTGAATCTGTGTTTCAAGTGATTCATGTGATATGGATATTTATGACTTTGAAACTTCGAGAACAGTGATTTAATCGTGTAACTGATTGACTACGTGTTTCAGATCTAATATAGTACAGAGTTTATAACTATCCTATTATCAAATGTGTAAAATATTGTGAAATAGGAGAACATTGAGAAATGCTGCATGCAGAGTATGATAGTCTGATATCGATGTGCTTCGACGACGAAACTAACGAATAGTACGTCATACTGCATCTTAGTACAAGTGATGTTGTGAATTCTAAGTCGAATATCTTATTTGTCAGAATTAAATGATATATGTAGAGAACATCATCGGACTTGCTCTGGTTATAGAAGTGGCAATGTTTGTGAAACCTAATCTAAAACAACATAAATCTGGATGTGTGAGAGGATAAAGACGATATAAATAAAGAGCATCTTCTCCAGTGATATGATAGTAGAGAACACTATCTCAATTTGAAAATATTATACGGCGACGATGACGATGATGATAATGATGATGACAACGACAACGATGACGATAATGACGACGACGACGACGATGATGACGATGATGATGATGACGACGATGATGATGATGACGATGACGGTGACGATGACGATGATGATGATGATGATGATGATGATGATGATGAAGACGACGACCGACAGCGTGACAACAGTCTTACTTCACAAAGAAGAAAAAACACTTTCTGCCTCCAGGATGCTGACGCTCAAGGCTACGTCACCGCCAGCGACGACGACCTTGAAACCATGTACGTCGACGCCAACACGACACCTGGCCAGGACGACCAGTACCAAGACTACAACTACGACGACCAGTCTCCGTGGCCAGAATACAACGATGCTCAGTACACAGGCTACCCGGGCCAGGAAAACGAATTCCCAGACTGGGATCAGGTATACGCTGAGAACATGGCCATTCCTACGTACAGCGGAGCTGACACGCAAGCTAACGAAGTGTTCTACCCACAAGTACGTACATGAAAAGGCAACTGAGGGGTGAGGGGTGGACAGGGAGCTGTTACGCTGCTAGAGGATAGGAGGGGTTTTCCTTATTTTAAGAATCGACCTCCAGAGCTTTGTTGGGGGTGGGGGTGGAGGGGGGAGTTGATGAAAAACTAAGGCCGGGGGCGGGGGGGAATGAGTGGAGTTCTGGACCGATTTACAAAATTTCTGTTTGAGCCTCTGTCGCAAAGTGCTCTGTACACTGCAGGCTCTGCCGTTGCTGGCTTGAAAAGATCCACTGACTGATACCAGCGGGTGGGATTAGCTGCAGCCCAGTACATTCCGGTACCTGCTCCGATGCCAGTTCCAGTAGCCGATGTAAGAGTGTGGTTGTTGTACTTGGTTCTTCTTGGTAAGTGCTGGTAGTGGGTTCCTCGATTCCCTCTCCAGAGGGGGGAGCTTACTCTTCACTCACTTTGCCTCACAGATCAGCTCCTTCAGTCTGACAGTCTGTTCTCCTGCTCCAGTTCCTCATCGTTGCAAAGTTTGTGGTAACAGCTTTCAAGATGTCCTTCTTGATATGAGAAGAGGCTGGACAAACAAGAAATGCCATTAAAACAAAACAAAAAGAATCTTTAAAGTATAGAACGGGCTTTATAGTTTTGTAAATAAAATACATCATCATCATCATCATCATCATCATCCATATATCATCCTCTTATCGATTAAGTTTTCCCCCCTGTTATACTCAGTTAACCAGTGAACAAATAACCACCCCCCCCCCGGGAGCTAAACTTAATGAATGACCCCGTCCCTTCCGTCCTAAATCGGCAGTGTCCTGAAGTCCCATTTGGATGTGATCTCTACTATTACTACAGGACTCTATAGCACGAACGAGACCCAAACTGATACGCCCCTGTCATTAGTGTCACTTAACCTGCGAGTATAGCAGTGATAGCTGTAAGCGATTATCACATGAAACTATGGTCTGAATTTGTAATAGGACTGTGTCATTGATGATGGGGCTGCCCTCTCCCCATCCTCACACTGCCCATCTAGGACCCTAGGCCAAAACTTGCTCAGCCTCGCAGTTAATCTGTCCCTGCATCCAACCATGACAATAAGAAACGTGTCTATAGACGTAACTGTCTATGACATCTGTCTCTCTCACTATATATATATAATCATCATCATCATGATCATGGCATTTCACTCCCTTGAGAACATATGCTACGGATAAAGGATCTACAGTCATCCCTGTTCTTTGATTTATTCTTTACTTCCTTCCATGTGTATCCCTTGTCTCTGAATACTTTCATAATTTCTCTTCTCAACGTAAGTCTAGGTCTTCTTCGTTTATATATATATATATATATATATATATATATATGGGTGTCTGAGTGGCGAAGTGGTTAATGTACTGGTCTCTCATGGCGAAGGTCGGGGGTTCGAATCTGGCCGGGGGCACCCTAGTCACCCATCTGTAGAAATGGGTACCCGACTTCTTCTGGAGTTATGGAAGGAAAGGCGGCCAGGCGTGATACTGACCATATCACCCTCTAATGTGCTGACAGATCAAGGAAAATATGGGCAATAACAGCATATCCTTATGTGCCTCTATTTTTCATCGTATACAGGGATTCTTATATATCTTATATCCTTCCCGTGCCGTTAAACGTCATATAGGGATATATATATATATATATATATATATATATATATATATATGATTATTAATAAGTGCATGAAACATTTCAAAACTTTGCACAAAGAAACTACGCGACTGATTATGATTATTCTTACGCCAAGAGAGAGAGAGAGAGAGAGAGAGAGAGAGAGAGAAACTCTTCAAGCTTTCTTTCTTAAGCAATGTCCGCGGGCAGAGCTAGCGTGGTTTGCCGCCAAGAGGTAGCAGAACCGAATATGGCGTTCAGTGAACCTGAGCAGTCGTTTTGTGGTTTGGAATACGCAAGAACCTCACATGTTCTGATTTTGCAGCGACGATTTAGAGTGTAATCCCAGAAGGCAGCACTTATTTTCAACAGTATCAAGATGTGGTGTGCGATATTCCGGGATGAAGGCTGTCTGTGCAGAGCTCCTCGGCAGGGACGTCCAGGACCAAGCGAAGAAGCTGAATCGTGTTAGATAAGCTTACCACCGAACCCCCCGCAAGTCCACTACACATGCAAGTTTTACAGCTAGGTCTCTCGCAATCAACTGTCTGGCGAATTCCGCTCGAAATTGTAGTTGCACAATCACAGAGGACGAGGTTTTTGCATAATCCAAAATACAAAATGGTTGCTCACGTTTACTGAACGCCATATTTGCTACTGCTGCCTCCTGGCGGCAAACCACGGGAGCTCTGCGGGTATTAAAAAAAAAGAAAAACTTGAAGAGTTTCTCTCTATTGGAGTAAGAATAATTATGATCCGTTAGGTAGCTCCTTCTTGGAGAATTTTGAAATGTTTCGCAGACTTAAGAATACCCCGCTCTCTCTCTCTCTCTCTCTCTCTCTCTCTCAATATATATATATATATATATATATATATATATATGTGTGTGTGTGTGTGTGTGCGTGCGTGCGTGCGTGTGTGTGTGTGTGTGTGGGTGTGGTTTTAGAGATGACTGATGATAAGAATCCTGGACTACTACAAATTTTTATTGTTCCAGCCGCCACCGACCTCCACAAACATAACTAGGAAGGTTTCTGAGGTAACTTTCTCTTGTTTAACGATAAAATTAGATGTACTTTTATTATCCCCAGGTTTTGTTTTACCCTTTCATTTCACACGATCCTTCACATATTTTTACTTTAGATATTACCACAACAACCACAACCACCACAACCACCACCAATATTACTACTACTAATACAAACTACCACTAATACTAACTACTACTAATTCTGCTACTGCTTCTACTACTTATCTTACATTTTACATCCTTCTCGTGCTGTTAAACGTCACATAGGTCTCGCATAGTTGTTTGGCAAGTTTTCCTGTTATGCCCACAAAACTGGCTTCTCTTAACAATGTCCTCTTTAGAGTTTCACGTGGTCGACATCTTTTTCTACGGGCTGTTGTGCTCCACTTGATATCTTAGTTGGTGACCTTGATGCTCGGTTAGAACTGTTTCAAGATTCCATAACAGCAGAGTTTTTCCTCATCTAGAGTTGCCTTTAGATGTGTCTCAGGATGAGCTTCTTGGCCTCACGCCCAACTACCGTTCTACTACTATTACTAACTACTACTAATCCTACTACTACTACTACTACTACTACTACTACTACTACTACTACTACTACTACTACCATCACTATTACTATCACTACTACTGCTACAACAACAACAACAACTACTACTACTACTACTACTACTACTACTACTACTACCACAACAACAGTTACTACTACTACCACTACTACCACAACAACAACAACTCTTACTGCTACTACTACAATTGCTACTACTACTAACTATTACTACTACTACCGCCACCACTACTTTTACTACTACTAACTACTATTACTACTACTACTAATAATAATAATAATAATAGTTCTAAGTACCATTACTATTACTGCTACTATTACCACTACTACTATTAGCTACTACTACTAGTAACTACTACTATTAACTATTAACTACTACTATTACTACTACTACTACTGCTACTACTACTACTACTACTACTACTACTACTGCTACTACTACTACTACTACTACTACTGCTGCTACTACTACTACTACTACTACTACTACTACCACTACTACTACTATTACTACTACTACTACTACTACTATTACTACTACTACTACTACTACTACTACTGCTACTACTACTACTACTACTACTACTACTACTGCTGCTACTACTACTACTACTACTACTACTACCACTACTACTACTATTACTACTACTACTACTACTGCTGCTACTACTACTACTACTACTACTACTATTACTACTACTACTACTACTACTACTACTACTACTACTACTACTACTGCTACTCAAGCTACAATAATTACTAGTACACTAACACTAAATAGCACTACTACAACAGATGCATTGAAACAATCCTGTTAAACCACTGCTGCTGCAACCACTACTACTACTGTTGCTACTTCACTACTATCGCTACAGCCACTACCACATTAGCAGCAGTTACTACTACTGGCAAAACTGATTCTAATGTAGCAGAGCCATATTACCCTTTCATGAGCCACAGTATACTTTCAGGAGCCACATTATCCATTCAAGAGCCACATTATCCTTTCAATAGACACATTATCCACAAAGATATGCAAGATAAAATAAACAAGCTAACTCAGAATGCAAACAACATAGGACTAAAGATCAACGTAGGAAAGACAAAGTTAATGAAGCAAAATGTGAACAACAGAAATGTACTCAGAGTAGATAACAAGTTAGTGGAGGAGGTCAACGAATTTGTATATCTTGGCAGCAGAGTAGTAGAAAATGGAGACAGCACAGAGGACATCAACAGCAGACTTACTAGAGCAAACCAGGCTTTTGCAATGCTGCAGAATATATGGAAATCAAATAAACTAAGCATAAATATAAAAATCAGGATATTTAAGAGTAATGTTCTAAGTGTACTACTCTATGGAAGTGAATGCTGGAAAATCACCAAAACCATAGAAAACAAGTTGAATTCTTTCCAGACTAAATGTTTACGAAGAATTAGAAAAATATTTTGGCCAAACACCATAAGAAATAACATCTTATTAGCAGAAATGCAGATGAAACCACTGACAACAATTATTGAGGAAAGACGATGGCGATGGTTGAGACATGTGCTCCGAATGACTGACAACTCACTACCAAAAATAGCACTAAGATGGACACCACAGGGGAGCAGAAGTAAGGGTAGACCAAAAGAGACATGGAGAAGAACAACAGAAAGGATGTTGAGCAATAGAGGGCTCACCTGGGCAAGAGCAGAAAAAAAGGCGAAGGACAGGCATTTGTGGAAAACCCTTGCGGAAGCCCCATGTGCCCTGGGCACTTAAGGTTCAGAGAGAGAGAGAGAGAGAGACACATTATCGTTTCCAGAGCCGGATTATTCTTTCATTAGCTGCATTATACCTTCCAGAGTCACGTTATCCTTTCCAGATCCTCATTATCTTTTCAAGAGCAGTATTATTCTTTCAAGAGTCACATTATCCTTTCGAAAGAAACATTATACTTTCCAGAACCACATTATGCTTACATGAGCCACATTATACTTTCAAGAGCAACATTGTAGTATCAAGAGCCACAATATCCTTTCGAAGCCAAATTATACTTTGCAGAACCACATTATACTTTCAAAAACTACATTATCCATTTCATAGCCAGATTATACTTTCAAGAGTCACAACATCCTTTTCAGAGCCACGTTATACTTTCCAGAATCACATTATCCTTTCAAGAGCCACATTATCCTTTCCAGAGCCACATTATCCTTTCAAGACCCACATTATACTTTTCAGAGCCACATTATACTTTGCAGAGCCACATTATACTTCACAGAGCCAGATTATCCTTTCTAGAGCCACATTACACTTTCCAGTAATTTTTAATTGAGGTAACTTCAGCCCAAGACCTGGTGAGGACCCTACCACGCCATACTGGCGTATAGGGAACATGATGTTAGTGCCCATATTTTTTTCTGGACTTGTGATGTGATCAATCTCATGTCTGGTCGTTTTTCCTTTACCAGCTCCAATATGAGCCAGGTACTCTTTTCTGTAAAGGGATGACGGGATAGTTGTTCGTTTCCCAGCTTTTGTAATAGGACCCAGGTACCCATTTCCATAACTCAGTGACCCTGGGGCGTTTCACACCGGACTTGAATCATGGACCCCACTGTTAGCGAAAACTGAACTAAGTAACGCGCTGTTTACAAAATCTCACATGGAATGCTTCATTTTCTTGTTGCATGAAAAGAGAAATCACATTTTGCCTTACGGCAAGTAAAGATGTCTTGAAATCAAGTGTCCACATAATTATTCCTTGTCTATGTCCGTGCAGACTAGCTGCTTTTTACCAGCTTCTGCTGAACAGTTCTGGAACTCCCTCCCCTACCATTTAAAATTCATTAGTACATACGTCATCCTTTAAATCAGAACTTTTTCAACGTTTACTTCGGTGTAACTATATCAGTCAGTCAGAGAGTCAGTCATTTGCATATCCCTTGTGGAACTTTGCCAGCTCTCAAGTAGGCTTCTCAGCTGTAAGCAAGATGCCCTGCTATTGATGCGTCCATTCGCAGATCATCAACGATGCCTTGCAGCCATCGTCGCCTTGGTCTTCCTCTCTTTCTTTTTCCCATTATGCACCCTTCCAAGCCTGTCTTCACTGAGTTCTCATGACGTTTAATACAGCTAACTACGGGTCCTTAAAATAATTAAGCCCCTCTCTTACTACGGCTCGCCAGCGATCAAGATCCTTTCTGACGTAACTTGTTACATCTTGTTAGAAATTTTCTACATGAATTTGAAAGAATGTGATGTTAAAGAACTTCACTGAAACTATGTATGTCTGTGTGTGTGCGTGCTATCTTGTGAGATGAACTACCTCCCGCGTAGTTCATTATCTTATAATTGTGAATATGATAGTTTCATTTTTGCATTTTTGACTGACGAATCACTACCAAAAAATAGCAAAATAGCACTAAGATGAACACCACAGGGGAACAGAAGTAAGGGTAGATCAAAGGAGAAATGGAGAACAACAGAGAGGATGTTAAGCAATGGAGGGCTCACCTGGGCAAGAGCGGAAAAAAGGCAAAGGACAGGAGTTTGTGGAAAACCTTTACGGAACCTCCATGTTCCGTGGACACTTAAGGTTCAGAGAGAGAGAGAGAGAAAGAGAGAGAAATTTTGCATTTTTATAAATGTTTTTTTCCCTTTCTTTTCCTGTAATTTGTTTACACCTTTTAAATAGAGCGTGTGGTAAGAATGAAAGATGAACAATGAAGGGCAGAAAGTAAGACGGACCTGTGAGACCAGTTATGTACCGCGTAAAAATAATAATCCAATTCAAACAGTAAATTAACCCTTGTACAATTGTGTTTTCCAAGGAAGCGGTTCAAAGCAAGTCCAATCAAGCAGGGAAAGTTTCAGAGGTAAATGTGTCTTCATTAAAGAGTTTTCTCTTCTTCAGTCTTCCGAAAATTCCGAGCTGCTATTCTTTGCAGCCGATGCAGCGAAGATGTGTTGCATCGTGTCGGAGAGGGAGTGGGTTTATTAGAGATATTTTTCTGTCTCAGGATAAGGCTAAAAAATCATGGGATGTAGTATGTATCTTTAGCAGACTCCACCACCATGGGAGCTACGACTATCCCTGCTGTGTTAGCCAGGCTAGGCCTGCTACTGGGGGTACCAACAGAGACGCAGGATAGGGTCTTGACCAGCTATGGTTTGCCCACCCTGACGGTAGCATGTCAGCTATGGGTCGCTGATTGTCAGAATGGAGAGCATCTTCGCCTCCTTCGTATTTAGATAAAAATTCTTATCTGTAGATTCTCTTACCTTTTATTATTTGTTCACAATCTCTTTCCAGTTGGAATTGTTTCTGTTTTTTTAAAATTCACGTTTAAATTCACGTTTTTGGTGTTTCAAAAGAAAAAAAAAACTGCTTATTTATACACGTATACCTTACAATGTACAGAAAACATGTGTATTTGTATA
Organism: Achatina immaculata; assembly: GCA_009760885.1. Taxonomy (NCBI): domain Eukaryota; kingdom Metazoa; phylum Mollusca; class Gastropoda; order Stylommatophora; family Achatinidae; genus Lissachatina; species Lissachatina immaculata. Next base: position 15,304,568 of record CM019698.1, read on the forward strand.
CATTGTTGTATCTATTTTGTTTAAGAGAGCATTTCAAATCAACAATTCATTCATTCTTGTGACATGTACTTTCCAAAACACCGTCCATCTCACAGCCTCCCAGAATGTAACACGGTCTTGAGCAAGTTGACTGGCTTCTTGCAGTGACACATTCAGACTTTCTCTGATGTCCTGAGTCCACCTGCAGCGAGGTCGTCCATTTTCTCTTTTGCTGGCCACTATGCCTTCTACTATCAGCCTCTCCAAGCTGTTGCGTCTCTTGATGTGGCCGAAGTATCTCAGCTTTCTAATTTTGATGCCGTTAACAAGCCAGTTTTCTGCAACAGCTAACCCCATCACAATCTCTTTATTTGATTTTCCTTCTATCCATGATAGTGCCCTTCTGTAATATTTCATGTCAAATGCTGTTATTATCTTTTCTAGTGATTTGTTAAGTGCCTGTGTTTCATATTCGTATGTTGCCATTGAGAACATGTAAGCTCTTAGTAAACATAACTTTGTCTTCTTATTGGTACCTTGCCACATACAAGTGTATTCTTCGTTTGTGCTAGTTTATGTGATGCAACAGCAAGTCTTCTTTTGATTTCCACAGCACAGTCGCTATATTTAGCTTTTATAGAATACTAAAAGACATTTAATTCTGTACAACACCAGAAACTTTGGGAAATAATGGAACAAATTGGGATTTCCAACACATTTGATGCAATTAATATCAATGCTGTATCTAGACCAACAAGCAGCAGTAAGAATAAATGGTGAAACAACAACTTAGTTTGACATAAAACAAGGGGTCCGTAAGGGGTGCATATTGTCGCCTTTCTTATTTAACTTGTATACTGAAAATATAATGAATAATGTTAGAGGAGATGTAGACAAAGAATATTACGATGCCATAACAATTGGAGGTTATGAAATACCAGAGATTAGATATGCTGATGACACAGTATTACTGTCCGCAACACAAACAGGAATGGAAAAACTAATTATGTCAGTCCATAAGAATAGTGAAGAGAAAACCTCTATCTTAATGCGAAGAAAACTAAATTGATGACGACTGACAAAACAAACAAGGCAGCTGATATATGATTCAAAGAGGAAAAACTGGAAGAAGTGGAGAGTTTTGAATATCTTGGATCACTACTAACTAATAATGGAGATACAATGAAAGAAATTAAAAGGAGGGCATCTATCGCTCTTCAGAAAGTAAAACAACTAAAGAGTCTGTGGAGAGGAACAGACAAAACTACAAAAATAATATTTTTAAGGGCATGCATCTTTCCCATCGCAACATATACCTGTGTGACCTGGACACTTAACAAAACAGCTGAGAAACACATAAATGCCTTTGAATGTAAATGCTACAGAAGAGTTCTTCAAACATCATGGACACAAAAAAAGAACAAATATATCTATACTACAAGAACTTAATATTGAAAATGGCTGGCTAGTAAATGTGATTAAAGAGAGAAAAAGTAAATATTTTGGACACATTAAACGTCATGATAATTTAGAGAAAACCGTCTTGGAAGGGTACAAAATGGGGAAAAAGGGAGGAAGACCAAAACGAAGATGGCTGCAAGACATCATTGATGATCTGCAAATGGATGCATCAGCAGCAGGCTATCTTGCTCACAACCGAGAGGCCCACAGGAGTGCTGTTAGGGAGGCAATGTTCCTCAAGGGACATGCAAATGAATGAATGAATGAGTCGCCATTGTTAGTGGTGATGATTGAACCTAGATAGTCAAATTATTTAAGTTTTCAAGCTCTTGATGGTCCAATGTAATTTTGGGTTTGCTTCTCATTTTGTCAATTATCATTACTTTGGTTTTGTTTTCTTGATATTTAAAAAGAGGTTCTGAGCTTAGCTGTGTCTTTTGGTTGAGAGAATGAACTGTTCCAGTCCTTCTGAGCTGCTTGATAGAAGACAGTACCACCGACATATCTCGTTTCTGGAATCTGGTGGCCCTCTATGTTGAAATACATATATAGCCGTTTCTTGTTCCTCTCCTACATTCATGATGATGTTTTCTGCGTAGATGTTAAACAGGTATGGTGAAAGGATACACTCCTGTCCTACTCCTTTTGTACGTCCAACCTACCCGATGTTTCACCATCTGCCTTCATTGCTACTTGCTAGTCTTGCTACAGTCTAGCAATGAGGTGTACCGGACGATTGGGAAAACCTATGATGTTCATAATAGACAATAACTGTTGATGTTGTACACAGTCAAAAGCTTTGAAGTAGTCTACAAAACGGTTGTATAGATCCACATTAAACTCCCTATAGTTTTCTATGATATTCCTCATGTTTAATATATGATTTCTGGTATCTCTCTCTCTCTCTCTGAACCTTAAGTGCCCAGGGCACATGGGGCTTCCGCAAGGGTTTTCCACAAATGCCTGTCTTTCGCCTTTTTTTTCTGCTCTTGCCCAGGTGAGCCCTCTATTGCTCAACATCCTTTCTGTTGTTCTTCTCCATGTCTCTTTTGGTCTACCCTTACTTCTGCTCCCCTGTGGTGTCCATCTTAGTGCTATTTTTGGTAGTGAGTTGTCAGTCATTCGGAGCACATGTCCCAACCATCGCCAGCGTCTTTCCTCAATAATTGTTGTCAGTGGTTTCATCTGCATTTCTGCCAATAAGATGTTATTTCTTATGGTGTTTGGCCAAAATATTTTTCTAATTCTTCTTAAACATTTAGTCTGGAAAGAATTCAACTTGTTTTCTATGGTTTTGGTGATTTTCCAGCATTCAATTCCATAGAGTAGTACACTTAGAACATTACTCTTAAATATCCTGATTTTCATATTTATGCTTAGTTTGTTTGATTTCCATATATTCTGTAGCATTGCAAAAGCCTGGTTTGCTCTAGTAAGTCTGCTGTTGATGTCCTCTGTGCTGTCTCCATTTTCTACTACTCTGCTGCCAAGGTATACAAATTCGTTGACCTCCTCCACTAACTTGTTATCTACTCTGAGTACATTTCTGTTGTTCACATTTTGCTTCATTAACTTTGTCTTTCCTACGTTGATCTTTAGTCCTATGTTGTTTGCATTCTGGGTTAACTTGTTTATTTTATCTTGCATATCTTTGTGACTGCTTGATAACAGACAAATGTCGTCCGCAAAGTCAAGGTCCTCCAGCACTGTGTTAAGGGTCCATTGTAATCCTCTGCGTTTGTCTGATGTTGCCTCCTTCATTAACCATCTGGTATCTCTGTCAGGTCGGAAACCCGCCTGTACTTCATGTATGTCTTATTTTATTTTCCCTTCCATTTTTTTCTATGTGATTTGTAGCAACATCTTGCTTGCATGACTTATAAGCTCGGTAGTTCTATAGTTCACACACATTTTAGATCTCCTTTCTTCAGCAGAAGTATATAAGGTGGACGTTTCCAGTCCTTAGGCCAACTCCCACTTTTGCAGATCTTACAGCACAGAGCATGATAAATGTGGGTGCTACTTTCTCTTACTGTTAGTATCATTTGAGCTGTTACCTCATCACAACCAAAGTCTTTTCCCTTTTTAACATTCTTAATGGCGTCTCTGACCTCCTCCAAAGATTGTTTGGGTTCTTAATTTATCCTCGCCTCACTGTCATTGTTTTCTAGGTTATTTGCCTCTTGGAACATCTCTTTCCAGCACTCTTCCTTTCTGTTCAAGATGTCTTTGCTTTCCTTTAGCGGATTCCCCTTTTTTGTCATTAATTGCACGAAGGGAAGTTTTCAACCTGAAGTTCTTCAACAATTTTGCTTCAGAAAACATATTTTTCCAAAGACCCTCATCTGACATTCTTTCCATTCTGCTACAAGAACCCTTATGTGTTTGTTTTTGTCGTGTCTGACTTGTTTCCTGATGTCCTTTGTATATTTCTTCCACAGTGTTTGGTTTTCATCATCTTTTTTTTTTTGGGACTTGATTTTCCTTCTTTCTTCAGTTAGTTTCATTGTTTCTTCCGAGACGCAATCTCGCTTCTTTACCGTTCTTTTCCGTAACAGAGATTGGGCAGATGTGGTATAAGAAACTTTGAAATGACGGCAAGCTTGTCTGGTGTCATTTCTTCATGCACTGCCATCAGAGCCTGGAGTTTGTTCTCTACATCAATGTTGTACTCGAATGGGGCAGTGTTTGTGACATACCTAACTGCTTTCTTACTTTTTTACAATGTTTTTATTTGATTTTGAAATTTGCCATCAGAAGCTCATGTCAACAATACTAACGTAAAGTTATGTCTTTTCACGGCCCGCAAACAAGACCAGCCTAACAAGACCGATTTCTGGGGTAGCTCTTTCGTTTTCTTGTGGCGGGGAAACTAGTTATCTTTTCTGTAAGTTAGTCCGAAATGTTTCAAATTGTCAGTATTACCTTGACGAGTGAGCGCGCTGGAAGGTCTACTTAAGATTGAAGGAGTGTTCTGGCCAATTATCGTAAGAGGTGATATTTTGTTAAGAGAGACAGACATGGCACCAGTGTCGGCAGTGACTGAAAGGAAAAAGTGGCAGTGGATTGGTCACATTAAGAGAATGATAGACGAGTCCTTACCACTAGCAGTTTTGATGTGAAATCTACAAGGTAAAAGAAGTATAGGACGACCCAAAGAGACTTGGAGACGTACAGCAGAGAGAATGCTGCTGAACAAGGAGACAGCAAAAGTACTGACAGAATTGAAAATATTTTGCTACAAACAGCTCTAATTCATTGGGCAATGAAGGGACAAGACTGAGAGAGAGAGAGAGAGAGAGAGAGAGAGAGAGAGAGAATGAGAGAGAGAATGAGAAAGAAAGGAGAGAGACTGAGAGAAAGAGAGAGAAAGAAAGAGACTGAGAAAAGGGAGAGAGAGACCAAGAGAGAGAAAGAGAGAGAGAGAGAGGGGGAAGAGAGAAAAAGAGAGATACTGATAGAGAAAGAGATATTACGTTCGGTATTCGCACAGTTGTAAATCCTATCCACAAATGCTTCATCTTTCTGTATCTGTTTTTTAATTATATCTCTGTGTGAAGTCTACATGTACTACCCCTCGCTAGCAATTTCCAGCAAAAGAATTTTTTTCTTTCAGTTTTCAAACATATCCCATGGTGTACATATTTCATGAATGAACAAATTTGTAACCATTATCATATGCTTTCATTCATACAGTTGTAAGATATGGGTTGTTGACCAGCATCATTCCACACGGTAAAACCATCAGTGCTCCCCTGCCTAGCCAGAAGTTGGCTGGAAACTACCAAACAGTGGCGCCATCAGTACTAACTCCGTAGCTAGCTGCGTCAGTCCTCTTCCTATCCAGGAGTTAACCCTGGTATCCATTTTTTTTCCTTTCTTGAGGTTGTGTGATCCAATGGAGTCCTTGCGAGCCACGGTTGAAAACAGAAACCTGGTAGCCTGGTCGGCGAGCGAGTGACTAATCCACTGCGCTAACGCGGCTCCCCTTTCAACTCACATGAAACATAAGCGGATAACTGCAAATACGTGATTGCTTTTACATCTGTACGTGAACTAATAAGCATGACTGCTGTTCAGTAGATCGTTCATCATCGTATTTGTGCTAATGTATGTCTACTTTGTTTCCACAGAAGGTAATATCCACAAGCCGGTCCAGTCTGAACAAAAGAGAATCAAACGTAAGAGTTTAGACAGATTCTGGAGTACGTTTTTTTTGTTCAGTATTGGGGAGGGGGGATAAATCTCTGATGTAGTATCGCTGTGAATCTGATGGGCGCAGAAGTGACTGTGTTTAGAAAGATGGCGTTGAGTGCTGTAGCTGGTTAAGATACTTGCTCGTCCCTCTTGGCGCTCATAGTATAAGTTTGTTTGTTTTTTTTTACGTTTTTTACTTTTTTTACGTTTGGCTGATTCAGTGCTAGAGTGGTTCAGTCAGCGCTGGAGTGGTTCATTTGGTGCTGGAGTGGTTAATTCAGTGCTGGAGTGGTTAATTCAGTGCTGGAGTGGTTAATTCAGTGCTGGAGTGGTTAATTCAGTGCTGGAGTGGTTAATTCAGTGCTGGAGTGGTTAATTCAGTGCTGGAGTGGTTAATTCAGTGCTGGAGTGGTTCATGCAGTGCTGGAGTGGTTAATTTTGAAATGCAGTTGCTTTTGGGACAGGAGTAGTTTGACAAGCCATTTTATGTATTTGCTTTTTTTTGTTGTTGTTTGTGTTTCCCTCCTTTCTACACATCTGCATTAAATACACTATCATGATATTTCGACTCATCTGCAAGTTTTAAGATTGTGTGGCCATTTTGAATGATCAACAAAGCTCCAATCTACGTTTACTGTTTTATTTAATTTTATAATTTCATTGTAAACATTATACTATTTCGACTTGGGCCTTCAGTAAGGGAAAAAAACGTAGAGGAAAGAAATGAGAGCAGATACTATTTAAAGAAACGAAAATATTAGAATTAAAATTGAAGCACTGAAAAAAACAAAACAATCAAACAACATAACACAAAGATGAGATATGGGGTTTGTCAAAGTATGTCAGCATTTGGTTTAGGGCTGGTGAACAATGGATGCTCAGTGGTCTAGTTTTATAATATAGTGTTTCAAGAGAGCATACTGTACCTTCTCCCGACGACAGAAGCCGAACTTTGAGGCTTAGATTTGCTGCTGCCTCATCTTCTTGTACACCCACGAAAATGTGCTAAAAGTCGTAGCAGCCAGCTATCATCGTCGTAATTATTATTATTATTATTATTATCGCATGAAAGACAGTAAAACAAGTGTCGATTTAGACTTGGTGAGACTCTAATTGAAGTGTTAGATTTAGACTTGGTGAGACTCTAATTGAAGTGTTAGATTTAGACTTGGTAAGACTCTAATTGAAGTGTTAGATTTAGACTTGGTGAGACTCTAATTGAAGTGCTAGATTTAGACTTGGTGAGACTTTAATTGAAGTGTTAGATTTAGACTTGGTGAGACTCTAATTGAAGTGCTAGATTTAGACTTGGTGAGACTCTAATTGAAGTGCTAGATTTAGACTTGGTGAGACTCTAATTGAAGTGTTAGATTTAGACTTGGTGAGACTCTAATTGAATTGCTAGATTTAGACTTGGTGAGACTCTAATTGAAGTGTTAGATTTAGACTTGGTGAGACTCTAATTGAATTGCTAGATTTAGACTTGGTGGGACTCTATTTGAAGTGTTAGATTTAGACTTGGTGAGACTCAAATTGCGGTGCTAGATTTAGAGTTGGTGAGTTTCTAAGCTGAAACTCTAAATTTAGACTTGAAAATGTTCAACGCTGAAATTCTGACATAGATGTGGGGAGAGCCTAAACTATATGAAGCTTCAAGGCACTTTGTTACAGATTATATCAGAATATGTGTGAGAAGCTAAGCTATCTTATATCTTTCCCGTGACATGAAACGTACATCGCGATCTCATAGTAGTTCACCAAGATTTCCTGTTTTCGGCGAACTTTTCTACTTCAACAAGGGATATTATGTTTATTAATTTGCCCTCACTTAACCACGTCCTCTTTAGAATTGCAAGAGGTCGACCTGTTGTGTTCAACTTGATAAAGTGTCTTGAGGTTATCTGTTACTTCTCATCACATGACCGACATATGTCCATCTCCTTTTTCTGATCACCCATGAGTCAAGTTATTGTTCGCTCATCTACCTTATCTCTGCATTGTTTTTTAATTCGTTCTACTGTATACCGAGTATTTTCTTTAGGCATTTGTTTTCAAAAGAGTCTAATTTGTTGTCTGTTTCTTTAGTTGATTTCCAGCTTTCGCATGCAAAAATGAGATTAGATATAACATTTGAATTGAATAGTCTTAGCTTGATTCTTGAAGTTTGTATTGTTTAGCATAGTCTTAGCTCCGGCACAGGATACGTTAATCCCTGTTCTGCCATAGAGATAAACTAGAATAGCAAACAACATACAAGGTCTGATAATTAATTAATGAGACTGATTTTATTATGGCCAAGACAAAACTGTTATCTATGAAGCAAAGCATAGAATCCAAAGAGGCAACCTTCATCTATAATCTGGCAACTTTTCATCCCTGCCCGATAGGCAGACGACAAACAAGCCGCGATTGTGTTGACCTAATTAGATGAGCACTGTCACGTAATCAGCATGGAGCAAAATTCTAACATTAAATTCTGTATAAAACTAAAAAAAAAAGTACAATTGAGACAGTTGAATTGATGCTATAAGTTTATAGGGATAATTGTTTATCTCCCGCACAGATTCAAAAGTGGTGTGGAAACGATTACAAATGCAACTAGACTTAGACGCTCAATTTGTGTTCGTAATGAAGAACTCATTGCAAAAGTCAGAGAACGGATACAAGAAATAATTGTTTGACTGTGAGGATGACGGCAGGTGAATTTGGTGTTAACCGAGAGACCATAGGTAAAGTTTTAGTGGAAGATTTGCTTGCCGGTTTGTACCACATGTGTTGTCTGATGACTAAAAGCTTCAGCCTGTTGAGTACGCAACAGGCATCATCAAAACGTGTCGCAGAAATAAACATTTCTTAAATTTGATTGCTGCAGATGATGAAACATGGATTTCCGCTAAGATCCCACAACTAAACGCCAAAGAGCTCAGTGGAAGTCATCATCATCACCAAAATGCAAAAAAACTTGTCTTCAAAAGTCGAAAATGAAGATAATGTTTGTGTGCTTCTACGACAGCAAAGGAGTTGTTCATAAAGAATTTATTCTAGAAGGACAGACTGTCACTGCCAAAGTTTATTTAAGTATTTTGAAACGCCTATTGAAAAGGATTCTCTGAGTCCGACCCGAGTATTCAACAGCTGGCAGTTTATTCCTTCTTCATGATAATGCACCGGCTGACCAGGCGGTAGTTGTGCAGGAATTTTTAGCCCAAAAACAAGTGTGTGTTCTCAACGATCCACCCTGTTCCCAAGAGTTGTCTCCCTGCGATTATTTTCTATTCCCAAAATTAAAGTTACCATTGAAAGAACGCTTCTTTGACGATACTGATGACATCTAAAGGGCCATACCATCGAGATAAAGGGCTATACCAACGGAAGAACTGCAGAGGTCGTTCCAGTGTTTGTTAAATCGTGCCACACGCTGTATCAGTGCACAAGGGGCTTACTTTGAATTAAATACAGGTTATATATTCAACTGTTGTTTATTTTATGTTTTTATGGAATTAGTTTCATTACTTAATTGTCGGACCTTGTGCATTATAATTTCTACACGTAATGTCGCACTGGCGTGCCCATAAGCAAGGTCTAACTTATTGTTCCACTTTCTCTAGTTTCAGACTATACCAGGAAGCAGAGCCGGCCAACAGAGAAGAATGTCAGCAGTAAGTTTATCTTAGGAAACACTGTACATAGTTACTAACTGTTGTTTGAAAACAGTATAGTATAGTATAGCATATTATAGTATAGTATAGTATAGTATAGTATAGTATAGTATAGTATAGTATAGTATAGTGTGCCGTTTTAGTCATGGACGTAAGAACCGGCCTGGACAGAATGATCTACTGTTATGTGATGACCTACTGTTGTGTGTTGAAATACTGCTATGTGTTGATGTACTGTTTATGTTTTAATCTGCTGCTGTGTGTTGAAATATTGTTATATGTTGATGTACTGTTTATGTTTTGATCTACTGTTGTGTGCTGATCTACTGTTGTGTGTTTATCTTCTGATTATGTGTTGATCTACTGTTATGTGTTGATATACGGTTTATGCTTTGATGTACTGTTTGTGTGTTGATCAACTGTTATGTGTTAATGAACTGTTTGTGTATTGATCTACTGTTATATGGTGATGTACTGTTGTGTGGTGATTACTGATTATATATTTATCTACTGTTATGTCTTGATGTACCGTTCATGTCTTGGTGTGTAGCTTCATGTGTGGAGTGTAAGATTAAGTAAAGTCTGTGGGGAGTGTAAGATTAAGTAAAGTCTGTGTGGAGTATAAGATTAAGTGAAGTTTGTGTAGAGTGTAAGATTAAGTAAAGTCTGTGTGGAGTGTAAGATTAAGTGAAGTCTATGTGGAGTGTAAAATTAAGTAAAGTCTGTGTGGAGTGTAAGATTAAGTAAAGTCTGTGTGGAATGTAAGATTAAGTAAAGTCTGTGTGGAGTGTAAGATTAAGTAAAGTCTGTGTGGAGTGTAAGATTAAGTAAAGTCTGTGTGGAGTGTAAGATTAAGTAAAGTCTGTGTGGAGTGTAAGATTAAGTAAAGTCTGTGTGGAGTGTAAGATTAAGTAAAGTCTGTGTGGAGATATTGACCGGCTGGAAGGGATCCCTGTTTTCGCGTACGAATGGATTGTTAAACTGTGAATGTTCTGTTTTGGACATTGTTTTGTGGTTGTGCTAAGCAAGATTTTGTTCAGCCTATGATCTCCACCTCGAACCATCTCATATACACAAGTTTTTACGTAGTGACTGTAAGTTTTGCCCAAGTGAATTCGTTGCTTGTAATGGCGGAAACTGTCTGGCTGTGTAGTCATGTGATTGTTCCTTGTAAACGTCTTGAGAATCGATAGTTGCCCTGCACGCGTAAAGGCAGGATAAATAAATAGTTTGCTTTGTGTCATAATATAAACATTGCATTGATTATGTTCACGTTTTTCCTGCAATTTTGAAGTAAGTAATTTAGGACAAAACATGGCGGTCATTGGGGCTGCTACACGTTTACTGTATTTTGGTTTAGTTAGCAAGTCGATGAGATGTGCTACAAAACTTTTCGCGCATGGAGAAAATGTTACGTTTTGTCAATGGAAATTTTTTTGTATAATGGCACCATGAATGACGGAATTTTTGGCTTTAGATGAAGTTATGTTGAATATTTTTGGGGGCATGTTTTTTGTGAAGCGTTGTCGCACATTGAGATATTAATTGTGAACACTGGCCAGTGAATGTTATATGATATATGGATATTACCGTATATTTATTCTGTCATCCTCATCTTTTGTTTCATTCATCATCATTTTATTTTGTTTTCCTAAAATATGCGGTTTTATCTTGCATTCTTTGGCTTTATGTTTACATGTTAAATGGCTGTGTTTCGTGAGGCATGTACCAGGTATGTCCTATCATGTTTTGTGAGGTATGTGCCAAGTATGTCCTGTCATGTTTTGTGAGCTATATGCCAGGTATGTCCTGTCATGTTTTGTGAGCTATATACCAAGTATGTCCTGTCATGTTTTGTGAGCTATATGCCAAGTATTTCCTGTCATGTTTTGTGAGCTATATGCCAAGTATGTCCTGTCATGTTTTGTGAGCTATATACCAAGTATGTCCTGTCATGTTTTGTGAGCTATATGCCAAGTATGTCCTGTCATGTTTTGTGAGCTATATGCCAAGTATGTCATGCCATGTTTTGTGACGCATATGTCTAGTCAGGTTTTCAGTGTATAGTTTTTTTTCAAGTATAATTAAATCGATTTACTGGTGACAACATTGATTCCTTCATTTTTATAATGCCTATTTTGTTTAACGTTCTGGAGTGTAAGAAGAGAGGCTGAGTTTTATGTTCTTGCTACACAGACCAAACTAGAAGACGACCAGCCATTTTGAGGACCAACGAAAGCAGGCCGGGTCGAGGAGTTAGATAAAGGTTTTCCCTTCTTTAGGAGCAACATTTTGCTCTGAGCACAGCTTGAACATATATTTTCAGTTCACGCAGATTCTCTATTCCCTCAGTACAGTTGTAGGAACAATGGCGAGGACATATAATTTCCAAGTAATATATTTTCTTCCTATATTCAAAAGCTCTTATACTACACATACCACCCATTTTTCTACATTAATATGGTATTGTATGGTGTGGTGTTGTATGGTATGGTAGGATATGATATGGTATGGCATGGCATGACAATGCTACGCAATGCATGGTATGGTCATGGTACGGCATGGTATGGTTATAGTTCGATATGGTTATGTATGGTTATAGTTAGATATAGTATGGTATGGTTATAGTTAAGCATGGTATGGTATGGTTATTGTTAGATGTGGTATGGTATGGTATGGATGTAGCTAGACATTGTATGGTAAGGCGTAGTTATAGTTATATATGGCATGGTATGGGGTGGTTATAGTTATGTTTGATATGGTATGGTTATAGTTAGATGTGGTATGGATTGTTATTGTTATATTTAGATGTGGTAAAATATCGTATGGTATGCTATGATATGATATGGTATGGTTAGATATGGTATGATATGACATGTTATATATATATATATATATATATATGTATGTATATATATATGTATATATATGTATATATATTATGGTATGGCATGGTTATAATTCCATAAAATATAGTTTAGTATGGTTATTGTTATATGTGGTATGGTTATATTTAGATATGATATTGTATTATAAGGATGTAGTTAGATATTGTGTTGTCTGATATGTTATTGTATGGTTTGGTTATATTTAGATATGGTATGGTATGTTATGGTTATATTTATATATGGTATGATATGGTTATATTTAGATATGGTATGGTATGGTTGTAATTAAATATGGTATGGTGTGGTTATAGTTATATATGGTATGATATGGTATGTTTATAGCTGGATATGATATAGTATGGTTATAGTTAGATATGGTATGTTATTGGTTATTGTCTGATATGGCATGTTTTTGGTTACTATGGTATGGTATGGTTATAGTTAGATATGGTATTTTTTGGAATGCTTATGTTAAATATGGTAAGGTTTGGTATGGTATGGTATGGTATGCCACATCTAAGGTTAGAGTGAGACACAACATTATCTCTACACCAACATCATGGCCTCTACTTATACCCTCTCCTACAGCAACAATTTCCGTCTTCTATTTACAGCCATTCTCACAACAACTGGAACAAAGTTTCTCAAATGAAAAGATGACTATAAAATATGTTGCTTTCTCCTTTTTTTCATCCTGTAGGGCCTAAGGGAGAGAAACACAAGTCAGAAAACATCAGCAGATGTAAGATTATCGTTCTTGTCTCACATGCATCCATGTTTTTTCCCCACACTGATGTTCCTATTTGTAAGATTGCAAATGATCACTATCTCTCTCTCCCGCTATAGGAGGGAGTATCTTACGAGACACGGATGAAAACTGTCTAGTGTGTTCAGTCAATGAGTGAAAGTTATCTTACAATGATCACGATGTGATGATCTAAAGCAAGGCTTCTCACCTACGACGGATCTGCAGGGATTAATTCGGAAACAGCGACTGACAGATCCCTCCCAGGCTCTTCTGGCCTACCGCTAGAGCTAAGCTACAAGCTTTTGTTGTTTTGTTCAATATAAGTTGGTTAATAAGTCACCATTAGTTGTACAGAAGGAAACAAAAGAAAACATCCACTTGCAACTGCCGTATACCACAACCCATACCTGAGTAACATTTTGTGTAGTTATTCCTCTTTCTTCTACTGGACAAACAAGATGAAAAATACATTCTGCATGCACTAGTGATTTTATTAGAATTCGTTATATTTATGGTTTGGGAGGAGGGGACTACTGTGAAAGCTGGGATGAAAAGAGAAAGAATAGAAACACATGAAGCGAAAAATGAGCAGCCGAAAATATTTAAATGCAGGTATTCAGCTGGGGTTAAAAAAAATGGTTGAGATAGGTTGACCTAGATAAAACAGTAATGTAGAATGATCGGCTTGTCTTATATCAATCAAGGAGGTTGGCGACTGAAGATACAATACGCTTAAGATATTACTGAAAGACTAAATACCGCGCTCACTGAAGCAACATCCCGGAAAGATTTATTAAAAAATGTTTTTCAGGCGGGCTATTACGAGAGGACTGTTCTACGAAGGAAAGATCAGATGATCAGTAAAGGTAGCAACTATAGCAGCAGTAGAACACAACCTGCCTCTACCAACTGAGAATACAATATGAAGTAGAAGGTGAAAGAAGTCGAAAAATGAATACTGTCCGGTCCCGTCACAATTAGGGCATCCGAGAGAATCTTCAAAGCCAGATACCTACTTAACCAGACCAGAACATGGGCTCTGACCTACTTAACCAGACCAGAGCATGGGCTCTGACCTACATAACCAGACCAGAGCATATTCTCTGACTTACATAACCGACCAGTCCAGAGCATGTGCTGTACCTACATACATTATCATACCAGGGCATGTGCTGCACTACATAACCAGACCTGGCACAGAGGTTTGTAACTGAGGTGGACGATATGAGACAGACAGGAAATCCTGGAGAAGACTGCCACCTTATGGCTGGAGAACATTGTGACCTTGTGGCTGGAGAACACTGTGACCTTATGGCTGGAGAACATTGTGATCTTATGGCTGGAGACTGTGCTCTAGACTTATCATGACCGGGCACTTGAGTTGTAATAAAATAAGAAGATACCAGGGGAAGTCACTAAGTAACTCGCAAATGCCTGTTACAAAAAAAAAAAAACTAAATGTGACAGTAATTTGAAAACTTAAAATTTTTTAACCTAAATTGTTCCCCTATTTCTCAACGTAATAGCCACCAACATTGATACATTTGTCCCATCGTGTAATCAGTGATGCAGTACCCATGGCGTAAAATTCTGGAGTCCGATTTCTGAACCATCTTTTTCACTTCTGTTTCCACCTCTTCGTCACTCGAGAATCTTCTCCCACCAAGGTGGTTTTTCAGTGGACCAAACAGGTGAAAATCACTTGGAGCTAAGTCAGGACTACAGGGTTGGTGTTCAAGAACTTCCCAACCCAACAGGCTAATTTTTTTTCTTGGGTTAACCGAGCCGTATGTGGTCTGGCATTGTCTTGAAGGAGAAACACACCTCTAGTCAGCAGACCAGGACGTTTTCTTTGAATTGCATCCCGTAGCATCGACAGAACTTCACAGTACGATACAGAATTCACACTGTCACCATACTTCTAGAATTTGGTTAACAAACTCCTTGATAATCCCAGAACACTGTCAGCATAACCTTCCCCACAGAAGGCGTAATCGTGAATTTTCCGATTGCACTTGCTACACTGTCTATCGTTACTCGTCTATCAGCTCTGATAATCTCATTCACACACTGCACAGTCGCTTCTGTTGCAATCTGAACAGGACGGCCAAGTCGGACTTTGTCAACAATTTCGGTGCGTCCCAGAGAAAATTCGTTTACCCAGTTATAGACCACTTTACGTGATAAACACTTTTCAGCATAAACTGTAATCATTTCCTTATGAATGTCCTCAACTGAATGTCCTTTAGCCTACAAAAATCGCACTACATTTCTCTGTTCTTCTTTGGTACACACTAACAGTTGGGTAGCCAATTTTTATCGCTTGCGCATGCGCATGTAAATTCCAGCGCTCTTTACGTACAACTATTATAAAGTTGGATGATGGTAGTATCTAAGGGTATATTTAAATACTACCTGATAACTGCCACTGATAAAATATTTCAATTTGCGAGTTACTTAGTGACTTCCCCTCGTAGTAATGATGATGATGATCATGATGATGGAAGAATAAAAAGAAGAAGAAGAAGACTTCATCCATTTGTAAATCTCATTAAACACAACTGACAACATGATTACCTAAGCAAATGCCAAACATTTCTCTTGACCCCTCTGATTTAAACCTAATCTCCTTTCTCCAGGAGACAACCATGGAACCAGTGACAACTCCGACCTCGAACGAGAAGGTAAGAGACTTTAGTACCCCACATTTTTACCATCTTTTAGGATGCCCCCAGTTTATTAACGTCAAATTAGACTCTTTTGAAAACAAATGCCTCAGGAAAATTCTCGGTATAAAGTGGAACGAATTCAAGAACAACGCAGAGATAAGGCACATGTGCAAACAACAACCGACGTATTGACGATCAGAAAAAGTAGATGGTCATAAATCGGTCACGTGATGAGAAGAAACAATCAGAGAATCCCAAAACAAGCTATCAAATGGCACACAACAGGCCGAAGAAAAAAGAGACAGACAACGTGAAACTTTAAAGAGGACATGGTTAAGAGAGGCCAAATTAACAGGCATAAAATACCTTGATGAAGTTTAAATGCTCGCCGAAAGAAGGAAAACTTGGCGAACTACCTTGCGAACCCTATGTGACGTTTAACGGCACGGGAAAGATATAAGATATAAGACATATATATATATATAAGAATTTCATCTAGGTTGACGTTTAGTTGTGGGGCTGGTAAGTCGGTTTCAAGTTTTATCAGTTCTTTTTGGATGTGGTCGATTAAGTATTTCTTTGAAGTGTTCAGCCCATCTTTGCTTTTGGTCTTTACCTGATGTTAATAGAGTTCCAGTTTTGCTATGGACTGGTCTTTCTTTAGATGTAATAGTACCTGTTAGTCTATTTTGTACGTTATATAAAGTTTTGCTGTCTCCTGTTTTTACTGCTTTCTCTGCTTCTTTCGCCATATTGTCTATGTATTCTCTTTTATCGGGGCCGGCTAGCGTAGTGGTTAGAGCACTCGTCTAGCAACCAAATGGTCGAGGGTTCGAATCCCCAGCTGAGCGGGATTTTTTTTCCGACCAATACGGCCCCGAGGTCGACCCAGCCTCGTAAAATGGGTACCAGAGAAAATCTGGGAAGTAAAGGCAGCGAGGAAAGGAACTGGTCACCCTACTTCATACGCTGATGACCCAGCATAATGAGGTCTCTAACGCTTCACCCCCTACGGCATTTGCTATGGGACTATCTTTACTTTTTTATTCTCTTTTATCCCTTCTAGCTGAGCTTTTCACTTTCTTGTCTATTTTTTTGTATGTCGCTTTCGCCAGATCTTTTCCATGATCTGTCTTTACATTCAACATGTCTAATTTGGCTGCTCGTCTTTCATGTATGTACTTCCATGGGTTTTCTGATATCCATGCTTTCGTATTTGTTTTTTTTTTCAGTCCAGCGCTTGCTTTTGCTGCTGTGATTATGGCTGTGCTGTAAGAATTCCATTATCATCTATACCTATCTCCTCTACTTCACTGAGTGTTGTGGAATGCTTGGCAAGTTCCTCACTGAAATTACTGTTAGTAGTTTCTTCTTGTAGGCTCTGGCTGTTTATCTTTCTGTGTATTGATTTCTTGTGTTGACTTTTCAGTTTTAGTTTTATTCTCCCTATACAGAAATTGTGATCACTGATGACAGCTACACCCCTATATGCTCTTACATCTATCAGAGATGTCCGTATTGCTTTCTAATACAAAAAATGATCTCTCTGGTTTCTAGTTCTATCATCTGGAGATATCCACGTTGTTTTATGTATCTCTCTGTGTGGAAATAATGTGCCTCCAATGACCATGCCCTCTGTTAGACATATTTCAATTAATCTTTCTCCGTTCTGGTTAACCATGTCAGTTCCTTGTTTCCCCATT
>CM019698.1:15324371-15374371 GCA_009760885.1 Achatina immaculata
CATTTAAAATGTTCCCTCTAGGAGACAGAAACCACAGCGCAAGAAACGACACCGGGAGAGGGGCCACCAGTTAAAGTAAATATTTATTTCACAATCTATTTTCTTTGTTTGTTTGTATGGTTTGAATATGTTGCGAGAAAACAAAACAAAAGTAGATAGAATGAAAAAGTGTAGATTAAAAACATGTCACAATATGAAAGAAGGATGAGCAATCTGAGAAAGACTGAGAATGGAACCCAAGACTACAGTATGGCTAAAACCCACTTAGCTACTGAAAGAAAACGAAGCAGCCAATGGGCAACTAGGCACTTTCCTAAAGCTCGCTAGCGATGTGTAGTGTTAATACGTGAAAGTTGGAACAGAAACTAAGCTCATGCGGAGATTCTGTCTCTTAATTCAAATGCATAGGATGAAAGCATCGCTTTCTAATATCATCCCAGTGCAAAGAAAACAAAGCTGACAAAACAAACAAGGCAGCTGAAATATATATATATATATATATATCAATGATGAAACATTGGAAGAAGTGGAGAGTTTTGAATATCTTGGATCATTACTTACTAAGACTGGAGATACAATGAGGGAAATTAAGAGGATGACATCTATCACTCTTCAAAAATTAAAACAACTAAAAAAGATGTGGAGAGGAACAGACATAATTACAAATATAAGACATTTCCCATCACAAAATATGCCTGTGAGATCTGAACACTTAACAAAACAGCTGAGAAACACATAAATACTTTTGAATGTAAATGCTACAGAAGAGTTCTTCACATATCATGGACACAAAAAAAAGAACACATATATCTATACTACAAAAACTTAACAGTGAATAAGGTTGGATAGTAAAGAAGATTAAAGAGAGAAAACTTAAATATTTTGGACATATTAAACGCCATGATAATTTACAGCAGACCGTCTTGGAAGGGTACATAACAGGATAAAGAAGGAGAGGAAGAACAAGGCAAAAATGGCTGCAAGACATCGTTGATGATCTGCGAATGGATGCATCAGCAGCAGGGAATCTTGCTTACAACCGAGAGGCCTTCAGGAGAGCTGTTAGGGAGGCAACATTCCGCACGGGACATTGAAATGACAGACCTCCAGCAATAAATACCCTTGATCTCTAGTTAGTGGGACTAAAGTCCGATCTGTGGCGTACGTTAAAGTTCCTTTATCAAGTGGAAATAGCAAAAGGAGTTTGTTGGCCAGGTTCATCACTCTTCGTTTTCATTTGCCATGTGGAACTTTGTCTCCCTAACAGCTCTCATGTAGGCCTCTCAGTCAGTCAGTCAGTCATCTGCTTGTCCCTTGCGGAACTTTGCCTCCCTAATAGCTCTCTTGTAGGCCTCTCAGTCAATCATCTGCTTGTCTCTTGCTGAACTTTGCCTCTCTAACAGCTCTCCTGTAGGCCTCTCAGTCAGTCAGTCAGTCCGTCATTCATCTGCTTGTCTCTTGCAGAACTTTGCCTTACTAACAGCTCTCCTGTAGGCCTCTCGGTTGTGAGCAAGATGTTCTCTAAATTCTGTCTTCTCATGGCGTGTCCAAGTTCTCTAACTTCCGTCTTCTCATGTCATGTCCAATAAATTTTGACTGTCGTTTTCTTATAATGTAAGTAGTTTTTGCTTTTTCTGAATCTGATATGACAGCCTCTTCAGTTCTTTTTCTTGCTTTCCAATGTTTTGGTTGCAGATGTGTTTAGCTAAAGCACAGGAAATACTTTCTTTGCATGTAACAGTAAGGAAAATACTGAAGCAACGGCCATTTTGAAAGTCACATACAATTTGTAGACAAATTAGAATCAGGTGCAAAACCTTACTTGCAGGACAGTCAAAGTTCATGGCACATACCACATTAAACGTGTTAATAAAAGTTCAGCAAATGTGTAGATTCAAGAACAACGCAGAGATAAGACACATGAGCGAACAACAATCTGTCTCAGTGATAATCAGAAAAAGGAGATGGCCATATCTCGGTCATGTGATGGGAAGAAATAGTCAGAGAATCGCAAAACAAGCTATCAAGTGGAACACAACAGGATGAAGAAAAAGAGGTCGACCACGTGAAACTCTAAAGAGGACATTCTTAAGAGAGGCCAAATTAGCAGGCATAAAATCCTTTGATGAGATTGAAAGGCTCACCGAAGACAGGAAAAATTGGCGAATTTGTGATCCCTATGTGACGTTTAACGGCACTGGAAGGATATAATATATAAGAAGATGTATGTATGTATGTATATATATATATATATATATATATATATATATATCTGACCCTTAAGTGCAAATGCCTGTCCTTCGCCTTTTTTTCTGCTCTTGCCCAGGTGAGCCCTCTATTGCTCAACATCCTTTCTGTTGTTCTTCTCCATGTCTCTTTTGGTCTACCCTTACTTCTGTTCCCCTGTGGTGTCCATCTTAGTGCTGTTTTTGGTAATGAGTTGTCAGTCATTCGGAGCACATGCATCGCCAGTGTCTTTCCTCAATAATTGTTGTCAGTGGCTTCATCTGCATTTCTGCCAATAAGATGTTATTCCTTAAGGTGTTTGGCCGAAATATTTTTCTAATTCTTCGTAAACATTTAGTCTGGAAAGAATTCAACTTGTTTTCTATGGTTTTGGCGATTTTCCAGCGTTCAGTTCCACAGAGTAGTACACGTAGAACATTACTCTTAAATATCCTGATTTTCATATTTATGCTTAGTTTTGTTTTATTTCCATATAGTCTGCAGCATTGCAAAAGCCTGGTTTGCTCTAGTAAGCCTACCTATTTGTAGATTATACTAAATATTATCTACTTATAGTGAATAATATCTAATTATTTTTAATTAATTCATGATTTCCTAATAAACTCAGTTAGGTGAGATTTTCAGAATTACAATCCATGAATAAATTGCATGACTCAGTTTTGTGGGATCTTGTTACTGTACACATTTGTCCCTCGTACGTGTATTGCATTATTTAGTGATTGAATGATGGTATGTATGATTATTCATGCTGTAAGTAGTGACAGCTAGACATACAGCAACATCCAAACAAACAAAACACTTCATCTTACTATGACGGCGACACAGGAACGACTTCCACATTCAAGAACAAGTCCAAGCATGAGCTCTAGCTTAAGATCTTACTTATACCCTCTACTTTTAATCACTTTCTCAGAACTCATGTACACAGATAAAGATCTCGCATAATTTCCATACGTCAAACCTATAGCTTAGACATAGCTGCTCTCTCTTTCCAAAAGTTCCGTCAAAAACCCGTCTCTTGACCAAGTTCAGTAACACCTCAGGCATATGACAAATGCTCACATGTCTCATAATAACTTGCTTTAGTGTATATTGCAGTACAGCCTGAACAACTACGGCACACCATGTAACCCATACACCGCTGTAACATCTTCACTTACTGCTATCGCTTTTGAGGTTTTATGTTTGTCTTGTTTAGAAGTTTTAGAAACTAGTTGTAGAGGGTACAAGACACACTGGAAGTAGGTGAATGATGTCTTATCTTTTGTTCTTCTCGCAGACAGCCGCGGAGGGGGTTAAAAAGGTAAGTTTCTTGTTTTATTTAATGAAGGTCTTCGTTTAATGAAGGTCTTCGTACCATAGCGAGAGATGAAATCCAAAGATCTTCCTAGACAACCAGCCTTTGAAACAAGCGAAACATTTCAAGTATCTAGATAGCATACTATCATCCTCAGGGACCCTTGACACTGAGATTGAGAACAGATGCGATAAAGCAAATCAAGTCATTTGGCAAATGAATCTTTTAATGAAAAATAAATACATCGCAACAGAAACAAAAAGGGCACTGTATAACACAATTTTCCTCCGAACTCTATGCTATCAATGTCAAACATGGACACTAACAGCCAAAAACACAAGAAAAATCATCACGACAGAAATGAGATGTTTAAGGAGAATACTAAATGTGACAAGAAGAGACCAAATAAGAAATGCCACCATAAGGGCAATAGTTGGAGTAACATCAGTATTTACACTATATCCAGAAACAGCGAGTCAAACAGTTCGGCCATGTCACACAGCTACCACCAGACAGTATATCACAGACAACATTCACACTAAGATTTGTAGGTAACAGAGGAAGAGGCCGCCCACGTAGGAGATGGAGAGAGGAGATTACAGAAGCATTAAATATCCCATTACATGAAGCAAATCGTTGAGGCTTATCAAGACGTCTGTATGTCCCATCAACACCGAAAAGTATATGATGAAGGAGACAAGACAAGACAAGAAGGTCGTTGTGAAGAATGCCGGCCTGATTAGCTGAGTGGTTATGCACTCGGTTTACTAACCCGGTGGTACTGGGTTCAAATCCGTGCAGTGGAGATTTTCTGGTAAACATAAAAAAGCTCCCGGGGTTCACCCAGCCTCTAAAAATGGGTATCAGAGAAATCTGGGAGGGAAATGTGGCCAAGCGTGACATTAACCACATCACGCTTTCATGGGCAGAAGGCCGTGGAAATACGTTCCTAACACCGTAACTCCAATATGCCTTAATGGCATGGAAACGCGAAGAGCGTTAGTCTGATGGTGAGAGTGTCATGGGGAAGTCAGACCATAATCGGCCTATTTCCGGGCTGCTCATTGTGTAGCAGGCCACTGTATTTCCCTCATCTTAGTTTATAGCACTCGTCGTGGGCTCTGTTTTTTGTGAAGCTTTGTAAACAGCCTGTTGTCAGCGGCCGGGAATTTAGACTGTTTAGTATACAAGTTGTTGGACATATATCCTCCAGTTAGTTCGGGATATGTCTCGGTGGGCGAGCTATCGTGTGGTTGGTTCTTGATACTGAACTATATATAGTGTTATTATGCCTTGCGGTGATTATATTGTAAGCATGTGTGATATAACCGATTTAAGTTCCCACAACTAAATTTCAACTTAGATGAAGTTACACTTAATGAAATTGAAACAGAGGTGAATCTAATGGCTAACAACAAAGCTGCAGGTGAAGATGAAATAACAGTCGAAATGTTAAAAGCTATTAACAGTGACAACATGATCCAAATACAGAGAATGTTTAATAAAGTTTGGAAAGAAGAAAAGACCCTTCTAAATGGAAAAAGGAATCAATCATTGTTAAAATCCCCCCCCCCCCCAAAAAAAAAGGCAACCTCAGTGACTGCAATAACTGGAGGAGTGTGACCTTACTATCAGTTGTGTGAAAGGTGTTTTGTGAAGTGATTCTGAATAGAATTAAGGGTGTAGTGGATACTGCAATGAGAGAAGAACAGGCGGAATTTCGAAAAGGGAGAAACTGTCTCGACCAGATCTTTATTCTGAAAATAATACTTGAAGAACATATTGAAAAGCAAAAACCATTAATCCTGAACTTTATAGACTTTAAAAAGGCATTTTATAGGATGCACAGGGATCCATTGTAAAGAATTTTAAGACTATGGAATACCATCTAAAACTGTCAACATCATTAGAGATCTCAACAACGGATATGTTTGTGCAGTCAAGACAAAAGAAAGAATAAGTGAATGATTTCAGATTGAAACAGGCTTGAAACAAGGATGTATATTATCTCCCTTGCTTCTGGGAACTGTCATAGACTTTATAATGAAAAGATGCTGTACAGGTAAACTGGCATTAATTGGTTACATGGGACCCAAATAGAAGATCTTGATTTTGCAGATGACATAACTCTTATCAGTGACAATGTGAAATCGATGCAAGAAAAAACACATTCCCTGTCTTCCTTGGCTAGCAAAATAGGTCTTGAAATTAACAAAGACAAAACAAAAATAATGAAACTTCTCATTAATCAAGAAGGAAAAATATACGTAGAAGGAACAATTGTTGATTAATTAAACCAATGTGCATACTTTACCGGCAACATAGACCAGGATGGTAACACAAGGAAGTAAACTATAATTAGAATTGCAAAAGCGGCATTGTCCCTTAAAAATCTTGAGAACATATGGGACTCAAAAGTTATAGCCATAAAAACCAAGTTAAGATTATTCAATTCAAATGTGATATCCACCTTCATTTATGCATGTGAAAGCTGGAAAACAACTAAAGAAAGAGACAACACATTAGACTCTTTTGAAAACGAATGTCTCAGGAAAATACTTGGTACATAGTGGAATGCATTTAAGAACAACGCAGAGATAAGACAGATGAGCAAACAACAACCTGTCTCATGGTTGATCAGAAAAAGAGGATGGACATATGTAGGCCATGTGATGAGAAGAAACAATCAGAGAATACAAAAACAAGTTATCAAGTGGAGCACAACAGACTGAAAAAAAAGAGTGTATAAAATAGGAAAAAGTAGGAGCAGTTTTATTACTTAACGATTGCAAAGTTCTGACGTTTCGGCGTGAGCCTTAATCATACAAAAATATACAGGACGAAGAAATAGAGAGAGGAGATAAAGTATAGATTCACATGAATACTAGTAAAATAAAATTTTTTTAAAAGAGTACTTAGCAACTGAAATATGTATCAATGAGGAAAAACTGGAAGAAGTGGAGAGTTTTGAATATCTTGGATCACTACTAACTAATAATGGAGATACAATGAGGGAAATTAAAAGGAGGACATCTATTGCTCTTCAGAAAGTAAAACAAATAAAGAATCTGTGGAGAGGAGCAGACAGAACCACAAAAATAAGATTTTTAAGGGCATGCATCTTTCCCATCGCAACATATGCCTGTGAGACCTGGACACTTAACAAAACAGCTGAGAAGCACATAAATGCCTTTGAATGTAAATGCTATAGAAGAGTTCTCCAAATATCGTGGACACAAAAACGAACAAATATATCTATACTGCAAGAGCTTAATATTGATGAAGGCTGGCTAGTAAAGAGGATTAAAGAGAGAAAACTTAAATATTTTGGCCACATTAAACGTCATGATAATTTAGAGAAGACCATATTGGAGGGATACATAATGGGAAAAAGAAAGAGAGGAAGACCGAAACGAAGATGGCTGCAAGACATCGTTGATGATCTGGAAATGGATGCAGCAGCAGCAGGCCATCTTGCTCACAACCGAGAGGCCTACAGGAGTGCTGTTTGGGAGGCAAAGTTCCGCAAGGGACATGCAAAGGAATGAATGAATGAATGAATGAATGAACTTAGCTGTAAATTGTAAGGTGTGACTTGTCCGGCGGTGTGTGTCAGGAATGGATTTAGTAGAACGTGGAGACTGTTTAAATAGAGACCTGTGATATGTTGTCGGTGGGTTGTAACTGAGGGTGGTGGATGGGAACCGGGGAGGGGAGATAGAGTGATACAATATTGACCTAGCTAGGAGAAGTTGAAACAGATGATTGGGGAAGAGGGGTTGCAGAGTGATGCTGTGAGGAAGTTTGAAAAGTAAGAATGGGTGGACTTAGTGGAGAGGTACTATAATGATTGAAGAGAATGTTAAGTGTAGCTAAACAGCGAGTTTAACCCATGTGACTCCAGCGTCCCATAATTTTGAATACAGCGATTCTCAAGCGCCTTTTTAAAATAGTATTCATGTGAATCTATACTTTATCTCCTCTCTCACTATTTCTTCGTCCTGTATATTTTTGTATGATTAAGGCTCACGCCGAAACGTCACAACTTTGTAATCGTTAAGTAATAAAGCTGCTCCTACTTTTTTCCTATTTTATACATCCTGGTATCACAGCTTTACTGCAGTGCTTCGTGTATAGATATATACTTATACACTAATTATTGTGTGTTACTGAAAAAAAAGAGATCGACCACCGTGAAACTCTAAAGAGGACATTGCTAAGAGAGGTCAGAAAAAAAAAGTTTACGTAATTAGATCTGAATAAAAGAAGAAAAAAATGGGACCTAACTACGGATCACAAATTTTTTGAGTATTCATTTTGTTGTTTCTTTTCCAGATGAACAGTAATTGTTCTGATATGTTTGCATGTTCAGAGCGAAGATCAGAAGATGAAGGAAAGATTATTATATTTAATACAAGAACATATATATTATTCCACGTGTGTGTACGAATGTATGTGTATCAGTTTATACGTAAGTGGGGAGAACTGAAAGAAGTAGAACCTAGGCGGCATGGAAACCTACTTTCTGGACAAAACAATAAAGGCTTTTTATTAGAGATGCCCAAATGTGTGGTAGTATTGGTCTTTGGCCATATATATGTATGTCCGCATTAATGCTTGAGTAAATATCATTAGGGCTTCTTCATCTCTCTCTCTCTCTCTCTCTCTCTCTCTCTCTCTGAACCTTAAGTGCCCAGGGCACATGGGGCTTCCGCAAGGGTTTTCCACAAATGCTTGTCCTTTGCCTTTTTTTCTGCTCTTGCCCAGGTGAGCCCTCTATTGCTCAACATCCTCTCTGTTGTTCTTCTCCATGTCTCTTTTGGTCTACCGTTACTTCTGTTCCCCTGTGGTGTCCATCTTAGTGCTGTTTTTGGTAGTGAGTTATCAGTCATTCGGAGCACATGTCCCAACCATCCCCAGCGTCTTTCCTCAATAATTGCTGTCAGTAGCTTCATCTGCACTCTTCATATGAATGTTTATAAGCCAGTACTTGTTACACGTGACTGTATGAAAGGCAGGCTTCTTCTTCTTCTTCTGTGTTCGAGGTTGTAGGTCACATCAGATCCTGATCCCTTAGACATGGCAAAACTCGCAGTCCTCTCCAGATCCTGATAGGAGCCCCAAAGCTTTTGTCCCAAGCTTGTGTCTTCTGGCCACATCTCTCGTCTCATGTCCGGATAGTCTGGGTACTCCTGAAGGATATGTTCCAGAGTCTGGACTCCACTGCTATATGGACACTCGTCTGTGTGAGACATTTTGAGTATATGTAGGTGGCTCATTAGTCTGCAGTGGCACATCTGTGGAATAGCTGGCAATGAAATAGCTGACATCCTGTCCAAAGCTGACAGCAATCAAGATTAAACAAATTATCCAATAAACCACGACGAGGCGAAAAACCATAATGCATAACCAGTGTAGATCTGAATGGAAGGAACAACTGAAATATAAAATACATTGAAAATCTAAATACATTTTGAAAAGAACGCACAATATGTGAGTAATCTGAAGTCAGACAAACCATGACTGCCAAAGAATGACTTATACTCCTAATGATATACGATGTACTATTTAGAACAATAAACAGAGAGAAAGAAAAAGTAAACGAAATAGCTTAAACAAAAATGCGTGACGTTATGAGTAGTCATTTTGCCGGTTATTTCCATTTTGTTCACCTCCTTTATCATAGCGTGACAGACAGTGAAAGTGAATCATGTAGGCATATTAACTATTAAGTTTTGCTTTTACAGGAATCGAATGAAACGTTTGTAACAGCTCCGGATGGAGTCAGTCCAGACGTAAGTGCGTTTCTTCACATGTTTTCTAAATGTTTTGCCTCAAATTAATTCCAGTTGTTGCATCTCGACCAAACTAGAAATTTTCAAAACCTGTTTGAAAAAAGGCATATAATCTTCCCGTGGCGGCTTGTATTTCAGCTGAAAAGTCCTTTCCATGAAATTAACAAAGTGTTTTCTTGTTGAAACAACATTATGTTCCATGGCCAAGCAGAAATGTTCCCTTCCTAAATAGAAAAGTTATTTGTTTAGTGAGAAATGTTTGTTTGATATGAAATGTTCTACCTCTAACTGTAAATTCTCTTTGTCTAAACAGAAATGTTCACTTTCCAAACCAGAAGTGTTCTCCTTCTAAGCAGAAATCTTATTTGCCCGAAATGTAATGTTCCTTATCTCACCATAAATGCTCCCTGTATAATAAAATTGTTCCTGTCAAAATTGTTCCAGACATGTAAAATGTTTAATTAAAAGTAATGTTCTATGCTTATGCAGAAATATTCTCTATCTAACCATAAAAATTCATTGTCTAACCAAAACATGTTCTGTGTCTAGTCAGAAATGTTCTATATTAACGAGAAATGTTTTGTGTATACCCAGAAGTGTTCTGTCTAAACAGAAATGTTCTGTGTCTACACAGAAATGTTCCTCGACTCACCCAAACTATTCTTAACTAGCCATAAATGTTCTCCGTCGGTGCAAATACTTTTCACCTCTCCAGAATCACATATGTTCCATGCCACACTAACTAGAAATGGTTCCTGTCAATTTGAAAATATGTGTTCAGTGTGAAATTAACTGGACATAATTTTATCATGTTAACAGAATGTGGTTCATGTAAGATTAACAACAAAATCTGTCTTTCAATTTAACGAGATGTGCTCTGTGTCAAATTTACTAAATGTTTTTTTGTTGAACAATGTGTCAAGGTGTGTTAAGTGTCAATTAACTGCATATGGTTCATGTTAGTCAGCCACTCATTTGCATGTCCCTTTGCGGAACTTTGCCTCCCTAACAGCTCTCCTGTAGGCCTCTCGGTTGTAAGCAAGAAGTCCTGCTGCTGATGCATCCATTAGCAGACCATCAACGATGTCTTGCAGCCAACTTCGCCTTGTTCTTCCTCTTTCTTTTTCCCATTATGTACCCTTTCATGACTGTCTTTCTTTTTCCCATTATGTACCCTTTCATGACTGTCTTCTTTAAATTATCATAACATTTAATATGTTAAAAATATTAAAGTTTGTTCTGTTTAATCTTCTTTAGAAGCCAATCTTCTTCAACATCAAGTTCTTGTAGCATGGATATATTTGTTCTTTTTGGTGCCCATGATATTTGAAGAATTTTTCTGTAGCGTGTACATTCAGAGGCATTTATGTGTTTCTCAGCTGTTTTGTTAAGTGTCCAGGTCTCACAGGCATGTGTTGAGATGGGAAAGATGCATGCTCTTAAAATTTTTCATGTTTCATGTTAACTAACAAATTAACGAGATGTGTCTCCAGTTTTACATGCCAAATTAAAAACAAATTGTTTCCTATCATGTCATATTATATTGAAAATGTTTCCCGTCAAGCTAACAAGATGTGTTCCCTTAAAGAGTTGGATGTTGCCAGTGAATGCCAGGTTCATGTTCCACAGGTTTTATATTTTAATGTCCCATACTTGTCCATGTTGCTGTTTGGGTTTCTAGGTATATTTCCAGAAGATAGTTTACCATTGCTTTCCTTCTGAGCGTTGACTGTACTGGTCAGTGATCGTAGCCATTGTCCCTACATTGAGATCATCTGCCTACCATCATAAAATGGTGATCATAACCAACATTATCCGTCGGTTGCTCTCCCATTCCATCCACCACCTACTCCCATGGCTTCACGTCACCCTAATCGGGGGGCTATACGATGTTAAATGGATGCCTCAGTAGCAGGACATCTTGCTCACAACTGAGAGGCCTACAGGAGAGCTATTAGGGAGGCAGAGTTCCGCAAGGGACATGCAAATGAATGAATACCTGTTCATCTTTGCTGATAAGATCATTATTAGAGTACAGAAACTGGCTGTGATTATATCTTCCCTCGGTGACGTGGTCCTAGTTTCATGAGCAAGCAGGGCAGGCAGGACAGAATATCGTTGTCCTTTATCACGACGAAGTGAGCCGATGCTCTTGCTTCATTTGCTGGAGAACCACTGTAGTCCCACTCACCATCCGGAATGACTTTTTAAAATGGTGTCCCATCTCGTCTTGTCTATCTCCCTGTAACTGCGAGCTGGTGGTCCCTGCTGCCGATGCTGTGGAGATGTTGAGAAACAGCATCGTATCGCCGTGGGAGCGGGTTATGGCAGATATTTTTTCAGTCTTGGAGTACAGCTAAAAAGCAGGGGATGTGCAATGCTTCTTTAACAGACTCCACCACCTTGGGTACTATGACGATCCCTGCCCCGTTAGCCAGGCTAGGTTTGTTACTGGGAGATACCAACGGAGAGGTGGGACAGGGTCTTGGTCATCTACGGTACGCTAACCCTGACGCTAGCATATGAGCTGTGGGTCATTGACTGCCCAATCGGGCAGTATATTCACTTCCGACTTTCAGAAATATATGCTCGGTTTTTTGCTTGTAAATAACCCAGATATTAAAAAAATAAAAATAAAAAATGTACAAGCAAAAAAAAAGCAGGAGCATCAATGGTATTTGTAAAATATTATGAATTCGTGTGGAACTTTCCGTACATAAAATGTGTGCCTGCATGTACACTGTAGCAGTCAGTTTGTGTTGCTCTTTTCACTTTTAGTCTACAAGTATCCAAGTCTATTTTAGTACTGGCATCTATATACAAGTCTACTTTTCTTTTAGTACTAGCATCTATATACAAGTCTACTTTTCTTTTAGTACTAGCATCTATATACAAGTCTACTTTTCTTTTAGTACTAGTATCTCTATACAAGTCTACTTTTAGTGCTAGCATCTCTATACAAGTTTTGTTTTAACAAGTACAAAATCTCTCTCTCTCTCTCCACAACCTGTAAGCGCAGAAAGCACCTGGGGCTTCTGTAAGGGTTTTCCACAAGTGCCTGTTCTTCGTCTTTTTCTTTCCTTCAGTCCTTAATTTACGTGCCTAATTCTACCTTCTAGGCTTCCTATACTTCGTTGCAGACCACCCATTTTTAACCTGGGGTACGATTGTGAAGGGCCTCATCATCATCATGAGCTGCTGTGCCGACATGCGTTGATGGTCATACTCTTACGTAGATGTCGTTCTTTGATATTTTCCATCAGCTCACTTGGTGACTTTTTTAAAAAGTTTTGTTGTTGTGCAATCTTTTTAGACTGTCCGTGATTTTCTTTTCTCTTGGTCTACCCCTGCACCTCGTCCCCGTTATCTTCCCTGTTATGATGTTTTCAAGCCCTCCTTCTCTAATTTTATGTCCAATGACATATGGGGTCTGCCGAAGATCTTTTGGGGATCCAAGGAGCAGGAACATCTTTAGAAAATATGGCACTCAAAAGTTATAAGCCCAAAAATCAAGCTAGAGATTACTCAGTTCAAATGTAATGCCCACCCTCATTTATGCATGCGAAAACTTGAAAACAACTAAAGAAATAGACAAGAAATTAGACTCCTTCGAAAACAAATGTCTCAGGAAAATATTCAGTATAAAGTGGAACGAATTCAAGAACAGCGCAGCGATAAGACAGATGAGCGAACAACAACCTGTCTCATCGGTGATCAGAAGAAAGAAGATGAACATATGTCGGCCACACGTTGAGAAGAAACAGTCAGAGAATCCCAAGAACAAGCTATCAAGTGGAACACAACAGGCCCGACAAGAAAGAGGTCGACCACGTGAAACTCTAAAGAGGACATGAAGAAAGGACAGAGAACGAGAAAGTCCCTTAACGAGCTTGAAAAGTTCGATGAAAACAAGAAAACCTGATGAACTACCACGAGAGCCCCAGCTGACTTTTCAGAGCACGGGAAAGACGTAGGATGTAAGGAGGAGCATGAAATGGATTGGCTGAATTAAAAATCTGCTTAGCATCACGTGCTGTGCGTTATTCGTTCTATTCATTTTTTTTACTTGTCAGTGAGGGGTCTACAGTGGTTCTTAGGCTGGAAAAGGGTCGAGGCGGGGGGAATCCCACAGCAGGGAACAGAGTGAGAACCGCCGTTGTCCACAGTTACAGTGTGTAGCTGTGAAAATAATAATAAGGCTTGTATTACTAGAATATATGTAACCATTAAACTTATATGTTTTCCTATCACTTTTTATCACTTATATTTGGCGATTTCTGATTGTCCCAACAGAAAACTGCCAGAGCTACCCCCGACAAGGTAAAAATTAATAAGACAAACATGTAGAGAAATTATTGTTTCTAGGAGACATTCATAGTACAATTATTATGTATGTAATTCACCATCATCATCATCATGTGACGTCTTCAGAACGAAGACTGGTGGAGATGACTCTCCAGTGCCATGGCTCCCTCGCCTTGATGCTGGATTAGGCCGGTCTGTGTCAGGTCCACTGCCGTATGTTATCATCCCATCTACATCTCTGTCTTCCCCTTGCTCTTTTTTTTTCCTTCCACCTTTCCTTCTAGTGTCATCTTCAGTATTTTGTTATATCTTTTGATATGGCCGAATTAGTTTGTTTTCTTGATCCTTGTTTCTTCGAGAATTCCACGTTGCATTTGGAGCTGCTCTAATTCTTGTACGTTTGTTCTTTTCATTCTCCGTGATATTTCACCTGCTTTCCTGTAGATCCATAATTCTGCGTCATTTATCATTCTCTGCGACGTTTTTGCTTAGAATCCAGGTTTCTGCACCTTAAACAAATATAGAACACGTCTCATTTCTGCTTTTACGGATACCAGCCTTGTCTTCATTGTATTTAAATTGCGCCCAGCTATTTCCATTTTTTTCTTTATTTCCGTCTCACATTCCCCCATTATCTGTTAGTATAAGCGCTAGATAGCCGTGGTTTCTCATTTGTTTCAACTTGTGTATGTTTGTGGTTACATCCATCTCTGTTCAGACACTGAAGTCAACAATATAAATGCTGATGGTCATTGATTTACACCAGGGTTCCATTCTGACGACGACATCGTAAGCGGGCTGTGACGTAACTAGGATACCTTCTCCAGTATTTTCTAATAATGTTCGCTAACACGGCTATTTATCACCAATATCTTAATAAAGCTCTTCTTTGCTTGTTTCGGAAGGTTAGAAAACGTTAAAAACACTAAATATCAAGCAATTGTTATCATCAAATACGATGCAGTATCATTTGTATTTATTTTAATGTGTAAGAAAACAGCGGTCGTAAATGCGGACTGTCGTAACTAGAGTATGCCGTAAGTCGATGACCATCCATAGAATTCTTGGGTCTGGCAGACTTAAATATGGCTCATATAGATAATATAAGTCTAGTGTATAGAAGACATTGAAACCGGCAAGATAAAGAAACAGCAGAATTCGTATATATATATATATATATATAATATGGTTATTCATAAGTCTGTTAAACATGTCAAAGCTTTGCGTCAAACAAACTACGTAAAGGATTATGATAATTCTTAACGCAAGAGAGAGCGAGGGAGAGGGGGATGGGGGAGACTCTTCAAGCTTTCTTTTTTTTTTTTAAATAAAGCCACCTGGCAGAGCTCCCGTGGTTTGCTGCTAAGAGGTAGCAGTAGCGAATATGGCGTTCAGCAAACTTGAGCACTCATTTTGTGTTTTGGAATACGCAAGAACGTCGCAAGTTGAAACTGTGCAGAGACGATTTCGAGCGGAATTTCAGAAGGCAGCACCTGTTCTCAACGTTATCAAGAAGTGGTATGCATTATTATGGAGTGAAGGCTGCCTGTGCACAGCTCCTCGGCAGGGACTCCTCGACCACACGAAGAAACTGTAAATCGTGTTAGAGAAGCTCACCAGCGAAGGCCCCGGAGGTCCACTACACGTGCAAGTTTACATCTAGGAGTCTCGCAATCAACAGTACGGCGAATTCTCCGTGAGAGATTATAAAGTGTAAGCCTTACAAGCTTCAGCTGCATCAGTATCTCAGAGAAAATGACACAGATGTAAATCTGAATTTCTGCTCACGTTTATTGAACGCCATATTTGCTACTGCTGCCTCCTAGCAGCAAACCACGGGAGCTCAGCGCACAGGCTTTATTGAAGAAAAGAAAACATAAAAATAGTTTATCTCTCTCTTGGCGTAAGAATTATCATGATCCATTACGTAGTTTATTGTTGTCAACATATATATATATATATATATATATATATATATATAAGAGGGATGGTTGATACATTTTCGGCATAAGATACAAATACTTGAAACCAACATTTGATGTTAAGTGCATTTGTAAATCAGGATAATGTAAGATTAAACACCAAGTTTCAAGAAATTAACTGCAATACATTTTTTTACAGGCTACTGAAGCGGTAAGGGGTGGCAGAAATTGAGAAAATGGATATATTTATCATCGAGCAGCCATTCGCTACCTCTGAATTAAGGGCTTATCATCGAAGGAGATCCATGGGGATATAGTAGAGACTCTATGGGAGACTGCCCTTCTTACAGCACTGTGAAGAAATGGGAAGCTCAATTCAAACATGGAAGGGAGAGATTTGAAGATGATTCCCGTCCAGGAAGACCAAGAACGGTAACCACCGATGAAACCACTGGCAGAATCTATGACATGATAATGGAGGATCGATGAGTAACTGAGCGGTACATTGATACTGAGTTGGGCATCTCCCAGGAACGTGTTCATGCCATTATTCACAATGATCTTCAAATGACAAAGGTTCCGATGGGTCCCGAAACTTCTTGGAGCTGATCACAAACGACAGCGTCTCAACATGTCAAGATAAAATCTTGACCATTTTTCTGCAGATCTTGAAATTTTCTTCAGCAACTTGTGACTATGGATGAGACTTGGGTTCATCAATTTCCACCAGAAACCAAAGAACAATCAAAGCAGTGGAAACATTGATCCCTATCTCCAAAGAAAGCAAGGGTGGTTCTGTCTCCAGTCAAAATGATGGCTTCCATCTTTTGGGACTCATAAGGTGTGCTATTGTCAGACTATTTTCAAATGGGCAGAACGGTCAATGGGGCCTATTACGCTAATCTTGTGAAGGAACTCCGTGTAAAACTGAAGGAAAAGCGTCGAGGGACATTGACGAGAGGAGTCATCTTTCACCAAGACAATGTTCACAAGTTGGCTGTGGCAATGGCTGCCATCCATGAATGCGGCTTCCAGCTTCTTGAACATCCTCCTTATTCCACAGATTTGGCCCCTTCGGACTATTACCTGTTTACCAAACTCAAAAAGGAGCTCAGTGGTCACAAATTTGCTTCAGAAGATGACATCATTCATGCTGTAGACCACTTTCTACTGGCACAAGATACTGACTTTTACAAAGAAGGGATCCGTATGCTCCAGGATCGGTGGACTAAGTGCATAAACGTGCAGGGGGATTATGTTGAGAAATAACCCAAAAAAGTTGTCCAGAAATAACCGATATTATCAATCACCCATCGTGTCTATATATATATATATATACCATTATTATCTTGCTTTAGGTAGAAGTGAGAAGAAATATGGCACACGTGGAAATATGTATAACTTTTTTTCTGAAATCGAAATAAATGTTGCAATTTATCATGTACCCGTGAAGTAAGTTGCAAGAGACAAGCAGGTAGCGAGAATCAGGAAAGCCGGAAGGAAGTCAGAGTAATGCCATACTTACGTAGTCAGTGTAATAACAGGCTCATTTAGTCAGTGTAATAGCAGGCTCATGTAGTCAGTGTGATACCAGGCTCATGTAGTCAGTGTAATAACAGGCTCATGTAGTCAGTGTAATAACAGGCTCATGTAGTCAGTGTAATAACAGGCTCATGTAGTCAGTGTAATACCAGGCTCATGTAGTCAGAGTAATACCAGGCTCATGTAGTCAGAGTAATACCAGGCTCATGTAGTCAGAGTAATACCAGGCTCTCTCGTGGCAGACAGCTGCCTAGATGAAGGTGGTCTGTACGCTGTAGCACAGTGATATCAGGTCAGCAAACATGCTTATGTTTTATAATGCCAGAAATAAAACATCCTGGAGCAGAAAGCGCTTCCAAAAGAAGACGGATAGATGAAGAGAGAAATATTCTAAATATATTTAGATATGACGTCCGTCATCTTTATTTACTACACTCGAAGAGAAAACATCTAAACTGCTAGGTTACACTGCAAAAGAATGAAAGAAAGAAAGAATTATTATAAGAGAGAATAAAGAGCGAAGTAAGAAAAAAAGAAAAGAAAAAAAGAAAGAAGAACAAAGAAAGAAAGAAGAAAGAAAGAAAGAAAGAAAGAAAGAAACAAACAAACAAACAAACCAATAACAAAGAAAACAAACAGAGTATGACTAAGATAATAGAAAAAAAGAAACAAACAAACAAACAATAAATGACTAAGAGGATAGAACGAAAGATGTCTTTTGAAGTTATTAAAAAATACGTAATTATTTCAAAATAACAGATTCCAAACAATGTTGTCTTAACGACATCTTACGTCTTACATCCTTCCCGTGTCATAGATTCGATATACTACTGGTATTATATTTTGGTAGTTTGCCAAATGTTCCTGTTTTTCATGAGCTTTTCAACTTTATCAAGGGATGTTATGCCCACGAAACTGGCCTCTCTTAACAACGTCCTATTTAGAGTTTCACATGGTCGATCTCTTTTTCTTCGGCCTGTTGTGTCCCACTTGATAGCTTGTTTTGTGATTCTCCGTTTCTTCTCATTACGTGACCGACATATATGTCTTTCTTCTATTTCTGATCACCCATGAGATAGGTTGTTGTTTGCTCATCTGTCTTATCTCTGCGTTGTTCTTGAATTCGTTCCACTTTATATCAGGTTTTTTCCTTAGGCATTTGTTCTCAAAAGGGTCTAATTTGTTGTTTATTTCTTTAGTTGTTTTCCACCTTTCAATGCTTAAATGAGGGTGGATATTACATCTGAATTGAATAGTCTTAACTTGATTTTTGTGCTTATAAATTTAGAATGCCAATTGTTCTCAGATTCCTGAAGATCGATGCTGCTTTTGCAATTATAACTCGAACTTCCTTTCTGGTGTCACCATTTTGGTCTATGTAGCTGTCGTAGTATGCAAAATGGTTTACTTCTTCAACAGCTGTTCCTTCTATGTACATTTTTCCTTCATGGTTAAATGAGAAGTTTCATTATTTGTATTTTTTTTCTGTTGTAATTTCAAGTCCTATTTTGCTAGCCATGAAGACAGGGTACCTTGTTTTTCTTGCGTCACGACAAATAGATTTTATATCACATAATTATTTCGAGATCTTTCTCCACAGAGCAAAAAACCAAGCAGAGAGAAAATGGAAGTAAGTATTTCATGTCACGTTGATAAAGTATATTATGTCACGTTGGTAAGGTATTTTATGTCACGTTGGTAAGGTATTTTATATCACGTTGGTAAAGTATTTTATTTGACGTCGATAAATTTTCTATTCTATGTCAATAAAGTATTTTATGTCACGTGGATGAAGTATTCCATGCCATGTCGATAAATTATTCTATGCTATGTTGATAAAATAATCTGTACGAAGTTGATAACGTATTCCGCGTCACGTTGACAGAGCATTCTATGGCAAGCAGATAGATAATTCCATGTTATGTCGATAAAGTATTCCACGTCTCGTAGACAAATTATTCAATGTCACGTCGATAAAGTATTCAAAGTCATATTGATAAATCACTCTATGTCACGTAGATAAAGTATACATGTCACGTAGATACATTATTCTATGCCACGCCAATAAAACATTCCACTTAAGGTAGGTAAACTATTATTTGTTACGTCAGTAAAGTATTCCATGCCACGTAGGTAAATTATTATATACTGCGCACATAAAGTATTCCATGTCACGTTGATAGCGTACTCGACATCACCTCATAATTCAGATAGTCATATCAGAGAATGTTGGTTGAGAACGGTGCGTCACTGATGTAGATGAAACCTAAAATGTTGTTTGCTTTTTTTTTTTTAGAGAAAATGGACGCAATGCACCGCTCATAGGACGGCATAGGTCTTCAGATCTGTCACGGAGCACGTTAGGTCTTCAGATCTGTCACAGAGCACGTTAGGTCTTCAGATCTGTCACAGAGCACGTTAGGTCTTCAGACCTGTCAAGGAGCACGTTAGGTCTTTAGATCTGTCACAGAGCATGTTAGGTCTTTAGATCTGTCACAGAGCATGTTAGGTCTTCAGATCTGTCATAGAGCACGTTAGGTCTTCAGATCTGTCACAGAGCATGTTAGGTCTTCAGATCTGTCACAGAGCATGTTAGGTTTTCAGATTTGTCACAGAGCGTGTTAGGTTTTCAGATCTTTCATAGCGCGTGTTAGGTATTCCGATATATCACGGAGCGTGTTAGGTATTCATATATGTCACGGAGCTTGGTAGGTCTTCAGGTATGTCACGGAGCGTGTTGGGTATTCGGATCTGTCACGCAGCGTGATAGGTCTTCAGATTTGTCACGGAGCGTGTTAGGTGTTCAGATATGTCACGGAGCGTTGCAGGTCTTCAGATCTGTCACAGAGCGTGTTAGGTCTTCAGATCTGTCACGGACCGTGTTAGGTCCTTAGATCTGTCACGGAGCGTGTTAGGTCTTTAGATCTGTCTGTCATGGAGCGTGTGAAGTCATCACATCTCTCTCCCCAGACCTGAACCTTTGTAGCCACTTCTTTTCACTGTCGTCATCAACTGTTCCTTCCCCTTCCACACTGCAAATTTCACGGGCAGTTGTAGAGATATTCAGCCCTTTCTTCCAATAGTGCCCCAGGAAGCCACGAATGACGACCTTGCTGTCCGCTATATTTCCTTCTGCTGATCACTTACCTCGCCTTTCATTGTATAAAATTGGTTATTCACGTGTTCATAATAATGCTACGCTTGCTGCCATCTTGATGTTGCAAGCAGTCCAGCGTATAAAACGGGAAACTTGACCGAAATCAGGGTATCGAAAAAAGTGACGAATTTTTTACTCACAGTAATATCTGACAATACCAAAAAAAAGCAAGCTATCAAATGGAACACAACAGGCCGACGGAAAAAGAGGTCGACCACGTGAAACTCTAAAGAGGACATTGTTAAGAGAGGTCAAATTAGTAGGCATAAAATCCCTTGATGAGGTTGAAAAGCTCGCCGAAAACAGGAAAACTTGGCGAACTACCATGCGAGCCTTATGTGACGTTTAACGGCACAGGAAGGATGTAAGACGTATGAAGAATAACTGATATAAACACATATAACATCATTAATGGACATAAACACAAATAACATCAATGGTCAACATAAACATACATAATGTCATCATTTGATATAACCACATAAAACATCACCAATCATTCATTTATTCATTAATTTGCATGTCCTTTGCAGAACTTTGCCTCCCTAACAGCACTCCTATAGGCCTCTCGGTTGTAAGCAAGATGCCCCGCTGCTGATACATCCATTTACAGATCATCAACGATGTCTTGCAGCCATCTTCGCCTTGATCATCCTCTCTTTCTTTTTCCCATTATGTACCCTCCCAAGACGGTCTTCTCTAGATTATCGTGACGTTTAATGTGTCCAAAATATTTAAGTTTTCTTTGTTTAATCCTCTTTACCAGCCAAACTTCTACAATATTAAGTTCTTTAGCATGGATATAGTTATTCTTTTTTGTGTCTATGATTTTGGAATAACTTTTCTGTAGCATTTACATTCAAAGGCATTTATGTGTTTCTCAGCTATTTTGTTAAGTGCCCAGGTCTCAAGGGCATTTGTTGTGATGGGAAAGATACATGTCCTTAAAAATATTATTTGTGTAGTTCTGTCTGTTCCTTTCCACAGCGCCTTTAGTTGTTTTACTTTTTCTGAAGAGCGATAGATGTCCTCCTTTTAATTTCTCTCATTGTATCTCCATTATTAATTAGTTCTGATCCAAGGTATTCAAAAGTCTATATGTTTTTCAAGTTTTCTTCATTGATACATATTTCAGTAGCATTGTTTGTTTTGTCAGTTGTCATCAATTTAGTTTTCTTCGCATTAATATAGAGGTTTTGCTCTTC
The DNA here is from genome assembly GCA_009760885.1 of Achatina immaculata. Taxonomy (NCBI): domain Eukaryota; kingdom Metazoa; phylum Mollusca; class Gastropoda; order Stylommatophora; family Achatinidae; genus Lissachatina; species Lissachatina immaculata. The sequence continues at coordinate 15,345,842 of CM019698.1, forward strand.
GCTGTTCTTACGGACTGACGTAATTAATTTTTTCAATTCCTTTTTGTGTTGTATATAGTAATACTGTGTCATAAGCATCTAATCTCTGGTATTTCATAATCTCCAATTTTTATAGCATCGTAATATTCTTTGTCTACATCTTCTCTACCATTTCTCGTTATATTTTCAGTATACAAGTTAAATAAGTAGGGTGACAATATTCACCCCTGACGGAGCCCTTGTTTTATGTCAAACCAATTTGTTGTTTCACAATTTATTTTGTTCTGCTGCCTGTTGGTCTAGATAGAGCAGTGATGTTAATTGTATCAAATGTGATGGAAATCCCTTTTTTTTCATTATTTCCCAAAGTTTCTGGTGTTGTACACAATCAAATGCCTTTGAGTAGTATAGAAAAGATAAATATAGATTCCTATTAAGCTCACTGTATTTCTCTTTTATTAATCTTATATTGAATATATGATCTCTTGATCCTCTTCCTTGCCTGAAACCAGCTTGGACCATACTGACTTCTTCTTCTATTTTCTTTCGAAGTCTACTCATTATGATTTTTAACAGAATTTTACTGGCATGACTAATCAGGGCAACAGTTCTGTAGTTTGTGCATAATTTCAGGTTACCCTTTTTTTGGCAGTGGTATGGATAGAGTTCTTTTCCATTCTTTTGGCCAAATACCTGAATGCCATATCTTTTTACATAGTGCGTGATAGATTGTTGCATATTCCTTTCCTCCTGCTTTAACAAGTTCACCTGTTACCACATCCTGGTTAATTATCATTTTTCATATTCTTTATTGCCCATAAAACTTCTCCTATTGTCGGTTCGGGTTCTTTTTCCTCCAATAATAATTCACACTCCTGATTTTTGCTTTCACTCTCAGTTGTTTCATACATTCCTCTGCTATATTCCTTCTATTTTTTCTAGAATATCCTCTGTCTCTGTCAAGGTTTTCCCCATCTTGTCACACATTACATTTAGGTTAGGTGTGGCATTTCTCGTCAATGTCTTCACTTCTTTAAACATTTCACTATCTCTGCCACACTTCTGATGTCCTTCTATTCTTTCATAAAAATTTTGTGCGTATTGTTTCTTATAACATCACCAGCAGGCATAAATACATATAACAACTTTAGCAGGCACAAACACAAAGAACATAAATATATCTTATAACCTCATTTTATAATAATAATAAATGGTACCTTTTCTTCACCGGAAGCGACAGCGGACGCAGCCTAGGAACTTCTCTCTTTAATATATTAAAGTGCCCTCTCACCTTGTATCTCACTAAAATATTTTTGCTCCGTTTTAGAAAATATGAAGATGTTTCCAGTCCATGTTGTGATATCGTCTTCATGTCTGTATTGTTATCACTGTTCATTATGTTTTCTAAAGACGTTCTTGGATATATTGTGTTCCCTAGATCCCCTGACTTGATAAAATAGTATGTTGCCTACTGAGGCAAGATTTCGGCAGCCATAGGTAGATTAGCTCCTGATGATAAGTCTATTAATGAGGAGAATGAGGGCAAAGTATGTGAGGATGAGCAAAAACTACTGCCAGAAGGTAGGTAATGGCAAAACAAAGTCACAACCTCCCGGCGAGAACTGGTTCGCCATTTGCAAGGGAGACATCCTAGACAGAACAAGTACCAAACTACATACTTACGATTTTGTAATCTTACAATGAATGCAACACTTCTTCTTCTTAAAAAACCCCAAAATAATGATTTCCACGAAATAAGAATAACAGTCTAGAAACTGCTGATACAATCTAGCTAAACTCCTGAATGAACTAGCTAGTCGGTCCTAATAAGGACAAAAGCCTCAGAAACTACATCTTTACAAGAACAATCCATGAGTACATCTGGGTAAATCTCTAAGCTGATTACATTTCCATGAAACTCAAGCAGTGAATCTGCCTTACACATTATGATATGACTATCACTCTGGCTGGCTCTACGTCTCTAAATCCTATGATCTAATCAACTCTCTCTCTTTCTCTCTCTCTCTCTATCTTTCTCTCTCTATCTTTCTATGTCTCTATCTCTCTGTCGTTCTATGTCTCTGTCTATCTTTCTATATCTCTATCTCTCTGTGTCTCCATCTGTCTATGTCTCTATCTCTCTAAGTCTCCGTCTCTCTATGTCTCTGTCTCTGACCTGTGTTTGTATGTGTAATTGGTTGGAGGGCCTCACATTCGGCCCCATGTAAGTTGTTCCTGAAATTTTGAACATTTTTCTAAAAAAAAAAAAAAAATAAACACTACAGACTTTCTTCATAAAGCCCCATTTGTCTTTCTCCAATATCCTGCGGGGAACGTAGAAGGACATTTGGAAAGCCTTCTTTACTCAGGGTCTACGAAAGCTTCTGTTCTCTCTAGTATCTACTTTCACGTCCACCGTGTCAGACGCGGTCTTCGGACTATGAACATCTTAAATTCTAGGGGGGCGAGGTGATGTAGGGGAAGGGAAATTCTGGCTAACTCTTGGCCTGTCCAGTGGTCAGATTCTTGCTGGTCATAATGGAGTCCAAAATTAGGTTCTTTCTTCCTCGGTCCAAGCAGTTTTCGTTAAGATAAGAAGGATGATAACTAACGGTTTCTACTTTTATTTGTTTGTTTTCGCTGCCAGACAACTGGACCCGCAGAACCGATGTCAGCTGAGGCATCAGAACCAGCAGGGCCAGGGGCACCACCACCGGGTACCCCAACACCAGAAGCATCAGCACCAGAAGCACCTGTACCAGGAACAGCTGCCACAGAAGATCGTGCTGAAAAGATGGAAGCAGCCAAGGTATGAGTCGAGTGTTGGTGGTCAGGGTGCTCGCGTTTTCCTGTTATGAAGACATGAAGGATGAGGTTTGTGAAGCAGAAGTGGTCATATTGTGAATACAGACATGACCATATCGTGAATACAGACATGAACTTATTATAGATACAGACATTACCAAATTGTAGATGTATACATGACCCTATTGTAGGTTAAGACATCACCCTATTATAGATATAGACATAACGCTATTATAAATACAGACATGACCCTATTATAGATTCAGACAGAACTCTATTATAAATACAGATATGGCCCTACTATAGATACAAGCATGACCAGATTGTGGATACAGACATGACCTTATTGTAGATACATACATGACTCAATTATAGATATAGACACAATTCTATTATAAATACATACATGACATTATTATAGATAAAGACAGGACTCTATTGTAGATACCGACATGACCTTATTGTAGATACGGACATGACCCTATTGTAGATACAGATATGACCTTATTATCGGTACAGACATGACCCTATTGTAGACACAGACAAAATCTCTTGCAGACAAACTTTATCTTTTTGTGAATACAGACATGACGGATGTATATGGACAGACAAGGAAAAGTCGTGAAGAAAAGCAAGAAATAATCTTGAAGGTTGAGTGACGAAGATTGACAAGGTGGAGTGGTGAACAGAGACAAGGTTAAATGGTGAAGACAGACAATGCAGAGTCGTGAAGACAAATGGGTGGGGCTAGGGAAGCAATATTCTTTAAATGACTGTAGAAAAGAGTTAGAAAAACATTTTAACTTTCGGAACATACGCCAGGTTTAAAACCGGTAGCGTTATTCCTATAGACGGATTTCATTCATTAATTCATTTGCATATCCCTTGCGGAACCTTGCCTCCCTAACAACACTCCTGTAGCCCTCTCGGTTGTGAGCAAGATGGCCTGCTGCTGATGCATCCATTTGCAGATCATCAACGATATCTTGCAGCCATCTTCGCCTTGGTCTTACTCTCTTTCTTTTTCCAATTATGTACCCTTTCAAGACGGTTTTCTCTAGATTATCATGACGTTTAATGTGTCCAAAATATTTAAGTTTTCTCTCTTTAATCCTCGTTACTAGCTGGCTTTCTTCAATATTAAGCTCTTGTAGTATAGATATATTTGTTCTTTTTTCTGTCCATGGTATTTGAAGAACTATTCTGTAGCATTTACATTCAAAGGCATTTATGTGTTTCTCAGCTGTTTTGTTAAATGTCCAGGTCTCACAAGCATATGTTGCAATGGGAAAGGTGCATGCCCTTAAAAATCTTATTTTTGTACTTCTGTCTGTTCCTCTTCACAGATTATGTAGTTGTTTTACTTTCTGAAGAGCGATAGATGTCCTCCTTTTAATTTCCCTCATTGTATCTCCATTATTAGTTAGCAGTGATCCAAGATATTCAAAACTCTCCAATTCTTCCAGTCAGTTTTTCCTCATTGATACATATATCAGCTGCCTTGTTTGTTTTGTCATTTGTCATCAATTGAGTTTTCTTCGCATTAAGATAGAGGTTTTGCTCTTCGCTGTCCTTACGGACTGAAATAATTAGTTTTTTCCATTTCTTTTTGTGTTGTGTCATCAGCATATCTAATCCTTGGTATTTCATAACCTCAAATTATTATGGCATCTGTATATTCTTTGTCTACATCTTCTCTAACATTCCTCATTATATTCTCAACATACAAGTTAAATAAGTAAGGTGACAATATATACCCCTGACAGACCTCTTGTTTTTTATGTCAAACCAAGTTGTTGTTTCACCATTTATTCTTACTGCTGCTTGTTGGTCTAGATACAGCAGTGATGTTAATTATATCAAATTTGTTTTGAAATCCCATTTTTTCCCCATTATGTCCCAAAGTTTCTGGTGTTGTATACAATCAAATGCCTTTGAGTAGTCTATAAAGGCTAAATATAGATTCATATTACATTCTCTGTATTTCCCTATTATTTATCTTATATTGAATATATGATCTCTGGATCCTCTTCCTTGCCTGAAACCAGCTTGGAAAATATTGACTTCTTCTTCTATTTTCTTACGAAGTCTACCCATTATGATTTTAACATAATTTTACTGGCAACAGCTCTGTAGTTTGTGCATAATTTCAAGTTACCCTTTTTTGGCAGTGGTATGAATACAGTTCTTTTCCATTCTTTTTAGCAAATTCCTGAATGCCATATCTTTTTACATAGTGCATGATAGATTGTTGCACATTCCTTTCCTCCTGCTTTAATAAAGTATGCTGTTATCTCATCACATCCTGGTGATTTACCATTTTTCAGATTCTTTATTGCCCATAAAACTTCTTCTATTGTCGGTTCGGGTTCTTTCTACTCCAATGATAATTCACACTGGTGATTTCTGCTTCCTATGACTTCGTTTGTTTATTTTGCACAGCTTTTCTGGTTTGCATGCAGCCAGCCAGCGCCACACAGATAAGACATATTCTTCATACCAGCACCCCCGAATACAGCAGTGTTATATTCGTGACTACAAGATCACATCAGGAAGCAGAAAGTTACGATACAAGCAAGAAAGACAAGAATATGCTGTTGTTCAGCTAATAGGAAAAAGCAAATAGCACTTGTCTTGTGTTGTCATGTTTCTTTTAGTATGTAGCTTTCAGTGTCGTGTGGACACATGGCCTTCTTGCTTCTCCTCGCTCCGTATAATAAGGTTATTATAGGTTTCTCTTATTTCTTCCCTTGAGTTTCTTCCTGGACAGCAATCTTTCCTGGCCCCTGCCTCTCTTAGAAAGTACTTTTTTTTTTAATATCATCATCAGGTGCCGTGGCAGTAGGCGATGGCGGTTAACGCTTGTGTACAGTTCTCGGTCCTTGATATTTTCCATTACCTAAGTTAGTGACTTTTTGTTGTGCCATGACCTTAGACTGTCCATGATTCTTTTTGTTTCTCTTGGTCTTCTCCTGTCTTTCTTCCCATTTATTTTTCCTGTTGCTATTATGTTTTCAAGTCCTTGCCTTTTCATGGCATGTGCAGTTAATGATGACTGTCGTTTTGTTGTGGATATAATTAGGTTCCTGTATACATTTGCTTTTGTTAGACATTTTATGTTTGTTATCTTAGCTGCCAGTGGTATTCTTTACATTCTTTTCCTGTTTATCATCTTAGCTGTCCATGGTATTCTTAACATTCTTTCTTTGTTTATCATCTTAGCTGCCCATGGCATTCTTAACATTCTTCTAAGAAGCCGTATCTCTGTTGCCTCGATCTATTTATTGCCAGTGGCTCACTTCCATAGCGCAGGACAGGCTCAGTGTAGCATTTTAGAAACTCTCTTTCTGATGTTTACTGATAGAGATGCCACAGTACAAGTTGCTTCACGTTTGTGTGAAAGCGGTTTTGGCTTGGCTTACTGTATCCTTGATTTAAGAGGCGCACCGCCTATATGATGATACTCGAGTGCCAAGATATCTAAATGTACGCACTTGTCTCAACACTGCAATTAGGTGGCTTCCTATTTCGTTATTTAACCTCTGTTTTCTTGTTATTTAGGGTTTTAAATAACGAAATATAAAATATGAATTAACAAATATAGTGATTAACAACCGTTTCAGTACAGGAGCCGGAGATTAAATCGCCATGTCCTTTTTTAAAATTTTTCTTTAAATACTGACATGTCTAAAGTACTTCGCAGAACCTCCCGGGCATATTTTCTCAGTTTTCTGCCGCAGTTTCCTTATCACAACTGGGTCAGGTACCAGTCTTTCAAACGGAAGGGGTTTGTCTCCAGCATGATAGTGTCTGTTTCTTTATATGTGAACCTACATGAAAGCAGAGGCACAAATCTTCAGGGTAGAATCTTTCATTGAGAAGAAGGTCAACCGTCCATTAGGCTACACGTGCCTTTTACAAAAGAACAGTTGTGTTTTGTGATGAAAGTCTTATTTATAGTCATAAATATATCGTTTCTCAGGTATATGTAATTTTATTCTTAAAAATTATGAGATTTCTTTTTCAAAATGTTCACATGATTTTGCACAAAATGTGATATTCTTATTCTTACAGGAAAGGAAAAGCAGCAAGATTGGAAGCAAGCGAAGTTCGAAGTCTGTGAGTTTAGTTGCTAAAGATATTTATCTGTCTGTCTAGCTGTCTGTCTGCGTTTCTATCTTCTTCAGCGTTCAGGGAAGGTTGATGAAGCTAAATCTGCAGACCCGTCGCCCTGAGGAAGCCCGCCGTCTTCCCCAGGCCTGGGTGAGGGTTCTCTTCAGTTTCTCTCCCTCGGGCGCCAGATCTGTGCTCGGTGCTTTGAGCGGGTTGGACAGGTTTTCTGTTTTGTTATCTCCTGACTTCCAGCAACCACCTGGTTTCTGCTCCTCGAGTGATTCTGATGGGGTCGGGTCGATCTTTCCCTGTCGGGATGGGTAGGAACGAGGCCATGACATGAGCCGAGGTTGTCGCAGGATCGTTTCTCGTGGTGGCTTGTTTGTCCTGACTTTGCCCGGACCGCGCCATTTCTGGGCTAACACAACACGTCTTCGGCAGCCTGGGTGACCTCGTGTTATCGATAACGGGGGCGCTTACCAGGGCAACCCTACCCGAGCGCCTACAGGGGAAAAGACCTCGCACAAATATCACGCGAATCTCGAACAGAATAGTCAGACATGGTGAACCTACATCGTTTTCACAGAGGAACTCCAGTCCTTGATGAAAGTAAGCACATTGTTCACACACTCGAGGCAGGAAGCATGGATGACGCCATCTATCTATCTATCTATCTATCTATCTATCTATCTATCTATCTATCTATCTATCTATCTATCTATCTATCTATCTATCTATCTATCTATCTATCTATCTATCTATCTATCTATCTATCTATCTATCTATCTATCTATCTATCTATCTATCTATCTATCTATCTACTATCTATCTATCTGTCTATCTATCCATCTATCTATCTATCTATCCATCTATCTATCTATCTATCTATCTATCTATCTATCTATCTATCTATCTATCTGTCTGTCTGTCTGTCTGTCTGTCTGTCTGTCTGTCTGTCTGTCTGTCTGTCTGTCTGTCTATCTATCTATCTATCTGTCTGTCTATCTATGTTTGTTTTACTAATGTAATTTCAACATTTTAAGAAACAGAGTCCACCAACATGCAGTATAAAATTGAGCGGAACTATTCTAAAGCAGTTGCAGAAATTCAAATACCTTGGAGTAGTAATAACTTCAGATTGGAAATGCAGAAAAGAAATTAAGAACAGAATAGGCCAAGCAAAGACTGCATTTCAGAGAATGAGAAACATATTAGCCAACACGTCCTTATCAATGAATGTTAGAAAACGAGTCCTAAAATGCTATATTGAACCTATCTTGTTATATGGAACTGAATCATGAACAATAGGCAGATCTGCACAAAAATTATTGAAAGCAGCAGAAATATAGTTTATTAGAAGAATGTTGCGAATCCCCTAGACAGCAAATATAACTAATGAATAATGTATGAGAAGAGATGGTGAGACAAAAAATCTTGTAAAAAAAATAAGAGAGAGACAATGTACTTTCTTATGACATGCAATGAGAAGAAGTGGCATTGAAAATATTATAACAACAGGAAACATAAAGGGAAGAAGATCAAGAGGAAGAAAAAGAGAAATGATACTTGACAATCTGACGGGTGATGTGAGAGGAGACCAGCAATTGAGCTGATGGCCTGCATGAAGGATTGTCTACTCTGGAGAAGCATAATACCCAACGCCAGTCGGAACGGCACCTGATGATGATGAATTTGCATACTTGTATTAAATCGACTATGTGGGAAGAATGAAATATGAGCGATGAAGGACAGAATGTAAGACGGGCCTGCGTGCCTAATTCATTCTTTTTTTATCTTATATCCTTCTCGTGCCATTAAATGTCACAAAGGGCTCGCAAGGTAGTTCGCCAATTTTTCCTGTCTTTGGCGAGTCTTTCAACCTCATCAAGGGACTCTATGCCTGTTAATTCCTCTTGATCTGTCACATATCCTGCACAGGTGGTTAGGCATAAGGCTAGCAACCTTATCCTGAGACCTATCTAGAGGCGACTCCAGATGGGAAAAAAAATATATCGTTACGGAAACTCGCAGAGGAACCAACCAAGCATCAGGGATGCCAACTCAGAGGATCTCAATTCATTACCCTTTAAAAATAAAGATTTTTCATTCATTATATCTATCCTTCTGTCTATCTGTCTGTCTGTCTGTCTGTCTGTCTGTCTGTCTGACTGTCTGTCTGCCTGTCTGTCTGTCCGTCCGTCCGTCCGCCCATTCACCCACCTTACTTACTCAGTTGCCTGCCTGCCTACCTACCTACCTACTCACCTGCCTACCTACCTACCTACTCACTTGCCTAACTACCTGTCTGTCTGTCTGTCTGTCTGTCTGTCTGTCTATATGTCTGTCTGTCTGATATAATGTATAATCTCATGTAAGGAGCTGGTTTCAAACCAGGTAGATATCAACTGTTGTGAGTTTCTTTCCAAGCATGGCCGTGGCCAAGCAACCTATCGCCTGATTCTGTCTTTGTCAGATTTGGATCATCAGCCAGAACAGCAGCAAGGAATACATGTGCTGCAAGTTGTGTTCCATGTACGAGTGCGGCACGTAGACAAAATCGTTAGACTGGCGAAAGAATGTACAAATTGGAGATCTTGAGAATAATATAAAATGCTATTTCAATCTTCTGTTTCAGGACATGCCTGTAGAGCCCGTGGTTACGCCACCCCCGGTGCAGAGAAAAGTATGCTTCTTATTTTTTTTTATTACACTTTTTAAATAAACGGATAGATTCTTATACTTTGTATGGTATGAGATGGTTTTGAAAAAGTGAGCAGCAGTGTAAGCAAAGTCTTTCCTGAATATAAAAAAAGAAGAAGAACACGGCTAAGATGAAGATATAGAGTTCAGTAATATTACCTAACGATGCGAGGCCGAAAAACATTGACTAGTCAGATTTGATTTGCAACAAGTTTAGTTTTCGATGCAAATTTTGTTCCCTTTTTTTTAAACGCTTCAGTCTATAAAGTATGTAAATATACTACGTTCCGCGCGTTTATAACTATGTAAATTATTTAGCTTAATAGAGCTGTTCTTTTATATATATATGTACCTTAAGTACCCAAGGCACATGGGGTTTCCCTAAGGGTTTTAGGGTTTTCCACAAACGACTGACTTTTGAGTTTTTTTCGCTTTTGCTCAAGCTAGCCCTCTATTGCTCAACATCCTCTCTGTAAGAAATTATTATTTTAGTGGCGCTAATAAATGTCTGTTGTTTATACAATGATATATACGTAGTTATATTCTTGGTATTCTTGTTTATGTTTATAGGTAAATGAAGGGTTGAAGGTTACACGTATTAACACACTCACCAATTAAAGTAAACAACACAATCAAGAATGCTTCTTCAAATAATCATACAACTATGTTGACATATGTCTTCTGTTCACGTGGTTGTCAAAATCAAACAAAAGATCATCAGTGTATATTGTTATTCATCAGCTATATCGTTAACATAATCATTAAAATGAATTCCTTAAATATTCAAATTTCTAGTTTATCTTGATTTGATAGTGGAGCTTCTGTAGAATCAATTTCAACCCCTTCTACACAATCATACAAACATCTTCATCATTAAATGATTGAGTATCTGATGTATTATAAGGAACTAACTGGCTCTAAAGGATACAACATACATATACATAAATTTCAGCAATACGTGTTTATGCGCACACATGAGCCATCATTGCACATTACCTCAAAAAAGAAATATATAAATCTTACATAGACAAATATTTTGCACTAGAATGTTCATTATTCATGTACCCTCCAGTTATCATTATCATACCTAAGTGGGTCGAGAGTGGATAGGAGGAGACGACAACACAGCCTTGCACGCGTCCACCTGACAGAAATGTAAACCCCAGTATTAACCCAACACTTACATGCTTATCCACATATGAAGTACACTCTCTTAAAACGATACCATGACCTCTCCCGATCGGCACAGCGTACGAGTCTCGACCGATTACAATTCTCTCATGTTATCCATACATACTAGGCCAGTAAAATTCACTTTTCTTTCATAACTGAGCACTCTGAAAACTGACCGGTAACTGACCCATTATTCCTACTCTCAGGGTTGCCACACAACCCTGGTAACTATATGCGTATCTATTCCCTACATCCTTGATGTTCTTCTCCAAGTCTCATTTGATCTACCATTACTTCTTTTCCCCTGTATTGTATATCTTAGTGCTATTTCTGGTAGTGAGTCGTCAGTCATCAGGAGCGCATGAACCAACCATCGCCAGCGTCTTTCCTCAATAACTGCCGTCAATGGCTTCATCTGCGTTTCTGCCAACAAGATGTTATTTCTTACTGTCAGTCAGTCAGTCAGTCAGTCAGTCAGTCATTTTCATGTCCCTTGCGGAACTTTGACTCCCTAACTATCCTGTAGGCCTATCGGTTGTAAACAAGATGCCCTGCTGATGATGCGTTCATTTGCAGATCATCAACAATGTGTTGCAGCCATCTTCGCCTTGGTCTTCCTCTCTTATTCCCATTATGTACCCTTCCAAGACTATCTTCTCTAAATTCTCATGACGTTTAATATGTATGTCCAAAATATTGCAGTTTTCTCTGTTTAATCCTCTTTACTAGCCAGCCTTCTTCAATATTAAGTTCTTGTAGTATGGGTATATTTGTTATTTTTTGTGTCCATGATAAAGAACTCTTCTGTAGCATAATACTGTCACCAGCTTATTTAATCTCTAGTATTTCATAACCTTCAATTGCTATGGCATTGTAATATTCTTTGTCTACATCTTCTCTAACATTCTTCATTATATTTTCACTATACAAGTTAAATAAGTAAGGCGACAACATGCACCCCCGACGGACTCATTGTTTTATGTCAAACCAAGTTGTTGTTTCACTATTTATTCTCACTGCTGGCTATTGTTTTAGATACAGCAGTTTCTGGTATTGTACACAATAAAATGCCTTTGAATAGTCTATAAAATATAAATATAATTATAGATTCACATTAAATTATCTGCATTTCTCAATTATTAATCTTATGTTGTATGATCTCTTGATCCTCTTCTTTGTCTAAAACCAGCTTGGACCATATTATCTCCTTCTGTTTTCTTACGAAATCTACCCATTATGATTTTTAACAGTATTTTACTTGCATGACTAATCAGGGCAACAGTTCTGTAGTTTGTGAATAATTTCAGGTTACTCTTTTTTGGCAGTGGTATGAATAGAGTTCTTTTCCATTCTTTTGGCCAAATACCTGAATGCTATATCTTTTTACATAGTGCATGATAGATTGTTGCACATTTCTTTCCTCAAGCTTTAATAAATTCTGCTGTTATCTCATCGCATCCTGGTGATTTATCATTTTTCAGATTCTTTATTGCCCATAAAACTTCTTCTATTGTTCGTTTGGTTCTTTCTCCTCCAATAATAATTCACACTGGTGGTTTCTGATTTCACAGTCTGTTGTTTCATACATTCCTCTGCAATATTCCTTCTATCTTTCTAGAATTTCCTCTGTCTCTGTCAAGGTATTCCCCATCTCGTCACAAATTACATTTAGCTTAGGTGTGACATTTTTCGTCAATGTCTTCATTTCTTTAAACATTTCACTATCTGTTCCACTTTTTTATGTCCCTCTTATTCTTGCACAGCAATCTTGTATGTATTTTTTTATATTTTCGTGTTTTTCTTCGTACTTCTTGTGTTGAAAAAATGTGTTGTTTCCATTTCGTCTTCATTTTTCTGCATTGTTTTATTAGTTCTAGTGTGCCTGGTATAATCCATCTATTCTTTTTTGTTTTCTTTACAGCAACCATATCTTTAGCTGTTTTCATTCAGATATCTCTGGCCTGCTAGCCAATTCATCTGGTATCATATCCTCCTTTACAGCCATTAGGATTTCGAAACGTTTCTTCACTTCTGTATCGTATTGTTCTGGTATTTTTGTAAGATCAAAGCGGAGTGGTCTTGATCCCGTAACTGTCTTTTTTATCTTCATCTTCTTATCTGCTATTAATAAATCATGGTCTGTGTCACAAATATAAATATAATTATATAATAAATGCGTAACTGTCTTTTTTATCTTCATCTTCTTATCTGCTATTAATAAATCATGGTCTGTGTCACAATCAGCACCTGGTAAAGTTTTTGCTGATGTTATACTTGATCTGCACTTTCTTTGCACTAAATGTAATCTATTGATTCTTGGTTTTTCCCATCAGGTGATGTCCATATGTAAAGTCTTCTTGGATGTTGTCTAAAAAGTGTGTTAGCGATCATTAGCTCATTTTCCTGCAAAACGCCATTGGATTGTCAAATGCGTCATTTCTATGTACTATACTAAATTTCCCCAAAGTATATCTACCCATGAAGAAAATCTGCTCTTTCTGTACCAATTTATGCATTGAAATCGCCCATTATTAATACAGTATCATTATTCGTACCTGGTCTATCGTCGTTTGCAGTGTGTTATAAATGTCTTCTACTTCCTCTTCTTCTGCTGATGTAAGTGCATATATCTGGATGATTGTTACATTTCTAGGAGTGCCCTTAAGTCTGAGTAGTACTGACCTCTGCGTCACACACTTCCCCAGTGTTAAGATTAGATCTATCTGGGCTTGGGGACTCACCACCAGATCTTTTTCCTATTAGACTTTCCATGATTGCTGTCTGGATTTCTTGGTATATATTTCCAGAAGATAGTATACCATTGCTTTCCTTCCGGGCAGTGACTGTACTAGTCAGTGATCGTAGCCATTGTCCCTACATTGAGATCATCTGCTACCATCATAGAATGGTGATCATAACCAACAGTATCTGTCGGCTGCTCTCCCATTCCATCCACCATCTGTTCCCATGGCTTCTGATGGTGTATGGCCATAATAGTCTTCTAATTCTTCGTAAACATTTAGTCTGGAAAGAATTCAGCTTGTTTTCTATGGTTGTGGTGGTTTTCCAACATTCATTTCTATAGAGTAGTAAACTTGGAACATTACTCTTAAATATCCTGATTTTCATCTTCGTGCTTAGTTATATATCATCGTCGTCGTCGTCGTCATCATCATCATCATCATCATCATCAGGTGCCGTGACGACTGGCATTGGCTATTATACAGAGTACACAATCCTTCATGCAGGCCATCATCTCAGTTGGTGATCTCCTCTCACACCATCCCGTCAGATTGTCCAGTATCATTTTCTTGGTCTTCCCCTGGGTCTTCTTCCCTCTGTTTTTCCTGTTGTTATAATATTTTCAATGCCCCCTCTTCTCATTGCATGTCCTATGAAAGTACATTGTCTCTCTCTTATTTTTTTGACAAGCCTTTTTCTATCTCTAACTCTTCTCAAACGTTCTCCATTAGTTAGTTTTCCTGTCCAGGGAACTCGCAACATTCTTCTAATAAACTATATTTCTGCTGCTTTAAATGACTTTTGTGCAGACCTGCCTATTGTTCATTATTCACTTCCATATAACAAGATAGGTTCAATATAGCATTTTAGGACTCGTTTTCTAACATTCATTGATAAGGATGTGTTGGTTAATATGTTTCTCATTCTCTGAAATGCAGTCTGTGCTTGGCCTATTCTGTTCCTAATTTCTGTTCTGCATTTCCAATCTGAAGTTATTACTGCTCCAAGTTATTTGAATTTCTGCACCTGCTTTAGAATAATTCCGTTTAATTTTATACTGCATGTTGGCTGATTCTGTTTCTTAGATATAACCATAGTCTCTGTCTTTTTGATGTTCAAAAAAGGCCTTTCTATTCACTTTCTTTGCGACTTTATCCATGAGATTTTGCAGGTCTTGTTGGTTCTCAGATATCAGTACTGTGTCGTCAGCATACCGAAGGTTGTTAATATTGTATCCTCCAATTTTTATGCCTGGTTCTATGATGATCTTTCTTAGAATATTCTTGATGTACACATAAAAAACAATTCTGGAGATAGTACACATCCTTATTGCGCTCCCTGTTTCATTGGTTGATATATATATATATATACATATATATATATATATATATATATATATATAACAAAATCTATTTTATTTTCTTTTTATTCTACCATAATGAATTTTTGATACGCGCTATGTCTGAACGAAAGAGAGAGAGAGAGAGAGAGAGAGAAGTAAATTTACACCATCCAGTTAGGTACCCTATCACACCATGGACATCTGTATGTTTCAGAGCCCAAAAATCCCGGAACAGGAAGAATCTATGACGGCCCCGATCTCTGCCGGAGACGCTACCCCCACAGCCACCCAAGACGAGGAATCTGAGGAACCAAAAAAGGAGAAGAAAAAAAAGAAGAAGAAGCAGAAACATGAAGAACGGCAGGCAGAAGAAGCTGTACCCGTGAGTGCACCCATCTCAGTGTAACATTGTTAAACTATTTGAAATAAAAGCAGGAACAGCTTTGTTAAATAAAAAGCACCTTAAACACACACACACATACACAAACACGCAAAACGTACAAGACATTGGAATAGGAAAAGAAGATAAGGTATAAATCCACATAACATCATAGAGGGACTTGCAAAAAGCTGCGTCCGAGAATGCGTGTGGTGTATTGTGAATGCTGTGGCTTTATATGTGTGATAGATTGCTAGTAAAGTTTGAGCAGGGAAAGCGGAGAGGAGAGAGTTGGATAGAACTGTTGACAAGCAGAGATTAGGGTGGGTGCAGTAGGTGAAGGTGGCTGAGGTACAGAGTTTGTAATGTAGTGCAGTGAGGACTCTGGAATATAAGCTACAGGTGAGGAAAGAGTAGATGAGAACGTAGCAGAGAGGGAATATAATTTTCGAGAAATGGAATGTCAAGTACAGCTGAATTTCTAATTCAGTCCGTGCGGTTCCAGAGTCTCGTAATTCTGTATGTTGCCGTTCTCGAGTGCCAGGAAGGCTTCTGTCATCAGAATGACATAGTTTAATGACTGTTATTAGAAACTCAGACTTGCCTTTGTACTTAAATGATTAGCGATTGGTTTAGAAGCTTGCTGGGAGACGGCATAAAGCTGTTTCTGCATACCGTCACCTAATGTGAGACCGACTTTCCCCAATATATTATTCTACACATTTTCACACAGACGCATATCTTACGTTACGGGACTCCCTCGCTTGTTTATATATATATATATATATATATATATATATATATATATATCAGACAGTCAGTCATTTGCATGTCCCTTGAGGAACTTTGCTTCTCTAACAGCTCTCCTGTAGGCCTCTCGATTGTAACCAAGATACCCTGCTGCTGATGTATCCATGTGCAGATTATCTACGATATATATTCCGATCTGTGATTGTTTCTTATTGGGGAAGGAGCGAAAGGCGAATATCTGGCACCTGAAAACCAGATGCTTCGGGTAGATGAGACTCGTTCGTCTTGGTTGGTAGCTCATTTAGGAGAAAGTAAACTCTAATTTCAAACCCCCTGCTGCCTTGTAGGGTAGGCTCTGGCCAGAGTAAAAGGCTAGTGGAGTAAACCATAAACAAACCGGCGGAAAGCAAAGGTAAACCAACACTGTACACTCCCAAGATCAGTCACGACAATCCACAATTCTTTGAATCATAACGACATTAAGGGGGTTCCATTGGAACCACCTCGTCCTGTAGGGACTATCACGTGAGACACATGTACCAGATCGTCATCCAACTACTGTACGCAAAGAAAACACACTTTACACCACAGTAGTTGCAACATGGAACATTAGAACATTAACAGAACTTGGAAAACTGGAAAACATCGAACAAGAAATGAAAATACTAGAAATTGACACCCTTGGTTTATGTGAAATGAGATGGACTGGAGCAGGAAGAAGAGATTATAAAGACTTTAAAATAATATATCTAGGGGGAAACCAGTCTAGAAATGGAGCTGGCATAATACTGGATAAGAAGACAGCAAGAACTGTGAAAAGTTTCTGGTGCATATCGGACAGAGTTTTAATGGTTAAATTACAGGGATACTCAAGAGACACAAATCTCATCCAAGTATACGCACCAACTTCAGAAATCTCTGATGATGAGATAAAAGAATTTTACAACAATCTGGACACGGCAATGAAAAAGTGCAAATCATGATAAGCAAACTTTGTGCTGGGTGATTTAAAACCGGAAGTAGGGACTGAACAAGACAATGAAGCTACTGGCATGTATAGACTAGAAATCAGAAACAAAAGAGGAGAGATGTTGATTGAGTGGGCAGAAAAGAGTAAAATGATAATATAAAATACTTGGTTTCAATAACGCACTAGGCGACTATGGACATGGAAAACCACATATATTAACACACTTAAACAGACAGATTACATTATGACCAACAGAAGATTCAAGAACTCACTAATATCCGTGAAAACAAGACCAAGCGCAGATTGCAACAATGACCACATCCCAGCTGTAGGAAACGTAAGAATCAGGGTAAAAAGGTTAAAGGTAGCAGCTAAACACAAAGAACTATACAACTGGACAAAAGTTAAGGGCCGGTTTTTTTCAATTCTTACAAAAACGAAATCAACTGATTAACAAACAACCCATTAGTACCAAAGAAAACAGCATTTAAAACTGAACAAATTTAATCGTTTCATTTGCAAATCGGAATAGAAATAAACATACAGCAAGCTGGCGAAATCACTCACCCCTCGTCCAAAAACTCACAAGAATAGTCTTAAAATAAACAAATATGTCAGTATCGCGTGTGGCCACCGTTAGCTGCCAGACATTCGACGCACTGTTGCCTCATCGAATTAACCAGGGTTGTTAGGACATTCTGTGGAATTGCCTGCCACTCTTGTTGAAGGAAAAGGGTCAGCTGGGTGACATCAACAGTTGGAGGATGATTTGTCGAAACCCGTCTGCCTAGGACATCCAAAATGTGCTCAATGAGCGACAGATCGGGGGACCGAGCTGGCCAATCGGTTCTAATGATCCTTTGCTGTTGAAGAAACTCTTTTACGACATGACCTCGATGAGGTCTTGCGTTATCGTCTTGTACGATTGTGCCTGCACAAATGGCTTGGAAGGTAAGCTGGATAATGGGTTGCAGAATTTCATTCACGTATCGCTAGGCGGTCAGGGTGCCATGAATGACATGGAGGGGAGTCCCGCAGTGCCTGCTGATGCCACCCCAGACCATGATTGATCCCCCTCCGTAAGGATCCACATCTTGATAGTGGCGTCAAGGAACCATTCGCCTGGCCTTATCCAAACATGGATTCTGCCATCATTGAAGGACATACTGTAGTGGGATTCGTCATTGAAAAGAATTTCACCCCACTGGCACCTCGTCCAACGGATGTTCAGGCAACTCTAGCTCTGCGATGAGCTGGAGTAAGAGGTATTCTTGTTGCTGGTCGTCGTGAAGTCAGCTCAGATTCTCTTAAACGCCTGAGAATTGTTCTGCCCCTAACGTTTACGTTTGCCGTATTCATTAGGTGGTTTCTGAGAGTGGAAGACGTTACTGTCTACCTGCGAAGTGTTGACAGCTGCAGGTATCTGCTACTTGTGCAACGAGGTCGGCCTGAACGATGATGATTTTCTACTCCTCCAATGCGCGAAATCGCTCCAAATGCCTTTGGATGATAGAACGCCGTGCAACTTCACGGCCAGATAAAAAGCTTTCAACCAAGGCAGTGACCCGATGATGCTCAAAGGTGCTAAAACGCCTTCGCGGTGGTATGGTGTACTTCAAATGACAAAAACAAACCTAAACCGCTTTAATAAAAATGATTGGAAGGTGAGAAATGTTCACTAAGGATGCCTCTTGCACGTGCAGCACAAATCATCACGATTTTATCTGCTGGGTCGTGCTGACACTTTTTAAAATGCCGTAACATTTTGTCCAGAACGATGCTACTGCACGTGATTTTTACACTTTTTGTGATGAACAGTTGGTGTTGTTTATGCCCCGGCTGCACAGAGCACTGCCTGAGAACGCAATTTAATCAAGATTATACAACAAATGTATTTACAGTTTTAGTACGGCAATCAAAATAAACATATGCTTGAAATTAATGACCGGCCCTTAACTTTTGTCCAAGTATATTTTGTAGGTTGGTGGCTTCCTGAATTACGTTCTTTGAAAAACAAATTAGGACAAGTTTTGAGATAGTTTATTCAGGCATTCCTTAACGAGGGCCTCTCAAGGTGGACGGTTTTCTTGCCCAGACATCTAGGGACACACGCATATGGGGGACGGGATTTAGTGTGTCCATCCGGTGCACTATTCCATGGCTCGGACGGTTTTCCTTGTTTTAAAGCGAATGTGTGGGGAGGGGGGGATCTCCGAAGAGCTACCCTTGTCTGACCAGGGTTCACAGAGTGGCTAACCAGTTAAGTAAGGGGAGAGAGGAAATAATTTTACCCGGCCTTATAAAGTTCCGCGCGAAGGCCTGTCTAGTTAACCGTGAAGGCTCTGTCTAGTTGACCGTGAAGGCCCTGACTAATTGAATATGAAGGCTCTGTCTAGACGACCGTGAAGGACTTGTCTAGTTCACTGTTAAGGCCATGTCTAGTTGAGATTGTGAAGTCTCTGTCTAGGTGATTGTGAAGGCCTTGTATATTTAACTGCGAAGGCCCTGTCTAGTTGACTGTGAAAGGCTTGTCTAGTTTTCTGTGAAACCCCTGTGTAGTTGACGGTCAAAGCCAAGTCTAGTTTACTGTGAATGAAGGCCTTGTCTAGTTAGCTGTGAAGGCCCTGTCTAGTTGACTGTAAAGGCCTGTCTAGTCAACCGTGAAGGTTCTGTCTTGTTGACCGTGAAGCCCATGTGTAGTTGACTGTGAAGGCCATATCTAGTTGACTGTCAAGTGTTGATTGTTCTAGAGTAGTGGTACGGATTATCGGGAACGACGAACCTAAGATGAAGAGAGTATATCCTCCCTCCTCATATTTGCTCCTGTAGCTGGGCCAACAAGGATGGTTTTATGTTAATGTGTGCGCTTGATGACATAGAAACTGCCTTTTACGACCACAGCAGCTGAACTTCAAAAAAGTCCACAGATGATCCCATCTGCTCTTTGGAAGGACGATTTCAGCACAGGCGCACGTACTCCGTAGTACACGCGAGAGTAATGACAATTAGACGGCTTAACGGGAATATACTTCAAATGCAAGAGCCCGCATCGTAATCGTTTCGGTTACTTCTAGAGTTGTTGTGAAAAGATAACAGTGATCACACATGGAAATATCAAGAGGAAAACGAATAAAAGTACTTTTGGGTATAATGGAGAGTAATATGAGGACAGAAACAAAAAAGACAGGGGAAAACAGGACCTTTCTGTTAATGCGATCCGGTCTTGTTCTGTTGATGTACGATCTCGGAGGGTCCTAGAACAGCGCCTTATTTTCCAGGCTGGCTGTCTCCACTCAGATGGAATTAACAATGTCTTCCGCTTTCTGTAACTTCTTTAGTTTTCCAGCCCCCCCCCCCTGTTTTTTTACTCTATTTTCTTTCTCCTAGCTACCCCTCCCTATAACCACCCTCTTTTCTTCTCTGGTAACATATTAATGTTTATAGGGTCTTGTCCTATTCACCAGATTCACATTTTCTCCCTGCAGGTGTTCATGTTCTTCATTCATTATCTCTCTCCGCTTCCCCTTTCCCCCTCCCCCGACACCTTCTCCTCTAGCGGCTGTCATGTTTCTATTGGCTTTCCTCCCCCCTCTGCCACCTGTTTTCGTCCTCTCTCTCTACCTCTTCTTTACGACTGGCTGTATCGGCTTATCCTTTGTGTGGCCCGCGTGGTCTCTATGCATCTTCTAGTGGACACGCATTTCTCTGTTTCCTACTTCTGGATGAGGCCATATTAAGATAAATTCTTCGTTTAGTTATTTGTTTTTGTCTCGTTCGTGCATGTAATCCTCGAAAAAGGCTCACGCCGAAATATCGGATGTTGTATGTTTTTCATTTATACATTCTCATACTTTCTATTCGTTTTTTTCTCACTTTACTCACTCCCTCTGCCACTTTGTAAAACTACATCATAAACCTCTATCTGCCTTTATTATTTAAACCAGTTTAACTGTAGTCGCCATCCCTTTTATCTGAAAGATATTATTAGCTCATTGATAGATGAGAATATGATTCATTAATATGAAATATAATTCATGAACAGAAATACAATTTATTAATAGGAAACGTAATGAATTAATAATAAATATAATAATAATTAATGACCACAGAACTCTATGGAGAGCTGACAGGTCAGGGAAAAATGTCTCTGATATCAAAACTTTCTAGTGTGCTGGCAGGTCAGGTAAAATACAAGGCCCGACAATTAAGCACTAAGACTAATTACATAAAAATAAAATAAAAAGACGGACCCATACTTATGCTTCATAGACTACTGTAAAGCATTCAATAAAGTGAGACACACAGAAATTATAAGAATGCTGGAAGACATCATCATAGATGGGAAATATCTGAAACTTATTAAAAACATATACTGGCAGCAATCAGAAGGAATGAGGGTTGAGAACCAAATAGGAGCATTTCAAGACACAAAATTGAGAGTGAGACAAGGATGTGTTCTATTTCCTGACCTCTTCTCCTTGTACAGTGAAAACAAAGTGAGAAATATAAAGAGCTTGCCAGGAATATCAACTGGCGGATACAACCTTAACAACTTAGGATATGCAGACGACACAATTCTGATTTTCTAAAAGTGAAGGGGAGCTACAGGCTCTTCTGGACATCGTGGTTCATTAAAGTAAAAATAAAGGTCTCAGCCTGAATAAAAAGAAGACTGAAGTGATGGCTATCTCAAAGAAAAGAATATCACCAAAATGTAGCATTACCATCGACGGCACAGAACTGAAACAGGTTGATAGATTACTTAGGAACATTTGTAGCAACGGATGGAAAATGTCACAATGAAATAAAAATCAGATGTGCTCAGGCCAAGACAGTATTCTTGTGCAACAGATCCACATCAATGGAGACAGGATTCCAAGTACTTAAATGTTACATCGGGCCAATTTTGTTTTGTGGTTGTTAAGTATGGTCCATGAATAAGAAAGTACATCAAGAAATGGAGCCATGGAAATGTGGTTCATAAGAATGATTCTGAAGGTACCATGGACCGCAAAGAAACTCAAGGAAGAAGTTTTAAGAGAAGCTGGAGTTAAAAGGCACATTACAGCAAAGATCAGAGGCAGACAAGCGAGATTTATAGAACATTTTCTGAGAAGAGGAAAATTGGAACACATTGTGGCAACTGGAAAAACTGAGGGAAGAAGAGACAGAGGAAGACAGAGACAGAGAGAGAGAGAAGTTACTGGATGGGCTGTCAGTGTGGCTAGGAAGAAAGTCACCGGCGGATCTCATAATCAAGTCTAAAGACAGGGAATTGTGGAGAGAAAAGATCGCCTACGCCACGCGGCACGGCACTTGATTGATTGATTCATACTCAAAAGGTGTTTGTTAGTTCAACCTAGCTCTTGTATCAGACACAGTCAAAATGTACTGCGTATAGTTCATGAAGTAGATGGAGATTATAGTTTAGCTTTACATATATATATATATATATATATATATATATATAGAGAGAGAGAGAGAGAGAGAGAGAGAGAGAGAGAGAGAGAGAGAGAGAATGAGGAAAGAGCAGAAACAAAAATGGCAGAAAGCACGATGAACGCATACAAATGAAGAACATACAAAAATCCACTGTTTTGACAGAAGCCCTTTCTTTAAAGCATCACTTACAAAGATAACACGGCAGATAAAAACAGGAAAACAGAGGAAAAATAGATGAAAACTTACTTCTTTGGTCTCCTCCATGTACGAAAGATGGGCCCTTGTCTCCCTCTTTCTATTTTTTTATATAAAACTGAACCACATCATCATCATCATCATCATCATCATCTTAATTACCTTTCACTTCCTTGAGAGCATAGGCCACGGATAAAGGCTCTCCAGTCATCCCTGTTCTTGGAATTACTCTCTGCTTCCTTTCCATGTGTATCCCTTGTCTCTGACCAATGTCATAATTTGACTTTGCACAAAAATGAAATATACACCTCTATCTACTCCACTATTATAAGCAGTTTTGCTGTAGTCATGGTTTTTCTTACTTATGTATAGTTAGCATCAGTCGTGTAATCCAAAAGGTATTTGACTATCCAAGAATAGGTGTTTTATGAACTATAGCTGCCAACTCTTCTACGATGAATGTAGGAGCAGAAAATCAACTCCTGAGTTTAAAACCGAATGGCCCCACAGTGGACGTAAAATTAGATAGATTCATGATCATTTGGAACTGTGCCGCCCCCCCCCCCCCCCCCCCCCGTTTTACGCACTGCAAAATGAATGGTTTAGGCCAATACTGTATGTTATACTCTCTCTGCTTAGTCAGGGATGAGTGCTATATGGGATTTTGATAAACGTATCGCGGAGATGACAGAAGGCTGTCAAAAAAATAATAAAGATCATGATGTAAAGAGAGAGAGAGAGATGTAGAGAGAAAGGGATAGATAAGTATAGAGAGAGAACGAAGCGAAGAGAGAGGGGAAAAAAGTGTAGACGCTGTCCGATTAGGTAATCAACGACCCATAGCTGTCATGCTAGCGTCAGGGTTAGCGAACCATAGCTGGTCAAGGCCCTGTCCAACCTCTCCGTGGTACCCCGAGTAAAAGGGTTAGCCTGGCTAACGGGGCAGGGATCTCCATAGTCCCCATGGTGGTGAAGTCTGCTAAGGAAGCATTGCACACACACCCCCTGCATTTTAGCTGCACTCTTGGACCTAAAAACTAGCCACCATAACCTGCTTCTAAGCCGACAAGATGTTGTGCCTCAACATCTTCACAGCATCGGCTGCAAAGAACACCAGCTCACAGTTAACAGTGAGATCGGATAAAGAAAGATATACAACATCAGACAGACTGGATAAAGGACGGATGAAAAGATTGAAATGCAGAATGATAAAGACAGACAGACAGATAAACAGACAAGCAAACACGCACACACACACGGACAGGCAAATAAACAGACAAGCAAACACGCACACACACAGAGACAAATAAACAGACAAGCAAACACGCACACACACAGAGACAAATAAACAGACAAGTAAACACGCACACACACAGAGACAAATAAACAGACAAGCAAACACGCACACACACAGAGACAAATAAACAGACAAGCAAACACGCACACACACAGAGACAAATAAACAGACAAGCAAACACACACACACACAGAGACAAATAAACAGACAAGCAAACACGCACACACGGACAGACAAATAAACAGACAAGCAAACACGCACACACAGACAGACAAATAAACAGACAAGCAAACACGCACACACGGACAGACAAATAAACAGACAAGCAAACACGCACACACACAGACAGATAAATTAAGATGCATAATAACATTTTAATAATTTATGTCCCTTTTAGGGTAAACAGAAAACAAAATCCAAAAAGGTAAGTTATTTTTATCTGCTTTTCATTTATAAAAAAAACTATATCTATCTCATTTTCTTCATCCTTTTGAACATATCTAACGTCTACAACTTTCTGAGTGTTTACAGGTCCCGTTTGTCAAGGCTAGAAACATCAGCAAAAGCAAAGGAAAAGTCTATGGATAATTTTTTTCTTTTTTTACTCGGGTCGTGAGAAGACGGAAGTTACACAGAACCTGACTATCACGGGAAAACTCAGGGGAAAAAAAGAGAGTGTCTTTCATCCTTCCCGGGCTCGCACGGTAGTTCGCCAAGTTTTCCTGTTTTCGGCGAGTTTTTCAGCCTCATCAAGGGATTTATTGCCTGCTTGTTTGGCCTCTCTTAACAAAGAAAGAAGGTCTGTCAGTGTGTCTGGAAAACGGCAGGAAACAAAAAACGATCTTGAGTTCACCAGCTCTGAGGGAAGCGACGTTCTTTGTAACTTGAAACTTCTCGTGGTATTCTATTACACCTTCATTCACTCCCAGCTCTGGCGCACTGCAGTCTGGTTTTCCTCGCCCTGCAGACAAATAATGTTGGTAAATATAAAACGACTTCTCCTCAGCATAGATGTGTCGGGTTCTCATTTGTACAGCCGGCCCGAGTAGACACCGCTTGGAGTTGCTCGTGAACTCACCGTCTTCTGGATGAAATTACAATTCACTATACTGCTTAGCTTCTTGTCATTCTTCTCCCACAATAGCCCGAATGTACAATTTTTTTTTAAATGTCAGGATATGGAAAGACATAACCAACAACGCATATCACCATTTCCCAAGCTTGCGATGATGACGATGATGATGATGATGATTATGATGATGATGATAATGATGATGATGATGATGATGATGACCATGTATTGATTCATATATTTACACTTCATGTTATTCTGTCTATTGAACTGGCCTACCCTTTGGAAGAAGGATGATAATTTATCATCCACTCTGAAAAGTCAGCTTCAGTAAGTTTGCTGTTTGGTCCCATCTTCTCCTTCGCTGTCCCTTTTCTCCCTTACCATAAACAATACTTCCATTACTGCTCTCTGTAGCCCGTAGTTCTACTGTACAAAATGAACATAAAGCCTTTCTCTAGTTTGAAATTCTGTTACAGATAAATTATTCTTAGTGTAAGTCTTTTATTTATCCGCATCTCATCCCAAGTCAGAATGTTTTGTTTTTACGTTTTTTTTCGTACTCCGTTTGTTACCTGGAAAACGCCTAAGCCAGTGTTTACCAAAGTGGGCGATAACGCCCTCCCCCCTCCCTGTGGGCGTTGGAAAGGACCAGGATGGAATGGAAGAAAAGGGGGCAGTATTAGGGCACTGGGGGAAAAAAGAAGCAGCAGACGGGGGGGGGGGTAATCTATATATATATATATATATATATATATATATATATATATAAATTAACGTGTGTGTATGTATGTATGTTAGAACATCACGCTGGAACGCCTGGAGCAATTTCAACCAAACTTGGCGCACACATGACTTACAATGTGGAAACTGCACCGTGTTCGTTAGATCATCCCTATGACCCATAAGGGGGCCTGGGTGGTTGAGGAGGGATTGAAAGCAAACGATAAAAACAATACCCCCCACTGAAAGACGGGAAATAACTTATGTGATATTTGTCCCTGCTGTGGATTGTCGGCCATGATGGACAAAGGGCAGCGCACACAAATCGATAATGTTATATCTGCTGAGATGCCAAACCGTGGGCACTGATAATAAGAAACATGATACACGGAGCAGATTTCTGATTCACGGAAGAAACCCTATTGTTGTTCACCTCAGCGTCCATTTAGAAAATGGTAAGAGTGTTTAATTCATAACAGAGAGCGCCCATACATTGGTTGATCAGCTACCAACCACATGGGGGGGGGGGGCTAGCGGTGGGGGTGGGATCTTCTAGAAGGTTGTGGTTATGATTGTGGCCTTGGACTCATTATGTTCGAGAAACTGCCAGCACCCACTCGAATCTTAGATGGTCGTATATAAGGTAAGCTAATTCGGCAAGTCTTCCAGTTTATCATCTGTCAGGGAATGTGGTAGTGTCATGTCGCTCTTTTAGATGATGGTCTCTTTTTTGTTTTAATTATATTTGTAAAAATAAATTTTAACTGTGTTTTCTCCTTCAGTTTATGGTAGCTTTTTATTTATTATATAGTAGATTTCATTGCTCTGTTACACTGCTCGTTTTCTTATTTTTTGTCAAATTAGCTTTTCAAATTAGGGAGAGAGAGAGTGGGACAGAGAGGGGGAGAGAGAGTGAGAGAGAGAGGAGAGTGCGAGAGAGGGAGAGGGAGAGAGGGGGAGAGAGATAGGAAGAGAGATAGAGGCGGAGAGAGAGAGGGAAGGAGAGAGAGGGAGGGACAGAGGGAGAGACAGAGGGAGAGAGAGAGGGAAAGAGAGAGAGTGAGGTATAGAGAAGGGAGAGGGAGAGAGAGGGAGAGAGAGAAGGGGAGAGATAGGGACAGAGATGGAGAGAGATAGAGATTAGATTTGAGAGAGCTCTGTTTCTCCCACGGACAACTTTATGTTGCTTGCTCAAGGGAGAGACAGGAGAGAGAGGGTGAGAGGAGAGAGATAGAGAGAGAGAGGGTGAGAGAAGGAGAGAGATAGTGAGAGAAGGAGAGAGAGATAGAGAAGGAGAGATATAGGAAGAGAGAGATAGAGAGATTGCAAGAGATAGATTTGAGATCGCCATGTTTCTCCCCCGGAGAACTTTATGTTACTTGCTCAAGAGAGAGAGAGAGAGAGGAGAGAGAGGATGAGAGAATGAGAGAGAGAGAGGGAGAGAGATAGGGACAGAGAGAGAGAGATAGACAGATTTGAGTTCGCCATGTTTCTCCCCCGGAGAACTTTATGTTCTTGCTCAAGAATTTATTATTGCTCCTGGAAGTGAAACGAAAAATGTTTATATTCCAACAATCTAGTCTATGTAGAACCACCTAGAAGGCTGTGGGAATGAATAGAACATTGTAGAACCTTATAGAATATCATAAAACTGAATAGACCTCTGTAGAACATTCTAGAAGGCTGTGGAAAGAAATAGAACGTTGTAGAACCGTCTGGAAGGTTGTGGAAACGAATAGAACTTTCGTGATTTGTATAAATAAATACCCAGACAGCTTCGGGTACTCAGCTAGTACCTAATAATACATAATAATAGTTTAATAAGCCATTATATGAATAGCACATAATATTAGGGAGGGGGAGAAAAGAGGTGAGTGTTGAGAATATGACCCGGGAGAAAAATGGGGCCGCAGTCCGAACAAGCTTGGGAAACACTGGTCTAAGCGATACTCCAGTTCTTGCCATGTATTCTCCAGCACCTATTTGGTCACCGCGACTAGAGCATAAACAAAGCAGCACATAGAGGAGGTATCTGGCTAGAAACATAGAACAATTGGTAACTCTCTGTGTCCTTTTTGCAAATGCTTTAAAACTGTGCTCTGAGACGTGATTGATGCACGACGCGTCGATTTCCAAGCATTACGTTGAAAAAGTATTTACCCACAGTTTCAAGAGTCTCATCATTCACGCTGTTATCTACGAGTTCCTTTATTTTTAGGTCATCTACACCCCCAGTCTCTTTAGACCCTGCATGGAAACCTTTGACGCATTTTTAAAAAAAATACCTGGCTGCTCTCGGCCATACTCGTTTCTCAACCTTTGTTTAGCTGTAAGTGACGAAATGGTTTTAAGATATCACAAAACACAGTTGGGCTTTCTCCTTCTTGGACGTCATTCCTGACGCTGACAATGACCTACTTTAATGCCACGTCGTTTGTGTTTCTAATAACCACGAGTTGTGAGGAACGATTTCTCTTAATCAGGGGCAGACTTTATGATCATCCCTCTTAATCTTTTGTATAATAACTTCCTCGTCTGATACTGTTATAATACAAACAAAAAGTGTTATTGTAGTAACACAGCCAAATGTTCGTCGAACTACAGGACAAATCTGACCCAGCTACAGCAGACACCACAGTGACACAGACTGACACGGCGCAGGATGACACTGCACAGCCCACAGAGACACCAATGGCGCCACCTGAAACTGAGAGCACGCAAAGATCTGTGGTCCTAGCTGAACCGACCACCAACGTAGCCGCACAGGTAGGTTTCCTTTGTGGTCTGTCGAGCTGTATTCATAACCATGTACAGTTTTTGTAAGTGAGGGGTGTGAATGACTGTGGAG
>CM019698.1:15379371-15466475 GCA_009760885.1 Achatina immaculata
GAGAGTGCTGGTTATTCTATGAGGGCATATAATTACAAGCAAGTAAATAATGAAACAGGTTTGAGTTAAAGGATGAAGTATTATTTATGGATTTTAAATGGTTGGGAAGGGTGTTCCAGAGCTGTTCTGCGATGTATGCAAGGCTTTTCTTGTAAAGATCAATCACGGGTTTAGGAAGAAGGCAGTTTTTAAACACTGGCTACGTCTAGTGTTATACGTAAACAGTGACCATAAATAGGGCGGAACATTGTGCGACATAATTCTGTGAACAAACTTAACTTTGTTCAAAATGACTCTATATTTGAGGGGTAGAATTTTGAGTTGTTTGTGCTGATCTACAGTCTGTACTGGGTGTTTGTCACAAATCAGATTTAATGCTCGTTTGTGAAGTGAGTGGAGCCTCTGTAGAGGCATTATATGTCTCTAAGGAGACATTAAGCGGAGTTGACATTAAATGGGTTCCATTACAAGAGGGTTGACTGGGATAAAGCAACTTTATTCGTTGACTGACTGACGCTGTTTCATGCAGCGTGCATAACAATAATCGCTATCTTGATGTCGATCTCGGCGAGACGCTTTTGTTCCACAGCATGCAGCACATGACGCACTATTCTCTTTTTGTATTGTTGCTTTAAGGCGTAAATGATACCTTGGTCGCAAGGCTGTAGCACGATCGTTGTGTTAGGTGGCAGGAAAACAAGCTTTGTAACCATCAGATTGGTGACGTTAGTGTGTGCCGGACAGTTGTCAACGAACAAGAAAACTTTTCTGTTCATTCGGTTCATTTTGTTTGTCGAAAGAAATGACTCACTCCTGAAACAGTTCACTTGTCAACCAAGCATGTTGGTACATGCCCATTAATTACTTATAGGAGTTGGTCGGGATACAAATTAATGTGACAAATACTTCACACAGAGGAAAAAAAACTTCACACGTAGAAGAAAATACTTCAGATCGGGAGGAAAATACTTCAGAAAGGGAAGAAAAATCTTCACTTAGGGAGGAAAATACCTCAGAAAGGGAAAAAAATTACTTCACATAGGTAATAAAATACTTCACATTGGTAATAAAATACTTCACATAAGTAGGAAATACTTCACATAGAAAAGAAAATAGTTCACATAAAAACTTATTTACATAGGAAAGAAAATACTTCACATAGGGAAGAAAATACTTCGCGTAGCAAAGAAATACTTCAGAAATGGAAGGACATACTTCACACAGGAAAGAAAATAGTTCAGAAAGTTAAGAAAATACTTCATATAAGGAAGATGACTTACACATATACTTCACATAGTATAGATGAAGAGTTCTGTACTTAAGCCCGTCTAATATTTTCCCTTGGCCTCTCCCATCATTCACTTGTCCCATCTCTCTTCATTCACTTGTCCCATCTCTCTTCACTTGAATGAGAAGTACTTAATACTGAGAAATAAAGATTACTTTTCTAACCTTTCTTTCAGACAGGGTCTTCTTCCAAACGGGGTGCACAGCCGCCTACCGCACCTGGCTATCAAGCGCCTGGATACTGCACAGTAAGCCCAGACAAGATTACCGAAGAATTACACATCTGAGTGACAGTTCTTCGCTGAGCCCTGCTTCTTTTCCACATTTGTATTCTGTTGTCCTTATCTGTTTATTCCTTGTCTCAAAGGTATGCATGGCTGCCGTCATAATTTTTTTTATCTACATACAAATTATTTGAATCTAAAGGAAATGAACTGCAAATTTCAGAATAAAACGAAAGGTAACTTTATAACAGTGTGTACCAAACATTGATTAAGGTAAGAGCCAGATATAGTAAACTACAGAAGTCTGAGATTCACAAGAAATGAAGTTACGTTGCTCTTCTTACATACACATCACGTGTCAAAGATTGTTATTTAAGTATTAAGAAATACACTTACGCGGACTAAGTAACATTTGATGGTTGTCAGCACTGACTTCTACAGTAACTGATTCTCCAGCACAATTCCTCTGTAATCCTTGCCGAACCAGAACTTCCCTGACTGAAATCTGCTGTTAAAATCAGCACATACATTCATAAATATACCCACCCGACATGAACATTAAATCTACGTTTTAATATAGTGGGCTGTTGGTAAATAATTTACATTGATTGTCATTTAAAAAGGAACTGAGCCAAATTACTTCCCTTAAGCCAAAGAGTAGCTCTTGGCTCGACAGCCCCCATCTGCTCATCCCCGCATTAATCTCATCTAGAGACAGAAACTTCCACTTTCTTCCTTTTCTCCAATAGCCACGTTTCTTACGGCTGTCGCAATATAAATTTTACTGCAGAGAAAGGTTCCAATACAATTCTCCACTTTAGAATGGGGAAAGATTCCAGAGAAAGTTCGCATTTTAGTATAGAAAAGTCCCACCCCAAGTTTGCAGTCTAACATAGAAAGATTCCAGAGAAAGTTCGCATTTTAGTATAGAAAAGTCCCAGTGTAAGTCTGAAGTTTAGCATAGAAAGATTCCAGTAAAATTTTAACGTAGAAGGGCGTCATTAAAAGTCTGAATTTTAGTATCTAGAAAGTTTTCCTCAGAAGTCTACATTTTAGTATAGTGAAAGTTTTCTTAAAAAGCCTACATTTTAGTATGGGCAGAGCTTTTCTTTTTTTTTTATTAAACTGGATAAACTTCCAGCACTGTATGGGTTTTGGCAGACAACACCCAAGATTACAATTAGAAAGGATCGTACCTGACCTATCTAGTACATCTCAGGGAAAACAGTCCGAAGTGTAACAGACAGGGGAAGGAACTGTGGTGGGGATAACGAGGCAGCAATCGATTTAGTCTCCAAGTTGGTGGAGCTTCCTGATATGGCTGTCTTGGCTGTTGTCTGGAACGGCATTGTCCCATCCTTTTGCGCTTCTGCGCACATATAGGAGATTCGAAAAGGAAGGAGCTGCCCGTACTCCGTTGTCATCGTTGTCTGTTGTCACTGTGGGCAGACAAACCAGGTACTCAATAAGATGTACTATATGTAATTCATCTTCATTCATTCATTTCATGCCGTCTCTGCACGGAAGGTTGGCTGCAATGAATCTCCATTCTGTTTCTTGTCTTCGTAGAGGACTTGGCCAAGCTTGTCCCTGTCCATCTCTTGATGCCCTCCACCCATCTATGTCACTGTCGTCCTCTTGTCTTTTCCCTTCGATCTTGCCCTCAAGAAGGGTCTCCAGTATAGTATTATGCCTCTTGACACGGCCAGGCCAAAGTATCTTAGCTGTCTTGTTTTTATGTTTTCAATATTTCACGTTTCACTTCTGGCTGGTTTAGCACTTCTTTGTTTGCTTTCTTTATGTCCATGGAATACGCCCTATTCTGCTGTATGTCCACACTCCAAGGGGCGCGATTTTTTTTTTCTGTTGTCTTATTCAAGGTCCAGGTTTCTACACCATAAAGGAATATTGAAAATATGAGGCATTTTACCAAACGTAATCTTAGTTGCTGTGATAATTGTTTTGGTGTAAGTATCTTCCTCATTATACTGAAGGTGTTTTTATTGTATGTAATAACAAACGATAATAAACACAGAGGTGCAAGATGACCACGCGTTTGGTCGTCATACAGAAATTCTTGCTGAGAAACGCGGCTATTGTCTTAGTAATTTTATCTCTCTCGTGTCTAAAATGTTTCATATTTTGTCTAGGTTAACTCTATACCACTGAGAATATCTCAGCGGTTCTCAGATTATGGCATGTATAATGACAGAGACTTTTGACATAGGACAGAATAAATGAAGATGACTGTAATGAGGAAAATTTTTTTTAAAAATCATGTTGTTATAAGGCTTGCTACTCTGCTACATTCCCTACAGCCTGTTTCAGAGAGGCGTTACCAGAGTGGTAGGTTTCCCGGCGCTGATCCCCAGTATGACTATTCCGTAAGTTGGGACAGGAAAAAGTAAGCTGTCTAGTACCTGGGACTGAACAGAGAAAGAGAGAGAGAGGGATAGACAGCCAGACTTACGTACAGGCAGAGAAAGACAGACACACAGACTGATTGATTGTGTTTCTAAATTACTTCCGAAAGATGAAGAGTTCTGTACTTAAGCCCGTCTAATATTTTCCCTTGGCCTCTCCCATCATTCACTTGTCCCATCTCTCATCATTCACTTGTCCCATCTCTCTTCATTCGCTCTTCCCATCTCTCACCATTCACTTGTCCCATCTCTCTTCATTCGCTTTTCCTATCTCTCACCATTTACTTGTCCCATCTATCTTCATTCGCTCTTCCCATCTCTCATCATTCACTTGTCCCATCTCTCTTATTCGCTCTTCCCATCTTTCGTCATTCATTTCTTCCATCTCTCTTCATTCGCTCTTCCCATCTCTCTTCATTCACTCTTCCCAATCATTCTGTTTAATTCAAGTATATAAAGTACAAAAAGCTTGAAAGAAATACCAAACAACGAAACCATTTTTCCTCTTCTTCACACATTTATAATTATATAATAACTAATACATTGGGATAACGTAATATCAATTATCAAACATCTCTCTCTCACACACACACAATCTCTCTCGCTCTCTGAAACTTAAGTGCCTAGGGCACATGAAGCTTCTGCAAGGGTTTTCCACAAATGCCTGTCCTTTGCCTTTTTTTCAGCTCTTGTCCAGGTGAGCCCTTTATTGCTCAACATCCTTCTGTTTTTCTTATCCATGTCTCTTTTGGTCTACCTTTACTTCTGTTCCCTTGTGGTGACCATCTTAGTGCTATTTTTGGTAGTGAGTTGTCAGTCATTCGGAGCACATGTCCCAACCATCGCCAGCGTCTTTCCTCAATAACTGCTGTCAGTGGCTTCATTTGCATTTTTGCCAACATGATGTTATTTCTTATAGTGTTTTGCCAAAATATTTTTTTTCTAATTCTTCGTAAACATTTAGTCTGGAAAGAATTCAACTTGTTTTCTATGGTATTGATGATTTTCCAGGATTCACTTCAATAGAGCAATGCACTTAGAACATTACTCTTAAATATCCTGATTTATGCTTAGGTTTTTTTTAGATTTCCATATAGTCTGCAGCATAGCAAATGCCTGGTTTGCTCTAGTAAGTCTGCTGTTGATGTTCTCTGTGCTGTCTCCATTTTCTACTTCTCTACTGCCAAGATATACACATTTGTTGACCTCCTCCATTAACTTGCTATCTACTCTGAGTACCTTTCTGTTGTTCACTTTTTGCTTCATTAACTTTGTCTTTGCTACGTTTATCTTTAGTCATATGTTGTTTGTATTCTGAGTTAGCTTGTTAATTTTATCTTGCATATCTTTGTGGCTGCTTGATAGTAGACAAATGTCGTCCACAAAGTCAAGGTCCTCCAGCACTGTGTCAAGTGTTCATTGTAGTCCTCTGCGTTTGTCACATTATCAAACATGCTTACAGTGAAATCGGTTCACACTTAAAGCATGGATGGATGGATGGATGGATGGATGGATGGATGGATGGATGGATGGATGGATGATTATTTCAAAAGGGTTAAGAATTGGACACGCAGGCCAGTCCGACATTCTGCCATAGATAGATAGATAGATAGATAGATAGATAGATAGATAGATAGATAGATAGATAGATAGATAGATAGATAGATAGATAGATAGATAGATGGATGGATGGATGGATGGATAGATGATGGATGGATGGATGGATGGATGGATGGATGGATAGATAGATAGATAGATAGATAGATAGATAGATAGATAGATAGATAGATAGATAGATAGATAGATAGATAGATAGATAGATAGATAGATAGATAGATAGATAGATAGATAGATAGATAGATAGATAGATAGATAGATAGATAGATAGATAGATAGATAGATAGATAGATAGATAGACTTACTTCCATCTGTTGTCAACCAGCATAAACGTTATGGTGGTACAGCTTCACCTTCCCTGGAGAACATGCAATCCACAGACTACGTAAGTTCCATTTCTCTTGTTGTGTCTTACGAAGCTGTAGCTTAGATCTAAAGCAGCTCTTTCCTGTGATCTACTAACATCTGAGGCCTCACAGAAGGTCATGTATTAGTCTACACTGGAACCAAATATTGTATGGAATATAAGAAACGAGTAATTTCTTTTGGTCCATGTAAGCAAAGTTTGATGAGGAAGCAAGAAAGGCGGGTACAGGAGCTATCATTTGACTCAGGGATTCAAGGATAGCTTCCTTGTTTAGGCATGTTATATAATTTGATTCAGGAATTCAAGGATAGCTTCCTTCTTTTAGGCATCATATATCATTTGATTCAGGGATTCAGGGATGTTTAGGCATCGCATATAATTTGGGTCAGGGATTCAGGGATAGCATCCTTGTTTAGGCATCCTAAACTCTTGCCCCTTTAATGATCTCTATTTATCCTGAACTGTCGTTAATCCACCCCCTCCCCATATGGTTTTCTGACTTTTATTATCCGCGCAATTTGAGCGGCTTTTGTTTCGGTCACAGTTACCGAAAAGGGCGCATGAGCTCACCCTGTTTAGCTGTCTCGTTCTGTTTGTCATCGTTTCTTTATCTCATTTCTCAGCCAGTCACCTGCTTCTTCTTCGGCCTTACAAATATATTTCTAGTCCATTTTGTGCCCGTGTTTGACTGTTTGTTTTTAACAAGGAGGACACCAAAAGAGCGAAGTATTTAATTTGTCTTTTTTTTTCGTGTTTTTATCGATTGTGTTGTTTTTGTATCTGATCCTTGAAAGAAGGCTTTTGCCGAAATATTGAACTGCTGTTATGTTCTTCATTTAAATTTGCTCTTTCTATCTGTTTTGTTAAAAAAAAAAACACTAAGCCATACACCTCTCCGCCTTTTCTTTGATTCAGGGATGCAATACCTATAAAAACTTTAGAACCACTGTGCAAAATAATGTCAAGAGAAGTTAATAGGAAACAAATAAGGCTGTTTTCTCTATATAATGGTTGGCATTATTTGTTAAGATTCGGTTTCTTAGTTAAAGTACATGCCATTCGCTGGAGGAACCCGCTAACTGGCTTCTCTCGGGTATGCCTGAACTGCTTCACTGACACACAGCTAGACTGCGCCAGCTGCTAATCTTGTTTGTATTAGACTCGCCGTTCTTCCCAACTAATAAAAGTCCGCGGACCCCCCTGCTATTTCAAAATCCAGGCCACGGACCCCCTCCCCCCCCCCCCATAGTTTGGAAACAAATGTTCATATCTTTGTGCTAGCTTTGTATTTCAAAAGCAATTGAATTTTTTTCTTTCCAGAAAACGTTAGTAACCTTTAATGAGTAAACTCTACACTACACCTAAAAACAGTAATGTACTTAAGAAAAACAGACAGCAATTAACATTCCTACTTGTCCTGACACGTGGACAGAAAACGAAATGGCATATTAGTTTGTCACCGAAGTTGCAAATCCAGGTGAATCAGAAAACCGGGAAAGAAAAGTTCTTTCCTCCCCAAAGGATTCGCCGAATCATCGGTTGTTACACATTTCACAATGAAATAAGAACAACAAATGGACTGGTTGTTTGTCATTGACCCCGGCAGCAGATTTTGCCGACCCCTGGAGATCGGTAGACCTCCAGACTGGGAACCACTGTATTAGAGAAAAAGGGTCAAATTATTTTGTCACGTTGTATGACTACGTCCTTACAACGCAGGTTAGAAAACATTCATGCTAAAAGTGTTACGAAAAAAGGAAAGTGCATAAATAAATAGACTGAGGTGCAGGGAGTAGAAATCACCTATCCTCTATTCTTTCCTCCTTTCCTTCCTTCCTTCCTTCCTTCTCTTCTTCTTCTTTTCCTTCCTTCTCCCTCTCTTTCTTCTCTTCTTCTCCCTTCCTTCTTTTTTCCTTCCTTCCTTTCTTCTCTTCTTCTTCCTTTCTCCTTTCCTTCCTTCCTTTCTTCCTTCTCCCACCTTCCCTCCTTCCTTCCTTCTCTTCTTCTCCTTTCCTTCCCTTCTTCTTTCTATTGTTCCTTCCTTCCTTTCTTCCTTCTATTCTTCTCTTCACTTTCTCTTTTCTTTCTTCCTTTCTTTTTTCCTTCTTTTTTCCGTCGTCTTCTTCTTTCCTTTCTTCCTTTCTCCTTCCTTTTTTTTCTTCTTCTTTTTTATCTCTCTGGACCTGTGAACTTGATGTTCTTTAGTTCCTTGTAGCCGACATGACGAAAGAAATGAAGCACAGCGTTGTGTCAGATTGGTAGTGAATCACAGAAGTTATTTCTTCCACCCGTGAGCGGAGGTGAAAAAACAAAAACAAACAAACAAAAACAAGAAATGTATGCAGTACATCTTTAGCAGACTCCTCTTCAACAGTTGACCCTGACAATGCACGTTTAGTGGGGGCAGTAGGTTGGTCATATCCGTATGTCAATTACCAGGCCGGTTGTAACAGCTTCTGTTCGCTTGCTTCTCATGCAGTGCCCACCCGGCAGGAGATACCCCCAGAGCAGACAGACATCTGGGGAGCCTTCATATTCCCTGGAATATAGCACGGTGAGTTTTATGTCCGTGTCCAAGCCTCGTTTTATTTCAGTGTTGTAACATAGTTTTATTTCTATGTTGTAGGTCTCATTTTATTTTTGATGTGAATCTATATTTTTTACTACTCAAAGGCATTTGATTGTGTACAACACCAGAAACTTTGGGAAATACGGAAAAAAATGGGATTTCCAACACATTTGATACAATTAACAACACTATTGTATCTAGACCAACAAGCAGCAGTGAGAATAAATGGTGAAACAACAACTTGGTTTGACATAAAACAAGGGGTCTGTCAGGGGTGCATATTGTCACCCTACTTATTTAACTTGTATACTGAAAATATAATGAGGAACGTTAGAGAAGATGTAGACAAAGAATATTACGATGCCATAAAAATTGGAGGTTATGAAATACCAGAGATTAGATATACTGATGACACAGTATTACTGTCCACAACACAAAGAGGAATGGAAAAACTAATTATGTCAGTCCGTAAGAACAGCGAAGAGCAAAACCTCTATCTTAATGCGAAGAAAATTAAATTGATGACAACCGACCAAACAAATAAGGCAGCTGATATATGTATCAGTGAGGAAAAACTGGAAGAAGTGGAAAGTTTTGAATATCTTGGATCACTACTAACTAATAATGGAGATACAATGAGGGAAATTAAAAGGATGACATATATCGCTCTTCAGAAAGTATAATAACTAAAGAATCTGTGGAGAGGAACAGACATAACTACAAAAATAAGATTGTTAAGGCCATACATCTTTCCCATCGCAACATATGCCTGTGAGACCTGGACACTTAACAAAACAGCTGAGACACACATAAATGCCTTTGAATGTAAATGCTACAGAAGAGTTCTTCAAATATCATAGACACAAAAAAGAACAAATATATCCATACTACAAGAGCTTAATATTGAAGAAGGCTGGCTAGTAAAACAAGAAAAACTTAAATATTTTTCACACATTAAATGCCATTATAATCTAGAGAAGAATGTCTTCGAAGAGTACATAATGGGAAAAAGAAAAAGAGGTAGACCAAGGCGAAGATGGACGCAAGAAATCGTTGAAGATCTGCACATGGATGCATCAGCAGTAGACCATCTGGATTACAACGGAGAGGCCTACAGGTCAGTTGTTAGGGAGGCAAAGTTCCGCAAAGGTCATGTAAATGAATGAATGAGCCTAATTTTTTTCTGTGCTGTAACCTGGTTGTATTTCAGTGTTCTAACCTAGATTTATTTCAGTGGTCTGACCTACATTTATTTGGGTGGTCTAACCTAGATTTGTTTCAGTGGTCTAACCTAGTTTTATTTCAGTTGTCTAACCTAGTTTTATTTCAGTGGTCTAACCTAGTTTTATTTCAGTGGTCTAACCTAGTTTTATTTCAGTGGTCTAACCTAGTTTTATTTCAGTGGTCTAACCTAGTTTTATTTCAGTGGTCTAACCTAGTTTTATTTCAGTTGTCTAACCTAGTTCTATTTCAGTGGTCTAACCTAGATTTATTTCAGTGGTCTAACCTAGTTTTATTTCAGTTGTCTAACTTAGATTTATTTCAGTGGTCTAACCTAGTTTCATTTCAGTTGTCTAACCTAGTTTTATTTCAGTGGTCTAACCTAGTTTTATTTCAGTGGTCTAAC
This sequence comes from Achatina immaculata, assembly GCA_009760885.1. Classification (NCBI taxonomy): domain Eukaryota; kingdom Metazoa; phylum Mollusca; class Gastropoda; order Stylommatophora; family Achatinidae; genus Lissachatina; species Lissachatina immaculata. Next base: position 15,389,486 of record CM019698.1, read on the forward strand.
CTAGTTCTATTTCAGTGGTCTAACCTAGATTTATTTCAGTGGTCTAACCTAGTTTTATTTCAGTTGTCTAACTTAGATTCATTTCAGTGGTCTAACCTAGTTTCATTTCAGTTGTCTAACCTAGTTTTATTTCAGTTGTCTAACCTAGTTTTATTTCAGTGATCTAACCTAGTTTTTTTCAGTTGTCTAACCTAGTTTTATTTCAGTATATAACTTAGTTTTATTTCAATGTTCTAACTTAGTTTTAGCTCTATGTTGTAGCCTAGATTTATTTCTGTGTTTTAACCTAGTTTTATTTCTGTGAGTTCTGACACACCATTAAGACAAAACCATGGAAACATTGTCTGCTCTAACTGAGTCGATAATGTGTGGACCCATCTTTACGAAGTCGATGGTGCCTTGTCCTCCCATAACTATATATATTGTATGATAGATGATATATAATCACTGCCCCAATGTTGCTCTTACACATTCTATGACATCAGCAGGTGCGGTTTTAGTACATATTGCAAGTAACATGCATCAGATGATGGAAGAAACATATTTATCAAATTAGTTATAAGCAACTGCTGTTTGTTGGTTCTCTTTCAGTGTCCACAAAATGGATGGATGGATGGATGGATGGATGGATGGATGGATGGATGGATGGATGGATGGATGGATGGATGGATGGATGGATGGATGGATGGACATAAACTCTAAAGAGTCGTTAAAAGCACTGACACAAGAGATACACATTTGAGAACACAACTCAAACGAGACGAGGAAAGTTCTTCCCTCTCTACCTGGAGGTGTATGTTTTAGTTCTGGACACTATGAACTTCTTTCTACACCTGTTTTACTCTTTCCAGCCTCCCACGCCAAAGCATTACTCTCAAAGCAGAATAAGCTCTCGGCCGCCCTCCTCAGCATATACTTACTCGGTGAGTTGAGAGTTGAGATTAAGAGGCTGACTGCAAGGAGTGAAAGGGTTAACTTACTTGGGGCTAGCAATAGTTAGCACTGGGGCTGGTCATCCGTACTTGGGGTAAGGATTAGGTACGGTAAGATAGTCAGTTTAGTATTAGTTAGAGTTAGTATCGGTATACGTCTTTCCCATCGCAACACGTGCCCGTGAGACCTGGGCTCTTAACAAAACAGCTGAGAAACACATAAATGCCTTTGAATGTAAATGCTACAGAAGAGTTATTCAAATATCATGGACACAAAAAAGAATAAATATATCCATACTACAAGAGCTTAATATTGAAGAAGGCTGGCTAGTAAAGAGGATTAAACACAGAAAACTTAAATATTTTTCACATATTAAATGTCATGATAATCTAAAGAAGACAGTCTTGAAAGGGTACATAATGGGAAAAAAGGTGGAAGACCATAGCGAAGATGACTGCAAGACATCGTTGATGATCTGCAAATGGATGCATCAGCAGCACGGCATCTTGCTCACAACCGAGAGGCCTACAGGAGAGCTGTTAGGGAGGCAAAGTTCCGCAAGGGACCTTCAGAACACTGACTGACTGTATCAGTTATCGTCAGTGTTAAGAATAGGTAGATTGTTAGGATTGGTTATCGATAGGGTTTAGGATTAGTTAAGGTTAGGATTAGTTACAGCTGGAATTCGTTATCGTTAAGCTTTAGGATTAGTTAGAGTTAGGACTGGTTATCGTTAGGGTTTTATTTAGTTGTGGCAGGATTAACACTAGTATCAGAATTAATTATGATTAAGATCAGTTAGGACTAGTATTGTTAATGTGTGTGTTAGGATTGGTTGGGGAGGCTGCTAGGTTTGGTTATGGTTAGGATTGAGAGTAGCTGGGGTTAATGTTCAGGATCAGGGTAAGTTAGTGTTTGAAGTAAACGAGGTAAGAGTTCGGGGTATATGAGCATAAGAGCTGTTTGTCACAAATTTGTTACTCTTTTCAATGGATGTACACTAACGTACGTTAAAATTATCAAAAAGCTAAAATAATTTACTGACCGTTACTACAGCACGCCAGGCAAGTCTCGCCACCTTGCTTTAATGTTGTTCTCTCTTAAAAGAGACAATTCACAGATCATGTTTTATTTAAACTAACAGCGCAGTAGCAACGAGTAGATTTTCAAGTGAATGGAGGGTAACAGAAGCCGGATAGCAATAATGGTCTCTCAAAGCTGCGCGGAAGAGAAGCCACGGCATAAAGAAGTAATGCAGGGCAGCAAATCCTGTGTGCCGCATAAAGAAATAAATTGATCCTTTATTTTGGTTTTTATTTTTTTTTCAATTCTCTGATGTTACTCTGGTTTTAGTAGAGCTGATAAAAAAAATGAGTTTGTTTTCCTGATTTCTTCGTATTCTATGAGGACAAAAATATGTAAATTATGCTTCGTTATTTCACAGTACAAGAGGCATTTGCACAAAAAACTGTTTTTGAGAACATCTTTGCAAACAGATTAAAAATGCTGCACACGAACCGCATAACCTTCGAGGTTACATTGGAAGTTCATCCAGTTCAAAAGGGCCAGTGTCTCTCGATTCGGTGAATTCTGTCGCAGAATCGAGTAGATCTGGAGGGGGGTACGGGAGTGGGAATCATATGCCTTATCACTAAACTCTGGCTCCAAGTTGATATCCACGCTGTAGAAAACACATTGTTTCCCTGATAAACAATGTAGAAGTGAGATAGGATCGGAGCTTAGATTCCCTGAGTGCGGCAACCGCTCAGCCAGGTCTAACACAGTGGTCTTGTTGTCCCGCCGCTGCTGTGGGTAAGTGAGACATCTTTTAGGCCACGAGTCAGCCATAGTACGGGCTGTCTATGAGAAGCAAGAGCCGAGTCAATGTCTGGACATGACACAGGTGTACGTTGTCACGTAGAAGCAACATTTTTTTTTTGTTGTGTTTTGTCGGGAGAAGAACTTTCACAATGGCCAGGACAAATGTAATGATTTCCACTAAACCACTGGTTCTGAAACTTTCTAGGGCTGGCGCGCTCATTTCTCTGCCAGATCCTTAGCGCCCTTCAAAATTACTTTTCACTCGCCTCTGATGTCCCTTTCTGCCTATCTTTCTATCACTGTCCCCATCGACCCCTCACTCCCCCCCCCCACCCCCAAATGGAAATAGGGGCCGCGGAACTGCTGCTTTGAGAACCCTTGATCAAAAATCGAATTGATTGTTCTGGTATCGAAGTAGTTTAGTAGGAATTATCTCGTGACCTAGCTACACCAAGTGGGCGTTGCCATTTTGTGGTTAGTGATATCCCATTGGGTAGATGAGGTGAATCTTGTAGAAAGATGGAGTGGCTAACGTGACCAATCAAATGTTGGTTGAGATCCTGTCTTACTTCGTGCTCGCGACAGTTCTCACACCCTGCTGTCACATCACTACAGCAGTTTGATATCCGTGAGATAGCGAGCAGGATATTTTTAACATCTCTGAAGATGTTACGTTACAAGATTTCGTGTTCTGAAGTGGATTACTGTGAATTTTTGAAGATCTGGACGGAATACCCAAAAAAAGTCCGCTTTTCGGCGACTTCGACAATAGCCAAGCTGAGCTTGCTGCTAGGACCACTATATTTTGACCAATTATAGCTTTTCGACTGGTATTTTTGACTCATCATTTCAACAGTTCCATTTTCAAAAAAATAAAACACCTAAAGAGGCTGTGGTGAGGAACAAAAATAAGATTTTTAAGAGCATGCATGTTTTCCCATCGCAGCATATGCCTGTGAGACCTGGACACTTAAAAAGCAGCTGAGAAACACATAAATGCTTTTCAATGTAAATACTACAGTAGAGTCCTTCAAATATCATGGACAAAGAAAATAAACAATATATATTCATACTACGAGAACTTATATTTAAGAAGGTTGGCTAGTAAAGAAGATTAAAGGGAGAAAACTTAAATATTTTGGCCTTACATTAAACGTTATGGCAATTTAAAGAAGACCATCTTAGAAGGGTACATAATGAGAAAAAGAAAGAGTGGAAGACCAAGGCGAAGATGGCTGCAAGACATCGTTAATGATCTGCAAATTGATGCATCAGTAGCAGGGCATCTTGCTTACAACAGCGAAGCCTACAGGAGAGTTGTTAGGGAGGCAAAGTTCCAAAGGGGACATGCAAATGACTGTCTGACTGACTGATCGTTTCTCCAAATTCAGTTTCAGCAATGAAATTCAACCATCGTTTCATGTGCTTGGTCAGTGATGGGCTAAACAATCACTCACAATATGCCTTTGTAGGGGAAATGAAGGCATCAGCAAATTATTTCCACTTGTCATGGCCTGCAGCCATCCTTTGTACTGGAACTTCACTGCGCTCCAGTGCTTCACACCAAGTGCCACACAAAATCCTATACCTGTATCTCAGTTTACTAAGCAGGTTGGGAAAATAAATCCAATGTGGTCACTTTAAAAATAGTTCCAATTTGATTTGACACAGCTGCTACACGATGCTGCCGACGTTCATAGCAAATCTGCAGATTATTTTTTGAAAGGCTGTTGAGAACCAATGAGGGAAATTAAAAGGAGGACATCTGTCGCTCTTCAGAAAGTAAAACAACTAAAGAATCTGTGGAGAGGAACAGACAGAACTACAAAAATAAGATTTTTAAGAGCATGCATCTTTCCCATCGCAACATATGCCCGTGAGACCTGGACACTTAACAAAACAGCTGAGAAGCACATAAATGCCTTTGAATGTAAATGCTACAGACGAGTTCTCCAAATATCATGGACACAAAAAAGAACAAATATATCTATACTACAAGAGCTTAATATTGAAGAAGGCTGGCTAGTAAAGAGGATTAAAGAGAGAAAACTTAAATATTTTGGACACATTAAACGTCATGATAATTTAGAGAAGACCGTATTGGAAGGATACATAATGGGAAAAAGAAAAAGAGGAAGACCAAAAACGAAGATGGCTGCAAGACATCATTGACGATCTGCAAATAGACGCAGCAGCAGCAGGCCATCTTGCTCACAACCGAGAGGCTTACAGGAGTGCTGTTTGAGATGCAAAGTTCCGCAAGGGACATGCAAATGAATGAAATGAATGTTGAGAACCTCCGTCCTTGCTGCTCTCACATCTTCTGCTGACAAAATAATGAGTTCCTTTGAGCATCAAATTCATTTTTGAGAATAGGTAGAAGTGAACAAGTTATTTTTGACGAACATGCTGAGTGATCAAACACAGTAACGTAATGTGCTAAAAACTACTTCACAGACAAATCGTTCCGTGGTGGTGCATTATCTTACATTCCGCCATTGTCTTACGAAGCGTAGAAATATGGCTCGTATTTGAACACGCGCCCGATGGTGCTGAGTAAAGCGATTTAGTTCAGTCTTGTCTTAGCTGACAGGTTAGAACATCCTCTGTAACTACCTCTTTGTCTCTACCCTTCCATTCTTGGTTTCCAATCTATAGGATTAGTCTGTTTTCTGTTTCCTTTCGGGCCTCGTATGTTGTCGTAGTTCCATATCCGGAATGTCCTGCACACAAAAAATATTCCAGAACATCTTCGTCTTCTTATTAGTTATTTACCGTCTTCCACCCCCCCCCCCCCCCCAACACAACCACTTTAGCTGTGACCCAGTATCAAGTTACGCCCAGATAAATCACCAGTAAACATGCTCCGTAGGCGGTGATTCACTGCAGAATTTAAACTTTGACACATGTTATACTTACATCTTACATCCTTCCCGTTAAACGTTACATAGGGCTCGCACCGTAGTTTGCCAAGTTTTCCTGTTTTCTGCGAGCTTTTCAACCTCATCAAGGGATTTTATGCCTACTAAACTGACCTCTCTTAACAATGTCCTCTTTAGAGTTTCATGTAGTCGACCACTTTTTCTTCGGCCTGTTGTGTTCCATTTGACAGCTTGTTTGGGATTCTCTGCCTGTTTCTTCTCATCATGTGACCGACGTATGTCCATCTTCTTTTTCTCATCACCCATGAGACAGGTTGTTGTTTGCTCATTTGTCTTATCTCTGCGTTGTTCTTGAATTCGTTTCACGTTATACCGAGTATTTTCCTTTGATATTTATTTTCAACAGATTCTAATTTCTTGTCTAGTTCTTTAGTTGTTCTCTACGTGTTATACTACTAAGGTCTTATTTTTAAAAAAAGTAAAGATAGTCCCATAGCAAATGCTATAGGGGATGAAGCGTTAGAGACCTCATTATGTTGGGTCATCAGCGTATGAGGTAGGGTGACCAGTTCCTTTCCTCGCTGCCTTTACTTCCCAGATTTTCTCTGGTACCCATTTTACGAGGCTGGGTCGACCTCGGGGCCGTATTGGTCGGAAAAAAGTCCCGCTCAGCTGGGGATTCGAACCCTCGACCATTTGGTTGCTAGACGAGTGCTCTAACCACTACGCTAGCCGGCCCCCGGTCTTATTTTAAGCGTAGTAAATGAGCATAAACTTGACGGTGATGTTAAGATAACTGAAAGTCACTTTAGGTGGCCCTAACATGATCATTGCGTTTTTAATCTTCTGTGTGTGTGTGTGTGTGATATTTGTTTTAGGGTGGGTCAGCAGGTTATCCACGCCAGAGAGGTCTACCCCAGGCACCCATGGCTGATTATGAGTGTATGGTAAGTGGATGAGATATTAAATATCATCATCATCATCATCATCATCATTTTTTTGTAGTAACAATCACTATTATTCTCATTTAAGTATTTTCAGTCTGTATGTGCCTCACAGTTAGTTAGCTAGCTAGTTAATTAGTTATTACGTTATTTAGTTAGTTAACTATTAATTTTGTAAGTTAGTTAGTCAGTTGAGTTTGTTAGTTAGTTAGCTAGTTAGTTAGTTTGTTAGTCAGTCAGTCAGTTATTTAGTTAGTTAGTTGATTAGTTAGTTAGTCAGTTAGTTAGTTATAAAGTTAGTTAGTGGGGTTGTTAGTTAGTTAATTAGTCAGTGAGTTAGTTAGTTCGTTAGTTACTTAGCTAGTTAGTTAGTTAATTAGTTAGTTAGTTAGTTAATTAGTTAGTTAGGTAGTTAGTTAATTAGTCAGTGAGTTAGTTAGTTCGTTAGTTACTTAGCTAGTTAGTTAGCTAGCTATCTAGTTAGTTAGTTAGTTAGTTAGTTAGTTAGTTAGTTAGTTAATTAGTTAGTTAGTTAGTTAGTTAATTAGTCAGTGAGTTAGTTATTTAGCTAGTTAGTTAGTTCGGGAATTAGTTAGCTAGTTCGTTAGTTCGGGATTTAGTTAGTTAGCTTCTTAGTTAATTAGTTATTTAGTTAGCTAGTTAGTTAGTTAGTTAATTAGCTACTTAGTTAATTAGTTATTTAGTTAGCACTTCTGTTTATCCTTCAGCGTACTGTAAAACATTATCTGTGTTTTGTCTTCTTGCTTTGTTACTGTTCTTGCTGTGCTAATAGAAGGTGTACTTACAACGTCTCGTTGCTAAGGAAATCACTGTTTCTTGCAACTGCCACCCTCTCACAACCCGCTTCAATTCTTTAATGTCGCGAGCTCGTCTAAACTGCTGCCTTCAGAAAAGGAAAGGTGCCCAGTTTACAGCAGTGCATGGTACATCCTCCATTTTACGCGCTCTTCCTACAAAATTTAACCCATATCCTTTGATTTCATTGTTAGAGTCATTGATCTGCTACCCCCACCTGTGTTTTACCTAAAACTGCTAGCACACACCTCAATCGCCACCAACATCAAACTAACACGCATGAAATCTCTTATAACAAACACAGGAGAAAAAGATTTATTTAACACTACTTAACTTCAAAGAGAAAATCAGTGCATAAATACAAGAATCACTCACGTTAAATTAATTCTCAAAACTCTACCAAATGAACATGCACTGCACTTGCCTCATTGGCAAACCTCTTCTAGTACAATTCGACAAAACATCAACTTGGCACTAGGGCTCCAGATGTCTCCTCCTCCTCCTCCTTCTCCTCCTCCTTCTTCTCCTCCTCCACAATGTCCCTTCTCGTCAGCTTACAGTTGACCTTTGCATATTTAGCAAGAATCCTTCCGTCTTATGTCTGGTAGCTACCTGACACTCAACTCATTCCCGCCCTTCCTACTTCCTGCAAGAACAGCTGATAAAACTGTCTTACATATGCCCTTCCTCACAACTTGTCTGCGCCCCCACATACAACATAATACGCCAATTATGAAAATAATGATTGTGGTGCAAACAATTACTTACACATAATTTTTGGTTCACTAATAAAAGATCTTTAAGAATAATACTTGAAGAACATATTGAAAAGCAGAAACCACAAATACTGAACTTCATAGACTTTAGAAAAGACATTTGATAGCATACACAGAGATTCATTATTGAGAATTTTATGTCTATATAGTATACCATCTAAAACTGTCAACATCATTAAGGACTTATACAATAGATACGTTTGTGCAGTCAAAACAGAAGAAGGGATGAGTGAATGGTTCCAGATTGAAACAGGCGTGAAACAAGGATGTATACTGTATCCTTTGCTTTTTGGAATTACGATAGACTTCATAATGAAAAAAATGCTGCCCAGGTAACACAGGTAACACAGGTATTGACTGGGTACATAGGACCCAACTAGACGATTTTGATTTTGCTGATGACATAACTCTTATTAGTAACAATGTGAATTCCATGCAAGAAAAAACAGATGCCCTGTCTTTACTGGCTAGCAAAATAGGACTTGAAATTAACAAGGACAAAACAAAAATAATGAAACTTCCAATTAATCAAAATAGAAAAATGCCTGTAGAAGGGATAGATATTGAAGAAGTCAATCAGTTTGCATACCTCGGTAGCTAAATAGACCAGGATGGTGACACCAGAAATGAAGTTAGAATTAGAATTGCAAAAGCAGCATCGATCATCAAGAATCTTGAGAACATGTGGAGTTCAAAAGTTATAAGCATAAAAACCAAGTTAAGACTATTCAATTCAAATGTAATACCCGCCCTCATTTATGCATGCGAAAGCTGGAAAACAACTACAGAAATAGACAAGAAATTAGACTCTTTTGGAAACAAATGCCTGAGGAAAATACTCGGCATCAAGGGGAAGGAATTCAGGAACAATGAGCACGGGCGTTCTCTCCCTGTTTAAGACTGTGATCCGGAAAGAGAGGAAGAGTCGTCGCAGTGGAAGAGCTGGTAGTCACCAAAACCAAAGAAGGCGCCACAGGCCTGGGGCGCAACAAAGAGCACACTAATCGTTTTTGTTGACGCCAAAATCCGTCATTCACCGAGAATTTGTTCCCCCGGGCGGCGCTGTTCTGACCTTACTGTGAAGTTCCGACCTTACTGTAAAGTTCTGACCTTACTGTGAAGTTCCGACCTCACTGCAAAGTTCTGACCTTACTGCAAAGTTCTGACCTGACTGCGAAGTTCTTAGATTCTTGATATGAGACGAAAGGGATGGGGAATGTGGTGCAACCACAACTGGCTGTTGCATCACGACAACACGTCCTTCATGACGAGGCAGTTGCAATAAAACAACCTGGCCGCTGTCCTACATTATCCGTTATTTCCCTGTGGCTTCGCCTTGTTCCCTAAAATAAAACTGAAGATGAAGAAGGGACGGTGCTTCGACACAGTGGACGAAATCTAAACGGAATCACAGAAAGTACTCGGCGGCCTTCAGAACACACACACACACACACACAAACTTCCTCATTGCTTCTGAGCCGTGAAAGAGACGCTAGGATCTTTGTGTACGTTCCCTAGGAGACTGTTTCAAAGAGATGAGAGGCAATTTTAAGTAAGGTCACCCCGTGCTTTCTTTAGGTTAATCCAAGAACTTTCCGATGTCACCTCATATTGCCAGTTTTCCCGGTTTCTTTCCTCTTTATATCTTCCTTTTCTACAACTGGCCCATGCGCTTTATTCTATTTCCCCACTGTTATTATTTTTTATGAAATAAATCTAACTTATTGTATTTCTGCTTACGTTTTATAATTTATTATTAGCTTGAGCCGTCTTACAATTTGTAGACTTTCTTTCTCCACGAGGTAGAATGGAATGCAATGAAATTTGCAAAGAAACTATTGCTGTCCAAGATTCACATTCGATCAGTTCTTGTTGACATTCTTCTTCATGCACCTTCAGCTATGGGCTCCTCTTACAAAATAACACCAGGCAAAGAACATTTATAGGTTTATGAGTGAGGTATAAGTTATCGCATATTTATTTAGCCTGACTATTTAAATTTACACACACACACACAAAACTCTACTAGTATTGCCTGGAATTATTTACGTAATTATTTTCTCTATTTTCAACTTCTTCTGTAGATGATTTAGTCCGCTCAACATTGAAGTGATATTAGCGTGAATGCACGTTTTCTCTTTCTTTTTTTTTTCTTTCAGCGCCTTGCCAGCGGAAACATCGGTAGGATAGGAACATTTTTTTGTTATCACTGATTATAGCCGCCATTATTTTACTGCGGGATAACTTGATGTTTACATTTGGAAGTTTACAACAGTTTAAAACTGCAGTCGTGTGGCTGATTTTTTTTTTCTTTCTTATGTAGTATGGATATATTTGTTCTTTTCTTCATCCATGATACTTGAATAATTCTTTTCTTCTGTAGCACTTACATTCAAAGGCATGTATGTATTTCTCAGCTGTTTTGTAAATTAAGGGTGCTGGCAGGAAATCTGAACTATGTGGTAGAAAACTTATAGTAAACGACCAACATCTGACAGGACCTGTCAGTAAACTAATCTTGGGTGGATGCTGCGGTATGCGGGGGAGAATTTATGGAGCTGCCCCGAATGCAGTCAAACCGGAGTTTGGATTTAGAACTTTAAACTTTCTTCTCCTTCTTCTTCTTCTCCTCCTCCTCCTCCTTCTTCTTCTTCTTCTTCTTCTTCTTCTTCTTCTTCTTCTTCTTCTTCTACGTCTTCTTCTTCTATTACTATTATTATTGTTAGAAACAGTATTATCACTATTCCACTGTTGAACAATGTTCTTGAACTGGCTATTTTAACCCCCACTGGCCCCAATTGCGACAAGTGTAGCAGGGGGAACATCTGGGAAAAAGAAAAGTTGACGAAGTAGTAACAGAGACTCAGCCAGGCATGTTAACCTGTCTTTTTTGACGTTTCAGATGGGCGAGAATGCGGGATTCGGACGAGGAGGGATGCAAGTGGAGGATTCCGCGGGTGCCTACAACCCCGCCGTAAGTTTTCCGTTCCTGGGTTCAGTTTTTGGTCTGTTTCGTTTTTCTGTAAATTTCCTGAAACCAAAACTTTCAGTGATCACACGTGAATCATATCACTTCACATTTCACATTTTAAATGGTCCATTATTTATCCCGAGTACTTAAATGTTACATCGAGCCAATTTTGTTTTTTATGGATGTGAAGCACGGTCCATGAATAAGAGAGTACAACGAGAAATGGAGGCCATGGAAATGTGGTTCATAAAGAGGATGTTTAAGGTACCACGGACTGCCAAGAAAACCAACGAAGAAGTCTTAAGAGAGGGTGGAGTTAAAAGGCAAATTACAGCAAAGATCAGAGGCAGACAAGCGAGATATGTAGGACATTTTCTGAAAAGAGGAAACTTGGAACACAATGTGGCACATGGAAAAATTGAGGGAAGAAGACACAGAAGAAGACAAAGAGAGAAGTTATTGGATGGGCTGTCACTGTGGCTAGGAAGAAAGTCACCGGCGGATCTCATAATCAAGTCTAAAGACAGGGAATTGTGGAGAGAAATGATCGCCTACTCCACGCGGCAAGGCACGTGATTGAGTTCAGTCTTTTTGTTATGTCATATTTATTTATTGATTTTTTAAAAAAAATTTCCATTTTCTCATATTTTCATTTCCTTTGTCATCAATTTCATTTAAAAAATGTGCTCCCTCTTCAGTTGTGCTCATTTTAATTATTAACTTGTTCTGGTTCTGGTTAAGATATTGATTATTATTATTATTATTCACTGCTGGCGAGACTCTTCGAATGCCGCGCGTGGAGTGAAGCTCCTCCCGGTCAAGGAAGAAAATGCGGAAAAGAAATAAAGGTTGTTGTGCGGCGCCGACTGAAAAAGTGAAGGAAAGGATACAATGAAATTTAATCGGTATATCCAGTAGTAACGTTGCGAGAGCTACACATGCCACGGCGCCTCTGCTCTAGAGGCCGGCCATGTCCGAAATATACCTACACTGGTGAAATATGCCTAAACCGGCACACACCAGGGGGTGAAACTTGATGGCTAGGCATGTCACGCCACTTCCACTCTAGAGGTCGGTCACGCACGATATACACCCATACTGGTGAAATATGCCTAAACCGGCTCGTACCAGGGGTGAAACTTGAAGGCTAAGCATGTCGAGGTACCTCTTCTCTAGAGGTCGGTCATGTCCCAAACACACCCATACTGGGATAATATGCCTAAACCGGCTCAACCCAGGGGTGGAAGTCACTAGTGGCGAGGACTCGTCCTCCTGGACAAAAGCTCCATCCTGGTCACAACTAGGAAGGGTAGCGGCCACGACCACAAAATGCTGAAGTCGGAGACACTGGACTAAGGCAGTCTAGATAGGCAACCACCTCTCACCCGGCAGGGATGTATGCGTATCCTAATCACGCTGAGGTTTTCCCGTGAGAAAGTCCAACACTGGGCTGGATGGGCAACCACCTCTCACCCGGCCGTGATACACGGGTATCTCGAAACACGTTGAGGTTTTCCGGTGAGAAAGTCTAACTCCGGCCTGGGTGGGCTACCACCTCTCACCCAGAGGGGATGCACTGATATCCTAAACACGTCGAGGTCTTCCTGTGAGAAAGTCCAACTCTAGACTAAACTGGTGCAACCAAAACCACGGTGTCATGCAATCCCGCTTCTGAGACCCACCAAGAATACAGGCTCAAGCCCTGAGATACTCTGAACCTCTTGTGGTCCTCTCGGGGATCTCGTGTGGTCCTTTCGGGGACCACACGGGGGACCACGGGACTTAACGAGGACCACAGGCGTAAATTCAATAGGATCACAGTGCGGTCTTGGTGGTAGAAGCGAACGACGACGAAGAAGATTATTATTATTATTATTACGATGGAAGATATTATTATTATAAAAACTATTATTATTATTATTATTAAAACTACTGTTATTATTGTTATTATTACATCATTGTCCACGTCATCATCTTTTTCTTTGTCACATCACTTTTACTACTTCTTCTACTACTACTACTACTACTACTACTACTACTAGTACTGCTGCTGCTGCTACTACTACTACTACTACTATTACTACTATTACTACTGCTATTACTATTACTACTACTACTACAATCACTAATATTACTACTACTATAACTACTACTACTGCTATTACTATAACTACCATTACTGCTACAATTACTACTACTATTACTATTACTGCTATTACTACTACTATTTCTACAATTACTACTATTATTACTATTACTACTACTACTATTTCTACAATTACTACTATTATTACTATTACTACTACTAGTACTACTACTACTACCACCAAAACTACTATTAATATTGTTACTATTATTTCTATTATTATTATTAAACTTAGTACTATTATTTAATGTTGTTTGTGTTATAATTATCGTCATTTTTATTATTATCATTATTCTTCTTGTATCTTATATCCTTCCCGTGCCGTTAAACGTCACATAGGGCTCGCAAAGTAGTTCGCCAGTTTTTCCTGTCCTCGGCGAGTCTTTCAACCTCATCAAAGGATTTTATGGCTGTTAATTTGGCCTCTCTTAATAATGTCCTCCTCAGAGTTTCACGCGGTCTGCCTCTTTTTCTTCGGCCTGTTGTGTTTCATTCACTTGATAGCTTGTTTTTTTTTATTCTCTGATCATTTCTTCTCGTCAAGTGACCAACATATGTCCATCTCCTTTTCCTGATCACCCATGAGACTGGTTGTTGTTCAGTCATCTGTCTTATCTCTACATTGTTCTTGAATTCATTCCACTTGATGCCGAGTATTTTCCTTAGGCATTTGTTTTCAAAAGAGTCAAATTTCATTAGCATTATTACCATTACTATTATTATCACTACTACCATAACTATCATTAATACCACTATTTGTTATTGTTATTACTACATTTATTGGCGGTGGAGTTAACTGAGTGGTTAAGCTCTCGTTCACAAATCCGTTGGTGCCATGTTCTAGTCCAAGAGTGAGATTTTTTTCTGGTCCACACAAAAAAAAAGGCTCTGGGGTTGATCTAGTTTCTAAAAATGGGTACCAGAGAAATCTGGGAATGTAAATCTGCCAAGGCGTAATATTGATAACGTCAGACTTTCATGTGCCCAAGTTCTTAGCAAATACGGACCTAACATTGGATCCCTAACATGCCATGGAAGTGAGAAGCTTACCTTTACTACTGCTACTACTACTACTACTACTACTACTACTACTACTACTACTATTACTACTACTACTACTACTACTGCTACTAATACTAATACTACTACTACTACTATTACTACTACTACTACTATTACTACTACTACTACTACTACTGCTACTAATACTACTGCTGCTGCTGCTGCTACTACTACTATTACAAATACTACTACTACAACTACAACTACAACAACAACTACTACTACTACTACTACTACTGCTACTGCTACTACTACTACTACTACTACTACGACTACTGCTACTATTATTGTTATTACTACTAGTACTACTACTATTAGTACTACTACTTCTACTACTACTACTACTACTACTACTGCAACTACTACTGTTACTACTATTACACCTACTATTACTATTACTGCTACTACTACTGCTGCTACTACTGCAAGTATTACTGCTACTACTAAACTACTACTATTACTACTGCTACTAATGCTATAACAATCCTAAAACAACTACTACTATTACTACTGTTGCTACAACAACAACGACTACTACTACTATTATGATTATTATTATTATTAAACGCTTATATTATTATTTTGTTTCTAAGTCTTTGTGGGAGTTTTACTGTTTTTACTCATGTGTAAAAGATGAGAGGGCAATGTCAACTAAATAACACAAACCCTACTTGATATTTATTCACTTCTTGTAGATGTATCAGAGACCTCAAAGTGTTGGATTTACACCTGGACAGGACCCATGTGCCATATATGACCAGGTAGTAATTTCTTGAGTTCTCTTGCTATCAGATTTTACTTATCATTTCTAAGTATAAAGTTGAATTAACTATCACTACTACTACTACTACTACTACTACTACTACTACTACTAACTACTACCACTACTACTACTACTAATACTACTACTACTACTACTGCGACTGTTACTTCTAATAATACTACTACTACTATGGCTACTGGTACTACGACTACTACTACTGCTACGAGTACTACTACTACTAACTACTACTACTACTACTACTACTACTACTACTACTTCTACCACTACTACTACTTCAAAACTACTACTACTACTATTGTTTTTCTTATTCTTCTGACTTTTGTCTACGTGTTCTTCCTGTTTTCTTATTTGTATTCTTTTTCTTCTTCATCTTCGTCTTCTTCTTCTTGTTCTTTCTTTGTTTCTTTCATCTTCTTCCTCCTCTGCTTCTTCTTCTTGCTGCTGCTGCTAATTTCGTGTCTCAGTCGTCTGTACCAAAACCATGGATGGACTGAAAGATTTATTTTTCAACACATATCCATGGCTGCCTACCAATTTTCCGTGCATAAGTTTCTCAAGATACCGGTTTTCAGTCATTAGTCTTGGCTGAAACGGTAGAGATATTTAGCTTGAAGAAAATCAGTTGGCCTACTGAGCTATCACAATGGGAGGACAGCAATGGATACAGGAGAGCGAAACATGTCAAACAGAGGATTTGACTTAATCTGCGCCCTTGACAACATTTAAAGGAATAGAGGGTTAAACTTGGGGGTGACGTGTCATCAAGAGCTCCAGGCAGATGGTTAACTAAACAAGAGCGGTTGTATTATCTTACTGAACGATGAAAGTGATAATAAAGTGGAGATCCGAGCGCTCGGATGTGTATGCATTGCATGGATGGTGGTCAGTCTTAACTAATATTAGTCAGTATCAACAAAATAAAACTAATTACGTAACTAACTAATTAAACTAAAGTAACTAAGAGAACTAAGCTAACTAACTAACTAACTAACTAACTAACTAACTAGCTAACTAACTAACTAACTAACTAAATAACTAAATAACTAAACTAACTTACTAAATAACTAATCTAACTAACTAACGAATTAACTAAACTAATTAACTAACTAACTAACTAAATAACAAAACTAACTAACTAAATAACTAAACTAACTGACTAATTAAGTAACAAAATATCTAAACTAACTAACTAACTGACTAAACTTTTTCTTCTTCTGCAGTCAAGGTTGTTGGTCACGTCAGATCCTAATCCCTGTCGACATGGCAAAGCCCGCAGTCCTCTCCAGATCCTGATAGGAGCCCCAAGGCTTTTGCCCCAAGCTTGTGTCCTCTGGATTTAACTAAATAAATAACTAAACTGAATTACTAGCTAAATAACTGAACTAACTAACTAAATAATTAAAATAACTAACTAACTAACTAAATAACTAAACTTCATTATTAACTAAATAACTAAACTAACCAAATAACTAAACTTCATTACTAACTAAATAACTAAACTAACTAACTAACTGACTAACTAAACAAATTGACTAACTGACTGACTGACTGACTGAGTGACTGACTGACTGACTAACCAAACAACCAATCAACCAACCAACCAACCACTCAATCAGCCAACCAACCTCTCAACCAGCCAACCAACCACTCAACCATCCAACCAACCAACCAACCACTCGTCCAGTCATCCAATCAATGAAATGTTTGATAAATTTTACTAAGGATAATTCTATGTAGGCACCAATAGGTTCTGGATAATGGGATGTGTCGCTGCTCTCTGATCTCGTTCTCACACATGGCATGTGGAACAGTCTAGAATTGTTGGTCTTCTCTCCTCATTTACCTCGTGAAGGGGCTCCAGACATAGAACTGATCATATTCTACACAACTAGAAAATGGAGGGGCACTTGGCAGCGAGAAAGCAGAGAGGCAACACGGCTGGAGAAGTTGTGATATGGAATCCTCAAGGGAAGCGAAGTCATGGAGGAGGAGGGACTCGCATAGAGTGATTTGAAAAACCAAGATCAAAGACAGAAATGGCTGTTCTACGAGTTAGGATGCGGAGGAGGGGCTAAGAGGAATGACTGACAGTTCTTATTGTATCATTTAATTGTAACATTTGTGATCACCTACGTTTATTTATTCATTCATTTAGTATAATAGGGCTATGAACGATACTATATCTTTCTTCCTATTTCGTTCAGTTATATTAATTCTTACGATTTATTTTCCAGCATGTCTTGTACCGTGCCACATGGTCAGCTGGTACATCTTTTTTCTTCCTCTCCCTTTTCTTCAGTCATTCCTTTCCCTTGAGCTTTTCTATATGGCTATGTTAACAGTGATGTGTCTGGTGTTCTGTTCTCCTACTAACAGTGATGTGTCTGGTTTTCTGTTCTCCTACTAACAGTGATGTGTCTGGTGTTCTGTTCTCCTACTAACAGTGATGTGTCTGGTGTTCTGTTCTCCTACTAACAGTGATGTGTCTGGTGTTCTGTTCTCCTGCTAACAGTGATGTGTCTGGTTTTCTGTTCTCCTACTAACAGTGATGTGTCTGGTGTTCTGTTCTCCTACTAACAATGATGTGTCTGTTGTTCTGTTCTCCTACTAACAGTGATGTGTATGTTGTTCTGTTCTCCTACTAACAGTGATGTGTCTGTTGTTCTGTTCTCCTACTAACAGTGATGTGTCTGTTGTTCTGTTCTCCTACTAACAGTGATGTGTCTGGTGGTCTGTGTTCCTACTAACAGTGATGTGTCTGGTGGTATGTGCTCCTGCTAACAGTGATGCGTTTTGTGGTCTGTATTCCTATTAACAATGATGGGTCTGGTGTTCTGTGCTCCTGCTAAAAGTGATGTGTCTGGCGTTCTATGCTCCTGCTAACGATGGTGTATCTGGTGTTCTGTGCTCCTGCTAACAGTGAAGGTTCTGGTGTTCTGTGCTCCTGCTAACAGTGAAGGTTCTGGTGTTCTGTGCTCCTCTTAACATTGATGTGTCTGGTGTTCTATGTTCCTGCTAACGATGGTGTTATCTGGTGTTCTGTGCTCCTGCTAACAGTGAAGGTTCTGGTGTTCTGTGCTCCAGCTAACAGGGACGTTCCTTATGTTCTGTGCTTCTGCTAACAGTGAAATGTTTTGGTGTTTTGTGCTTCTACTAACAATGACATTACTTGTGTTCTGTGCTTCTGTTAAGAATGACGTTTCTGATGTTCTGGGCTCCTGTTAACATTGTCGTTTCTGGTGCTCTCTGCTCCTGCTAAAAATTATTTTCTGGTATCTTTTGATCCTGTAAACATTTACGTATGTGTTGCCTTTTAACCTGCCTAGCAATGGCGGCGTCTGGGTTTCTTTGACAACGCTAACAGTGACCTTATGGTGTCCTGTGACCCTACAAACAATGACCTTTCTGGTGTCCTGTGACCCTACAAACAATGACCTTTCTGGTGTCCTGTGACCCTGCTAATATTGACCTTTCTCGTGTTCTTTGGCCCTGCTACAAACGCTACTTAAAATTTATAAGGCCACTTTTTTTTACATTTAGACGTTTCCTAGCCTGTAATGAAAGCCATATGTTTGACATTATTTGGCCCCAATGACAGTTACGTCTCTTTTATTATGTGACCCTGACGGCAATTACATTTTAACGTTCTGTAACACTCATGACAATAAAGACTCTTGCGTTTGTTTTCCGGCCTAGAAGACACTAACATTTACGACATTCTGTTGCAGTTATGAAAAAATAGACCTCTGACATTTTGTCGTCCTCATGACAGTGACATCTCTGACAAACTGTGGTCCACATGACAGTAACATCTCCGATATTCCGTGGGTATCTTGACAATGGCATTTCCTTGCTTTCTACGGCTCTACTAACAATGGCATCTTGTATATGCTGTGGCTCTCATGATAATGACATTATTTATATTATGTCACTCTTATGATAATGAACTATTTTACATTCTGTGATCCAGACACTGAACATTAGACAGGAAAGTTAAACATACGCCAGGCAACTATTATCACAATAAGACGTAGTGATATCACTACATGTATTGATAAACATTGGCATAATTACACCAGGCACACTGTGAGGATAATCAGTTTGTTAGACGATCAAGATTTCAATCAGGTTAAAGCATCACGATTTCTGGATCAGTGACCGTTCTGGATGAGTGGATGAGTGGATGGATGGATGGATGGATGGATGGATGGATGGATGGATGGATGGATGTTTCATGGACTGGGTCATCATCTTTGCACTTGTACATAGGTGCTCAAACTCCCCCCCCCCTCTCTTCAACATATCCATCAGCATGGCTGACAGTGCCTGTCCTGTTATCTCGCTGTAACTTCGAGCTGGTGTTCTTTGCAGTCTCTGCGGTAAAGATACAACATCAATTCGGTTTGGTAATGGACTATGGAGGTTATTTTTTTTTTGCAGTTCCTCAGTTGAGTTAAAAAAAGGCAAAGGGTGTGCAATACTTCTTTAGCAGAATCCACCACCTGCGGACTATGGCAATCCCTAACCCCTTAGCCAAGCCAGACCTGTTAATGGGGGTACCTACGGACAGGCTGGACAGGGTCTTGATCAGCAGTTGTTCACCAACCCTGACACCAGGATGACAGCTTTGAATCTCTGACTGCCAAAACGAACAGAGGCTCCACCCCCCCCCCCCGTGAGATAAGGAGAGGTTTACTATCCATTCTTTTTTTGTTTCATCAATATTTCGTATTAGCTGAGTCACTGCGTCACAAGAGTTAGATCTTATTTTGTGGCGTCGTAGTGTCTATGCTGACTCTATGTTTGTTTTTCTCCTAGCCTCCACCCATGGCTATGAACCAAACATGCGACCCATCAGAAATCCTGCCAAACTTTGACTGTCTGGTAAGTTGATCTTACTTATGGGCAAAGGATTTTTTGTGATCCGCTGGCTATCTTGTTAGTTTCTTCCTCCTCCGTCTCTTCCTTCTCCTCTTCGTTTTATCTACGTTCTTTTTCCTTTTGTCTAGTAATACTACTATTACTATTACTACTGCTATTATTGCTACTATCACTACTATACTATTACTACTATTACTACTACCATCGCCACTACTACTAATACTATTACTACCACAACTACCACTGCTTCCAATAATGCTACCACAAATACTACTACTACTACAACTACCACCACCACTACTACCACCACCACCACTACTACTACTACTACTAATACTACTACCACCACTACCACTACCACTACTACTACTACTACCACCACTACTACTACTATTACTACTACTACTATTACTACTACTATTACTACTACTAGTACTACTACTACTACTACTACTACTATTACTATTACTACTACTATTACTACTACTAGTACTACTACTACTGTTGCTATTACTAATCATTTTTCTTCATCTTCTTCTTCTTCTTTTTCTAACTCCCTAAAACTCTGAGGTGCTGTTCTTTGCGTCCGTCGCGACGAAGATGCTGAAGCAGAACATATGTCGGCGTGGAAGCGGACTGTCATTGTTGTTGTGTTCAGTTCCTGGGTGAGGCGTGGTCCATGAGTAAGAGAGTACAGCGAGAAATGGAGGCCATGGAAATGTGGTTCATAAGAAGGATGTTGAAGGTACCACGGACAGCCAAGAAAACCACTGAAGAAGTTTTAAGAGAGGCTGGAGTTAAAAAGCAAATTACAGCAAAGATCAGAGGCAGACAAGTGAGATTTGTAGGACATTTTCTGAAAAGAAAAAAATGGAACACACTGTGGCAACTGGAAAAATTGAGGGAAGAAAAACAGAGGAAGACAGAGAGAGAAGTTACTGGATGGGCTCTCAGTGTGGCTAGGAAGAAAGTCACTGGCAGATCTCATAATCAAGTCTAAAGACAGGGAATTGTGGAGAGAAATGATCGACTTCGCTACGCGGCACTGCACTTGAAGCCACCAAGCCAGTAACTAGTATGAAAAATACTGGGAATTAGAGAAATATATATGCTACCAATGCAACCATGTAATATTTAAGATCGTTCGTACATCAGAAAGCGCAACTATATAAGATGAAGAAGGTGTAATAGCAATAGTAGTAGAGAGAAGAACTTGAGAAAGCAGTTGCAGTCTCGCGTGTACATACGATCGCACGTTTTGACCCGTACATGTGGCAGTAATACTAGTTGGTTATGGTTCGGTCGTACAGGATATCGGTTCAATATAGCACACATGTGTCGGTCGTACAGGATATCGGTTCTATATAGCACACGTGCGTCGGTCGTAAAGGATATCGGTTCTATATAGCACACAGTTTCATGGACTCGGAACTATATCACTAAAACACTGTATGAGGTCTAGAGTCAGTATCAGCTTTTCATCCATGCTTCACAATGCCCATTCTTCCAAGGCGGCAAAGATATGATCACACAAACCTCTATAGAGATTCTGAGCTTCCAATGTATTTTTCTAGCATGACAAAAAATTAGGCGCCCTGGTTAGCTGAGTGGTTAGGCGCTGAGCTATACTAATCCGGTGGTATCGGGTTCAAGTCTCAGCAGTGGGATATTTTTCCGGTGCACAAAAAAGTGGAAAATTTTGAAGATCTTGGATCACTACTAACTAATAATGGAGATACAATGAGGGAAATTAAAAGGAGGACATCTATCGCTCTTCAGAAAGTGAAACAACTAAAGAAGCTGAGGAGAGGGTCAGACAGAACTACAAAAATAAGATTTTTAAGGGCTTGGATCTTTCCCATCGTAAGATATGAGTGTGAGACCTGGACATTTAATAAAACAGCTGAGAAACACATAGATGCCTTTGAATGTAAATGCTACAGAAGAGCCCTTCAAATATCATGGACAAAGAAAAGAACAAATATATCCATACTTTAAAGGTAAAGGCAACCCTGTCATGTCTTAGAGGCACATAGGGATATGGTGTTAGTGCCTATATTTTCCTTGACCTGTCAGCACACTAGAGGGTGATAAGGTCAGTATCACGCCTGGCCGCCTTTCCTTCCCCAACTCCAGAAGAAGTCAGGTACCCATTTCTACAGCTGGGTGAATCGGGTGCCTCCGGCCGGATTCGATCCCCCGACCTTCGCCTTGAGAACCAATGCAATATCCATACTGCAAGAACTTAATATTTACAAAGGCTGGCAGTAAAGAGGATCAAACAGAGATGACTTGAATATTTTGGACATATTGAACGTCATGATAATCTAGAGAAGACCGTCTTGGAAGGGTACATAATGGGGAAAAAGAGAGGAAGACCAAGGCAAGATGGATGCAAGACATCGTTGATGATCTGCAAATAGATGCTTCAGCAGCAGGCCATCTTGCTTACAACCGAGAAGCCCACAGGAGAGCTATTAGGTAGGAAAAGTTCCGCAAGGGACATGCAAATGACTGAAGTGACTGAACCTAACTCACCAAAAAAAAAAAGGCTCAGGAGTCCACTCAGCCTCTAAAAATGAGTACCAGAGAGTTCTGTGAAAGTAAGCGCGGGCCAGGCGTGATACTGACCACATCAAACTTGTGTGTGCTCGATGGTCTTGGAAATACGGGCCTATCACCTCATCCCCAATATGTCCTAATGCTATGGAATCGGGGATTTTAGGTTTACTAGAAAAATTTAAGAGCACATTTTTTTGTGACCTACGCACTTTACGTACACGGTCTTCTATTCACGAATTACCTTTCGGAACACAGAAGCCGTGTAACAAAAGATGTGCCCCATCATTCGATGAATGCGCAGTTTGTATATTCTACTGAAAATAGTAAACATCGTTCGGGTTTTCCCAAATCAAAAAAGGGTAAAAATCAAAAGCATGGGAAAATCAGATATTTCTGAACGGAAAGGAATGAAAAAGAACATCAACAATACATCGCCCCCTCATCATCACGGCGCGTACATAAGCATTATTAATTATCGGCGTGGCCAAAACATTTGAAATATACCGGAGCAATAACATCGTGGTTCCAGAAAGTCTGTAAAGAGCATCCGTGTGTTGTTTATATGTATCGTTTTATAGCTCGTTGTTAAGATCCTGTTTTGTTTTTTTTTTTTTGGACACCGAGTTTGATCATCAAAAAAACGACACCTTAAGACAGATGGTAGGAACTAGACCAGGTCTACGACACACAGAGAAGCAAAGAATCACGTGGTTCTGCCACTTAATGAGAATGGCACTCCCACAGTCAGCCACGAGAGCCTTCAACCAAAGAACTACAGGACACAGAACAAGAAGACGACCCAGAGAGAGATGGATAGGTGGTATCAGAGACATACTCGCTAATTATGGCAGGACCGTCACCGAAACTACCTATATGCCTAAAAAACACATCTCCCCTCGACCTTTCACGGTGCAAGAGGAAGGATAAAGTGAAGTAAAACAAATAATAGCCTTTCATATACTTGTATGTATATTACATATCACCAAATATATCACGTTTAATATATTACATTAAACGTCATGATAATTTAGAGAAGACCGTATTGGAAAGATAACATAATGGGAAACAGAAAGAGAGGAAGACCAAAACGAAGATGGCTGCAAGACATCGTTGATGATCTGCAAATGGACGCATCAGCAGCACGCCATCTTGCTCACAACCGAGAGGACTACAGGAGTGCTGTTTGGGAGGCAAAGTTCCGCAAGGGACATGCAAATGAATGAATGATACTTGTATGTCTGCCGAAAGGTAAAGGACAGAACCAGTAAGCAAGACACATATGCAGTGTACATGTACAAGAGAACTGGGGACAAAAAAGAAAGTTATAATAAAACTGAAAAGTGCGACACGGATATCTGAGCCTGCATTTAAATTTGAGATGGCTAAATCGACCATATTGACCATACTAAAGAACAAGAAAGGGTTAAAAATCCCTTAGCAGTAAAAGATCCCCAGCAGTGGAAGAAGTAGAGAAAAAAAAACGTTCGATGGTTTACATAAATATAAGGTATTATTGTTATTATTAATAGTTTTACAGTATTAACGTATGATCTAAAGCGTGTTAGCTTTTTTATACATGTTTAAGAAACGAATATTTGTACTTAGAAGGTTTATAATAGGTACGTTTTGGGAGCCTGGAACGGGTTAGTTTAGTTTACTTTATTTCTTCTGGGGAAAATAAACTCGAAAGTCGAACAGTTTGGAAGTAGAACAGTTTGAAAGTCGAACAGTTTGGAAGTCGAACAGTTTGGAAGCCTAACAGTTTGGAAATAGAACTGGGTCCTGGAACGGGCTGTGTACGACCTCAAAGGATTAACTGTGCTCTTGTAAATGATGAATATTTATGAGCTTTCATGAACACTAACTCTTAGAATTGTGTGTGGCTACGGCAAGGGATCTCAGACCTCAGACAGTGTGGTCCACCTAATTCAGCTCAAGAGTAAGGTAAAAATCAGGTAAAATTAAAGTATCCATGCCATTAAAGCATATTGTGGAATACGGTGTTAGGCCCGTATTTTCCATAACCTCCCCCCCAATACTTTGGAAAAGTTGAAGAATTATTTTTGTTTCCAGAAATTTTGGGTAACCTTTAATGAGTAAACGCTACACTACATTTAAAAAACAAAACAGTAAAAAAAATCTGGTGAATTTACAAACGGACAGTGATGTAGTTAAGAAAACAAATATGCAGCAATTATTAAAACAAGCATCAGTTAACATTTAAAAAAATTGGCTTCGAATTTTGGTCATAGACCTCCACGGCAGACTCCACGGACCCTACCAACTGGGAACCACTGCCTTAGAGGATTCATAGGTGGAGCTCACTTTATGACATGAGAACCGCTGAAGAAAAAAAAAGGGGGAGGGGGGAGAATGAAACGAAGAAGAAACAAACGAAAAAACGAACAGAAAAAAAAGAGAAAAAAGAAAGAAAGATGTCATCTTGATATTACACATGAAAGTGTTAAATTCATTCATCCATTTGCATGTCCCTTGCGGAACTTTGCCTCTTTAACAGCTCTGCTGTAGGCCTCTCGGTTGTGAGAAAAATGGCCTGCTGCTGATCCGTTCAATTTCAGATCATCAACGATGTCTTGCAGCCATCTTAAACTTCGTTTTCCTCTTTTTTTTCCATTATGTACCCTTTCAAGACAGTCTTCTTTAGATTATCATGACGTTTAAAGTCTCCAAAATATTTACGTTTTCTCTCTTTTATCTTCTTTACTAGCCAGCCTTCTTCAATATTCTTGTAGTATGGATATATTTGTTCTTTTTTTTGTGTCCATGATATTTGAAGAACTCTTCGGTAGCATTTACATTCAAAGGGATAAATATGTTTCTCAGCTGTTTTGTTAAGTGTCCATGTCTCGCACACATATGTTGCGATGGGAAAGATCCATGCCCTTAAAAATCTTATTTTTGTAGTTCTGTCTGTTCCTCTCCACAGATTCTTTTGTTGTTTTACTTTCTGAAGAGCGATATATATCCTCCTTTTAATTTCCCTCATTGTATCTCTATTATTAGTTAATAGTGATCCAAGTTATTAAAAACTCTCCACGTATTCCAATTTTTCCTCAATGATACATATATCAGCTGCTTTGTTTGTTTTGTCAGTTGTCATCAATTTAGTTTTCTTCACATTAAGATAGAAGTTTTGCTCTTCGCTGTTCTTACGGACTGACATAATTAGTTTTTCCATTCCTTTTTGTGTTGTGGACAGTAATACTGTGTCATCAGTATATCTAATCTCTGGTATTTCATAACCTCCTCCATTTGTTATGGCATCGTAATATTCTTTGTATACATCTTCTCTAACATCCCTCATTATATTTTCAGTATACAAGTTAAATAAGTAAGGCGACAATATGCACCTCTGACGGACCCCTTGTTTTATGTTAAACCAAGTTGTTGTTTCACTTTTTATTCTCACTGCTGCCTGTTGTTCTAGATACAGCAGTCATGTTAATTGTATCAAATATGTTGGAAATCCCATTTTTCCATTCTTTCCCAATGTTGTTGGTGTTGTACAATCAAATGCCTTTGAGTAGTCTATAAAAGATAAATATAGATTCACATTAAAGTCTCTACATTTTTCTATTATTAATCTTATATTGAAAATGTGATATCTTGATCATCTTCCGCGCCTGAAACCAATTTGGACCATATTGACTTCCTCTTCTATTTACTTACGAATTCTACCTATTATAAATTTTAACAGAATTTTACCTGCATGACTAATTAGTTCAACATTTCTGTAGTTAATGCTTAATTTCAGGTTACCCTTTTTTGGCAGTGGTATGAATATAGTTCTTTTCCATTCTTTTGATAAAATACCTGAATGCCATATCTTTTTACAGAGTGCATGATAGATTGTTGCACACTCCTTTCCTCTTGCTTTATTAAGTTCAGGTGTTATCTCATCACATCCTGGTGTTTTACCATTTTTCAGATTCTTTATTGCCCATAAAACTTCTTCTATTGTCAGTTCGGGTTCTTTCTCCTCCAATAATAATTCACGCTGTTGATTTCTGCATCGCAGTCAGTTGTTTCATACATTCCTCTGCAATATTCCTTCCATCTTTCTAGAATTTCCTCTGTCTCTGTCAAGGTATTCCCCATCTTGTCACAAATTACATTTAGCTTAGGTGTGGCATTTCTCGTCAATGTCTTCACTTCTTCAAATATTTCACTATCTCTCCCACACTTCTGATGTCCTTCTATTCTTTCACAACAATCTTGTATGTATTGTTTTTTGTCTTTTCTTATGTTTCTTCGTACTCTTTTTGTTAAAGATTTATATTCCTCTTTGTTGTTGTTTGTTACTTTCCCTTGTGTCTTCATTTCTCCCAGTTGTTTTATCAGTTCTAGTGTGCCTGCTGTAAAAGTAAAAGTAAAGGTAACCCTGTCATGCCTTAGAGGCACATAGGGATATGGTGTTAGTGCCCATATTTTCCTTGACCTGTCAGCACACTAGAGGGTGATATGGTCAGTATCACGCCTGCTGTAATCCATCCATTCTTTTGTGTTTTCTTTACTGGAACCATATCTTTAGCTGTTGTTATTAAGAGATTTCGGGCTTGCGTTGCCACTTCAATCTGGTGTCATCTCCTCCTGTACAGCCATCAGGATTTCGAAATGATTCTTCACTTCTGTACCGCATTGTTCTGGTATTTGTGTAAGATCAAGTCGGAGTGGTCTTGATCCTGTAACTGTCTTTTGTATCTTTATCTTCTTGTCTGCTATTAATAACTCATGGTGGTCCATGTGTGCTAAATATGAAACCTAAACTGACGAATTTATTCTAAAGCGATATGACAAAATCATGTGGGGGAGAGAGGACGGTCGATGAAAAGGGGGGGGGGGAGCAGGGGAGCCTTGGTAGTCATGCCTTTTCCATCTTGTGCCATCCTTGGCTTTTCTCATCAATTTAAAAGTTGTTCTTCTCCTGTGCCACTTGGTCAGTCCGCCCAGGCAGTTTTTCTCTTGGTCTTCTATGTTAAACGAATGAAAGTAAAAAACAAAAAAAAAACCTAGGTTAAAAATATAATCATTTAATACACTTAATTAATCTGTTCTAATCCACTTACAAAATACCTTAGTTGTCTCTTTCATCATCATCATCATCATCATCATCATCATCATCATCGTCGTCGTCGTCGTCATCATCATCATCATCATGTGCCATGCACGGATGCGTTGGCGACCATTGCCTCTCCACAGTTTCCGATCTCTCATTAGTTCTGCAGTTATGCCTCACTCATGATATTTTGTCAAGTCATCTAAGATTTTCTCTCTTGGTCTACCTATCCCTTTCCTTCTTCTAATTTTCCCAGCTGTCAGGATATTTTCTATCTCTCCTCTTCTCATTATATGTCCCATAAACCTGGACTGTCCCCCGTAGCGTGTTTATTAATGTTCGTTTCTCATTGGCTTTTTTTAGGCTTTCTTCATTTGTTACTTTAGCTGTCCGTGGTATTGTTAACATTCTTCGCATGAACCACATTTCAGTTGGCCCCTATAAAGCTCATGTTATTGTTTTTGTTACTGGCCATGATTCGCTTCCATATGGTAGTTGTGGCTTGATGTAGCATTTCAAGACTCTTTTCCTATTATGTATTGACAAAGAT
Source organism: Achatina immaculata (assembly GCA_009760885.1). NCBI lineage: Eukaryota > Metazoa > Mollusca > Gastropoda > Stylommatophora > Achatinidae > Lissachatina > Lissachatina immaculata. The sequence continues at coordinate 15,417,691 of CM019698.1, forward strand.
GGACTATACAAAATAGATCTCATTTTCCGAAATGATGCCTTTTCCTGGAATATTCTGTTTTTTTTATCTCTTTACAGCCCAGAGATGAGAGATATACAGATGACGAATGCAGATACCAGGATGAGACTAGCAAGACTGTAACAGCAACAGAAGGTAACGAGGACAGCCATCTAGCGGTCAATCATCTAGCGGTCAGTCATCTAGCGGTCAGTCATCTCTACACGTCGTGTCCTTTCACATGGAAAAGCTATTTGATACTGGTCCTTTTCGCGTTATCAAACCCGCGTTGTAGGAATTGCTAGCTTCAAAATAGACCATTATTGCCGATAATTATCCAGCTTGTTAGACTGTATAATACATCAATGCTTTGTTAGTAAATAGTGAACATCAGTTTGATGAATCACTTAGCCTAGATTTACACTTTTTGCACTGATTTTTGCTGGAATATCTCTTTTTCTTTAAACACACTGACAATGTGCACTCTTTGTCCTCTGAGCTTCCAGGCGCTATATTCCCTGTGCATGGCTCACTTTCCTACCAGAACTGTGCCACGTACCGAATTTTGCAGCTTGTCTGACCGGAAAAGGTTTCAGAACGTTATCTCTTCGTCCCATTATGAAGCCACTTCCATGCTTCTGTTCGTTCTTCTTCCGGGCTCTTTCTAATTTGTGAATACTTGTAGAACTTTTGTCCGGTCTTTTCTTTCTATATTTAAAACATGTTTTGCATCCGCGTCGCATCTCTTTCTGAATTTTCTTAACTTGGAAATTATTTTTGAATAAATAAAAGATTCTGAACTTTGACATAGTTAGCTTAAATATTTGAACAGAACTGTGAGGCAGAAAACGTGTCGTAAACAACCAATATTTGACATGAACTTTTAGCAAACATACTCTTTGGTGGATGATGCAGCATGCGGCGGGGCATATATAAGGCTGTCCTGAATTCATTAACGCCGGGGTCTGACTTCGAACTTTTGGGTGGAAAACTCGTGCGAAAAAAAAAGTTTTTTTTTTTTTACTTCTCTTCACTTTGTACACTGTTTAACTAATTCATTCAAACAAAAAAAAAAAGAAAGAAAATTTATAATAAACACTATCAGCTTTTATCTGGAAATAACCAGATGGCTATATTTAGTTTATTTCAGTCATTTGCATGTCCCTTGCGGAACTTTGCCTCCCTAACAGCTCTCCAGTAGGCTTCTCGGTTGTAAGCAAGATGCCTTGCTGCTGATGCATCCATTTGTAGATCTTCAATGATGTCTTCCAGCCATCTTCGCCTTGGTCTTCCTCTCTTTCTTTTTTTAATATTTGCCAGCAAAAATCAGTCCCAGGTGTATGAGAGTCCGCCAATCATGCGCCATGTGACAAGAATGAACTAAAACAAAGAAAACGAACACAGAATTCAAATGTTTGGGAAATTTTGAACATTAAACAAGGGATTATAAACTTAAAACTCTTAGAATTCAACTAATTCCTGAGGAAACAGAATTATTCTGAAGTTGAAGATCAATGAATTGATTTTGTGTGTGTGTTTAAATGCCATCAAGTTTCTTCATTGTATAAAATAATGATGAGCATTTCCATGGAAACAATCTTGATTATTCGTCCACAATGTGTTATCTTGGGGGGGTTTTTCATCTTAAAACTTCAGTGGCTATGTACCTTGTGTGGGCAGTTCTAGAGATATAGACCAAGGTCAGGACACATCACAAAACCCACTGACAATGTCTTTTCCCCCTAAAGAGAACAAACCCCTGGGGACCATCGTGTACCAGCAAGTGGCCCGTTACATCTGCGTGGGTACCCTCAGAGTCGCTGGCGGGGTGAGGGTCATCTTCGATGCTGCAGGCAAACAAGCTTACGTCCAGATCATCTCCCCGCTGTGTGAGGTAGGTGTGGCGGTTTTCTTTGCTTAAAGGAGATGGGCGTTGTGTTTTGTTTTAGTGACAGGATGTTTCGTTGGGAGTTGTGTTGCCTAGACTTCGATTACCGGCATGAGTGAACTCTTAACTTTGCCGAAAATTTCATTAACAGTGCAAATGCCAAAATAGCCTCTACTACTACTACTACTACTACTACTACTACTACTACTAATACTACTACTACTACTACTACTGCTACTACGACTACCCGACAACCACTTCTACAACGACTATTTCTTCTACTACTACTGCTACTGTAACTACCACCCGACAACCACTTCTTTTACTACTACTACTACTACTACTACTACTACTACTACTACTACTACTACTACTACTACTACTACTACTACTACGAGGGGTGTTCCGAAATAATGCACCACATCTTTTTTTTCAGCTAATAACGAATATAGAAGCATGAAATTTTGCACATTTTAAATATGGCATGTGCTTTTTCTTCGTAATTGAAGCAGTTTTGGATGACGTACCTGGTACCATATTAACGTTAGTGCCAGATTAAGAGATGTCATAGTATAGCCAGTTGTGACCTGCAGAAGATTTTGAAAAAAAAAAGTTTAATGTAAAATAATGAAGCAGTAACAACAGAATATAAAAAATAGCACACAAAAATACCATATAAATATTGTCTGTCTTTGTCAAAGATTGTCTGAAGAGAGGCAGATCTGTGTGTGATATATACAATGACGTAAAGTGACTATCTACTGGCGATGGTGTGTCTCCAAGTCACTGTACCGCTAACCTGACTGTTCAAACTTTAATTTTCTGTAGACGAACACTTAATGCGCTGTACAAACAGCGTGAACCTTTCCCGTCATTGGTTTTCAGTAGTTGTACGTTACGTTTGTTGTAAGTAGCAGTTCTATAGTTAACTGTCTGTGGCTATATATCATCTTCTATATCTATACATTACTTTTCTAACATTAATTATGGAAAGGAATAGATAAATTGCTATACATTTTAACGTTAATTATGCAAAGGTAATCATAGCATACTACATGAAAATCATTGTTTCCATAACGTTAATTATGCAAAGGTAATCATAGCATACTACATGAAAATCATTGTTTCCATAACGTTAATTATGCAAAGGTAATCATAGCATACTACATGAAAATCATTGTTTCCATAACGTTAATTATGCAAAGGTAATCATAGCATACTACATGAAAATCATTGTTTCCATAACGTTAATTATGCAAAGGTAATCATAGCATACTACATGAAAATCATTGTTTCCATAACGTTAATTATGCAAAGGTAATCATAGCATACTACATGAAAATCATTGTTTCCATAACGTTAATTATGCAAAGGTAATCATAGCATACTACATGAAAATCATTGTTTCCATAACGTTAATTATGCAAAGGTAATCATAGCATACTACATGAAAATCATTGTTTCCATAACGTTAATTATGCAAAGGTAATCATAGCATACTACATGAAAATCATTGTTTCCATAACGTTAATTATGCAAAGGTAATCATAGCATACTACATGAAAATCATTGTTTCCATAACGTTAATTATGCAAAGGTAATCATAGCATACTACATGAAAATCATTGTTTCCATAACGTTAATTATGCAAAGGTAATCATAGCATACTACATGAAAATCATTGTTTCCATAACGTTAATTATGCAAAGGTAATCATAGCATACTACATGAAAATCATTGTTTCCATAACGTTAATTATGCAAAGGTAATCATAGCATACTACATGAAAATCATTGTTTCCATAACGTTAATTATGCAAAGGTAATCATAGCATACTACATGAAAATCATTGTTTCCATAATGTTAATTATGCAAAGTAGTATCACGTAGGAGGTTAATAACTTTACTTTTCTAACTTTCTCTGTGTGTAGATGTATCATGAACTATACCAGTTGTTATATTTCTGTAGCTGATTGTGTCCGCCTATACATTACACACTAAGTAGATAGCATTACGTTTTTAATGTTGATTGTGTGTACTCATATATGGCATGCTATATGGACAACATTACTGTTTTAACGTTGATGTAGTGTACGCATCAGTCAAATGATATTTCTGTCGTGGATTGTCATAGTGTACACTTCCTGTACCTTATCACAAATAATAAGCTACAGACCACGGGTTGGTATTTACCGTGTATTATGTACATAATTTGGGAAGACCAAAAGAGACATGGAGAAGAACAACAGAAAGGATGTTGAGCAATAGAGGGCTCACCTGGGCAAAAGCAGAAAAAAAAAGGCGAAGGACAGGCATTTGTGGAAAACCCTTGCGGAAGCCCCATATGCCCTGGGCACTTAAGGTTCAGAGAGAGAGAGAGAGAGAGATGTACATAATTTCTCTAACACTGATTATATTTCCGTATTAATCATATACTGGAAGCAGCGGAGATGTGGTTCCTAAGAAAGATGAGAATATCATGGACAGCCAAAAAAAAAAAAAAACAAATGACGAGTTTCCAAGTGAGGCTGGGCACAAGAGAGAAATTGGGGCAGAATTCAGAACACTACGGTCCAAATATGTAGGGCATGTTTTAAGAATTAATCTTACATTCTGCCTTTTGTCACCCCTTCTTTCATTCTTCCCACACACTCAATTTAATAATGTATACAAAATTACATGAATACACACATACACACACACACACACACATATATATATATATATATATATATATATATATGCTAGCGGACAAAAGTTAAGATCCGGTCATTAATTTCAAGCATATGTTTATTTTGATTGCCGTACTAAAACAGTAAATAAATTTATTGTAGAATCTTGATTAAATTGTATTCCCAGACAGTCTTCTATGCAGCTGGGGCATAAACAACACCAACTGTTCATCACAACAAGTGTAAAAATCATGTGCAGTAGTATCGCCCTTGACAAAATGTTAAGGCATTTTTTAAAAGTCAGCATGACCCAGCAGGTAATTAAATGGAGCTGATTTGTGATGCACGTGCAAGAAGCATCCTTAATGAACACTTCTCATCTTCCAATTATTTTTATTAAAGCGGTTTAGGGGTATTTTTGTCATTTGAAATACACCATGCCACCGCGAAGGCGTTTTAGCACCTTTGAGCGTCCCATTCTACCATCCAAAGGCATTGGGTGTGATTTTGCGAAACCGGAGGAGTAGAAGACAATCATCGTTCAGGCCGACCACGTTGCACGAGTATACAGATAACTGCAGCTGTCAACACTTCTCAACCGGACAGTAACATCTTCCACTCTCAGAAACCAGCTAATGAATACGGCAAACGTCAATGTTAGGGGCAGAACAATTCTCAGGCGTTTAAGAGAATCTGAGTTGACTTCACGACGACCAGCACTAAGAATACCTCTTACTCCAGCTCACCGCAGAGCTTGAGTTGCTTGAACATGCGTTGGAAGCGGTGTCGGTGGGGTGAAATTCTTTTCAATAACGAATCCCGCCTCAGTATGTCCTTTAATGATGGCAGAATCCATGTTTGCAGAAGGCCAGGGGAACGGTTCCATGACGCCACTATCAAAGAAGTGGATCGTTACGGAGGTGGATCAATCATGGCCTGGGGTGACATCAGCAGGCACTGCGGGACTCCCCTCCATGTCATTCATGGCACCCTGACCGCCTAGCAATACGTGAATGAAATTCTGCAACCCATTATCCAGCCTACCTTCCGAGCCATGGGTGCAGGCACAATCCTACAAGACGATAACGCAAGACCACATCGGGGTCGTGTCGTGGAAGATTTTCTTCGACAGCAAAGGATCATTAGAATCGATTGGCCAGCTAGGTCGCCCGATCTGTCGCCCATTGAGCACATTTTGGATGTCCTAGGCAGACGGGTTTCGACAAATCATCCTCCACCTGTTGATGTCACCCAGCTGACCCTTTTCCTTCAACGTGAGTGGCAGGCCATTCCACAGAATGTCCTAACAACCCTGGTTAATTCGATGAGACAACGGAGCGCCGAATGTCTGGCAGCGTACGGTGGCCACAGGCGATACTGACATGTTTGTTGTTTGAAGACCACTCTTGTGAGTTTTTGGACGAGGAGTGAGTGATTTCTCCAGCTTGCTGTATGTGTATTTCTATTCCGATTTGCAAATGAAATGATTGAGTTTGTTCAATTTTAAATTCTGTTTTCTCTGATACTAATAGTTTGCTTATTAGTCAGTTGATTTTATTTTATAACATTGAAAAACCGGCCCTTAAATTTTGTCCAGTAGTATATATATATATATATATATATATATATATATGCAAGATGAAACTATATGAAATATAAGTATACAGATTACATGAAAATTTATCTAATAACGCAGGATGAAAATATTACATTCACAAATATAGGATAAAGAACATACATAAGAGGTAACTGATCTAACAAGATAGCGCACACACACATGGACATACACACACACACACACACATATATTTTCAATGGAGTCCTTCTTACATTCCACTCTCGCAAATTTATTATGATAATTTCTAACAAGATACTAGTTATAACAAATTTTGTTTAGAACTATGTTCTTTTAGAACAGAAATCGGTTGCCGGCGAGTCAGGGTATGAGAGGCTATTAGATGTGCTATAGAGGCATATGCTGTAGTTACAACACAGTAAATATTGAAAATGGCGTGAGTTAAAGGATGAAAAGTTACTAATGAATTTTAGATGTAAGGGAGGGAGTTCCAGATCTGTTCCGCAGAGTATGCAAGGCTTTTCTTGTAGAGATCTAGCCTGGGTTTAGGAAGAAGACAGCTTCTTAAACATTGGCTATATTTAATGCTGGACCTAAACAATGACCACAAGTAAAGTGGGAGAGAGAAAGAGAGAGAGAGAAAGAGAGAGAGAGATACATAACGTCAGTATCTATAGCATGATATTTCTGTCACTGACTGTACGCAGGTATACATCACCTACTATGCAAATAACATGACATTTCTTACTTCATCCTCTGCTGCCGGTGTGGCGTGGGCTGGCGCAGTGGTCGAGGCGTCCAAGGATGAGGAACCCAGTAAGGAGGTTAGTTTAATCTCTGTCTAGGTCTCTGTCTGAGTCTTTGTCTGGGTCTCTGTCTGGTTTCTGTCTGGTCTATTCTGGATCTCTGTCTGGTTTCTGTCTGGGTCTATCTGAGTCTCTGTCTCGTCTCTGTCTGGCTCTGTCTGGTCTATTCTGGGTCTCTGTTTGGGTCTGTCTGGGTATCTGTCTGGTTTCTGTCTGGATCTCTGTCTGGTCTATGTCTGTGTCTCTGTTTGATCTCTGTCTGAGTCTCTGTCAATTAGACATAAGTCTGGGGGGGGGGAATGATTTGGCAGTCAGCGACCCATAGCTGACATGGTAGCACCAGGTGTAAGCGACCCATAGCTGACATGGTAGCACCAGGTGTAAGCGACCCATAGCTGACATGGTAGCACCAGGTGTAAGCGACCCATAGCTGACATGGTAGCACCAGGTGTAAGCGACCCATAGCTGACATGGTAGCACCAGGTGTAAGCGACCCATAGCTGACATGGTAACACCAGGTATAAGCGACCCATAGCTGACATGGTAGCACCAGGTATAAGCGACCCATAGCTGACATGGTAGCACCAGGTGTAAGCGACCCATAGCTGACATGGTAGCACCAGGTGTAAGCGACCCATAGCTGACATGGTAGCACCAGGGTTATAAACCATAGCCAACCAAAACCTAGTCTCACCTTTCCTTTGGTACCCCCCCCCCCACCCCCATGTAATAGGCGTAGCCTGAATAACTGGGCCAGGGATCGCTATAGTCTTCCTAACTTTGGGATCTGCTAAATAACCTGTTGCACGCTTTCTACTTTTTTAGCTACAACTCATACAGTTAAACAATGGCCCATATAACCCTCTACCAATCCGACACGATGGTATACTTTAACATCTTCACAGCTTCGGCTGCAAAAAAATTCTACCACTATGGGAGATATAGCCATCCCTACCCCCGTTAGCCAGGCTAGGCCGGTTAATCGGAGGTATTAGGGGACACGTAAGACAGGGTCTTTGTCACCTGTGGTTCGCTAAACCTCATACTAGCATGTCAGCTATGGAGGGGTGGCTGCCAAACGGGACAGCATCTTCCGTAGATATACACATATACGCATACTTACATGCATACATATATTACATACAAACATACATATATACAGATATACATACACACAGACATACATACAGACATACATACATACACAGAAACATACACACAGATATGCATACATACACACAGACATACATACAGACATACAGATATACATACATACACAGAAACATACACACATATACACATACATACACACAGACATACATACAGACATACATATATACATACATACATACACAGAAGCATACACACAATTATACTTACATACACACAGACATACATACAGGTATATATGCATCGACACAGACATACATACAACAATACATATATACAGACAGACATACAGACATACATACATTCATACACACAGACATACATACAGACATACATATACATAGACATACATGCAGATATACATAAATACACACAGACATACATACATATAAACATACAAACATACATACATACATAAACATAGACATACATACATATATACATACAGCCATACATACATACATACAGACATACAGTCAGAGATACATACACACAAACATATAATCAGACAGAGACACACAGACAGACACACACACATACACAAACATGTATGAATGTACGTACGTACGTTTTCTTGTTTATTTTTTTTTAAATCCGTATTGTTCCTGTTCTTGTTCTACTTCCCTGAAACTGTGAGCAGGATGTTCTATACTACCGATGTGGTAAAAATACTGAACCACAAACACGTTGTCGGATGGTGAGTGGGTTACCGTATCCCTCAGATCTGAAATGAGGGCTAAACATTCAGGAGAATGTGCCATGTAGACAGTAGATGTTTCCACAACGGCGACCTCTTGTTTAACTGTCCGGGGGTAACTTGCTATTGGGAGATCCCACGGAGAGGTGGGATATAGTCTCAATCAGTTATAGTTCTCTCCCCTATCAAATGTGCTGTCAGTCAAATATAGCCACCCTCTTTTTCTCTTTAAATCTACAAGTACTGGCTGTAAGTCCGCCATATACATATACCTTGCGGAACTTTGCCTCCCTAACAGCTTTTCTGTAGGCCTCTCGGTTGTAAGCAAGATGCCTTGCTGCTGGTGCATCCATTCGCAGATCATCAACGATATCTTGCAGCCATCTTCGCTTTGGTCTTCCTCTCTTTCTATTTCCCATTATGCACCCTTCCAAGACGGTCTTTTCTAGATTATCATGACGTTTAATGTGCCCAAAATATTTAAATTTTCTCTTTTTAATCCTGTGTACTAGCCAACCTTCTTCAATATAAAATTCTAGTAGTATGGATATATTTGTTCTTTTTGGTGCCCATGATATTTGAAAAACTCTTCTGTAGCATTTGAATTCAGAGGCATGTATATGTTTCTCAGCTGTTTTGTTAAGTGTCCAGGTCTCACAGGTATATGTTGCGATGGGAAAGATCTTATCTTATATCTTATATCCTTCCCCTGCCGTTAAACGTCACACAGGGCTCGCAAAGTAGTTCGCCAATTTTTCCTGTCTTCGGCGAGTCTTTCAACCGTATCAAAGGATTTTATGCCTGTTAATTTTGCCTCTCTTAACAATGTCCTCTTCAGAGCTTCACGCAGTCTGCCCCTTTTTCTTCGGCCTGTTGTGTTCCACTTGATAGCTTGTTTTGGGATTATCTTATCATTTTTTCTCATCAAGTGACCAACATATGTCCATCTCCTTTTCCTGATCACCCATGAGACTGGTTGTTGTTCAGTCACTTGTCTTATCTCTGCATTGTTCTTGAATTCATTCCACTTGATGCCGAGTATTTTCCTTAGGCATTTGTTTTCAAAAGAGTCTAATTTCTTGTTTATTTCTTTAGTTGTTTTCCAGCTTTCGCATGCATAAATGAGGGTGGATAATAGATTTTTATTGAATAGTCTTAACTTGGTTTTTGTACTTATAACTTTTGAATTCCACATGTTTTCAAGATTCTTGAAGATTGATGCTGCTTTTGCAATTCTGATCCTAACTTCCTTTCTAGTGTCACCATCCTGGTCTATGTAGCTGCCAAGGTATGCAAATTGATTGACTTCTTCAATATCTGTCCCTTCTATGCGTATTTTTCCATTTTGATTAAAGGGAATTTTCATTATTTTTGTTTTGTCCTTGTTAATTTCAAGTCCTATTTTGCTAGCCAGTGAAGATAGGCTATCTATATTTTCTTGCATGGAATTCACATTGTTACTGATAAGAGTTATGTCATCAGCAAAATCAAGATCTTCTAGTTGGGTCCCATGTACCCAGTCAATACCTGTGTTACCTGTGCAGCATTTTTTCATTATGAAGTCTGTTTTAATCCCAAAAAGTAAAGGAGACAGTATACATCCTTGTTTCACACCTGTTTCAATCTGGAACCATTCACTCATCCCTTCTTCTATCTTAACTGCACAAACATATCCATTGTATAAGTCCTTAATGATGTTGACAATTTTAGATGGTATTCCATAGAGACATAAAATTATCCATAATAAATCTCTGTGTATGCTATCAAATGCTTTTTTAAAATCTATGAAGTTCAGTACTAATGGTTTCTGCTTTTCAATATGTGGGAAAGAATGCATGCACTTAAAAATCTCTCCTCTGATTCTATAGTTGTTTTACTTTTCAAAGAACTATAGATCTCCTCTTTTTAATTTCCCTCATTGTATCTCCAATATTAGTGAGTAATGATCCAAGATATTAAAATCTCTACACTCTTCCAATTTTTCCTCATCGATACATATGTCAGCTGCCTTATCTGTTTCTGTTTGTAAAATGAGTAATTTCTTTTTCTACACTGCTACAATATATACACACACACATATATATATATATATATATATATATATATATATATATATATATATATATAAGTATTAATAATAGTATTGCTAATTACTACAAGATTAAGTAACTAATTACTACAAGATTAAATATCTTATATCTCAAAAAAACTACTTTTCTGTCCCAGCAGGCTTACATGCCACAGAACGGCGGATACAGGAACAGACAATACGAGCAAGACTCGATCAGAAGTAAACAAAGTGGAGCACCAGGTAAGCTGTTACTTTCTAGATTAACTCTGGCAAACAGTTACTTTCTAGAGGTAAGCTGTTACTTTCTAGATTAACTCTGGAAAACATTTACTTTCTAGATTAACTCTTGCAAACAGTTACTTTCTAGATTAACTCTGGATAACTGTTAGTTTTTAGCTTAACTTTAGTAAACAGTTACTTTCTAGCTTAACTCTGGTAAACTGTTATTTTCTAGCTTAACTCTGGTAAACAGTTAGTTTGTATATTAACTCTAGTAAACTGTTACTATCTAGCTTTACTATGGTAAACAAGTATTTTGTAGACTAAATCTGGTAAATTGTTACTTTCTAGATTAACTCTGGTAAACTTTTACTTTCTAGATTAACTCTGGTAAACTTTTACTTTCTAGATTAACTCTGGTAAACTTTTACTTTCTAGATTAACTCTGGTAAACTTTTACTTTCTAGATTAACTCTGGTAAACAGTTATTTTCTTGCTTAACTCTGGTAAACTGTTACTTTCTAGCTTAACTCTGGCACTAATCGTTTCTTTTTTGTCTCCATCATGTCTATTTCATCGCAGGGAAATAATGCTGTTTATCCCATGGCAGTTAAATAATGTTGTTTATCCCATCGAGGGGACATAATGTCGTTTATCTCATCGCGAAGAAATATTGATGTTTGTCTAAGCGCGGGGAAGTAATGCTGTTTATCTAATTGCGGGGAAATAATGTTATTTATCTGATCACAGGGAAATAATGCGGTTTATCTCATAGCAGGAAAATATTGCTGTTTGTCTTATCGGTGGAGGGGGGAATAATCCTGTTTATCTCATCACGAGGGAATGGTGTTGTTTATCTGATCACAGAAGCATAATGTTGTGTATCTGAACTCAGAGAAATAATGCTGTTTATCTGATAGCGAAGAAATAATGCTGTTTATTTTATGGCGGGGAAAAAAGGCTGTTTATCTTATGGCGGGGATGTACTGCTGTTTCTATAATGGCGGGGATGTACTGCTGTTTCTATAATGGCGGGGATGTACTGCTGTTTATCTTATGGCGGGGATGTACTGCTGTTTCTATAATGGCGGGGATGTACTGCTGTTTCTATAATGGCGGGGATGTACTGCTGTTTCTATAATGGCGGGGATGTACTGCTGTTTCTATAATGGCGGGGATGTACTGCTGTTTCTATAATGGCGGGGATGTACTGCTGTTTCTATAATGGCGGGGATGTACTGCTGTTTCTATAATGGCGGGGATGTACTGCTGTTTATCTTATGGCGGGGATGTACTGCTGTTTCTATAATGGCGGGGATGTACTGCTGTTTCTATAATGGCGGGGATGTACTGCTGTTTATCTTATGGCGGGGATGTACTGCTGTTTCTATAATGGCGGGGATGTACTGCTGTTTCTATAATGGCGGGGATGTACTGCTGTTTATCTTATGGCGGGGATGTACTGCTGTTTCTATAATGGCGGGGATGTACTGCTGTTTCTATAATGGCGGGGATGTACTGCTGTTTCTGTAATGGCGGGGATGTACTGCTGTTTCTATAATGGCGGGGATGTACTGCTGTTTCTATAATGGCGGGGATGTACTGCTGTTTATCTTATGGCGGGGATGTACTGCTGTTTCTATAATGGCGGGGATGTACTGCTGTTTATCTTATGGCGGGGATGCATTGCTGATCTCATATCGGGGATGTACTGCTGTTTCTGTAATGGCGGGGATGTACTGCTGTTTCTATAATGGCGGGGATGTACTGCTGTTTCTATAATGGCGGGGATGTACTGCTGTTTCTATAATGGCGGGGATGCATTGCTGATCTCATATCGGGGATGTACTGCTGTTTCTGTAATGGCGGGGATGTACTGCTGATCTCATATCGGGGATGTACTGCTGTTTCTATAATGGCGGGGATGCACTGCTGATCTCATATCGGGGATGTACTGCTGTTTCTATAATGGCGGGGATGTACTGCTGATCTCATATCGGGGATGTACTGCTGTTTATATCATTACAGGGATGTAATGCTTTTATCTCATGGCGGAGATGTAATGCTTTTATCTCATGGCGGGGATGTAATGCTGATCTCATATCGGGGATGTACTGCTGTTTATTTCATTGCAGGGATGCAATGCTTTTATCTCATGGCGGGGTTGTAATGCTGATTATCTCAAGTCGGGGGTGTGTTGCTCTTTATCTCATGGCGGAGATGTATTACTGTTTATCTCATTGCGAGGGTGTAATGATTTTATATCATGGCTGCGAGGTATTACTGTTTATCTCCTGGCGGGAATGTATTGCTGTTTATCTCATGACGAGGGTATAACGCTGTTTATCTTATGGCGGGGATTTAATATTGGCGAGCATGTATTCCTGTTTATATTTTGGCGGGGTGTAATGCTGTTTATTTCATGGCGGGGTTGTAATTATATGTATGTCATGGCGGGGATGTAAAACTATTTATCTCATTGGGTGAATGTAATACTATTTATCACATGGCGGGGATGTAATAGTATGTATCTCACGGAGGGGATGTAATCATATATATCTCATTTAGGGGATGTAACACTATTAATCGCATGGCTGGGATATAATACTATTAATCTCATGGCTGCGATATAATACTATTAATCTCATGGCTGGGATTTAATACTATTAATCTCATGGGTGGGATATAATACTATTAATCTCATGGCTGGGATGTAATCATATGTATCTCATGACGGGGATGTAATCATATGTATTTCATGGCGGGGATGTAATCATATGTATTTCATGGCGGGGATATAATCATATGTATTTCATGACGGGGATATAATCATATATATCTCATGACGGGGATGTAATCATATGTATTTCATGGTGGGGATGTAATCATATGTATCTCATGGCGGGGATGTAATCATATGTATTTCATGACGGGGATGTAACCATATGTATTTCATGGCGGGGATGTAATACTATTTATCTCATGGCTGAAATGTAAAGGTATTTATCTCATGATGGGGATGTAATGCCATTTATCACGTTGCTGGGATGTAAAGATATTTATCTCGTGGCGGGGATGTAAAGCTATTTATCTGATTGCGGTGATGTAATACTATTTACCTAATGTTTTGGATTTAATTATATTAATGTCATGGTGGGCACGTAATCATATTTATCTCATGATGACGATGTGTTGCTATTTAAGTCATGGCGGGGATATAATCCTATTTATCGTATAACTCATGGTGGGTATGTATTCCTGTTTATTGTATAACTCATAGTGGGTATGTAATCCTATTTATCGTATAACTCATAGTAGGGATGTTGTCCTATTCATCGTATGACTCATAGAAGGGATGTAATCCTATTTATCGTATAACTTATGGCGGGAATGTTGTCCGATTTATATCCTGATGAAACTGTAATGCTGTTTAATTCATGGCGGGGATAAAATGATGTTTATCTCATGCCAGGAATATAATCCCATTTATTTCATACTGGGGATGTACTACTGTTTATATGATGGCGGCATGTACTGCTGTTTATTTCATGACTGAAGTGTACTGCTGTTTATCTCATGGCGGTGAAGAACTGCTGTTTATCTCGAGGCGGGGATGTAAGGCAGCTTATTTAATTGCGGGGATGGACTGCCATTTATCTCATTGCTGAAATGTAACGCTGTTTACATCATGGCTGGTGTCGAATGCTATTTATCTCATGGCGGGAACTGGATGCTATTTATCTTATGGCGGGGATCGGGTGCTTTTTATCTCGTGGCTTAGATGTAATCCTATTTTATCACGGCTGGGATATAACGCTATTTATCTCATAGCCTGGATGTAATAATATTTCTCTCATGGCGGGAATGTAACGCTATGTATCTCATAGCGGGGATTTAGTAATATTTCTCTCATGGTGGAAATGTAATACTATTTATGTCATGTCGGGGATGTAATGCTATTTATCTCATGGCGGTAATGCAATGCTATTTATCTCATGGCGGAGATTTACTGCTTTTTATTTAATGGATATAATGTACTTCATATGTATCCCATTTCGTTGATGTAATCCTATTTCTCTCATGACGGGGATATAATGCTATGTATATAATGGCGGGAATGTAATCATATTTCTCTCATGACGGGGATTAATTGTACTGATCCCATAGCGGGGATATTACGTCGTGGCTATGATGTAATCATATTTATCTAATGGCGGGGATGTAAACCTATTTATCGCATCTCAGGGATGTAATTCTATTTAATTCATAACAGGTATGTAATCCTATTTTTCGTATAACAGGGATATACTGCTGTTTAACTCACGACTGGGATATAATCCAATTTACCTCATGACGAGAAGCTATTCTATTTATCTCATGGCATGGATTTAATCATATTTATCACTTGGCGGGTATATTTATACCATAGCGGGTATATTTATACCATGGCGGGTATATTTATACCATAGCGGGGATTTAATAATATTTATCTCATGGCGTGAATGAAATCCTAATTATTTTATGGCCGTGATGTACTTCTTTTATCTCATGGGGGTTATGATCTGCTGTTTATGTCTCTGCAAGGATGTAATGCTGTTTATCTCATAACGGAGATGTAATCCTGTTCAGCTCATAACGGAGACGTAATCCTATTTATCTCATGGAGGGGTGTAATCCTATTTATCTCATGGCGGAGATGTAATGCTATTTATCTCATATCGGAGATGTAATATTATTTATCTCATGGCGGGGTGTAATCCTATTTAACTCAGGGCGGAGAAGTAATGCTATTTATCTCACGTCGGTAACGTAATCCTATGTATCTCACGGCGAGGATGAAATGTTATTTATCTCATAGAGGGGACGTAATCCTATTTATCTCATAGCGGAGATGTAATATTATTTATCTCATGTCGAGGATGTAATCCTAATTATCTAAGGGCGGAGAAGTAATGCTATTTATCTCACACCGAGGATGAAATGCTATTTATCTCACGTCTGTGGCGTAATCCTGTTTATCTCACGGCGAAAATGAAATACTATTTATCTTATAAAGGGGATTTAATCCTATTTATCTCATGGCGGAGATGTGAACCTATTTATCTCATAGAGGGGACGTAATCGTATTTATCTCATGGTGGGGATGTAAATCTATTTATCTCATGGAGGGTCGTAATCCTATTTATCTCATGGTGTGGATGTAAACCTATTTATCACATGAAGGGACGTAATCCTATTTATCTCATGGCGGTGATATAAATCTATTTATCTCATGGAGACGATACACGTATTTTTAGATTTTGGGGCGGATGTAAATCCTTTTACCTCATGGCTTGGGTGTAGTCATATTCATCTCATGTCTTCAATGTAATCCTTTTTATCTCTTTGTGGTGATATAATGCTGTTTATCTCATGGCTGGCATATAATGCTGTTTATCTCATGCCGGGGATACAATTCTGTTTATCTCTTGGTGGAGCTGCAGCGCTCGGTGATGTAATGTTGTTTACGTCATGGCGAGATGTAGTGCTGTTTTTCTCATGGCCGGGTTGTAGTTCGGTTTATATCTTAGCAGGGATGTAGTGCGGTTTATCTCATGGCCGGGTTGTAGTTCGGTTTATATCTTAGCGGGGATGTAGTGCGGTTTATCTCATGGCCGGGGTGTAGTTCGGTTTATATCTTAGCAGGGATGTAATACGGTGTATCTTTTGACTTTTATTAATAAAGTTTATCTGATGACGGGGTTTTATGCTGTTTACCCCATGGCTGTTATGTAATTCCGTTTCTCTCATAAAGGGGATTTAATGCCGTTTATCTCACGGCGGGGATGTATTGCCATTTATCTGATGGCGGCTGTACTGCCGTTTATCTCATAGCGGGGAGTATATTGCCCTTTATCTCACGGCTGGAGTGTACAGCTGTTTATCACATGCCGGTGGTGTAATGTTTATCTCATGCTGTTTATCTCATGGCGGGGTTGTAATGATGTTTTATATCATGACGAGAATGTAGTACTGTTTATATCATGATTGGGTTGTAATCCTGTTTATCTCTTGGCGAGGATGTAACACTGTCTCACGGGGGATGTAATGATGTTTATCTCATGGGAGAATGTAATGATGTTTAAAGCATGGGGGTATAATGCTGTTTATCTCATCGAGGGTGTAATGTTGTTATCTCATACTTGTGGTTTATTGCTGTTTATCTCATGACGGGGCTGTAATGCTGTTTATATAATGGGTGTGATGTAATGCTGTTTATATCATTGGGGGTGTAATATTGTTTAATCTAATAGAGGTGTAATGCTTTTTATCTCATGGCGGGGATTTAATACCGTTTTTCTCATGGGGGGATGGGTGTAATGCAGTTTATATCTTTGGGGATGTAATGCTGTTTATTTCATGAGGGTGTAATTCTGTTCATCTCACGGGGAGGATGTAATGCTGTTTATCACATAACGGGGATGTACTACTTCTTATCTCATGGCGATGATGTAATCCTGTTTATCTCATGACAGAAATTTAATCCTGTTTATCTCATTGGCAGGGTGTAATCCTGTTTTATCTCACAGCAGCGATGTACCGCTGTTTATTTATCTCATGGTTGGAATGTTCTGCTGTTTATCTCTGTAGCTGAGATGTACAGCTGTTTATCCATGGGCTTGGATATAACACTGCTTATCTCGTTGTAGGGATGTCATGCTATTTATCTCATGGCGGGGAAGTACTGCTGTTTATCTCAAGGCGTGGATGTACTGCTGTTTATCTCATGGCGGGGAAGTACTGCTGTTTATCTCATGGCGGGGATATATTGCTGTTTATTTCATGGCGGGGATGTACTGCTGTTTATTTCATGGCGGGGATGTACTGCTGTTTATTTCATGGCGGGGAAGTACTGCTGTTTATTTCATGGCGGGGAAGTACTGCTGTTTATCTCAAGGCGTGGATGTACTGCTGTTTATCTCATGGCGGGGAAGTACTGCTGTTTATCTCATGGCGGGGATATATTGCTGTTTATTTCATGGCGGGGATGTACTGCTGTTTATTTCATGGCGGGGATGTACTGCTGTTTATTTCATGGCGGGGAAGTACTGCTGTTTATTTCATGGCGGGGATGTACTGCTGTTTATCTCATGGCGGAGAAGTACTGCTGTTTATTTCATGGCGGGGATGTACTGCTGTTTATCTCATGGCAGGATGTACTGCTGTTTATCTCATGGCGGGGAAGTACTGCTTTTTTATCGAGTAGTTGTCTCATGCTGTCACAATTGATAGCTTGTAATGTTTCGGGTGTGTTTCATCTTCACCTGCAGCTTTGTTGTTAGCCATTTAATTCAGTGCTGTTTCATTTTCATGCACTGTAATTTCGTGTAGGTTGACATTTAGTTGTGGGCCTGGTAAGTTGGTTTCAAATTTTGAAATTCCTTTGGGTGTGGTCGATTAAGTATTTCTTGGAAGTATTCAGCCCATCTTTGCTTTTGGTCTTTACTTGATGTTAATAGGGTTCCACTTTTGCTAAGGATTGGCCTTTCTTTAGATGTAATAGTACCTTTTAGCCTCTTTTGTATGTTATATAAAGTTTTGCTGTCTCCTGTTTTTTCTGCTTTCTCTGCCTCTTTCACCATATTGTCTATGTATTCTCTTTTATCCCTTCTCTCTCTCTCTCTCTCTCTCTCTCTCTCTCTCTCTCTGAACCTTAAGTGCCCAGGGCACATGGGTCTTCCGCAAGGGTTTTCCACAAATGCCTGTCCTTCGCCTTTTTTTCTGCTCTTGCCCAGGTGAGCCCTGTATTGCTCAACATCCTTTCTGTTGTTCTTCTCCATGTCTCTTTTGGTCTACCCTTACTTCTGTTCCCTTGTGGTGTCCATCTTAGTGCTATTTTTGGTAGTGAGTTGTCAGTCATTCGGAGCACATGTCCCAACCATCGCCAGCGTCTTTCCTCAATAATTGTTGTCAGTGGTTTCATCTGCATTTCTGCTAATAAGATGTTATTTCTTATGGTGTTTGGCCAAAATATTTTTCTAATTCTTCGTAAACATTTAGTCTGGAAAGAATTTAACTTGTTTTCTATGGTTTTGATGATTTTCCAGCATTCACTTCCATAGAGTAGTACACTTAGAACATTACTCTTAAATATCCTGATTTTCATATTTATGCTTAGTTTTTTTTATTTCCATATAGTCTGCAGCATTGCAAAAGCCTGGTTTGCTCTAGTAAGTCTGCTGTTGATGTCCTCTGTGCTGTCTCCATTTTCTACTACTCTGCTGCCAAGGTATACAAATTCGTTGACCTCCTCCACTAACTTGCTATCTACTCTGAGTACATTTCTGTTGTTCACATTTTGTTTCATTAACTTTGTCTTTCCTACGTTGATCTTTAGTCCTATGTTGTTTGCATTCTGAGTTAGCTTGTTTATTTTCTCTTGCATATCTTTGTGACTGCTTGATAATAGACAAATGTCGTCCGCAAAGTCAAGATCCTCCAGCACTGTGTCAAGGGTCCATTGTAATCCTCTGCGTTTGTCTGATGTTGCCTCCTTCATTAACCAGTCTACTGCCAAGATAAATAATGTTGGTGATAGTACATATCCCTGCTTCACTCCTGTTTGTACCCTAAAACTGCTGGAGGTATGTTCTCCACAGATAACTTTGCACTGAAAACCCTCGTATAGGGCTTTGATTACATTAACTATTTTATGGGGGAGGCCATGCCATCTTAGGATTTTCCACAGTGCATCTCTGTTGACACTGTCAAAGGCTTTTTCAAAATCTATGAATAATGCATATGTTGTGCTATGCCACTCATTTGCCTGTTCTAATATTTGTCTGAGTACAAATATGTGGTCTATGCATGATCTTCCTTTCCTAAATCCTGCCTGCTCTTTGCGAAGTTTTTCCTCAAGTGTTGGTACAATTCTGTTGATGATTATTCTGCAAAATACTTTACTGGTGAGTGGCAGTAGGGTAATGCCTCTCCAGTTCCCGCAATCTCTGAGGTCACCCTTCTTTGGTAGTTTTACTATAAGCCCAGTTTTCCACTCCTCTGGGGCTTTTTCTAGATCCCAAATTTGTTGTAATATCCGGCAAAGTTGTTTTGGTGTTTCTGTTTTTTCTGCTTTCAACATCTCAGCAGTCACTTCATCTTCACTTGGTGCCCTGTCTGATTTTAGCTTCTTTATCGCCTCCTTTACTTCATTTATTGTTACTGGTCCTGTATTGATGTTTAGCTCCGTTTTTGCTTCAGGTATGTATATTGTTTGTGCTGCTTGTGTTCTGTTTAGTAGGGTGTTAAAGTGTTCCCTCCATCTTTCCATTTTTTCTCTTTCTCCACTGACCAGTTGTCCATTGTGTGTTCTTACTGCACTTTCACATCTTGTGTTGAACTTAACTGTCATCTGCTTTGTGATTTTATATATGGTTTTCATATCATTTGTATATGCTGCTTTCTCTGCTGTTTCTGCTAAGTTGTCATAATATTGACGTTTATCTTGACGACATGATTCCTTCACTTCTTTGTCTTTTTGTGCATAATTACTTAAAACTCGTTCTTTAAGCCGTTGTGATTTGGTGCTCAGTAATTTTTTCTTGATTTCTTTTCTTTGCTCTATCTTCTCCCATGTGGTCTCGCTTATCCATTCCTCTTTTCTCCTTTTTCGATATCCCAGCACCTCTTTTGCTGTTTCCTGTAGTGTTTTATTTAACTCTAATATGGACATTTCTGCTTCGTCTTGTAGGACACTGAAGCGGTTCCTAAGTACTATTGAGAATTCATTTCTTGTTTGCTGGTCTTTCAGTTTTCTTGTATCAAAATGTATCTTTCTGTGTTCTCCGATTTTGGCTTTCCTTAATTTTAGTTTTATTTTTGCTACCAGAAGGTTGTGATCACTTCCTACATCTACTCCTTTCCTTGCTCGCACATCTTGTAGTGACCGTTTCCACTTGTTATTTATTAGTATGTGATCGATTTGGTTTTCTGTGGTTTTATCTGGTGACCTCCAAGTCACTTTATGGATGTTTTTGTGTTGGAAAATTGTCTCTCCAATGGTCATCATGTTTTCTTCACAGAAACTGCTCAGTCTTTCTCCATTTTCATTTATTTCTCCGATTCCTTCTCTTCCCATGATTCTTCTTCTATCTTCATTTCATTCACCTACTTTTGCATTGAAGTCGCCCAAGATGAGCAGCATATCATGCTTGGGTATTGTTTCTACTGTTGCTTGGAGGCTGTTGTAAAAATCTTCTTTTAATTCTTCTTCAGCTGCTTCTGTTGGTGCATAACAAACTATAATAGACAGCTTCGTGAATCTTGAGTTGAACCGTGCATATAATAATCTCTCATTTATTGGGGTCTATTTCAGCAATGCTCTTGATGCTTCTTTTGTTATAATCAATGCTACTCCTCCTTCATGAAGATCTTCTTTACCTGACCATATTATTGTATCTTCTGTGTGCTGTGTTGTTAATTTCCTTCTGCCTTGTCCTGTACATCTTGCTTCTTGTATTCCTACTATGTCTAGTTTGTATCTGTGCATTTCCTTGATGGTTTGAGCTAGTTTTCCAGTCTGGTTTAGTGTTCTTACATTCCAGCTGCCTATTTGCATCTTGCGTTTAGGTTCCAGGAGGTCTGCAGTCGGGCTGGGGACTTCCAGTGGCTGGCTTTCATCCACAACCTTCATGGGCTCAGTTTCCTGATAGGCATTTCTCCTTCCACCTGCATTTATTTTTCCCCTTGCTTCCGTTTCTGTAGCAGTCTGATAGTTTTTTTTTTACCAGATAGGGTTGCTGGCCCTATGCTGAACCCTCCTTAGTCGCCTTTTACGATCATGCGTGGTAGGGTACAGTGGTCCTATTCTTTGCAGATCCCGGGTACCACACGGGGGTTTTATCCCTTCTAGCTGAACATTTTACTTTCTTGTCTATTTCTTTGTATGTTGCTTTCACCAGATCTTTTCCAAGGTCTGTTTTTACTTTCAACATGTCTAATTTGACTGCTCGTCTTTCATTCATATACTTCCATGGAGATACAATGAGGGAAATTAAAAGGAGGACATCTATCGCTCTTCAAAAAGTGAAACAACTAAAGAAACTGTGGAGAGGAACTGACAGAACCAAAAATAAGATTTTTAAGGGCATGCATCTTTTCCATCTAAACACATGCCTGTAAGACCTGGACACTTTACAAAACATCTGAGAAACACATACTTCTGAATTCAAATGCTACAGAAGAGTTCTTCAAATATCATGGACACACAAAAAACAAACAAACAAATATACTTCTAGAACTTAATACTGAAGAATGTTGACTAGTATGGAAGTTAAACAGAGAAAACTGAAATATTTTGGACACATTAAATGTTATGAGACTTTAGAGAAGACTGTCTTGAAAGGGTACATAATAGGAAAAAGAAAGAGAGGAAGATCAAGGCGAAGATGGCTGCAAGACATCGTTGATGATCTGCGAATGGACGCATCAGCAGCTGGGCATCTTGCTTACAACCGAGAGGCCTACATGAGAGCTGTTATGGATGCAAAGTTCCGCAAGGGACATGCAAATAAATGACTCACCCCAATATCAGGGTCTAACCTGGCTAACTGGACAGGGATCGCCACAGTTAATCACCATGGCGAAGCCCAATGCTAAGAGGTATCGTGCATCTCTCTTTGTTGGCTCCACTCAGACACTGGGAAAAGTAGCGACCATTACCCGACCATTACATGCTGTATCTCACCACCTACACAGCATCGGCAGCAAAGAACACCACCATTTCACAAGTCCAAGGAGACAGAAAACAAAACAAGACCTTGATTATGATGTTCTTTCTGTTACAATACTGGTTTGGTTAAAAATCGCATTCACTCAAAAACATGTCGTCGCTTTATAAAGTCTTGGTGGTTTAGTGGTTAACACGTTTGGCTCGTGAACAAATAGTCTCGGGTTTAAAAACTGCAAGGTAATTCGATGCTTTATCACGGGAGCAACAGTTTTTTTCTTGCTTTCAACTCTCTGCCGCCTACCAGATGGATGAGCTGATATGTCTTCTTTATGGAAGTACGATTTTGCTGCAAGACTGATCACGTAATGGTACATTGTATGCAAGATGTCAGTCCGTTAATAAAAAAAATGTGGACGTTAAATACAATCTCACCGTAGAGAGGATAAAGGGTTGAGTTTGATATAGTTTCTCATCATTGTTTAGGTTAGCCATAGTTTCTCATCATTGTTTAGGTTAGCTATAGGTTCTCATCATTGTTTAGGTTAGCTATAGGTTCTCATCATTGTTTAAGTTAGCCATATTTTCTCATCATTGTTTAGGTTAGCTATAGGTTCTCATCATTGTTTAAGTTAGCCATATTTTCTCATCATTGTTTAGGCTAGCTATATGTTCTCATCATTGTTTAAGTTAGCCATATTTTCTCATCACTGTTTAGGTTAGCCATAGATTCTCATCGTTGTTTAGGTTAGCCGTAGGTTCTCATCATTGTTTATGTTAGATGATAAAGGTGATGCTTTTGATGTCTCTCTTTGTGTAGAAGCGTCCAAGAGCCAGATCGATACAGCGCAGGTTGTCTTCTGCGACCCCTACCAAGCTCAGAGATTTCGGACGGTGGTGGAGACTCTTAAGAGTGCTTTAAGCTGCAACAACGGGCTGGTCGCTCCGACTGTGACCCCGCCGCCTCAGGTCACAAACAGCTACTACCCGTGCCCAGCCGTGACCCCGTCCGTACTCGTGGAGCCCTGTCAGAACATGTGCCCGCCCCCTTTTCTCCCTCCCTGTAAAGCGTGCCCTCAGCAGTTTCCGGCCCAGCCTTCGATGGTTTTGACTCCCCAGGCTCCTCCTTCTGCCATGATTTGCCAACCTCCGTCCGTAACGCCCTGCCCCCCGGCTCCTGCTATGATGCCCTGCCCTCCAGTTCCTGCTACCAATGTCTCTTTCAGCCAACAGAATGCCCGAGGAGCATCTTCTTATCCATACCAGACCCAAAGTGGGCAGGCATCTCCCGGCCGAAATATGTTCACTAATTCGTTCCAGAACCCAAGCATGTACAGTACCCCGTATCAGAGTCAGTACAATGTTGCAAACCAGAGGTCATTCACTCCATCCAGTCAGTACCCGTACAGTACACAGAATCAAGGGATGTACCCGCAAAGCCAATCTCAGTATGCCCCTCCCTACACGCCTTATGGCTCTCCAAGTTTGACTCGCCCGGGTGCATCGACTCCTTTTTATTCTAACCCCGGTGTGCCATATACCCCAGCGAGCATGGGTTCGTACCCTCAGAACTCCTTTCAGTGCCAACAAATGGGTGGGCAGAGCCAAATGACACAAGGTTTCTCCCCTTGTCCCCCGTCTTGTCCTCCGCCCATGGCTCCAGCTTGTCCTCAACAAAGCCAGACCAGAAGTCACATCAGCTTCGCTCCGGAAATCCCGCAGACACAGCAGGCGGGTATGTATCCTGGCGGCCGCCAGTCAGCCAACTCCCCGTACGTGGGCGGGACTCCGGGCCCGGATTCCTTCAACCAATCAGCTTACACCAACAACGCCCAAGATATGGACGCCTACGACCCGTACGCCTACGAAAATAATTTAGGGAAAACTCTGTTCTGCGCCCCTGCCTGCCTTGTTCGGGTGAGTGGGGACATGGTGAGTATCAAAATATGAGTAGTAGTCTTTTGTTTCTATGTACTGGGAGGCGAATAAGTTTACTTTGTCTGTCTTCACTGGGAGGCGAATAAGTTTACTTTGTCTGTCTTCACTGGGAGACGAATAAGTTTACTTTGTCTGTCTTCACTGGGAGGCGAATAAGTTTACTTTGTCTGTCTTCACTGGGAGGCGAATAAGTTTACTTTGTCTGTCTTCACTGGGAGGCGAATAAGTTTACTTTGTCTGTCTTCACTGGGAGACGAATAAGTTCACTTCCTATGCCTTCACCGGGAGACGAATAAGTTTACTTTGTCTGTCTTCACTGGGAGACGAATAAGTTTACTTTGTCTGTCTTCACTGGGAGACGAATAAGTTTACTTTGTCTGTCTTCACTGGGAGACGAATAAGTTCACTTCCTATGCCTTCACCGGGAGACGAATAAGTTTACTTTGTCTGTCTTCATTGGGAGACGAATAAGTTTACTTTGTCTGTCTACACTGGGAGACGAATAAGTTTACTTTGTCTGTCTACACTGGGAGACGAATAAGTTCACTTCCTATGCCTTCACTGGGGGACGAATAAGTTTATTTGTCTCTCTACACTGGGAAACGATAAAGTTTACTTTGTCTGTCTACACTGGGAGACGAATAAGTTTACTTTGTCTGTCTACACTTAAAGCAGTGTTCCCTAAACAGAGTTACGACACCGCTTAAACAGATTTCGTGCAATACTTAAACAGTATCACTCACTACTTAAAGCAGTGAGTCACTTCTTGCTGTGTGATGTGACACGAAATTATTACATTCAAAGATGAGCATTAGGCTCGAAGACAACCAACATATGTTACAATGATATTCTCTCTGTAACGGGACAACCCAGGTAACACTGACTCCACTACTCATCCATACACTACATTGACCAGTTACAAGTAATTCACTAACTCAGCACCATTGATGACACATACATGAATCCAAGAAATTACAGGATTCAGCAAACACAATGTAAATGTTTAATGATGAGATCCCGTTTGTACGATGAGTGTTGTAACGATGTAGAGTGTAAAACGTGATGGATACAATCACATATGATCATCCAAAAGAAACATAAGTCCGGGCGACTAACATCGCCATGGGACTAGGTCAGACATTCAACATTTGTCCAAAAAACGTGGACAAATCGACGCACAAATCTACATGGCTATTACAACAATTTGTCTTAAGAAAAACAATCCATCACTACAACAATTTAACTACAGAATCTCTATCCCATCCTAGAATCAAACACACAACCTCTCGCTACAACATTCTGACCAAAAACTAACTTTCTCAGCCCGTGCACACCTCCCGCTAACCTAAACCACGTGACTCAGAATTCTCTCGAAACACGTGCCTGGCATACAGTGATGAGTTGTGGTCTACCAGACCAACCACAGGGTTATACACAATACAACCTGTACAGAATGCTATTCTGTTACAGACTGGGAGACGAATAAGTTTACTTTGTCTGTCTACACTGGGAGACGAATAAGTTTATTTTGTCTGTCTACAGTGGGAGACGAATAAGTTTACTTTGTCTGTCTACACTAGAGGACGAGTAAGTTTACCAAAGAAATGATAGATTATTATTGAATAAATATTCTTAGTGTGATATATTACTGATATGCCAGAATGTATAAAACAGGAAAAAGTAGGAGCAGCTTTATTACTTAACGATTACAAAGTTGTGACGTTTCGGCGTGAGCCTTAATCATACAAAAACATACAGGACGAAGAAGTAGAGAGAGGAGATAAAGTATGGATAAATGCAAAATTATGGGACGCTGGAACCACATGGGTTAAACTCGCTGTTTAGTTACACATAACATTCTCTTCAATCATTACAGTACCTCTCCACAAAGTCCACCCCTTCTTACTTTTTAAACTTCCTCACAGCATCACTCTGCAACCCCTCTTCCCCAATCATCTGTTTCAAATTCTCCTAGCTAGGTCAATATTACATCACACAGTCTCTCTCCCTTCCCCGGTTCCCCATCCACCACCCCCAGTTACAACCCACCGACCACATGTCACAGGTCTCTATTTAAAGTCTCCACGTTCTACTAAATCTATTCCTGACACACACCGCCGGACAAGCCACACGTCACAATTTTGTAATCGTTAAGTAATAAAGCTGCTCCTGCTTTTTCCTGTTTTATACATTCTAGCATCATAGCTTTACTGCAGTGCTTCGTGTATAGTTATATACTTATACACTAATTATTGTGTTACTGATATGCCAATACGGCGGCCGGTGACGACGTATGAGAACAGTCTATCTTTCTTTCATCAGTTATAATAGTCTCTCCTCGGTACATAAGACCATAATCCGAGTGGAATATTCTCCACTGATAGTCAGAACTATAAAAGAAATTATCGGATCTCTACTGTACTTGATATGATAACATTCATGTAGCTTTCTGCCTGACTGGTTTTATTTCTCTACTACTTGTTAATCAATAGGCAAAATTTGTTACTACTGTGTTCACGTAGCAACACAACAACAATTTCCATACTCACCACTAGAACAACAATAACACCAGTGTCACAAAGATCAAGAACTGGACTTCCGTTCGTTCAACTAGACTGACAGAAGAAGTTCCAACAACTCAAGAACTCCAGCTAAAATTTAAACATTGACAAGGTTTATTGATGAGAAAAATGAGCGTTGAACAGATGAGTGATTTGATGAAGCCAAATGGCTTGAAAACTGCTGCCACAAGGCAGAGAACAGAAAAAACATACAAGAGAATTTCCCGGGCACGAAGTCGGTGCCATGAGGAAGTAAATCTAATAAACGAGCAATACGAACTAATATAATCATGAGTGTTTCTAAAGGCTACGACTTACAACTAACCAATTACAGAATTTCTAACCAATCGTGCACAACAACACATTTTCAAAAGATGAACATGCTCAGTCCTAACCAGGACAATACTACCAAAAAATATGCACATTCTAAACCAGGCAAAAATTTTTGCCATAAAAAGGACAAATGTTACTACAACAAAACTAAGGCATGCCTAAGACTCACTGCCAACTTCTACTCTAAAATCGCTTTTTGATCTAATCTCATCTCATCCTAATCCCATAATAATCCAGCTTGGTCAGCTCTACCGTTTTTATATGACTGGGATTTTCCCAGCCCCCATCTAGAAACTTCTGCCTTGACAAGTCTCAACCTTCACGTGAGAAACACTGTTTACGTGACCTTCAACTACTGGAAAAACCTTAGTTTCTAACAAATAATCTTTGTACCCATATTCACAGCTGTAGTGACTGTTTCTAACATTACTCCGAGCCAATAGTCACTTTTTCACGAGAATCTGTCTCACTTACCAGACACAACATGACCTATAACGTCCTAGTTTGACAATTATTGATTTTTTTCCCCAAGCATTGGTCATGGGAAGTGCAGACTCTAAGGGGAAATAATTTATGAGGGATTACAATGTATTAGAATTATGACCCTTTGACTAAGCAGTCTAGCATTTTAATTACACTTACAGACTTCTGACACATTATGAACATCCGAACCTTGTGCTTATTTCTTCACTAATCTCACAGATACATACTACTGCTATCATGCAGAGAGATTCACATGACCCATGTGGCTTTCATGGCCTCTGTCTAACCGACTTATTCTTAGATCATTTGACTGACCTCAGTGGAAGCCAGTGTAACCATCTCTCTAACCAATTCAAATTTTGTTTCACAGTTAACCACGTTAATGGCTACAGAAAAGTGCCCTATGGGAAAGCTTTTCTTTAACTTTTGTTTTTAACTGTTACTCGAGACGAGATTCAGGTCCTTCAGTCTCAGATCTGCAGTCACAACCTTCCAGTCTAAAGTCAAGTCCCATGTGCTACCCAACAGTTCAAGTCAGTCTCAAGTTCTACCAAACAGTATCGTTAGTCTTTAGTCCTTCCCGACAGCTTCAAGTAAGTCATAAGGTCTACCTAACAGCTTCAAGTAAGTCACAAGGTCTACCTAACAGCTTCAAGTCAAGTCCAAAGCCAAGTCTGAAGTTTTGGCAAACAGCTTCAAGTCAAGTCTAAAGCCAAGTCTGAAGTTTTGGCAAGTAGCTTCAAGTCAAGTCCAAAGCCAAGTCTGAAGTTTTGGCAAGCAGCTTCAAGTCAAGTCTCAGGTCTGGGACAGAAGAGCAGAATGATTCCTGGTCCCGTTTACTATGTCAGCAGTTTACAGCGGCATGTAGAAACGACTGAAAATTGTGGTAGTAAAGTAAATAAAAGTGACACTGTTTAATTCTTCACTGTGTTCACGTATCTCAGCAGTAATTTACTGGTTTTTATATTAAACTAATAAACTCTAAAAAGAAATCCAATGTAATCCTTGGTATAACATCAGCGTCCATTAATTGCAAAGGATAAAAGCAGGTGGGGCAGAACTGAACTACTTTGAAAGTTATTACACACATCCAAATGTCTTTCTCAATTTCCCAGACGCATGTGATAAAACTGGCAAGTTACTGCCGTGAATCGGGCCCCATCAGATTCCAGAAATTAGATACGCCGATGACACTGTCCTTCTACCAAACAGCTCAGAAGGGCTGAAATAGTTGATTCTCTCAACCAAAAGACAGCGAAAAAAAAACACAAACACAAACACAGTCGAGGTAATAATGACTGATAAAATGATAAGCAGGCCCAAAATTACACTGGACCATCAAGAGCTTGAAAACGTAAATAAATTTGACTATCTAGGTTGCGACTGCGCTGTGGAAATCAAAAGAAGACTAGCAGCTACATCACAGAAACTAGCACAGATAGAGATTGTGGCGAGGTACCAACAAGAAAACAAAGTTATGTTTACTAAGAGCTTAAATATTACAAGCAGCAACATACAAATGCGACACATGGACACTTAACAAATCATAAGAAAAGAGAATAACAGCGTTTGAAATGAAATGTTACAGAAGGGCACTTAGGATATCATGATTAGAACGAAGAGCAAATAAAGAGATATTGATCAGATTGGGTGTCTGAGAAAACTGGCTGGTTAACACCATAAAAATTAGAAAGCTGAGATATTTTTTGGCCACATCAAGAGACGCAACAGCTTGGAGAGGTTGATAGTAGAAGGCATTGTGACGGGCAAAAGAGAAAAGGGACGACCTCGCTGTAGGTGGACTCAGGACAGCGCAGAAAGTCTGAAAGTGTCAATGCGAGACGCTGGTCAACTTGCGCACTACCGTTTTGCATTCAAGGAGGCTGTGAGAGGGACAAAGTTCTGGAAGGAACACGCGACATGAATGAATACTGACGTGAGGAAAAAGGTACAGATATGAGATGTGAACCTAGGTCATTGCACACGGTCAAACCTTAAGTGCTTTGGTGCCTTGTCAGCAGTTGACCACAAACTGCCGACTAGTGTCGCCATCAACACGTGCAAGACTAGAAGAAAAAGGTAAAGGTAAATTTCCTGTTTTTCCATGCTCTTAAGGCATATTGGGGATGCGTGTTAGGCCCGTATTTCCACGACCTTCCGCACATGAACGTGTGATAGAGTCACTACCATGCCTGGCCGTATTTACTGTCCCGGATTTCTGTGGCAACCATTTTGGGTGACAATAAGTAAGAAAGTCAAGGCTTGTTTGTAAACACACGCGAGACTATTGCTTCCTCCAAGACAAGTAAATCCTCTTAATATTCAAAGAACGACAGTTTCTGTACCGTATTGTACTAGACTATATGCATTGTTCTGGCTTGATAACCTTCCCTATCCAGGTTCTAGACATTTCGAGACAGTATATTCTCTTAAGTGAGTCCCTGTTTTTTCCTGTTTATCTTTGTCTCACCATGCTCTCACATAGAAAACAAACCTCAACGTAAGGGCCCTCATAAAATCCATTCTTTAATTTCAGTAACGACACAACACAAGTAACTACACAGTGACAACTGACGCGTATACCCAAACACACACACAAACACACAAGTAACGCAAGAGTAGCAACTGTTGCGTACACACACACACGTAACAACAGAGTAACAATTGATGCGTACACACAGCACCGCAAGTAACAACAGAGTAACAGCTGATGGGTACACGCAAACAACAGAAACGTAAAACAGTGGAGAACATTTAATTCAAGTACTTGTACATAAGGTGAGCTCATCTATTATAATGCATTATCACTCTCTTTACTACATCTTATATCTTATATCCTTCCCGTGCCGTTAAACGTCACATAGGGCTTGCAAAGTAGTTCGCCAATTTTTCCTGTCTTCGGCGAGTCTTTCAACCTCATCAAAGGATTTTATGACTGTTAATTTGGCCTCTCTTAATAATGTCCTCTTCAGAGTTTCACGTGGTCTGCCCCTTTTTCTTCGGCCTGTTGTGTTCCACTTGATAGCTTGTTGTGGGATTCTCTGATCATTTCTTCTCATCAAGTGACCAACATATGTCCATCTCCTTTTCCTGATCACCCATGAGACTTTTTGTTGTTCAGTCATCTGTCTTATCTCTGTATTGTTCTTGAATTCATTCCACATGATGCCGAGTATTTTCCTTAGGCATTTGTTTTCAAAAGAGTCTAATTTCTTTTCTATTTCTTTAGTTGTTTTCCAGCTTTCGCATGCATAAATGAGGGTGGATATTACATTTGAATTGAATAGTCTTAACTTCGTTTTTGTGCTTATAACTTTTGAATTCCATATGTTTTCAAGATTCTTGAAGATTGATGCTGCTTTTGCAATTCTGATCCTAACTTCCTTTCTAGTGTCACCATCCTGGTCTATGTAGATGCCAAGGGATGCAAATTGATTGACTTCTTCAATATCTGTCCCTTCTATGTGTATTTTTCCATTTTGATTGAGAGGAATTTTCATTATTTTACTACATACAACACATTAAATTCTTTCATGAAAATTTGTGGTACAATACACTTACCTACTAAGCAGTGAGTCAGTTCATAACTGGACTGATAAATTAGCAGCACTGATGTTAGCCTACTAGTTACATCGCACAGCAAAAAATTTTCTTTACAAGTTCAAACACAAAGTGAAACCAAGTGATGAAAATACTGACAGACAGACAGACAGACAGACAGACAGACAGACAGACAGACAGACAGACAGACAGACAGACAGACAGACAGACAGACAGACAGACAGACAGACAGACAGACAGACAGACAGACAGACAGACAGACAGACAGACAGACAGACAGACAGACACAGACAGACAGACAGACAGACAGACGACAGACAGACAGACAGACACAGACAGACAGACAGACAGACAGACAGACAGACAGACAGACAGACAGACAGACAGACAGACAGACAGACAGACAGACAGACAGACACAGACAGACAGACAGACAGACAGACAGACAGACAGACAGACAGACAGACAGACAGACAGACAGACAGACAGACAGACAGACAGACACAGACAGACAGACAGACAGACAGACAGACAGACAGACAGACAGACAGACAGAGACAGACAGACAGACAGACAACAGACAGACAGACAGACAGACAGACAGACAGACAGACAGACAGACAGACAGACAGACAGACAGACAGACGACAGACAGACAGACAGACAGACAGACAGACAGACAGACAGACAGACAGACAGACAGACAGACAGACAGACAGACAGACAGACAGACAGACAGACAGACAGACAGACAGACAGACAGACAGACAGACAGACAGACAGACAGACAGACAGACAGACAGACAGACAGACAGACAGACAGACAGACAGACAGACAGAAGACAGACAGACAGACAGACAGACAGACAGACAGACAGACAGACAGACAGACAGACAGACAGACAGACAGACAGACAGACAGACAGACAGACAGACAGACAGACAGACAGACAGACAGACAGACAGATGTGTGTGTGCGCGTTATAATAGAAATTATTCATGCAGCATCAACCACAAAAAGAAAAAGAAAACCCGATAGAGTCATGGGCCACGACCTGAGGTCACGGCTTGCATAAAGCAATCTTATTTATCGCACCACACAAGGACCTCACTTCAACAGCTCTAGGTACCAACAGCAAAACTCAAGGGCAGAAACCTTCTTGCTCTCAACAAACGAAACCACGGCTCTCTCCGGCACTCCAAAACCCTGACTGACTAACATATCCCACATCGGTCAGTTCGAAGCTGTAACCCGTTAGATCAGTTTCGAGTATGCGATCTTACATTACCAACTGACTTTTAATTGTTTTCCAAACACAAAAGAAAAAAATGACTTAATACTAGAGGGCGGCAATAGTTGTTTACACATTTCCATTAACTCAGTACAAATGGCTAATCAAAAGCTTAATCGCTTTAAAACCAACCCAGGATTTTTGGTTCATATAAATAAAAATTTGGCTGTGGTGTTGTGGTTAGTGCACACACTTGCGGATCAGACGTCCCTGGTTCGACTTCACACTCGGGCGGAATTTTTTTTTTTCTTTCTGACGTACAGACGAAGTTAATCAAGTTAAGACTATTCAGTTCAAAGGTGATACCCACCCTTGGTTATACATATGAAAGCTGGAAACCAACTAAAGAAACAGATAAGAAATTAGACTATTTTTGAAAACAAATGCCTAAGGAAAACACTTGGTATAAAGTGGAACGTATTCAAGAAACAACACAGAGATAAGACAGATGAGCAAACAACAACCTGTCTCATGAGTGATCAGAAAAAGAAGATGGACATATGTAGGCCATGTGATGAGAAGAAACAATTAGAGAATACCAAAACAAGCTATCATGTGGTTCACAACAGGCCGAAGAAAAAGAAGTCGATCGCTGAAACTCTAAAGAGGACATTGTTAAGAGATGTCAGTTTAGTGGGCATAACATCCCTGGATGAAGCTGAAAACCTCGCCGAGAACAGGAAAACTTAGCAAACAACTATGCGAGCCCCATGTGACGTTTAACGGCGCGGGAAGGATGTAAGATGTAAGATGACCGACTGGCACCGAGATCAACCCAGCTTCCAAAATATGGGTATCTGGAGTTTTCCCTAGGAAAACAAAGGCAGCGAGGACAGGTGCTGCCATACCTACCTCAGGTGCTGGAGTGGCCAAGAAATATGAAGACACTAACACTTCACACTCTGCTACAGCATGCAAATGCTACGGGGCTTTAAAAAAAACCTCATGACAACCATACAGCTTTCTGGCGCACCAAACTTTCTCATTATTTCTTTCTTTCCTCCATCAACGGAGATATTTTCAGTGCTTTACCAGTCTTTTTTTTTCCTCTTCCTTTCGTTCCTTTTCTTTCGAATTGCTATAATTCTTTCTCTTCCTCTTCCTTTCGTACATTTTCTTTCATTTACTATAATTCTTTCTCTTCATTTTCCTTTCGCTAACGGTGTCATTCATCTTCCTTCCCAGAGCGTTAACCCTGCCCACCCATTTTTGGTTAGACTGCCACCGTAGTGAGTAGATATCGGAAACCGATCGCCTGGTCATCAAGCGAGTGACTAATCCACTGTACTAACGCGGTTCCTGTTGGCGTGCTAGATGGCTGATCACACAAATGATTCAATTTACTGGCGTCTTTGCGCTAAACGTTAAGTGACCCGCGCTCCTTTCTACCGTAAACAGATTATGATGTAATGGCTAGACGTGCTGGAGGTAAAACTGAACAGACCGCATGTTCAAATTAGACCGATCTATGTCAGCAGTGTTACAAGGCAGTGGCATTACAGAAGAATGCCTTGTCTTACCTACACCATGCTGTAGTAAGCAGACGTAGCTGTCGAGTCGAATGGCTAAAAATGTCTAGTCGAAAGCCATCTGTCCATATTTTTCTGGGTCTTCATCTTGATCTGTGTCCAGTAGTTCTTTGGTTGAAGGCTCACGTGGCTGACTGAGTGTCATTCTCATTAAGTGGCCGAACCACGTGATTCTTTGCTTCTCTGTGTGACGTAGACCTGATGTAGTTCCTGCCACCTGTCTTATGTTGCCATTTCTTAGCTTGACAAACCTGGTGACGTTTGCTACTTTCCTAAGACATCTCATCTCACATGTGGTTGTTTTATTCTGTTGTTTCTTAGTAAGTGCCCATGTCTGGCACTGGTAGCACAGCGTTGGCATGAATATGCTATTAATTAGTTTTCTCTTAGTTTCAAGTGGGATGTTGGGATGTGTAGGCAGCGGGGATATCTGGTATGTAACAGCATTGGCTCTTTATTTTCTAACATCAGTTTCTTTCTTTATCTGTTTATGTTGATTTTCATATCATAATGTTTCTAATGCATCGCTCAGTTGAGTTTCTATAACCTGTCTTGTTCTGCCAATCTTTGCATACATTTTCCCCCCACATGGTAAATTAACATTTTACCGACTAAAAATTTCTAATTACGTATCAAAGATTTAGGGACAGTCAGCCCAGCTTGCGCAGACCTCAGAGAGGCAGATTACTGACCTTTCAGAGACTGCAGTCTTACAGCGTTTCAGTCAGTCTGGGGGGAGTTAGCTTGGTACAGCTCATGCAGATGTTGGCCCTAACGTATTGTTCTGTTTCTACCTCCTCTGCCAGGTGTGGCTGGACATGCAGAAAGGATGTCTGAAAATCTACCAGTGCCCCAACGGACACGGCTACTGCATAGTCCTGGAGAACAAGAACCGGGCGGTCAGCACGTACCAGTACCTGACAGCGGACACAGTCTTCACGCCCTCCTACAAAACCCAGTACGGCTTCACCTACAACACGGTCACCAAGAACGAGAACAGGTCTGTCAGAAAAGAACTGCTAGTACACAGAGCAATGTTCTCATATGTTCTTCCCTGTTACCATGTTGTTTCGCAGCCGATTGCTGTGAAGATGTTGAGACCATAGGCTGATTACCTGGTAGACTGACCAGGTATAAACACTAGCAACCTGGGAAGGTAGAAGTCCAGGAGTTAAGAGTCCAGGAGTTAAGAGTCCAGGAATTAAGAGTCTAGAAGAGTCCAGGAGTTATGAGAACAGGAGTTAAGAGTCCAGGATTTAAAAGAACAGGAGTTAAGAGTCCAGGAATTAAGAGTCTAGAAGAGTCCAGGAGTTATGAGAACAGGAGTTAAGAGTTCAGGATTTAAAAGAACAGGAGTTAAGAGTCCAGGAGTTAAGAGTCCAGGGTTAAGAGAACAGGAGTTAAGAGTCCATGAGTTAAGAGAACAGGAGTTAAGAGTCCATGAGTTAAGAGAACAGGAGTTAAGAGTCCATGAGTTAAGAGTCCCGGAGTTAAGAGAACAGGAGTTAAGAGTCCAGGAGTTATGAGAACAGGGGTTAAGAGTCCAGGAGTTAAGAGAACAGAACAAAAAAATACAAATGCTGATGAAACATTGTTTCAGCACAAAAAAAAACCCAACAAAATGAAGTAATAAATATGTAGGAGAAACTTTACCAGAAAGATACCAACTAAAATCTACGCAGATCTGAAAGAACAAGTAGGAAAAAAGTGGGACTAATTCTGAACCAGGAGAAAACTGAATACATGAGAACAACAAGATCAAAAGATAAACACGAGGATCACATCCACATAGAAAGAATAAAGATTAAAGTAACAGGTTGGTATAAATACCTAGGAACAATATTCAGTAGATCCGGCATAACAAGAGGCGGGCTGGAGCACAAGCTGGAAGACATGTTCTAGTCCCTTACCCTTGTGCTATACGGGTCAGAAACGTGAAGCAGAGCTACACAAAATGAAAGCCAAATACAAATGTCTGAGAATAGAATCCTGAGAAGAATTTAGAGAAGACAGTCTTGGAAGGGTACATAATGGGAAAAGGAAAGAGAGGAAGACCACGGCAAGACATCGTTGATAATCTGCAAATGGATGCATCAGTAGCTTAAAACCGAGAGGCCTACAGAGAGCTGCTGGGGAGGCCTACAGAGAGCTGCTAGGGAGGCCTACAAGAGAGCTGTTAGGAAGGCCTACAAGAGAGCTGCTAGGGAGGCCTACAAGAGAGCTGTTAGGAAGGCCTACAAGAGAGCTGTTAGGAAGGCCTACAGGAGAGGTGTTAGGAAGGCCTACAGGAGAGCTGTTAGGGAGGCCTACAGGAGAGCTGTTAGGGAGGCCTACAGGAGAGGTGTTAGGAAGGCCTACAAGAGAGCTGTTAGGAAGGCCTACAAGAGAGCTGTTAGGGAGGCCTACAAGAGAGCTGTTAGGAAGGCCTACAAGAGAGCTGTTAGGGAGGCCTACAAGAGAGCTGTTAGGAAGGCCTACAAGAGAGCTGTTAGGAAGGCCTACAAAAGAGCTGTTAGGGAGGCCTACAGGAGAGCTGTTAGGGAGGCCTACAAGAGAGCTGTTAGGGAGGCATACAGGAGAGCTGTTAGGGAGGCATACAGGAGAGCTGTTAGGGAGGCCTACAAGAGAGCTGTTAGGGAGGCATACAGGAGAGCTGTTAGGGAGGCATACAGGAGAGCTGTTAGGGAAGCATACAAGAGAGCTGCTAGGGAGGCCTACAGGAGAGCTGTTAGGGAAGCATACAGGAGAGCTGCTAGGGAAGCATACAAGAGAGCTGCTAGGGAGGCCTACAAGAGAGCTGTTAGGGAGGCATACAGGAGAGCCGCTAGGGAGGCATACAGGAGAGCTGCTAGGGAAGCATACAAGAGAGCTGCTAGGGAGGCCTACAGGAGAGCTGTTAGGGAGGTAAAGTTCCGCAACGGACAAGCACATGACTGAAGAGTCCCTATAACACAACGATGGACGAGAAGAAGTAACAAAGAGATCTACGCAATATTTAACTCTCCGCTTACAACAGCCATTATTAAAAAAAAAACAAAACGTCATACTGAGGTGGTTCGGGCATCTAGAGAGAATGGAGGACAGGCAAGCAAAGATGGCTTCACAGAAGTGATGACAAGGGAATAGACCAAGAAGCAGACGCAGACAACGAAGGCGAGACAACCTAGAGTAAGATGGATATACGTGCTCCTTGAATCGACCATTAGAAAAGAAAAGATCAAGAACAGAGAGGAATGGGGGCGTGTCTTGTCATCAGCGGTGAGCCTCATTGGCTCGGAAAGCTGAGGAATTCAGCAGCTGCTAAAAGAAAAACAAACAGAAATAGTAGTAAGTGTGTCTGAGAGTTAAAGAATGAACTTGATGTATATCTTTTGTTTGCTGTGTGTTATGGAAGGTCTACACAACATAACAAACAAGAGGCAGCATAAGGTGGTATAGGTTGGAGGGGGGGGGGGGCAGGTTGGGAGGGGGTGCATTGATAGGTTGAAAGCGAAGCTGGCGGTAAACGCATCTCTGGTTCAGGTACAGCATCCAGTCGAATAGGAAATAGGTCATGGCCTGTATGTCTTTTGCAGACCCAGAGTGTAGCTAGAAAACGGGTGGACAAGTGGTATGCTACTTTAGAAGACTGCGCCTCCATGGTAATCAAGCCAGGAAAGCGCTGGTTAGAATAGACTATGCAGAAGGTAAAGATAGTCTCATAGCAAACCGCCGTAGATGATGAAGCGTTAGAGACCTCATTATGCTGGGCCATCAGTGTATGAGGTAGGGTGGGCCAGTTCCTTTCCTCGCTACCTTTCCTTGCCAGGTTTTCTCTGGTACCATTTTACAAGGCTGTGTCGACCTAGAGGCCGTATTGGTCGGAAAAAAAATCCCACTCAGCTTGGCATTCTAACCCTCGACTATTTGGTTGCTAGGCGAGTGATCTAACCACTACTCTAGCCGGTGCAGAAGACGAATGCTAAATATAGCGTACACAATCTTAATTCCTCACAACTAAGTTATACTCTTTCCTCATCCTGTAACTTATACTGTTTAAAAAAAAAACGCAACAAATACGATTTTGCGATTTAAACTGAAGTCTTACTGATCAGACAAGGGCAAATTACATGAAACGTTCACTTAGAAACCAACTTTTCTGACCAGCAGATGATTCATGAGCACAGAAAAGCGACACTAGCCAAAACAGCATTTTTGACAACAACTCATGACAGGTTCACGAGAATCCCGTGAAACTTAATGAGCACAAAACTCACTGACCATGTTATTGAACGCCTATAAAAGATTGACGCTCCTCGAATCAATTCATTTGAAAATTCAATGCGCAAGTATGGCTAATCTCAACACAGAACAACGACTCATCATTGGACGTTTACAGACAGGACAGTCACGAAGTATAGTAGTCAGACAATTTAATGTGGTTAGAAGCACCAGTAGTCGTCTTTGAGGACGATTTCAAGAACTGGCTCAGTTGCAGACCGGCCGCACAGTGGAAGACCCATAGTCACAACTCCTGCCGAAGACCGCTTCATACGGCTGCGTCACTTCAGGAATCGATTTGCATCTGCGCCCTCAACAGTCCAGTCAATGACAGCAGCTCATCGAATTTCAGATCAAACTGTCTGGAACCGGCCACATGACGATGGTCTTTGGGGTAAAAGACCCTACAGAGGTCCTGTTCTTACGGACCGGCATCGCCAGAATCGACTGCAGTGGGCGAACCAGCGTCGCCAATGGACCGTTGCGAATGATTGGAGAAGGATTTGGTTTAGTGATGAATCATTCTTTCTGCTCCAGCGACACAATAGACGGAGAAGAGCTTGCCGCAGAGTCCATGAGCGCTACGCCCAGAACTGCGTGAATGAGGCTCCTCCACATGGTGGTGGAGGTGTACTGGCGTGGGGGACGATCAAATTCATGGGAAGAAGTGATCTGGTGCAAATTGAAAGACGCCTGAGTGCCCAACGATACGTCGCTGAATTCCTTCGTCCTCGCGTACTTCCTCTTCTGGCTGCACCAGGGTCGATTTTTCAGCAGGATAACGACCGACCTCATGTGGCACAACTCACCACTCAGTTCCTCGCTGACAACAACGTCCAGACCATTCTGTGGCAATCCATGTCATCAGACATGAACCCAATAGAACACTTATGGGATGAACTTAACAGACAAGTCCGCCAGCGAGACGTGACGCCAACCATTCTCCGAAATTTGTCTCTTGCACTGCGGGAAGAGTGGACAGCCATCCCACAACAACAGATCCAACGGCTAATCGGATCCATGTCAAGAAGATGTTGTTCTCTGATACAGTTCAGAGGAGGCCATACACCTTACTCAAACGGAGGCCTCAGTCGCAAAGATTAAAAGTCCAAACGAAATTTAATGAACATCATTTCATTGCTAAAGTCTTAAAACTTCTTCATGCCAAGATTGAAACATTAATTCCGTAAAATAACATTTTGATACAAGTTTGAAATTTAGTGTCCATTTCGACTACAGTAGTGTTGCGTTTCAATTTTTGAACAGTATATATTCAAGAAGCCACTCATGCACTAGATTACAAACCCTCTATCCCAGATACGTTCTTCTAATGCACCCACTCTTTTCTCAGTTTGATTACCTTTATATCCTTCTTTCTCTCCTTTCCTTTTACCTCACTCCCTCTTCTCTACCAACATATCACACTTCACAAGTCTTCTTTTACCTCACTCCCTCTTCACTACCAACATATCACACCTCACAAGTCTTCTTTTACCTCACTCCTTCTTCACTACCAACATATCACACCTCACAAGTCTTCTTTTACCTCACTCCCTTTTCACTACCAACATATCACACCTCACAAGTCTTCTTTTAAGCATTCACAAACATAATCTCAGTCACATGATCTAGCAAGTCACAGGAGTTAGCAAGTCACATGATATAGCAAGTCACATGATCTAGCAAGTCACATGATCTAGCAAGTCACATGATCTAGGAAGTCACATGATCTAGCGAGTCACAGGATCTAGCATGTCACAGTGAAGTGCCCCCCTCCCCCTAGTTTCCTTATCTATCTATTGTATATCATTGAGGTGAATTTATATTATATCTGCTTTCCCTGCTTCTTTGTCCCGTGTGTTTTTGTATGATTAAAATGTAAACCGAAACGTCTTATCTGTGTGATCGTTAATTAACAAAGCTGTTCTTAGCAAAGAAGAGTAAACAGAGGAAACGTAAATATTTTGGACATATTAAACCTTATGAGAACTTAGAGGAGACCGTCTTGGAAGAGTACATAATGGGAAAAAGAGAGAGAGAGGAAGACTAAAGCGAAGACATGTCTGCATGACATCGTTGATGATCTGCGAATGGACACATCAGCAGCAGGGTATCTTGCTCACAACCGAGAGGCCTACCGGAGGGCTGTTAGGGAGGCAAAGTTCCACGAGAGTCATGCTAATGACTGACAGACTGACTGCTTTTTTGTTACTTTTGTTTTAAATAGATTTAACATCAAAATTTGTCAAAATATCTCTAAATCTCCGCGAACTATCTACCCTCACAGGGGCAGCGCCATAGAACATTTTCTGGTGTCTTTCATGTGCGCGCGCATCGCTGACCAGTTCAAGGCGATCGTGGACAACATCAAGCTGATCCTGGAGTGCGGGAAAGACGAGTGCGCCCTGCCCGGCGGGGACGACCCCTGCTTCAACGGCAACAACCTAAACTCTTCGACCAGCGCCACCAACCAATGGGGGCCCATGTGCGCGTACTGACTAGACCTGGAAGAGCACCCACACCACCCCTTCCCCCACCCCCAAACCAAGACCACCTTATAGTGTTATCAGATCATATCAGATTCTTGGAAATGTAATCGGTTAAGAAATTAATAAATTAGTCTGAACACGGCCACTAAGATGACTAGTCTGAACACGGCCGCTAAGATGACTAGTCTGAACACGGCCGCTAAGATGACTAGTCTGAACACGGCCGCTAAGATGACTAGTCTGAATACGGCCGCTAAGATGACTAGTCTGAACACGGCCGCTAAGATGACTAGTCTGAACACGGCCGCTAAGATGACTAGTCTGAACACGGCCGCTAAGATGACTAGTCTGAACACGGCCGCTAAGTGAAGCTATCGTAAGGGCAGGTCACTATCTCCACAGTCAACGAAAGACGAAAGCTGTTTCTAATTTAGTAACCAAACAACACATGTAATATTTCGGCTTTCATCTTCTTCAGATATACTGCAATTTACAAAAAGAAAAAAAAATACCTAGGAGATAGAAGCTAGGATTACAACTAACAGCAATACAGCAAAGCACTACAAATTACTAAAGTAGCAATAAGAACAGTAGAATTTAATGTTTTTTTTTTCTATTTTCTAACACAAAGTTAATTTTCTCCTTGTTTTCATAACACAAAATTGTCTTTCTCCTTGTTTTCTTACACAAAGTTATATTTCTCGTTTTCTTATACAAAGTTATCTTTCTCCTTGTTTTCTAACACAGATTTATCTTTCTCCTTGTTTTCTTAACACTTATCTTTGTTTTTGTTTTCTAATAAAAATTTATCTTTCTCCTTGTTTTCTAACACGCAGTTATTTCTTCTTCTTCTTTTTTTTTTTGCCAAAAACACAGTCATCTTTCTACTGGCTTTGACCTTGTTTGTAAACTTTTAAAATTTGTTTGTGAAGAAGATGAAAGTGAAAATGTTGCTAGCTTTCGTTGCAAGAATTAAGAATTCAGTTTTACAATACAGCATTTATTTGTAAAATAAAGTAAAAGATTAGACCTCGAAAAAATCGTAGACAAAGCACTTTAGTGAGACGTGAGAGAAAGAAAAATCACAAGAGAATTACCTGGGATTTGAACCACGGAATCAGGTAGGATGGGCAGCCGTCTAGCCACGAGAGAACAGCGTACTAACGAACTGCTCTAACTAAAATAACGTTTTAAATAAGACTTGAACACGATGTGTGCACGATATACATACAAGATGGGGGCTAAGACACTGTCGGATTTGGCAGTCTGGGGGCCATAGGTGATATGCTGGCCCCAGGGTTGGCTGAGCATAGCTGACCAAGACCCTGTCCTACCTTTTCGTAGGTAACCCCAGTAACAGGTCTAGCCTGGCTAACGGGGGACTCATCACCATAGTCCCCGTGGTGGTGGAGTCTGCTAAAGAAGCATCGAACACCAAATGCTTATAAGCACCACTCAGGGAAAGTTTCACAGTCCGTTATTACGTGGTTCTCTCGTGGCTAGACGGCTGCCCGTCCTACCGGAGTCCGTGGCTCTTTGGTAAGCTGTTCTCTCGTGGCTGGACGGCTGCTCGTCCTACCGGAGTCCGTGGTTCGAATCCCAGTAATTCTCAAGTGATTTTTCTTTCTCTTACGTCTCACTAAAGCGCTTTGTCTACGAATTTTTAGAGGTCTAATCCTACAAAACTGTGTTCTCTTACTTTACCATACGAAAGCCTCATTGTTTCTATTTATGAAAAATTATTTGTAAAACAAAGCATTAAGCTGCAAAATAAAATATATAGTCAGAAAATAAAACATTTGCTTTAAATTTTAAACATTTTTAG
Source organism: Achatina immaculata (assembly GCA_009760885.1). Classification (NCBI taxonomy): domain Eukaryota; kingdom Metazoa; phylum Mollusca; class Gastropoda; order Stylommatophora; family Achatinidae; genus Lissachatina; species Lissachatina immaculata. The sequence goes on from CM019698.1 coordinate 15,460,765, forward strand.
TTGTAAAACAATGATTTAGTTGCAAAGTAAAATAGTCTGTTTTAAATAAAGCATTTAGGTGCACAATACAAAATTTATTTGGAAAATAAAATATTAAGTTTTAAATAAAACATTTAGGTTGAAAATAAAGAAATCAGTATTACATAAATCACTTCGGTATAAAATAAAGCATTTATTTTAAAAATAATGCATTCAGAATATGTTTGTTTCTATATATACACACATATGTACATATATATATATATGATAGTATGATATATATATATATATATATATATATATATATATATATATACTTGTGTATAGTTTTATATACTTACACACCAATCATTCGGTTTAAAATAAAACATTTAAACTTAAAATAAAGCATTTAGTGGCAAATTAAAGCAATAACTTTTAAAATACAGCATTTTGGTGTAAAATAAAGCAGTTACGTGTGATATAAATTATTTAGGTGTAAAATGAAGTATTTATTTCAACAAAAATTACTTACGTAATAAAGCATTTTCTTGCAAAATAAAGTAGCTGATACATTCTTTTATGAGTAAATTGGCTCAATTTGCACATCAGCAGTTGTCATCAGTATTTACTTCTGTTCAGAAGATTCCTTTTGTTTAGGAAAACCTAGAGAGAAGAATGATTATAATTCGATAGTAACTGGAATTAAAACAAAAAAAAAAACAACTGTACAAAGATTTGTAGAAACGTTAAACTTTGTAACACATACGAACAGCACACAAGATTCTGTACGAGCTGAATGTGCAAATCTCAAAGTGTAGATTTTAATATAGTTTCCGCGATGATAAATCTTTGAATAATCATTCTAACATGTTGTTTTTAAAAGAATCATCATCAACGGTGACGCTGTATCGCCGGCGAAAGATTTATATCAGTGACTCAAAGCAATTTTTCACTGACGAAAACGTTATTTAGTTTTTCTACAGAAAGTGTTTGGCAATTCTTTTCGTAGTTTTCATCAAATATTTCACGAATGGGTAACCGTACTTTTTTTACATAGGTCTCAGTATAGCATTGCCTCGTAGCACAAGTTGTCTGTTGAGTATTAGTTTTAATGGTGGCGCACCATTTTGGAACAATTTTCCAAGAAATATTTATATTTTTTCACTTGCGACTAGTGCAAAAAATTGGAAACTTATTATTATTTTTTGTGAAAGAAATTCACTTGAAAGGTAGAGAAAACTTGTGAATAGTGATTTATGTATGTGTGTGTGTGTGAGTGAGTTGGTTTGTACGTGCGTGTGAGCGTTTGTGTGAGGACGTTTGTGTGGATATGTTTGGGTTTCTATTGATTTGCATTTATCGAGGTGTGTCAAACATGTTTTGGTCTTTAGACAAGAGGAGAGAGGTTTTATGATGACGCCTCTTTGAGAGGATGGGGAACAATGAACCAGTGGTTAAATAAAATATCTTTCCTTTTTAAAATATGAGTTGTAGAGGTGCATGATCACCACCTGTCTGAAAGACAAGGCATAAATGACGCTAATACTGAAGTTCTTCTCCCTCTACCCCCACCCTCCCTCTACACTTTCTCTGGCACTCGCCACTCACGAGTTCCCCCTCGGGACTTTGCCACATCTATATCTACGGGACGTCTTAGATGAGACGTATATATACCCGTACATTCTTCTCGTACGTAAATGTTCTTCCTAAGAGCTGCTTCTAAGCAAGGCAACGCCCCCGTGACTAATATAAGAAACTCCAATATAACCCAGATATAAACCAAATATAAATAGAAGGCAACCAGAAATTGTAGAAAATAACCAACATCATAGTGGTAAATGTGCAAATCTTTTGGCTTGTTTCAGACTTTAGTGATTAATCATAACAGAGAGTTAATTATAAAAATAAGTAAGTGATTAAATGGATGTTTTATAAAACAAAGGTCTGTGGACTATTGCCAGGATGTGTACTTTTGTAGCTGAAGTATATGCTACTATTTACAGAAAACATTTACTGTTGTTCTTTTATGTTTTCTACATTCATGTGTTAGAATTTTTACGTCTCTGTCTTTCCGTCCGTCCGTCTGTCTGTGTGTCTATCTGTCTGTCTGTCTGTCTGTCTGCCTGCCTGAATGTCTGTCTGTCTGTATATATATATTAATCTATATATTCGTCTATCTGTTTGTCTGTCTGTCTGTGTCTATCTATCCGCCTCACCTGCTCAGCATCTTTTACTACCCTGCTCAGCACCTGTTAATACCTTCCTCAGCACCTGTTACTACCTTGTTCAGCACCTGTTAATACCTTCCTCAGCACCTGTTACTACCTTGTTCAGCACCTGTTAATACCTTCCTCAGTACATGTTACTACCTTGTTCAGCACCTGTTAATACCTTCCTCAGCACCTGTTACTACCTTGTTCAGCACCTGTTAATACCTTCCTCAGCACCTGTTACTACCTTGTTCAGCACCTGTTAATACCTTCCTCAGTACATGTTACTACCTTGTTCAGCACCTGTTAATACCTTCCTCAGCACATGTTACTACCTTGTTCAGCACCTGTTAATACCTTCCTCAGTACATGTTACTACCTTGTTCAGCACCTGTTAATACCTTCCTCAGTACATGTTACTACCTTGTTCAGCACCTGTTAATACCTTCCTCAGTACATGTTACTACCTTGTTCAGCACCTGTTAATACCTTCCTCAGTACATGTTACTACCTTGTTCAGCACCTGTTAATACCTTCCTCAGCACCTGTTAATACCTTCCTCAGTACATGTTACTACCTTGTTCAGCACCTGTTAATACCTTCCTCAGTACATGTTACTACCTTGTTCAGCACCTGTTAATACCTTCCTCAGCACCTGTTACTACCTTGTTCAGCACCTGTTAATACCTTCCTCAGCACCTGTTAATACCTTCCTCAGCACCTGTTAATACCTTCCTCAGCACCTGTTACTTTAACACAGAATTGTCTTTATTATTGTAACACTGTGAATTCTAATTTATATTGTTCATTATCTTTCTCTTTCCTCATCACATCTCACTTCGAAGTTTCATATAAATGGCAATAGATGAGTTCTCATAAAACATTTCATTTCTCTTGCTGAATGCCTCTTCCCCTCCTCTCTGCGTCTCTCTCTCTTTCTCCTCCTCTCTCAGCACCCCTCTCTACCTGAATCTGCATCCTTTTATATTCGTAAATTCCGTTCCATAGACCACGCCTCCAATTGCTGCATCGGTCATTGGGTCATCGGGTCATTGGGTCATCCCTTGCAGCCCAAAACCGGTTGCAACTAGTCTTCGCTTTTGTCGCTTTCATCTCCGTCGTCTAATTGTTACCTCCCATTAACAAGTCCACCATCTCTTTCATGTTACCTGCTTCGGGACCTAGTCCGTTCTCTGTTCAGTCTTTGATCTACTGGTCAATTGTTCCCCCTCGGCCACTGCATGCGCGCGGGAAGTCGCACCTCTAGAACTGGACCACGCTCCCGATCAATCAGCATACGCATGTGATTTGGTTTATTACTTTTGATCAGGTCTTTGAAGTGCCGAGTATCCGTTCCTCGCCCTCTCTAACTATCTCTTCTTTGTTGCCGTTTGATCTACCACTACTGTAACCCAATACCCTCCTAACTTTATATTCCCGATCATTTCACTAATAACAACAACAATAATAATAATAATAATAATAATAATAACTATAATCATTACTTACAAGGCTATGCTACATTACTACCTTGTTCAGCACCTGTTAATACCTTCCTCAGCACCTGTTACTACCTTTTCAGCACCTGTTAATACCTTCCTCAGCATATATTAATAACTTGCTCAGGACATATAAATAACTTGCTCAGCACCAATTAATAATATGCTCAGCACCTGTTTATAACTTGTTTAGCATCTATTACAAACTTTCTCAGCAACTATTACTAACTTACTCAACACCTATTAATAACTTGCTCAGAACCAAATTAATAACTTGCTCAGCACTTAATAATAACTTCCCCAGAATCTATTACTAATGTCCTCAGCACATATTAATAACCTACTCTTACTTATTAATCACCTGCTGAGGAACTATTACTAACTTACACACCGCATATTAGTAACCTGCTCAGCAGCTATTAGTAACATGATCTGCACCTGTTACTAAGGTACCCAGCGTCTATTAGTAGTAACTGCTAAGCACATATTAGTAACCTGCTCAGAACCTATTAATAACTTCCACAGCACCTACTAGTAACCTCATAATCATCATCATGTCCTGTGGTGAATGGCGTTGGCTATTATGCTTCTCCAGAGTACACGATCTTTCATGCAGGCCATCAGCTCAGTTGGTGATCTCCTCTCACACCATCCAGTCAGACTGTCCAGTATCATTTCTCTTGGTCTTCCTCTTGATCTTCTTGACTCTATTTTCCCTGTTGTTATAATATTTTCAATGCCCCCTCTTCTCATTGCATGTCATATAAAAGTACATTCTCTCTCTCTCTCTCTCTCTCTCTCTCTCTCTTTCTCTCTCATGTTTTGACAAGATTTTTTTTGTATCTCCATATATTCTTCATTAGTTATTTTTTGCTGTCCTGGGGATTCGTAACATTCTTCTGATAAACTACATTTCTGCTGCTTCCAATGATTTTTGTGCAGACCTGCCTATTGTCCATGATTCACTTCCATATAACAAGATAGGTTCAATATAGCATTTTAGGACTCGTTTTCTAACATTCATTGATAAGGACGTGTTGGATGTTTCTCATTTTCTCAAATGCAGTCTTTGCTTGGCCTGTTCTGTTACTAATTTCTGTTCTGCATTTCCGATCTGAAGTTATTACTGCTCCAAGGTATTTGAATTTCTGCACCTGCTTTAGAATAGTTCCGTGTAATTTTATACTGCATTTTGGTGGATTCTGTTTCTTAGATATAACCATAGTCTCTGTCTTTTTTATGTTTAAAGTAAGGCCTTTCTTTTCACTTTCTTGGTGACTTTATGCAAGAGATTTTGCAGGTCTTGTTGGTTCTCAGCTATCAGTACTGTGTTGTCAGCATACCGAAGGTTGTTAATATTGTATACTCTAATTTTTATGTCAATGATGATCGTTCTTAGAATATTCTATTTTCAACTCTAATTGCTGCTTCTTGCTGCCAGTATAGATGTTTTACAATCCTCAGGTCTTTGCCGTCTATATTGATATCATCAAGCATTTTAATAATTTCATTATGTTTCACCTTGTCGAATGCCTTGGTGTAATCAATGAAGCATAAGTAGAGATCTTTCTGTACTTCTAAAGGTCTTTTTGTTAGTGTTCGTAAAGCATAAAGAGCATTATGTGTTCAATTTCCTTCAACAAATCCAAACTGTTCATCTGCTATTTATATTTTTATCTTTTTTTTTTTTAGAAATATTAACCTAATATCAGCACCTGTTACTAACCTGCTCAGCACCTATTACTAACCTACTCAGTACCTCTTACTAACCTACTCAGCACTTACTACTAACCTACTCAGCACCTATTACTAACCTACTCAGCACCTATTACTAACCTACTCAGCACCTATTACTAACCTACTCAGCACCTATTACTAACCTACTCAGCACTTACTACGAACCAACTCAGCACTTACTACTAACCTACTCAGCACTTCTTATCTCTTACTAACCTACTCAGCACTTAATAATAACCTACTAAGCACCTATTACTAACCTACTCAGCACCTATTACTAACCTATTTAGCACTTACTACCAAA
>CM019698.1:15466575-15607215 GCA_009760885.1 Achatina immaculata
AAGGGGGAGGTAAAAAAAGCGCATCGCAATGGCAGATTGGGCTTCCGTAGATTTCGACAACTGCTAATATGTATGTGTGCAAGTATGTGTGTATGCTGAAACATAACTCTGGAACGCCTGGAGCAATTTCAAGCAAACTTGTTACACATATGACTTACAATCTGGAAATGTATAATGTGGGGGTAAAACACACCTATCACCCTTAGGGATCGGAGTACGGATGAGATGACAAACGTTCAACTAATATGAAGGAGAACAAAAGAATGGTCTAAGGGAGACGATCGTGAAATAAAGCGGTGCTGGTCTAAGAGCAGAATCTCTAGCTTCCCATGGCAGGTCCAAATAATTTTGATGGTATCTTTTTGTTTTTATTATACTTGTACAAATAACTGTTCGCTTTATTTTTTCCTCATGTTTTTATTAACTTTTTAATGTATTCTATAGTAGATATCACTCCTCAGTGACAGTGTGCCGTTTTCTTTTTCAAATAAGCTTTTCAAATTAGTGTAAGAGAGAGGGAGTGAGGGAGAGGGAGAGAGAGGGAGAGAGAGGGAGGGAGAGAGAGGGAGAGAGAGGGAGGGAGAGAGAGGGAGAGAGAGGTAGGGAGACAGGCACTTATTACTAACCTACTCAGCACCTCTTACCTCTTACTAACCTACTCAGCACCTATTACTAATTTACTCAGCACCTATGACTAATCTACTGAGTTTCTATTACTAATCCACTCAGCACCTATTACTAATCTACTCAGCACCTCTTACTAACCTACTCAACACCTATAACTAACCTACTCAGTACCTATTACTAACTTAATAAACACATATTACTAGCCGACTCAACACCTCTTTCCTTCTCCTAACCTACTCAGCATCTATTACTAGCTTACTCAGCACCTATTACTAACCTACTCAGCACCTATTACCAACCTACTCAGCACATATTACTAACCTACTCAGCATCTATTACTAACTTAATCAGCACCTATTACTAACCTCCTCAGTACCTATTACTAACATACTCAACACATACTAATAACCTACTCAGCACCAATTACTAACCTACTCAGCACCTATTACTAACCTACTCAGCACCTATTACTAACCTACTCAACACCTATTACTAACCTACTCAGCACCTATTACTAACTTACTAAACACATATTACTAGCCGACTCAGCACCTCTTTCCTTCTCCTAACCTACTCAGCATCTATTACTAACTTAATCAGCACCTATTACTAACTTACTCAGCACCTATTACTAACATACTCAACACATACTAATAACATACTCAGCACCTATTACTAACCTACTCAGCACCTATTACTAACCTACTCAGCACCTATTACTAACCAACTCAGCACCTGTTACTATCCTACTCAGTACCTATTACTAACCTACTCAGTACCTATTATTAACCTACTCAGCACCTCTTAGTAACCTACTCAGTACTTATTACTAACCTACTCAGCACCTATTACTAACCTACTCAGCTCCTCTTACTAACCTACTCAGCACCTCTTACTAACCTACTCAGTTCCTCTTACTAACCTACTCAGTTCCTCTTACTAACCTATTCAGTTCCTCTTACTAACCTACTCAACACCTCTTACTAACCTACTCATCACCTCTTACTAACCTACTCAGTTCCTCTTACTAACCTACTCAGTTCCTCTTACTAACCTACTCAACACCTCTTACTAACTTACTCAGTTCCTCTTACTAACCTATTCAGTTCCTCTTACTAACCTACTCAACACCTATTACTATCCTACTCAGCACCTCTTACTACCCTACTCAACACCTATTACTGTCCTACTCAAAACCTCTTACTAACCTACTCAACACCTCTTACTAACCTACTCAGCACCTATTACTAACCTACTCAACACCTATTACTATCCTACTCAACACCTCTTACTAACCTACTCAACACCTCTTACTATCCTACTCAGCACCTCTTACTAACCTACTCAACACCTATTACTATCCTACTCAGCACCTATTACTAACTGGCTCAGCAACTGCTACTAACCTGCTTACCTTTCTCTCAAACTGCCCCTGTACATGTGTGAATCTGCCCATGTACTTCTTTCTCTCTAGTATGCATCTGCCCATGTACTTCTTTCTCTCTAGTATGTATCTGCTCATGTACTTCTTTCCCTCTAGTGTGTATCTGCCCATGTACTTCTATCTCTCTGTCCAGTTACCTAGTTTACTTAGCAATTACTTGTTTACTTGCCTTATCTGTCCGTCTTGTTTGGTATTCTTCTCGTGTGTGCCTTTCTCAAGTGTGTTAGTTTTATACATACAAGAAAGCAAAGGACAATAGGCAAGTCTGCACAAAAATCATTGGAAGCAGCAGAAATGTGGTTTATTAGAAGAAATGATGCGAATCCCCTGGACAGCAAAAATAACTAACGAAGAGTGTATGAGAAGAGATGGAGAGACAGAAAACCTTGTCAAAAAGATAAGAGAGAGACAATGTACTTTCATAGGACATGCAATGAGAAGAGGGGGCATTGAAAATATTATAATAACAGGAAAAATAGAAGGAAGAAGATTAAGAGGAAGACCAAGAGAAATGATACTGGACAGTCTGACGGGATGGTGTGAGAGGAGATCACCAACTGAGCTGATGGCTGCATGAAGGATCGGATACTCTGAAGAATCATAATAGCCAACGCCAGTCGGCACGGCACATGATGATGATGATGATGATGAAGAAAGCAAATTTATGTGCATATATACAGAACAGATGGGGATTAAGACAATGTCGGTCCAGGCAGTCTGGGGCCATAGGTAATATGATGGCCCCAACGTTGGCTGACCATAGCTGATCAAGACCCTGTTCCACCTCTTCGTTGGTAACCCTATTAACGGGTCATGCTGGTTAACAGGGCACCGATCGCCATAGTCCTCATGGTGGTGGAGTCTGCTAAAGAAGCAACGCATACCCCGTGCTTATTAGCTCCTATCAAGGACCGAAGTTATAACTGCTATAACCCGCTGCCAGCCCGAAACCATGCTCTGCCTCAACATCTTCATCACATCGGCCGCACAGAACACCATTTCACAGTTTCAGTCGAAGAAGAAGAATGTAGCACTTAGAAGAAAAACCATCAGAGGAAAATAAGGGGCAGGTAAAAAAAGCGAACCGTAATGGCAGACTGGGCTTCCGTAAATTTCGACAACTGCTAATATGTATATGTGCAAGTATGTGTCTATTGTATGTGTGTTTGCTCCAACATAACTCTGGAACGCCTGGAGCAATTTCAAGCAAACTTGTTACACATATGACTTACAATCTGGAAATGTATAATGTGGGGGTAAAACACCCCTATCACCCTTAGGGATCGGAGTACGAATGAGGTGACAAACGTTCAACTAAAATGAAGGAGAACAAAAGAATGGTCTAAGGGAGATCATCGTGAAATAGAGCGGTGCTGGTCTAAGAGCAGAATCTCTAGCTTCCCATGGCAGGTCCAAATAATTTTGATGGTATCTTTTTGTTTTTATTATTCTTGTATAAATAACTGTTCACTTTATTGTTTCCTCATGTTTTTATTAACTTTTTAATGTATTCTATAGTAGACAATACAGCAATACAGAACATCTCTCATGGATGTAAGGGCTTATAGGGGTGCAGATGTCAACAGTGATCACAACCTGTGCATAGGGAAAATAAAACTAAAATTGAAAAGTCAACACAAGAAATCAGTACACAGAAAGATAAACATCCACAGCCTACAAGAAGAAAATACTAACATTAATTTCAATCAGGAACTTGCCAATCATTCCAAAACACCCAGTGAAGTTGAGGAGATAGGTATAGATGAGTTATGGAATTCGTACAGCACAGCCATAATCACAGCAGCAAAAGTAAGCGCTGGATTGGAAAAACCAAATAGAAAAGCATGGATATCAGATAAAACATGGAAGTATATACATGAAAGACGAGCAGCCAAATTAAACATGTTGAATGCAAAAGCAGATCATGAAAGAGATTCATCAAAAGCAAAATACAAAGACATAGACAGGAAAGTAAAAAGTTCAGCTAGAAGGGATAAAAGAGAATACATAGACAATATGGCGAAAGAGGCAGAAAAAGCAGCAAAAACAGGAGACAGCAAAACTTTATATAACATACAAAAGAGGCTAACAGGTACTATTACATCTAAAGAAAGACCAATCCTTAGCAAAACTGGAACACTATTAACATCAAATAAAGACCAAAAGCAAAGATGGGCTGAACACTTCCAAGAAATACTCAATTGGCCACACCCAAAAGAATTGTTAAACCTTGAAACTGACTTACCAGCCCCACAACTAAATGTCAATCTAGATGAAATTAAATTGCATGAAATTGAAACAGCAGTGAATTTAATGGCTAACAACAAAGCTGCAGGTGAAGATGAAATAACAGCCGAGATGCTAAAAGCTATCAATAGTGACAACATGAGACAACTACAGAGAATGTTTAACAAGATTTGGAAAGAAGAAAAGGTCCCTTCTAATTGGAAGAAGGGAATCATTGTTAAAATACCAAAAAAGGGCAACCTTAGTGACTGTAACAACTGGAGAGGAGTAACCTTAATATCAGTTGTGTCAAAAGTATTTTGCAAGGTCATTTTGAATAGACTCAAAGATATAGTGGATACTGCAATGAGAGAAGAACAAGCAGGATTTCGAAAAGGGAGAAGCTGTCTCGACCAGATCTTTACTCTCAGAATAATACTTGAAGAACATATTGAAAAGCAAAAACCATTAATACTGAATTTCATAGATTTTAAGAAGGCATTTGATAGCATACACAGAGATTCATTATGGAGAATTTTATGTCTATATGGAATACCATCTAAAATTGTCAACATCATTAAGGACTTATACAATGGATATGGTTGTGCAGTCAAGACAGAAGAAGGGATGAGTGAATGGTTCCAGATTGAAACAGGCGTGAAACAAGGATGTATACTGTCTCCTTTACTTTTTGGGATTACAATAGACTTCATAATGACAAAATGCTGCACAGGTAACACAGGTATTGACTGGGTACATGGGACCCAACTAGAAGATCTTGATTTTGCTGATGACATAACTCTTATCAGTAATAATGTGAATTCCATGCAAGAAAAAACAGATAGCCTATCTTCACTGGCTAGCAAAATAGGACTTGAAATTAACAAGGACAAAACAAAGATAATGAAAATTCCCATCAATCAAAATGGAAAAATACACATAGAAGGGACAGATATTGAAGAAGTCAATCAATTTGCATACCTTGGCAGCTACATAGACAAGGATGGTGACACTAGAAAGGAAGTTAGGATCAGAATTGCAAAAGCAGCATCAATCTTCAAGAATCTTGAGAACATATGGAATTCAAAAGTTATAAGCACAAAAACCAAGTTAAGACTATTCAATTCAAATGTAATATCCACCCTCATTTATGCATGCGAAAGCTGGAAAACAACTAAAGAAATAGAAAAGAAATTAGACTCTTTTGAAAACAAATGCCTAAGGAAAATACTCGGCATCAAGTGGAATGAATTCAAGAACAATGCAGAGATAAGACAGATGACTGAACAACAACCAGTCTCACGGGTGATCAGGAAAAGGAGATGGACATATGTTGGTCACTTGATGAGAAGAAATGATCAGAGAATCCCAAAACAAGCTATCAAGTGGAACACAACAGGCCGAAGAAAAAGGGGCAGACCGCGTGAAACTCTAAAGAGGACATTATTAAGAGAGGCCAAGTTAACAGGCATAACATCCTTTGATGAGGTTGAAAGACTCGCCGAAGACAGGAAAAATTGGCGAACTACTTTGCGAGCCCTATGTGACGTCTAACGGCACGGGAAGGATATAAGATATATAAGATAGTAGACATCACTGCTCAGTGACAGTGTGCCGTTTTCTTATTCTTTTTCAAATTAGTTTTTCAAATTAGTGTAAGAGAGAGGGAGGGAGGGAGAGGGAGAGGGAGGGAGAGAGAGGTAGGGAGACAGGGGATAACGATGGAGACCGGGAGAAGAGAGAGAGTGAGAGGGACAGAGAGATAGGGACAGAGAGAGAGAGAGAGAGAGAGTGAGACTAGATTTGAGACCGCCATATACATCCCACAAGGAACCTTATGTTGCTTGCTCAAGGGTGGGTTCACCCAAGAATTTATTTATTCTTGCTCCTGGAGGTGAAACTGAAAATGTTGTTTATAATCAAGTTTTGAATTAAATTAATATTATGTTGAATTTGTGCATCCGGTGTGACGTGCAAGATGGCGGACGTTTTTTTAACGCTTTCGCCGGCATGCAGAAATCAGAAGAATTCCGCTTGATCTGGCACATATTCTGTACCAGGAGTTGGGCATAAGGCTAACAACCTTATCCTGGGACCTATCTAGAGGCAACTCCAGATGGGAAAAAAAGATATCGTTACGGAAATTCGCAGCGAAACTCTAAAGAGGGCATTTTTTAAGAAAGGCCAAATTAGTAGGCATAAAATCCCTTGATGAGGTTGAAAAACTCGTCGAAAAGACTAAAACTTGGCCAACTACCTTGCCAGCCCTATGTTAAAAATCTAGCCCTATGTGACGTTTAACGGCACGGGAAGGATATAAGATATAAGAAGGTTGAATGTGTAAAAGACTTTACTCTATAAATTGTATACTGTACTTTACTTTTAAATAACGGTAAATATAATTATTTCTATATTACACTATAGATAGAATTCATTCCTTTTCCTGTCTAACAGAAGATTGGGATAAATAAATGACACAAGCCGCCTGGCACTTGAGAATCGCTGCATTCAAAATTATGGGACGCTGGAACCACATGGGTTAAACTCGCTGTTTAGCTACACGTAACATTCTCTTCTGTCATTATAGTACCTCTCCACTAAGTCCACCCATTCTTACTTTTCAAACTTCCTCACAGCATCACTCTGCAATCCCTCTTCCCCAATCATCTGTTTCAACTTCTCCTAGCTAGGTCAATATTGTATCACACACTCTCTCTCTGTAGCATAGCCTTGTAAGTAATGATTATAGTTATTATAATTATTATTATTATTATTATTATTAGTGACATGATCAGGAATAAAGAATGTATTGGGGGGGCAGAGAAGTTATAGTTAGAGGAGCGAGGAACGGATACTCGGTACTTCAAAGACCTGATCAAAGGTAAAACCGTATCGATAGATCTGATAGATCGTGAGAGTGGTCCAGTTCTAGAGGTGCGACTTCGCGCGCACATGCAGTAGCCCAGGGGGAACAATTGACCAGTAGATCAAAGACTGAACAGAGAACGGACTAGGTCCCGAAGCAGGTAACATGAAAGAGATGGTGGACTTGTTAATGGGAGGTAACAATTAGACGACGGAGATGAAAGAGAATAAAGTGAAGACGCCAGTTGCGACCGGTTTTGGCGTGGTCAGAATTTACGAATATAAAAGGAGAGGTAGACAGGTGGAAAAGAGGAGGAGGGCCGGAGGAGAGCAGATAGGGGTCTGAGAGAGGAGTAGATCAAAGACTGAACAGAGAACGGACTAGGTCCCGAAGCAGGTAACATGAAAGAGATGGTGGACTTGTTAATGGGAGGTAACAATTAGACGACGGAGATTACCTCCCCTCGTTTAAGTCATATTGTTAACATTATGACTCAAAAAAAAACTAGCAAAGTGCCTTGTAAGTAATGAGCTACCAAAATGTATTTCCATGTGGACCACAGTACCAACAAAAATCACTTTGCGGTCACCTCCCCTCGTTTAAGTCAGAATGTTAACTGTCAGCTATATCGACTGCTTTAAGCAATTACATGGTAGTTACATTCTCTCAATAACTCTGAACCATCATAGAAAAATATGTAAAATAATAGTTACATCTTGTTACACATGCCCATAAAACATAAATTCATTCTTCTTCTTTAGATTATACATATTCTGCATCAAAGTGTATTCCCATACATACTCAAGAAAAATAAAAACATACATTCTTTCAAATGACCAAAATAATTTGTCATTACATTTGAGGCCCAACCTCAAAACAAATCACTTTATTGACCTTATGATGAATTTTCATTCGACAAACCTCCCGTTTCTCATCATCAGCGGCAACCATAGGATATCTCATACACATTCCCTGATACATACTCAGTGTGAAAATGTGATGTACTGGTTCCTGAAAGACCAGAATACTCCCATCGTATTCTCACGAAATTTGTTCCATTGACTTCAATTATTTTACCCCCCAAGTACTCCTCTATCATGATAACTCTTGGGTCTCCATCCTCTATGCCAACCATTTTTAGTGGTGAGGGTATCCTCGTATTGATAATCACAACACAACCTTCTCGGTTCCACTAAACAATCGGGCAACACCCAAACATCTCACCCTACTCTTCTTAATACAAATGAAAAGTTTGTTTCCATATCTCAAAAAAATATTGTGTATGCACTTCATTCATCATACAAAAATATGCAATATTACATTATTATTCACCATACAAAAGATACATAGAGTGTTATACTACTAACACTCTCAATTTCTGAGCATTTCAACATTAAAAATACCCTAGTAGCAATTGCAAAAATTGTACATCATCAATGCGAGCCATATTAGTCTCGTCTCACAAACATAAAAAAATTAAGTCACATTATCCTCAAGATATGTATACCTGTATGTACATCAGTTTGAAACCTTTGCATCCCCCCAAAAAATGTAGCAACCTCGTAATTGTGCTCCCGTCAACCTACCACCATTTATAAGATGTAAAGTTAATAAACCCTTATGGTAAATAAAAAGAAATCACACATCCTCTTGATTCCTCACATCAGTAAAAAGAATAGTAATGATCATTTTACTCTGTCGCTTCTTCTGTTATATTTCTTATTTTGAAATTTCATCTGCTCAGTACATTTCTGGTTTTTCTTAAAGTGGCCATAGCTCTGAATAAGCAAAATCATTTAGCATACGATCTATTGTAGCTATGATAAACAATTGTTCTTCGCCTAAATCACATCAGTTCAACAGTCTTGCACGTGATCGCTAGTAGTCAATACTTCGCACTGTGGCCGCTTCTACGCCCGGTCGTCTCCTCCCAAATGTCAGGAATAGGCACGGGCACCATTATAACATATGTGACGTCCTATTTTATATTGTTCATTATTATTGTTATTATTATTATTATTAGTGACATGATCAGGAATAAAGAATGTATTGGGGGGGCAGAGAAGTTATAGTTAGAGGAGCGAGGAACGGATACTCGGTACTTCAAAGACCTGATCAAAGGTAAAACCGTATCGATAGATCTGATAGATCGTGAGAGTGGTCCAGTTCTAGAGGTGCGACTTCGCGCGCACATGCAGTAGCCCAGGGGGAACAATTGACCAGTAGATCAAAGACTGAACAGAGAACGGACTAGGTCCCGAAGCAGGTAACATGAAAGAGATGGTGGACTTGTTAATGGGAGGTAACAATTAGACGACGGAGATGAAAGAGAATAAAGTGAAGACGCCAGTTGCGACCGGTTTTGGCGTGGTCAGAATTTACGAATATAAAAGGAGAGGTAGACAGGTGGAAAAGAGGAGGAGGGCCGGAGGAGAGCAGATAGGGGTCTGAGAGAGGAGAGAGAGGAGAGAGGAGACGCAGAGAGGAGGGGAAGAGGCATTCAGCAAGAGAAATGTAGAGATAGAGACATAGAGTTAGATTGAACTAGTGTAGCAAGAGATCGTACAGTAATTGTTACCAAGAGCTTTTGTATTACTGAATATTGTGAACGCTGCTTAAATACTGCTTGTAGAATTATGAGAATTTTGATATTGTGATTTTGTGAGATTTCGTGCTACTATGATGAAAACAATGAAATGTGTATAATCTTGCCTATGCCTATTATTACAAGTGATTTATCAGCTATACGTATTGATCATATTGATATTATTTGTCAAATTAAAATGAATCAGTGAAATGTTCATGAGAAATCCTCTATTGCCATGTATGTGAAACTTCGACGTGTGATGTACCAAGGTGAGATGAGATGCTAATAGAACATTCAAAAAGAACAAAATAAATGAACAATATAAAATAGAAAACATTGTTAAATCTCCCCTCCCCGGTTCCCCATCCACCACCCCTAGTTACAACCCACCGACCACATATCACAGGTCTCTATTTAAACAGTCTCCACGTTCTACTAAATCCATTCCTAACACACACCGCCGGACAAGCCACACCTTACAATTTACAGCTAAGTACTCTTTTAAAATTTTTTTTTAAACAGTATTCATGTGAATCTATACTTTATCTCCTCTCTCTATTTCTTCGTCATGTATGTTTTTGTATGATTAAGGCTCACGCCGAAACGTCACAACTTTGTAATCAGCAATTAGTTTAATAAAGCTGCTCCTACTTTTTCCTATTTTATACATTCGGGATAAATAAATATCATGGCAACACCGGGTAATCACCTAGTTCAGAAATTAAAAAAAAAAACTCAAATTCTGTAATAGAAAAAAAAAAATCAAATTGCAAATAATCACATTATAGATTGTTCTTCGGTTTAAGAACAACTATGGGAGAAAACCAGATCCTTAAAGGATCCAGTTTTCACTTGGTTACCTCTCTTACATTACTAGATTCTTTTGTTGCCTGCCCGAGTAACTGTCTTTTCCCAGGACGAGATTTTCTTACCCAGGTACTTTACCCCAGGGGCAAACTTAATATCCACTTATCTCCAGGATTCTAGTATATGTAAAGTGAAATTATCCACACAATATCTGAAGAAATGTTGAATAAAACTGCTGCAAATTCAACATGAAATCATAATAATTGCGAAGATGAATAAGGAGACAGCCAGAGACCACTAACTGAATTACTTAAATGAGCGTTAGCGAAGGACAGTTGGCCTAAACTTTATCGTAATGAACGTCAGGCGCTGTAAGAATGTTAGTTCAGTTAAAAAAAGTACACTTAGTCGAAGTCGGATGTGTTGGATTGCAAGGCGCGTTACATATAATAGTATATTAGATTTTAGAACATTGAACGTTAGGCAAGCCAAAGTGATTTTGGAATCTAAAAGTTGGGTAAAACCAAAGTTATGTCCCGCAGAATGTGTTAAATACTTGTTTACATTTCACTTCCCCTGAAGTCAGCTGCGTGTACATCACGTGCTAGCCATGGAGCTCCTAGAAGTAGAGACTGATCAGGTCGTCAAGATTGGCAAGTTAGACTTTCGGTGGGGTAGTATGTGTCTTAATTTTGTCAGAGTGTGACTTAGTTTGTAGTGTAGGAACTTAGTTTGTGTCTTCGTTTTGTCAGAGTGTGACTTAGTTTGTAGTGTAGGAACTTAGTTTGTGTCTTCGTTTTGTCAGAGTAGGATGTAGTTTGAGTGTAGGAACTTAGTTTGTGTCTTAGTTTTGTCAGAGTAGGACGTAGTTTGTAGTGTAGGAGTTTAGTCTGTGTCTTAGTTTTGTCAGAGCAGGATGTAATTTGTTGGTTAGAAGCTTAGTCTGTGTCTTAGTTTTGTCAGAGTAGGACGTAGTTAGTAGTGTAGAAACTTATTCTGTGTCTTAGTTTTGTCAGAGTAGTTCGTAGTTTGTAGTGTAGGAACTTAGTCTGTGTCTTAGTTTTGACAGAGTAGTTCGTAGTTTGTAGCATAAGAACTCAGTCTGTGTCTCAGTTTTGTCAGAGTAGTTCGTAGTTTCCAGTATAAGAACTTAGTATGTGTCTCAGTTTTGTCAGAGTAGTTCGTAGTTTCTAGTATAAGAACTTAGTCTGTGTCTTAGTTTTGTCGGAGTAGTTCATAGTTTGTAGTATAAGAACTTAGTCTTTGTCTCAGTTTTGTCAGAGTAGTTCGTAGTTTCTAGTATAAGAACTTAGTCTGTGTCTTAGTTTTGTCAGAGTAGTTCGTAGTTTGTAGTGTAGGAAATTAGTTTATGTCTTAGTTTTGTCAGAGTATTTCGTAGTTTATAGTATAAGAACTTAGTCTGTATCTTAGTTTTGTCAGAGTAGTTCGTAGTTTGTAGTATAAGAACTTAGTCTGTGTCTTAGTTTTGTCAGAGTAGTTCGTAGTTTGTAGTATAAGAACTTAGTCTGCGTCTTAGTTTTGTCAGAGTAGTTCGTAGTTTGTAGTATAAGAACTTAGTCTGTGTCTTAGTTTTGTCAGAGTAGTTCATAGTTTGTAGTATAAGAACTTAGTCTTTGTCTCAGTTTTGTCAGAGTAGTTCGTAGTTTCTAGTATAAGAACTTAGTCTGTGTCTTAGTTTTGTCAGAGTAGTTCATAGTTTGTAGTATAAGAACTTAATCTGTGTCTTAGTTTTGTCAGAGTAGTTCGTAGTTTGTAGTATAAAAACTTATCCGTGTCTTAGTTTTGTCAGAGTAGGACTTCGTTTGTAGTGTAGGAACTTAAGTCTGTGTGTTAGTTGTCAGCAGTTGTTGTTTTTTTTTGTTTGTTTGTAATATAGAATAGTGAATCTAGTTTGTGGTAGAATTCTGTTGGCGTCGAAGTCTTCTTGACATTAGTAGACGCCTGGGATCATGCATGTTGTCTTGCTGGAGTAACGTCATGTCGTGTTATTTAGAATTGTTACTTCCACTGTTTTCAACTCATCGTCGTCGTCATTATGTCACCACTTGAACCAAATAAAACCATTATAATCCACACAGCTGCTACTTGCGTTGCCACTGAGTGACTGTTGTACCTGGGAGAGTTGGTCTGCCAGCGTATAGTAAGCAGAAACAAGGAAACAACGACGAGAGAGATGGACCTCGACTGTTTGAAGGATAGAAATCTACACTGTCTGTCGTTGATACACAGGTTAATACTATGGAGTCAAATTACAGTGGAGGCGTAAGCTCAGGGTCATTAAGGAATAATATTAGTGAAACGTAGGGCTGAGAAGTCAGACATACGAAATAAGCAGGAATAATAAATCATTGAACCATTCTTTCATTTGCACGTCTCTTGCGGAACTTTGCCTCCCTAACAGCATTCCTGTAGGCCTCTCAGTTGTGAGCAATATGCCCTGTTGCCGATGCATCGATATATAGATCATCAGTGGTGTCTTGCAGCCATCTTCGCCTTAGTCTTCCTCTCTTTCTTTTCCATTATGTACCCTTCCAAGTCGTCCTTCTCTAGATTATCATGACGTTTAATGTATCCAAAATGTTTAAGTTTTCTCTCTTTAATCCTCTTTACTAGCCAGCCTTCTTCAATATTAAGTTCTTGTAGTATGGATATATTTGTTCTTTTTTGCGTCCATGATATTTGAAGAACTCTTCTGTAGCATTTACATTCAAAGGCATTTATGTGTTTCTCAGCTGTTTTGTTATGTGACGAGGTCTCACATGCATATGTTGCGGTGGGAAAGATGCATGCCTTTAAAAATCTTATTTTTGTAGTTCTGTCTGTTCCTCTCCAAAGATTCTTTATTTGTTTTACTTTCTGAACAGCGATATATGTCCTCCTTTTAATATCCTGCATTGTATCTCCATTATTAGTTCGTAGTGATCCAAGATATTCAAAATTCTCTGCTTCTTCCAACTTTTTCCTCATTGATATATATTTCAGTTGCCTTGTTTGTTTTGTCAGTTGTCATCAATTTAATTTTCTTCGCATTAAAATAAATATTTTGCTCTTCACTGTTCTTACGGACTAACATAACTAATTATTCCATCCTTTTTTGTGTTGTGGACAGTAGTACTGTGTCATCAACATATCTAATCTCTGGAATTTCATAACCTCCAATTGTTATGGCATCGTGATATTCTTTGTCTACATTTTCTCTAACAGTTCTCATTATACTTTCAGTATACATGTTAAATAAGTAAAGTGACAATATGTACTCCTAATGGACCCCTTGTTTTATGTCAAACCAAGTTGTTGTTTCACTATTTATTCTTACTGCTGCCTGTTGGTCTAGTATGAATGCAGTTCTTTTCCATTCTTCTGGTCAGATAGCTGATTGTCATATCTTTTTACATTGATAGATTATTGCACACTCCTTTCCTCCTGCTTTAATAAGCTCAGCTGTTATCTCATCACATCCTGGCGATTTGTCGATTTTCAGATTCTTTATTGCCCATAAAACGTCTTCTATTGTCGGTTCGGGTTCCTTCTCCTCCAGTAATAATTCACACTGTTGTTTTCTGCTTTCATCGTCGGTTGTTTCATACATTCCTCTGCAATATTCCTTCCATCTTTCTAGAATTTCTGCATAATAAGCAGAACAGAAATAGAACAGTGTACAGCAAATTCTGCCAACCCATATATTAAAAAGTGGAGAACCAGAACCAAGTCTTGTTTATATAGAGAAACCAAGCAGCTGATATATGTATCAATGAGGATTAACTGGAAGCAGTGAAGTGTTTTGAATGTCTTGGATCACTGCTAACTAATAATGGAGATACAATGAGGGAAGTTAAAAGGAGGACATATATCGCTCTTCAGAAAGTAAAACACATAAAGAATCTGTGAGGAGGAACAGACACAACTACATAAATAAGATTTTTAAGGGCATGCATCTTTCCCATCGCAACATATGCCTGTGAGACCTGGACACTTAACAAAACAGCTGAGAAACACATAAATGCCTTTGAATGTAAATGCTACAGAGGAGTTCTTCAGATATAATAGACACAAAAATGAACAAATATATCCATATTACAAGAATTAATATTGAATAAAGGTGGCTAGTAAAAAGGATTAAAGAGAGAAAACTTAAATATTTTGGACACATTAAACGTCATGATAATTTAGAGAAGACCGTCTTGGAAGGGTTCAGAATGGGAAAAAAAGAAAGAGAGGAAGACCAAGGCGAAGATGGCTGCAAGAAATCGGTGATGATCTGCGAATGGATGCATCAGCAGCTGGGCATCTTGCTCACAACCGAGAGGCCTACAGGAGTGTTGTTAAGTAGGCAAAGTTCCGCAAGGGACTTGCAAATGAATGAATAAAACAGAAACCGCATAGCTAGCCTTTGTGACGGTTAACGTTGCAGCAGTTGAAGAAGAAGTAGCAGGAGAAGAAGAAGAAGAAGAAGAAGAAAACGAAGAAGAAGAAGAAGAAGAAAGATCGAACAAACTAACGAGTGATAAAAAAGTAAATTCCACGTTTCCATATATCGGGGATACGGTGTTAGGCCCGTATTTTTACAACATTCTGCGCATGAAGGTCTGATGTGATATGTATAACGCCTGACCTCATTTACCTTCCCAGATTCCTCTGGTACCCATTTTTAGTGGCTGGGCGGACTCTGGGGCTTTCCTGGCGTGTACCAGAAGAAATCCTACTGCCGGGACTTGAACCCGGTACTACCGGATTAGTAAACCTAGCGGCTGACCACTCAGCGAAGTGAACAAATACACGCATTTTAATTTCAATAGAGGAAAAAAGTCAGTGCGCTGGCCATAATGGCATTCCATCCTTTATCATTCAACTTTAAGTCAGTTTTCTCACATACAGCTTATTGTATGCATAAATAAATATGTACTGAGGAAACTTAATATAACAAGAATATCACTTTCATTTTCTGATCCTCACTTCCAGTAGTAAATAAATCGTAATTAAAAACGGTATATTTCTTATTATCACATCCACACACATATCCACTAACACACTTACACCCACATACAGACACACTTACACCCGCAGACATACACATGACAGATATTTCACATATAAGTTAATATACTTTAACAGAGCTACTTCAGACACTCCGTACACATTCACTGATTGTTGCACAATCTTCAGCTGTAGGGAAAGTACACTTATTAAAGATGTTTACAGTCGACTGCGAAGAGATATTCTAAAAGCTAAAAGGAACGAAGTTGACTAATGAATGTTAGGTGACATGGAAGGCTATTCCAAAAGCGAGCAGCAGGGTAAGGAAGGCTTTTTCTTATAGTGGTCAAGCCGAGGTGTTGGGGGGAGTCAGTTATTTACACTTTGATTATGTGTAATAGGTTATGTAGTCAGGTTATGTAGTCAGGTTATGTAGTCAGGTTATGTAGTCAGGTTATGTAGTCAGGTTATGTAGTCAGGTTATGTAGTCAGGTTATGTATGATTTAAACAGTGATCACAAAAATAAAGGAGACACATTCTAAGACACAATTTTATGAACTCGTGTGATTCGTTGAAGTCGACTCTAGAAGAAGAAGAAGAAGAAGAAGAAGAAGAAGAAAATGATGATGATGATGATGATGATGATGGCGAGTAATACAGTATAATTTCAGGTGAAGTTATTTTTATTTTATGTCCCTGATAATAACTTCAAATCCGCAGTTCATACATCCGTTGTCCACATTTTTTTTTTAGGAAACTTTCTGACTCTGTTAATATTACTGTCCAACTTCTTCTGAGCCTGGTTAGCTGAGTGGTTAGGCGCCCTGGTTAGCTGAGTGGTTAGGCGCCCTGGTTAGCCGAGTTGTTAGGCGCCCTGATTAGCCGAGTGATTAGTCGCCCTGGTTAGCCGAGTGGTTAGGCGCCCTGGTTAGCTGAGTGGTTAAGCGCCCTATTTAGCTGAGTGGTTAGGCGCTCGGCTTACTAATCCGCTGGTAACGGGTTCAAGTCCCAGTAGTGGGACTTTGTTTTTTCCGTACACAGCAAATAAAGGCCCCAGGATCGACCCAGCCTCTAAAAATGGATAACAGAGAAATCTGGGAAGGTAACTGCGGGTGATACGTGATACTGACCACGTCCCGCTTTTACATGCCAAAGTCTTGGAAAATACGGGCCTAACACTGTATCCACAATATGCCTTCAATGGCAGGGAAACGGGGATTTTACCTTCTTAACTGGTTCTGTGATTGTCTTCTAAAGTTATTCCTGTACCTTCAGTGTAAGTAAAGAGCAATTTGCTGTCTCCTTTGATATAGGCCATATCCTTCCTTTATATGTTCAAGTCACGCGGAAGACACTTTTCGCTGAAAGAACCTATATTTAAACTGGCACGTCTTGTTTTGGCTTGTCATTTTTCTTCTGTAAAAACCCGTCCTGTTGCACCGTTTCAAACTGTCTCCCGGATGTGCCGGTTTGGATTTAATCTGGGCTGGAGATTTCTGTAGCAGCCAAACATAATTATGACGGGTCTAAAACTTGCTTTGGGGAAGGAGGTGAAGCGAGTGTATACATGATTCCTGGCTTGTGTCAGCTTGTTATTTTCCCAGGCCCCAGTAAAGAAAAAAAACGGGAAAGATTTCTTATGTAATCACAGCATCAAAAGCGCTGAGAAGGGTAAGGGTCGCAAGCCGAGTTCAGTATTCATCCGTAATTTTGTATCAGATATAAATATTGGAATATCTCATTCATTTAGCTCTTTGACTGTCGTGGATAGTTTAAATGATGTGTAATAATAATAATAATAATAATAATAATAAGAAGAAGAAAATGAAGGAAGGAAGGAAGGCTAATCTAAAAAGGAGCATTAGAGGCTATTCTTCCCTAAAATCGGGAAATGTCTACCTGCAATGTGAGTCACACTGTCTACAAGGCTTTTAGTACTGTGGGACTTGAAAGAAAAAGGCACCATCGCTCTCCCGAGCTAGACCAAGTACGAAAGAAAACGGCCAAAACTTCTTGGAATAGTTACCGTTTAAGATTCCTCATAAGGACAGGAGGTCAGACTCCATTCCTGAAGGCATTTATGGATTTTGTCCTAGGTGTGCTCTGAATCGTACAACCATCTGTCCTTTGAATCTTGCAACCATCTATCCTTTGAATCTTACAACCATCTATCCTTTGAATCTTACAACCATCTATCCTTTGAATCTTACAACCATCTATCCTTTGAATCTTACAGTCATCTATCCTTTGAATCTTACAGTCATCTGTCTTTTGAATCTTACAACCATATATCCTTTGAATCTAACAACTGTCTATCCTTTGAATCTAACAACCGTCTATACTTTGAATCTAACAACCATATATCTTTTGAATCTAACAACCGTCTATGCGTTAAATCTAACAACCGTCTATCCTTTGAATCTAACAACCCTCTATCCTTTGAATCTAACAACCGTCTATACTTTGAATCTAACAACCATCTATCCTTTGAATCTAACAGTCATCTATCCTTTGAATCTTACAACCATATATCCTTTGAATCTTACAGTCATCTGTCTTTTGAATCTTACAACCATATATCCTTTGAATCTAACAACTGTCTATCCTTTGAATCTAACAACCGTCTATACTTTGAATCTAACAACCATATATCTTTTGAATCTAACAACCGTCTATGCGTTAAATCTAACAACCGTCTATCCTTTGAATCTAACAACCCTCTATCCTTTGAATCTAACAACCGTCTATACTTTGAATCTAACAACCATCTATCCTTTGAATCTAACAACCGTCTATCCTTTGAATCTTACAACCATCTCTCCTTTGAATCGCACGCCCTGAAAATCTGACGGCAGAATGTGGCAAAATCAACTTTTTTATTCATGCCTTGATTTATATCAGTCAGTCAGTCAGTCAGTCAGTCAGGCAGTAGCATGTCTTTTGTTGAACTTTGCCTCCTAACAGTACTCCTGTAGGACTCTCGGTTGTGAGCAAGATGGCCTGCTGCTGATGCATCCATTCGCAGATCATCAACGATGTCTTGAAGCCATCTTCACCTTGGTCTTTCAATCTTTCTTTTTCCCATTATGTACCCTTCCAAGAGGTCTTCTCTAATTTATCATGACGTTTATTAATGTGTCCAAAATATTTAAGTTTTCTCTGTTTAATAGTCTTTATTAGTGTTTTTCACACGGAGACACTCAAAGTAATGGACAGTTCGTCACTGCCAACAGGCAAACATAGTTCGTCACTGCCAACAGTCAAATATAGCTCGTCACTGCCAACAGTCAAACATAGCTCGTCACTGCTTTGCCCTGTAAAGACAAAGATAGTTCGTCATGGTCCAAACATGGTTGCAACAAAATGTTACAACTACCTACAGCACAATAACAACAGATCAAGTTATTAACAAACATATTCAGCCGTATCTGTGGAGAGGAGCAGGCAGAACTACAAAAAATAAGATTTTTAAGGGCATGCATCTTTCCCATCGCAACATATGCCTGTGAGACCTGGACACTTAACAAAACAGCTGAGAAACACATAAATGCCTTTGAATGTAAATGCTACAGAAGAGTTCTCCAAATATCATGGACACAAAAAAGAACAAGTATATCTATTCTACAAGAGCTTAATATTGAAGAAGGCTGGCTAGTAAAGAGGATTAAAGAGAGAAAACTTAAATATTTTGGACACATTAAACGTCATGATAATTTAGAGAAGACCGTATTGGAAGGATACATAATGGGAAAAAGAAAAATAGGAAGACCAAAACGAAGATGGCTGCAAGACATCGTTGACGATCTGCAAATGGATGCCGCAGCAGCAGGCCATCTTGCTCACAACCGAGAGGCCTACAGTATTGCTGTTTGGGAGGCAAAGTTCCGCAAGGGACATGCAAATGAATAATTGAATTCAGCCGTTGTATTTCTATTTTCACCTTAATCATAGTAAACCATACGGGACAAAGAAATAGGGAAAGAAGATGAAATATAAATTCACATGAAGGATAAACAGCGACTGGGAAAGGAGAAAACAGTCAAAAGAAAAGGAGGGAAGCACTTCGCTGTGATTTGCAATAAGCTGTGTCTTAAAATGAGTTTGATGGAGTATTGTAACTTAAAAAAAAGCTTGTGAGATGTGATAGTATGCTAGAGGGGTGTGGGAATGAGAGAGAGGAATATTATGATAGTCAAACAGAGAAATGGTGTGTAGAATAGATGAATGTGATTGGGGTAGAGGGTTTGTAATCTAGTAAAGTGAGTTTCTGGAATATAAATTACAGGCGAGGAAAGAGAAGAACCTATGAAAGAGGGGAATATGATCATGGGTAAAGAGTGGTGAGATTCATTTTGAGGTGGACCAAAGATATAGGCAGGGCGGCAATGAGATAAGTATTAACTACTCCTTTTCTACAAACCCGACACAAATGTGCCCAAGGAATACCTCAAAATCAGCAATAATAAAACCAATCCACTCCATAATAACCTTCACAAGATAAAAAAATCAAGAACTAAAAAAGGCAAATCCTGGATGGCTGAAGCAGAAGACTCAATAAGCGTAGTCACTGATCCACACCACATCTCAACCGAACCTGAACAGATTACTTGCAGCGAGGTCCACCAATATCTCAGTAAAATACACATAAACCTTACAAGTAAACGTTGGAAATGGGCGGAGTAGACAACACAAGAGGAAATAAGCGAACTCATTAACAAACATACACTCTCTGAGGACATAATCATTTATACAGACGGATCAGTAATCAGAGAAATTAGAAGGGGTGGGGTTTTGCAGAATACCAGTTAGGTAAAACACTCAAACTCATGGCTGGGGCTTATATAAACACCTGCTCAAGTATGTACATGGAAACAGAGGCCATCACACTAGCATTAAAATGGGTAGTGGCACACCGCATCACCTTCATCGCCGACTCTCAAAATCTATTAAGGAAAGTGGAAGAAAACACCGTTAGAAGTGAATGGCAATAAATAATTAATAAATCCCGCACGAAAAACGTCTCGTGAATGTACCGTCCAGGCCCTGCCGGAGTCGACCGAAACAGCAAAGCCAACCAGCTGGCAGCAAGGGCCAAACCAGAAGTCCTCATCAAAATGGACAAATCGGACCTGTACACATCTATCAAGCAAAACCTCGATGAACAAATGCAGAGCAGCTTCCTCCAAAGTACCTATCGCATACGACTACATTACATATAGCCAACGGCACTGGTTGCACATCCTAACTAAATGCCAGAATCAAAACAACACTGAAGTCATCTCCCTAAATACCCTGAAGGAACTCCTGATGTCAAAGGCCGAACGCGTATGGGCATACCCCGAGTGTAATGAGGCCGATTCCCAGGACCAGTAACAGAGCTAGGCCCTTTTTTACATTACAGTTACAGATCATGGACAAAGAGAATGTTAGATATAGTTTTGTTTCTAGTTCAAACCGTCTGGTTCCAGCGTCCCATATTCCTGTATAAAGCGGTTCTTAAGCGCCGTGCGGCTTCTAACATCAGAGTGACATTCTTTGGTGGCCGTTACTAGAAAATCATACGTCTCTGTGATTGGGGCCATTGAAATGATCAGAGACATGCTTAGAAGCATGCTAAGAGTTGCCATAAAGATGTTTCTGCATGCAGTCACCCAACCTGAGACCGGTCTCTTCAATATAACTTTGCCTTCACCTTTTGAACACAAGGCATATATTACGTTACGGGACTCGTATGTGAATCCCTGATGGAGTGTGAGGACAGTCTTGGAAAAAGAAATCGATTTCGTCTCCCAGACTGCAGGGCAGGTGACACAGCCAGGGAGGATACACTTTTTAATACCGAAAATGCAGGACCCCACATAACACAGCTGTGGGTGAGGAGGTCCTTTAGACCTGGTTCCCGTTTGTAGGCTAGAAAGGTGTCAAAGATCAAAGAAGATGTCGCGAGTGACGAGGTGGAGCTGTAGCAGTGACAGATGGCCGAAGAGAATTTTTTTCCAGTCGTTCATAGTTCGTCGTAGTCGAGGATAGTTTGTTACGATCTAAAGTCATTGATAGGTTGGTATGATCTAAAGTCTAGGATAGTGTGCCATGATCTAAAGTCATTGATAGGTTGGTATGATCTAAAGTCTAGGATAGTGTGCCATGATCTAAAGTCATTGATAGGTTGGTATGATCTAAAGTCTAGGATAGTGTGCCATGATCTAAAGTCATTGATAGGTTGGTATGATCTAAAGTCTAGGATAGTGTGCCATGATCTAAAGTCATTGATAGGTTGGTATGATCTAAAGTCTAGGATAGTGTGCCATGATCTAAAGTCATTGATAGGTTGGTATGATCTAAAGTCTAGGATAGTGCCATGATCTAAAGTCATTGATAGGTTGGTATGATCTAAAGTCTAGGATAGTGTGCCATGATCTAAAGTCATTGATAGGTTGGTATGATCTAAAGTCTATTATAGTGTGCCATAATCTAAAGTCATTGATAGGTTGGTATGATCTAAAGTCTAGGATAGTGTGCCATGATCTAAAGTCATTGATAGGTTGGTATGATCTAAAGTCTATTATAGTGTGCCATGATCTAAAGTCATTGATAGGTTGGTATGATCTAAAGTCTAGGATAGTGTGCCATGATCTAAAGTCATTGATAGGTTGGTATGATCTAAAGTCTAGGATAGTGTGCCATGATCTAAAATCATTGATAGTTTGGTATGATCTAAAGTCTAGGATAGTGTGCCATGATCTAAAGTCATTGATAGGTTGGTATGATCTAAAGTCTATTATAGTGTGCCATGATCTAAAGTCATTGATAGGTTGGTATGATCTAAAGTCTAGGATAGTGTGCCATGATCTAAAGTCATTGATAGGTTGGTATGATCTAAAGTCTAGGATAGTGTGCCATGATCTAAAGTCATTGATAGGTTTGTATGATCTAAAGTCTAGGATAGTGTGCCATGATCTAAAGTCATTGATAGGTTGGTATGATCTAAAGTCTAGGATAGTGTGCCATGATCTAAAGTCATTGATAGGTTGGTATGATCTAAAGTCTAGGATAGTGTGCCATGATCTAAAGTCATTGATAGGTTGGTATGATCTAAAGTCTAGGATAGTGTGCCATGATCTAAAGTCATTGATAGTTTGGTATGATCTAAAGTCTAGGATAGTTTGCCATGATCTAAAATCATTGATAGTTTGGTATGATCTAAAGTCTAGTATAGTTTGGTATGATCTAAAGTCTAGGATAGTTTGCCATGATCTAAAATCATTGATAGTTTGGTATGATCTAAAGTCTAGGATAGCTTGTCATGATCTAAAATCATTGATAGTTTGGTATGACCTAAAGTCAAGCATAGTTCGTCGTAGTCAAGGATAGTTTATTGCGATCTCAAGTCAAGGGTAGTTTGTCATGGTCCCCGCTACTTTCTTTAACTAATAATAATTAAAAATCTACAAACTGTTACGTGTGTCTGAATGGCCATGTGGTTAGTGCTCTGGTCTCTCATGGCGAATGTCGGGGGTTCGAATCCGGCCAGAGGTGTTCCAGTCACCCAGCTGTAGAAATGGGTACCCGACTTCTTCTGGAGTTGGAAAGGCGGCCAGGCTTGATACTGACCTTATCACCCTCTAGTGCGCTGACAGGTCACGGAAAATATGGGCACTAACACCATATCCCTATGTGCCTCTAAGGCTTGACAGGGGTATTTTTACAAACTGTTATGGTATTGTATATAATCTAAATTTTCGTAGTGGGGCCCGACCCTCTAAGTCAGTCTCAGATCCACACACCAACCAACCCCCCCCCCCTTTCCCCCGGCCCACCGTCGACTTTGGGGATCAGTTACAAATGCCGCC
The DNA here is from genome assembly GCA_009760885.1 of Achatina immaculata. Lineage (NCBI taxonomy): Eukaryota > Metazoa > Mollusca > Gastropoda > Stylommatophora > Achatinidae > Lissachatina > Lissachatina immaculata. The sequence continues at coordinate 15,489,979 of CM019698.1, forward strand.
CCCACCGATTGTTCCGTCAGTCTCGGCTCGTGTTGGTCTAAACGAGAGACTGGGGACTCCTTAAAATCAATGTGTTGTCTTTCCTAATTGGGTCGGCGGGATTTCCCTCGCGCGTAGGAAGCCTTTCTATATTTACATTCTTCGCTGTGTCGTAATTCCGACGTTGAAATGGCTTTAGCATTTTGTACCGATTTAATTAGACCGTGTTATAACCAACACATGTGTTCTCTTTCTCTCTCTCGTTCACTCTCTCTCTCTCTCTCTTTTCCCACTCCCGTCCTCTCTCTTTTCCCCTCCCTGCCTCTCTCTCTTACTCTCCCTTTATCTTTCTCTTCCCCTTCCTTTTTCTCAGCCTCTTCTTCTTTCTCTCTCTCCCTCTCGTTCTATCTTTCTCTTTCTCCTTCCTTCTCTCTCTCTTCCTCCCTTTCTTCTTTGTGTCGCTCTCTCTCTTTTTTTTCCTTTATCTATATTTTATCTATATCTATATTTTCTCTCGCAGTCTTTTCCGTCCTTCTCTCTCTCTTTATTCCGTTCTCTCTCTTTCTTTCTCTCCTTTCCTCTTTCTCTTCCACTTCTTCTTTTTCAGTCTCCTTCACTTCCTCTCTCTCCCTCTCTCTCGTTCTTTTTCTCATCTCTCGCACTTCTCCCTCACTCTCTCTGCTCTCTCTCTCTCACTCTCTCATCTCTGTCTCTCATTCTCTCTTTGACAGGCATACTGTCGTATACATTTATTAATTCATTTCAAATAAAGGGCAGTTTGTCCGTCTCTCTCTCTCTCTTCTCTCTCTCTCTCTCTCTCTCTCTCTCTCTCTCTCAAGCTCACATACACACATAAAAATAATGTGGAAATATTTGCAAATATGGAACCGACTCTCAGTTCTGACTAACTAACGTGTACTTCTATATTCAATATCTCCAAAGTTTGATCACACCCGTTACTGGTTTAATGGGAACATGTTTTTGCATGCCCTACAGTTGTGTAACATCACAGGAAAACATCACACTTTAATCACATCACAAGCCCTTTAACAAAGGTATATTCTTGACCAAAGTTTCTTTCCAACCAAGGCTTTAGGGTGTGAGAGCTTTTTCATTGGTATACAACAAGATAAGATGATACCCTCCCAGTGAGACTGCCGTGCTGGGCTTACCTGTAAGCTCCACTGCCACACAGATCACCTCGTCCTTTACATCAGAGTTTCTCTTTTCTTTCACCTCATTCATACTCTTATCCATGCATTACATTTTTTATCTGCAAACCAGCACGACCACAATAGAACAAGGACCGCTGCTTTGTCAGGTCATATTTCTCATGTCTAAACGGCTGTTTGTCTTACAGGAGTTCGGGTTCTGCCCCCACAGCTGTTTTCTTACTATTATCTTTCCCACACATCTAAAAGTATGTCTGTTAATACATTCCAGGTTAGTCCTTGTCTGTATCTTTCTCTTACATCGTTATTAACGAAGAGAAAAGGCAGAAACAATGACCCCATCTGTTTCTTCTGTTTACCTTTGTCAGCGTCCAGTCGTCTCTCTCTCTCTCTCTCTCTCTCTCTGAACCTTAAGTGCCTAGGGCACATGGGGCTTCCGCAAGGGTTTTTCACAAATGCCTGTCCTTCGCCTTTTTTTCTGCTCTTGCCCAGGTGAGCCCTCTATTGCTCAACATCCTTTCTGTTGTTCTTCTCCATGTCTCTTTTGGTCTACCCTTACATCTGTTCCCCTGTGGTGTCCATCTTAGTGCTACTTTTGGTAGTGAGTTGTCAGTCATTCTGAGCACAAATCCCAACCATCGCCAGCGTCTTTCCTCAATAATTGTTGTCAGTGGCTTCATCTGCATTTCTGCCAATAAGATGTTATTTCTTATGGTGTTTGGCCAATATATTTTTCTAATTCTTCGTAAACATTTAGTCTTGAAAGAATTCAACTTGTTTTCTATGGTTTTGGTCCAGTCGTAATAGTCTATTAATGCTGTCTCTCGAATTTTCCATCATTTCTGACATACTTTCTAGGTATCTGTAATAATATTAACTATAACAGAAATGCTAGTAGTAATAATAATCATGACATTAATAATAATAATATATACTATAATCATTACTTCCAAGGCCATGCTACAACAGAAAATAAAAACATCAAAATCTTATTTTACTTTCTCTTGACGTGGCCTCAAGAAACTCACTGTGGCCCTTTAGGGAAGGGTGGGGACCCCAAAGAACTTCACTTGCGACAGCTGGCTCGAGAGCGCTATATTTATTCCTGTCACAAATTGTTGCTGGAAGGAAGCGCTGCACTCCGTCAACTGATTCTGATCCGCCATGTTCTTAAATCGAGACTTGAATGAATAACATTCACAAGTTTAAAACTAAAAACGAAACTGGAAGATGTAAACGAGCAACGCCCCCATGTCTTCATATGCAGACTTCTCCATAACATCGCCTCCCCCCCCCCTACCCTCCTCCCCCCCATCCCACCCCTGTCCCTGGAAGATAATTTCCATTTAACTATTCTAGGACTACCTTTTTCTCTCTGACAAACTTCCTGGATGTGGAGGTTTAATCTACCACAGCCATCTCGAATGATTAAAAATAGTGTCAAAAATAGTCAATTGTGACTTTCTCTCCCTCTATCTCTCTCTTTCTCGCTTCTCTCTCTTCGCACCCTCCCTCTCTCTCTCTCCCATCTCTCTTTCCCTCTTTATAATATCTATCCCTCTCCTCCTCCCTCTACCATTCCCTCTCTTTTCCTCTCCATCCCTTTCCTTCTCTCTCTCCCTCTCCCCCACTCTCTCTCCCTCCCTCTCTCCCCAGTCTCTCCCACTCCCTTTCTCTCAATCCTCTCTCCCTCCATCTTTCCCAACCTCTCTCTCTCTCTCTCTGTCGCATCCTCTCTCCCACCTCCACCCTCTCTCCCACTCTCCTACTCTCTCTCAAGCGACTGTTTAAACATTTCCGTATTGCCTGGGTTCAAAAGATTAAGGCTTTATTTATCCCGTGTCTCCAATGAAACGCCATAAATATTACGATGGAAATTCACCAGCTGGCTGCCGCTGTATAACCTAATCTACATCACAAACTAGGCAGCTACCTTCTAATTTTAAATTCACTTCCTTGTTATAAATGCAATGACTTTCTTACTAGCCACAAACTTTCTTTTCTATTACATACACTCAGTGTGTATACGTCAAGGGTGGGTGATTTCATTCGTGTCCTTCCTATCTATCTATCTATCTATCTATCTATCTATCTATCTATCTATCTATCTATCTATCTATCTATCTATCTATCTATCTATCTATCTATCTATCTATCTATCTATCTATCTATCTATCTATCTATCTATCTATCTATCTATCTATCTGCCTGTCTGCCTGGCTGCCTGGCTGCTTGCCTGCCTGTCTGCCTGTCTGTCTATGTTTCTTTATTTGTATTACGTGACAAGTACTCCATATTAATTTCTTTTATCAGACGTGAAGACGCTTGTCCGATGAGGCAATCAGCGACCCATAGCTCATATGTAGCATCAGGGTTAGCGACCCATAGCTCATATGTTAGCATCAGGGTCAGTGACCCATAGCTCATATGTAGCATCAGGGTTAGCGACCCATAGTTCATATGTTAGCATCAGGGTCAGTGACCCATAGCTCATATGTTAGCATCAGGGTTAGCGACCCATAGCTCATATGTTAGCATCAGGTTTAGTGACCCATAGCTCATATTTTAGCATCAGGGTTAGCGACCCATAGCTCATATGTTAGCATCAGGGTTAGTGACCCATAGCTCATATGTGAGCATCAGGGTTTGCGAACCATAGCTCATATGTTAGCATCAGGGTTTGCGAACCATAGCTGACCAAGACCCTGACCCACCTCTCCGTGGTACCCACAGTAACTAACGGACCAGGGATTGCCATAGCCCCCATTGTGGTGGAGTCTGCTAAAGAAGCATTGCTTTTCAGCTGTACTCCAGGACTGATAAAATAACTGCAATAACCCGCCCTCACGCCGATACGATGCTGTGCCCCAACATGTCTACAGCATCGGCTGCAAAGAACACCAGCTCGCAGTTACAGGGACTTCGCACAAGTACAATTTCTTTTATCAGGTAACAAAAGTTCAGTAAATGTTCCTGTATTTAAAATGTTTGAACAAACAAACAAGAATGTTAAAAGCTTATCTCCCCTGCATGCCCATAAATGAGCTGACCTACTCTTGTGAATGTAGATCTCAACAGAATGCACGTACTTCGCAGCACTTGCGAGAACCTTGACCATTTGGGCAGCATGTGGAAGACTAAGCAATCACTACCAAGAATACTTTATGGCGTCTTGTAGGGCGGCAGTAAATTTTCTCCACTTCTCACGGTCTAAGGCCATGCCGTTGTGTTATGACCCAGAAGTGTGAATTGCTGCTAGTTCCTGGTTGTACAGTTCTCCACCAGGTAGCCTATAGTGGGCCTCTGTTGTTTCCTCCCTCGAGGGTCCGGGTCCTGGCCGTTTTAGCGATGTTGCTGGGGGCCGCCCTCGGAGCACAGGAAGGTATTAACACTTCACACGCCGACGGGATGCAAGTACCTGGGGACATAGATTTTGTTTTATACCTTACTAAATAAGCTACCCAAAATAGCACTAAAGACTGTTTTCTATAGTCTAAAGTAAAATGTGTATTCTATAGTCTAAACTAAAGGCTGCATTCAATATTCTAAAGGAAAGGGTGTATTCTATATACTAAATTAAAGGCTGTGCTCCAGAGTCTAAACTAAATGCTGTATTTATAGTCTAAACCAAAGGCTGTATTCTATCAATCAATCAAGTGCAAAGCTGTATGGCGTAGGCGATCATTTCTCTCCACAATTCCCTGTCTTTAGACTTGATTATGAGATCCGTCGGTGACTTTCTTCCTAGCCACACTGGCAGCCTATCCAGTAACTTCTCTCTCTGTCTTCCTCTGTCTCTTCTTCCCTCAGTTTGTCCAGTTGCCATAATGTGTTTCAATTTTTCTCTTCTCAGAAAATGTCCTAAAAAACTTGCTTGTCTGCCTCTGATCTTTGCTGTAATTTGCCTTTTAAAGACTTCTTCGTTGGTTTTCTTAGCTGTCAATGGTACCTTCCACATCCTTCTTATGAACCACATTTCCATGACCTCCATTTCTCGCTGTACTCTCTTATTCATAGACTATGCTTCACACCCATAAAACAAAATTGGCTCGATGTAACATTTAAGTACTTGTAATCTTGTTTACATTGATATAGATCTGTTGCACAAGATCTATTCTATAGTCTAAACTAAAGGCTGCGTTTTATAGTCTAAAATAAGGGCTTTATTCTATAATCTAAACTAAAGGGTGTATTGTATAGTTTGAACTAAAAACTGCATGTAGTGAAGAAATGGGCAGCTCAATTCAAACATGTAAGGGAGAGTCTGGAAGATAATCCCCGTCCAGGAAGACCAAGAACGGTAACCACCGATGAAACCACCGGTAGAATCCATGACATGATAATGGAGGATCGACGACTAACTGAGTGATACATTGCTGATACATCTCCTAGGAACTTGTTCATGCCATTTTTCACAATGATCTTCAAATGACAAAGGTCTCTACTAGATAAATCCCGACATTTTTTGGAGCTGATGACAAACGACAGTGTCTCAACATGTCAAGAGACAATCTTGGCGATTTTTCTGCAGATCTTGAAAAAGTTTCTTCAGTAAAATGTGATTTGGGTTTATCATTTTCAACCTGAAACCAAAGAACAGTCAAAGCAGTGGAAACATCATGGATCCCTACCTCCAAAGAAAGCAAGGGTGGTTCTGTCTGCAGGCAAAGTGATGGTTTCCATGTTTTGGGATTCAGAAGGTGTGCTGTTGGTAGACTATCTTCAAAAGGGCAGGACGGTCACCGGGGCCTATTGCGCTAATCTTGTGAAGAAACTGGCGGTCAAATTGAAGGAAAAGTATCTAGGGAAATTGATGAGAGGAGTCATCTTTCTGCAAGACAATGCTCCAGTTCACAAGTCGGCGGTGGCAATGGCTGCCATTCATGAATGCAGCTTCCAGTTTCTTGAACATCCTCCTTATTCCCCAGATTTGGCCCCTTCGGACTATTACCCGTTTACCAAACTCAAAAAGGAGCTCAGTGGTCGTAAATTTGCTTCAGATGATGACGTCATTCATGCTGTAGACGACTTTCTACTGGCACAAGATGCTGACTTTTACAAAGGAGGGATCCGTTTGCTCCAGGATCGATGGACTAAGTGCATAAACTTGCAAGGGGACTATGGTGGGAAATAACTAAAAATTAATTGTCTACAAATAATCCGTTGTACCTTATGCCGAGAACTTATCAATCACCCATCGTGTCTTCATCTTTTGTGTATATGTCGGAAACAGAAAAAAAAGGTTAAGAAGACACTTTTATGGTGTCTTTATCAGCGCCGAGATGTCCGATTTGATAGTCAGCGAGGCATAGATGACATGCTGGGGTCAGGGTTGGTGGCCCATAGATGACATACTGGGGTCAGGGCTGGTAAAGCTATGATGACATGTTTTGGTCAGGGCTGGTGAAGCACAGCTGACATGTTGGGATCATGGCTGGTAAAGCTTAGCCGACATGCTGGAGTCAGGGCTGGTAAAGCTTAGCTGGTATGCTGAAGTCAGGGCTGGTAAAGCTTAGCTGGTATGCTGGAGTCAGGGCTGGTAAAGCTTAGCTGGTATGCTGGAGTCAGGGCTGGTAAAGCTTAGCTGGTATGCTGGAGTCAGGGCTGGTAAAGCTTAGCTGGTATGCTGGAGTCGGGGCTGGTAAAGCTTAGCTGGTATGCTGGAGTCAGGGCTGGTAAAGCTTAGCTGGTATGCTGGAGTCAGGGCTGGTAAAGCTTAGCTGGTATGCTGGAGTCAGGGCTGGTAAAGCTTAGCTGGTATGCTGGAGTCGGGGCTGGTAAAGCTTAGCTGGTATGCTGGAGTCAGGGCTGGTAAAGCTTAGCTGGTATGCTGGAGTCAGGGCTGGTAAAGCACAGCTGACACGATGCTGTACCTCTACACCTTTACAGCACCGCCTGCAAAGTATACCAGCCCGTTGCTCTGGGGAAGAAGAAGAAGAAGAAGAAGAAGCAATACCTGTCAGTGCTGATCATGCTGACACTATGATAGACCAGAGGTCAGGATTACAATGAATATTACAGAGGATTAATTTTCGCGAGGAAGCAAATTATCCTTTTTCTCCTACAGCCATACATGGAAAAAAATGACTACAATAAACTGGAGAACAAGATAAAATAAAAGAATGTAAGGTTGAGTAAAGCTTTGATGAGTGGTCCAAGAGAAGTTTGAATGGTAACACTGAAGGCGAGGAAGCTATGCACTACAAACTCTTACCTTACAAAACTCTTTTTCTCATTCATTTATATCAGAAATGCATAGAGAAAAAAAGACATTGCTTCTGAATATACGTACAATATGTGTTCTGTCTATACTAGCTCTCCCCACCTCTTGGGTAGACACACTGCTTCATTTTTTACTTAGTGAACATAATAAAACACTGAGAAAACCAGAAACCAGAATAGCAAGACAGGCACTGACATGGAATCTTCAAGGAAATAGAAAACGAGGAAGACCTGGACTTACTTGAAGACAGTGCTCAGAGACAAGGGATACACATGGAAGGAAGCGGAGAATAATTCCAAGAACAGGGATGACTGGGGAACATTTATCCGAGGCCTATGCTCTCAAGGGAGTGAAAGGTGAGGATGATGATGATGATGATGATGATGAACGTTAATAATCTGCGGGGAGGACAAGTTATTAATGAACCCTGCTGGGACAATGCTCCTTAGAATTTTTCTGTATGAAATTAAGACATAGACTTGGCTGTATTCGTCAGACCTTTGAGAAGAAGGGTAACTTGACTTTTCAAGCTCTATCAGTAAACCTGAAGCATTCACTCAAAAGAAAGTAAGAATTCATGACCCAAAGAAATCCCTTATTAACACTAGATCCCTTGCTCTATAACCATGCACTGGTTCTCACGTCCTACCCCACAGGAAGAACATGTTTCCCTGTATAAAATAATAACAAAGACTTCTTTTCATGTATGAAAGAATAATAAAGAATATTTTTCAGTGTATCAAACAATAAGAAAATACATCTTTCCACCTATAAAACAATAATAAAAATATGTTTCCATGTATAAAACAGTGAATAAGAAAATTTTTCCACCTACAAAACAATAATAAAAAACATTTTCCATATATAAAAGAATAATAATAACATTTTTCCATGTATACAAGAATAACAATAAAAACATTTTCCATGGATAAAACAGTGTTAAAAAACATTTTTCATGTACAGAACATTTATAAAAAATATTTTTCAATCTGTAAAGCAATAATCAAAAACATGTTTCCATGCATAAAACAATAATAGTAAACATTTTTCCATGTATAAAACAATAATATTAAACTGTTTTTTAATGTATAAAACAATGATACACTCAATTCCATGTAAAGAACAATAAGAAACATATTTTCATTTATAAAACACTAATAAAAGCATTTCCATGTATACAACAATAATTAAGACATCTTTCCATATATAAAACAATAATTAAAACATCTTTATATGTATACAACAATAAAGACAGTTTTCCTTATACAAAACATTACAACATGCCCACTCCTCTTTGTCTATTCAGAGTTAAAGCTTTTTTTTGTTAAACTCTAGAAAACAGTCAAAATATTGTTTCTTTTGTATCTAAAAACAATCAAAATAGTGTTTCTAATTTTTTTTTTCCTACAGTGTATGAAATATTGTGAATTGCTACACAAACATCCACAGTAAACATTTCTATTACTTCTACCCCTACAGCAGAAGTAGTATAATGCTCCATTTGCAACAAGTAAGCTAATGTAGTGCAGACTTACCTTAGCTACTGTAATCAGATTGTTTATGTGTCTCAAGAAGTGTGCTGCCTGGTCCATTGTTTTCTCTTGTCAGCTTCAGTTGTCCAACTACTTTATCAATTTCTCTCTCCCATTGCCAACAAAAAAACATGTCCAACTCGTTTTAGCGCATCTGTATTCAGTATTGAGATTTTCAGTTGTTTTCTTCTTTCATTTTCTTCTTTTACAACCATCTTCTTGGTGCATTAAATATTGTGCAGTTTTGTGTAATAGGTGCACGATGTAATACAATTAAGAATGGTAATTATGTTTTTTTTAAAATTAAGCATTAGTAGTGGTAGTAGTAGTTGTAGTAGCAGTAATAGTAGTAGTACAAGAAGTAGTATTAGTAGTTGTAGTAGTAGTAGTAGTAATTTTTTTCTTGTTGTTGCGGAAGTAATAGTAGTTAGTATTAGTAGTAGTAGTAGTTCTTGTTGATGTGGTAGTAGTAGTAGTTAGTACTAATAGTAGTAAGAGTAGTGTTAGTAGTAGTAGTAGTGATTAATGGTAGTAGTATTGGGTAGTAGTAGTAATAGTAGTGGTTGTAGTAGTAGTAGTAGTAGTTAATATTAGTAGTAGTATTAGTATTAGTAGTATTAATAGTGGTTAGTAATAGTTGTAGTAGTAGTTACTAGCAGTAGTAGTGGTTAGTAAGAGCAGTAGTAGTAGTAGTAGTTAGTAGTTAGTAGTAGTAGTAGCAGTTAGTAGCAGTAGTAGTAGTAGTAGTAGTTAGTAGTTAGTAGTAGTAGTAGTAGTTAGTAGCAGTAGTAGTAGTAGTAGTAGTAGTAGTAGTAGTTAGTAGTTAGTAGTAGTAGTAGTAGTAGTTAGTAGTTAGTAGTAGTAGTAGTAGTTAGTAGCAGTAGTAGTAGTAGTTAGTAGTTAGTAGTAGTAGTAGCTGTAGTAGTAGTGTGCAGTAGTAGTAATAGTAGTAGTAGTAGTAGTTAGTAGCAGTAGTAGTAGTTAGTAGTTAGTAGTAGTAGTATTAGTTGTAGTTAGTAGTAGTAGTAGTGTGCAGTAGTAGTAGTAGTAGTAGTTAGTAGCAGTAGTTGTAGTAGTTAGTAGTTAGTAGTAGTAGTTAGTAGTAGTAGTAGTTAGTAGTAGTAGTAGTAGCAGTAGTAGTAGTAGGATTAGTATTTAGTAGTAGTAGTAGTAGTAGTAGTGTGCAATAATAGTAGTAGTTAGTAGTAGTATTAGTATTAGTAGTAGTAGTAGTAGTAGTGTGCAGTAATAGTTAGTAGTGTGCAGTAATAGTTAGTAGTAGTAGTAGTAGTAATTAGTAGTAGTAGTAGTAGTAGTAGTAATAGTAGTAGTAGTAGTAGTAGTAAGTAGCATTGTAGTAGTAGTAGTAATAGTAGTAGTAGTAGTATTTAGCAGTAGTAGTAATAGTAGTTAGTATTAGTAGTAGTAGTAATTGTAGTGGTAATAGTAGTAGTAGTGGTATTAGTAGTAGTAGTAGTAGTAGGATGATAGTAGTAGTAGTGTTACTGATAATAGTAGTAGCACCACTGGAAGGTGTAATATTGGCAACTGTGATAGTAGTAATTGTTGTAGTATTAGTAATAATAGTGTATAATATATACAGCAGCAGTACTGTAAGTAATAGTAAAGGAAATAAAAGTGCTGTTATTTTCATTAGTAACAACAGAGGTAATGGTAATAGCAGTAATGGTAATAGTAGTAATAGTAGTAGTATTGGTAGTAACAATAGTAGTTTCGTATGTGGTAGTGTTGGTATTATTCGTGTTAAAAATGAGGTAAAACTGTAGTAGCACTAATAGCAGTAACACCAGCAGTAATAAACAGCTAACATATTTACGATGAATATAGTTTATTACCGCTTACTGTACTGCTGTAATGTTATACGCCTGGGACTGCTCTGGAAAAGGTGCTGTAGCACACAAATCTGTCTCTCTGAGTGACACATGCCACTATGTCAAGATATTGAACAAAGATATCTTGATGCGTTATGATCAGTGATAAAACGTGGGCAACTAAGACTTGTATCTAGGGACGCCAGTCAAAGGGTAGGGGAGTTAATCTAGTTGTATCAGGGGAGTTAAGCATCATTATTATAAACTGGCACTTACTCTGCAGCGGACCAATCGAAAGTGCACTTTCAAACCGGTAGCCGTCAAATTAAAATCGTCAGAATGACCTTTCGTATTTGAAAAGAAAAATAACAACTCTCAGCCAATTTGTCAGCTTTATATCACTGCGCGGAATTCAATTCACTGTATTGTTACTTTGTTTGAATTCATTCTATAAAAGTCTTCCAGCTGACGGAAAATCCTATTACCTGCTTCGCCTTTTCGGCCGAGTGTTAAATAAACGTTTTCAAGTTGGTCATCATGACCTTACCAGACGCCTTTAATAACACGAAGTGACAGATTTGATAGAGAGAGGGAAATAGAGAAAGTGGATGGACAATAAACAATAAATTGCATAAATATGACTAATAAAAAGTAAATCCAATAAGGAAATTATTTATAGTACATAAATGCTCATTGGAATATTATTATTACTACTACTACTACTACTACTACTACAGCAACTACTACTACTATTACTATTACTACTACTACTACTACTACTACTACTACTACTACTACTACAACTACTACTACTACTACTCGCTGCCTATCACATGTATTACGACTATTGCAACATCTTCTACTTTTGTTAACTTACTATTTGTTGCTACTACTAACTACTATTACTACTACTACAACTACTACTACTACTACTACTACTACTACTACTACTACTACTACCTGACTTCCATTACGACTACCGCTATAACGTCTACTTCTGCTAACTTACTACCTACTACTACTACTATTACTACTGCTACTACTACTACTACTATTACTACTACTACTACTACTACTACTACTACTACTACTACTACTACTAGCTGACTTCCACTTCTAGTACGACTACTGCTACAACTTCAACTAGAGCTAGCTTACTACTTCTTGTTACTACTACTATTAACGACCCAAATGGGTCCACCCTCCTAAGAGAATCAGAAGTTTAATAGGACCGAAACACTTGTCTGAGTGTGGTACTTCCTCTGATGATCTGATGAAGTTGTGTTGTTGTTCCGCTGTCTACAGTAGAGAGTTTCCTGCATACTATTACTGCTGCTGCTGCTACTACTACTACTACTGCTACTACTACTACTACTACTACTACTAGTATTATTATGTATACTAATAATGCTACTACTATTATCATTGTTTATACTTCATATAACAGTAAGAGAATACAATTTTGTATGATTAGACCTCGAAAAAACCGTAGACAAAGCACTTTAGTGATACGTGAGAGGAAGAAAAATGAGGTCTGAAGTCTGAGATAGGTCAGTTCGTTAGTACGCTGTTCTCTTGTGGCTAGACGGTTGCCCGTCTTACCAGAGCCCGCGGTTCGAATCCCAGGTAATTCTCTTGTGATTTTTCTTTCTCTCACGTCTCACTAAACCGTTTTGTGTACGATTTTTTTCAAGGTCTGTTCATACAAAACTGTGTTCTCTTACTTTACCGTATAAAAGCCTCGTAGTCTCCCATTTATAAAAAGTGCTTCATATAACAGTGCAACTACTAGAACTATTACTGTTACCATCACAACTATTACTACTAGTAATACTAATCCTATTATACTTGCTACTGTTACTGAAACAACTCACATTCATTCATTCATTGGCATGTCCCTTGCGGGACTTTGCCCCCCTATCAACACTCATGTAGGCCTCTCTCAGTTGTGAGTAAGATGGCCTGCAGCTGAAGCAACTACTTCTAATATTAGTAACAGTGATGGTAACGTGTTTCTATTCAATGCAGAATGTCCTGCCCACTGGCTACTGTATTATTGCTTTCGACAGCATATTTACTTACCCAATAAGTGACAGCAGTAAAATCTTGAGGGGAAAAAGGAGCATACATTGTCACAATTACATGATTATTTCCCTTCTTTCTGCACGAACTGTCCGAACAGCTAAGTCGCTACTCGTACAGTACCTCACAACTCACAAGGGGAATCCATTTTACCCTCCTTTTACCTGCTTCCTGCAACCAATTATAGGTTCCCTTCTCAAATATCTATTCACACAAGCAGTTTGAATTCTTATTTCTGTCCAGGTGGGGCAGATAACAAGCACAGAATCTAATTGTGTTCCGACAAAAGGAAGTGCTTCGATCCTTGTTTAGATAACTAGAAATAGACTAAGGAACCACCCCTGTCGGGTTGCTGAAACAGAACTACATCTCTAACAATGACTGGGAAACCTGAAGCGTGATTGGCTGGCGTTACTAAATCCATTTATTTTATTGGCTTATCTACCCTTCTTTTTTTTTCCCGGAAGAACGACTACCTGACGGGTCTAAAAATACTTCACTGTTGTAAGTAGGTTATACTTCGGGTGTAACAATCCAGGGGAATACCGACAGGTGGTTTTCCTCGGTAAGTACACATTTGATGGAATATACATATATAAGCTGCTGTTCTTTCAGTCTTGTATTAAAGCAGCAGAAATGCAAGATAACATCGCCTTATAATTCAACTCGAAGATAAAAACAGTATAAATAATTTACAGTTTTTAACTCTTGCATTTTTAACAATTTGAAGTTATCAAATTAGATAACAAGTGACTGTAAAGATAATCACATATTATCAGTTTTTTTCCCCCGAGTTTTAAACTGTGTTCGTGTGTTTTCCATAACAAAGAAAAAAAAACAATAATGATTACTCTGAAGATGGTAAGTCCAGTTTTTAAATATTTGTTTCTTTTTTTTTCCAGTTGTAATTTTTTGTACGAGCGTCAGTATCCTGGAGAAAGATAATTTAAGATAACTGTTATGTCAGGATTTTAGTACAGATAGAGGCTCTCATAGTCTTTTTGTTTCTTGTCCTTATTTTCAGATATTTCCAGGACTAAATTATGAAAGCTCTGTTAAAGTAATATGCCGCGGTACTGTATAGGTTAGCTTACCTGCCTAACGGTGAGAACGTCTGTGGTTCGATTTCGCACTCGAAGGGAATTTTTATCTGACCGACTGGCACTAGGGACAACTCAGATTTTTAAAAAAATGGGTACCTAGTACCTGGGGCTTCCCTAAAAAAAAGAAAAAGGCATTGAGGCCAGGTGCTGGCATCACTGCCTCAAATGCTGCAGTGACCTAGAAATGTGAAGGCATTAACACTTCATACTATATACAAATGGTAAGAGGATTTAGGTGCTATAGACGTTTAAAAAAAACTACAAACGAGAATCATTTGAAGATAAAATACTAAGTTAGCCAGAACAATAGCCCCTACAGGCAAGGACTAAGTATACAGGCATAGGCCTCATAACTTGCATGGTCATTCAATCAGTCATTTGCATGTCTCTTTGCTGAACTTTGCTTCTCTAACAGCACTCCTGTAGGCCTCTCGGTTGTGAACAAGATGCCCTGCTGCTGATATTATCCATTTGCAGATCATCAACGATGTCTTGCAGCTATCTTCGCTTTGGTCTTCATCTGTTTCTTTTTCCCCATTATGTACCCTTCCAAGAAGGTCTTCTCTAGATTATCATGACGTTTAACGTGTCCAAAATATTCAAGTTTTCTCTTTTTAATCCTCTTCACTAGCCAGCCTTCTTCAATATTAAATTTTTGTAGTATAGATATATTTGTTCTTTGTTTGTGTCCACGATATTTGGAGAAATCTTCTGTAGAATTTATATTCACAGGCATTTATGTGTTTCCCAGCTGTTTTGTTAAGTGTCCACGGCCTCACAGGCATATCTTCCGATTGGAAAGATCATCATCTCATCATCATCATCATCATCATCAGGTGCCGTGCCGACTGGCGTTGGCTATTATGCTTCTCCAGAGTACCCGATCCTTCATGCAGGCCATCAGTTCAGTTGGTGATCTCCTCTCACACTATCCGTCAGACTGTCCACTATCATTTCTTTTGGTCTTCCTCTTGATCTTCTTCCTTATATTTTTCCTTTTGTTATAATATTTTCAATGCCCCCTCTTCTCATTGCATGTCCTATGAAAGTACATTGTTTCTCTCTTATCTTTTTGACAAGGTTTTTTTTTCTCCCCAGCTCTTCTCATACATTCTTCATTAGTTATTTTTGCTGTCCAGGGGATTCGCAACATTCTTCTAATAAACCACATTTCTGCTTCTTCCAATGATTTTTGTGCAGACTTGCCTATTGTCCATGATTCACTTCCATATAGCAAGATAGGTTCAATATAGCATTTTAAGACTCGTTTTCTAACATTCATTGATAAAGATGTGTTAGCTAATATGTTTCTCATTCTCTGAAATGCAGTCTTTGCTTGGCCTATTCTGTTCCTAATTTCTGTTCTGCATTTCCCATCTGATGTTATTACTGCTCAAAGGTATTTGAATTTCTGCACCTGCTTTAGAATAGTTCCGTTTAATTTAATACTGCATGCTGGTGGATTCTGTTTGTTAGATATAACCATAGTCTCTGTCTTTTTGATGTTAAAAGTAAGGCGTTTCTGTTCACTTTCTTTGGCGACTTTATGCAAGAGATTTTGCAGGTCTTGTTGGTTCTCAGCTATCAGTACTGTGTCGTCAGCATACCGAAGGTTGTTAATATTGTATCCTCCAATTTTTATGCCTGGTTCTGTGATGATTGATTGTTCTTAGAATATTCTCGCTATACAGAAACAAAAGGTCTGGAGATAGTACACATCCTTGTCTCACCCCTTGTTTTATAGGTTGATATTTTACAATTCTATTTTCAACTCGAACTGCTGTTTCTTGCTGCCAGTATAGATGTTTTACAATCCTCAGGTCTTTGCCGTCTATATTGATGTCTTCAAGCATTTGAATAATTTCATTATGTTTCACCTTGTCAAATGCCTTGGTGTAATCAATGAAGCATAAGTAGAGATCTTTCTGTACTTCTAAAGCTCTTTCTGTTAATGTTCGTAAAGCATAAATGGCATTGTGTGTTCCCTTTCCTTCAACAAATCCAAACTGTTCATCTGCTATTTCCATTTTTATATTTGTCCTTGTTCTTCTCATAATTATTCTCAGAAGTAGCTTCGTTATGTGACATGAGAGGCTGATAGTCTGGTGGTCGTCACATTCCTTTGCACCTGGTTTCTTTTGTAGTGCTATAAACGTGGATTTAATCAGATCACTGGGAATATAACCACTGTTGTAAATGTCATTCAGTAACTTGGTTATTATTTTTATTCCTGTCTCCTCTAGTGCCTCTATTTCTTCTATTGTTATATTATCAGGCCCAGTCGCTTTTCCTTTCTCCGTGTGTTTGATGGCATCTATGATTTCTTCTTCAAGTATTGGCGGTCCATCACAGTTTTCAGTATCTGGTGTTAATTCTGCTCTTTCTCCTCCATATAGCTCACCGATATACTCTGTCCACCTGTCCAAAATGTCTTCTTTTCCCATTAACATTTTACCTTCTTTCGATTTCAGGCATCCTGTGGTATATTTTGTTTTTCTGCCTGTGAGTTCATTAATTCGTTTGTGCATGTTTTTGCTGTCTTTATTATGAGAGTCCTCTATCTGTCTACACTGTTCATTTAACCACACTTCTTTTGCTTCTCTGCATTTGCGTCTTATTTCTTTATTTATCTTGCTATATTTTTCCTCGTTATTTTTACTCCTCCTCCTCTTGTCCATCAGTCCTAAGATGTCGTCTGTCATCATTTATTTTTAGAGGCTTCTTTTTTTGGTGGTATTATCTCCTTAACAATTTGGTGAATAGATTCTCTTAACATTTCCCATTGTTCATCTATACTATTTATATTTGCTATTGCATTGTATCTATTTGTTATAAAAATATTGGAAAGATGGATGCCCTTGAAAATTTTATTTTTGTTGTTCTGTCTTTCCTCTCCACAGCTTCGTTTGTTGTTTTACTTTTTTAAGAAAAATAGATGTCCTCCTTTTAATTTCCCTCATTGTATCTCCATTATTAGTTAGCAGTGATCCAAGATATTCAAAACTCTCCACTTCTTCCAGTTTTTTCTCACTGATACATATTTCATCTGCCTTGTTTGTTTTGTCAGTTGTCATCAATTTAGTTTTCTTCGCATTAAGGTAGAGGTTTTGCTTTTCGCTGTTTTTACAGACTGACATAATTAGTTTTTCCATTCCTTTTTGTGTTGTGGACAGTAATACTGTGTCATCAGCATATCTAATCTCTGATATTTCATAATCTCCAATTCTTATGGCATCGTAATATTCTTTGTCTACATTGTCTCTAACATGACTCATTATATTTTCAGTATACAAGTTAAATAAGTAAGGCGACAGTGTGGGTCCCTGACAGACCTCTTGTTTTATATCAAACCAAGTTGTTGTTTCACCATTTATTCTTACTGCTGCCTGTCATATACAGCAATGATATTAATTGTATCAAATGTGTTGGAAATCCAATTCTTTCCATTATTTCCCAAAGTTTCTGATGTTGTACACAATCGAATGCCTTTGAATAATCTATAAAATATGAATATAGTTTCATATTAAATTATCTGCAGATTTCAATTATTAATCTTATGTTGAATATATGATCTCTTGTTCCTCTTCCTTGGTTAAAACTAGCTTTGGCCATATGACTTCTTCTATTTTCTTACGAAGTCTACACATTATGATTTTTAACTGAGTTTTACTGGCATGACTAATCAGTTCAACAGTTTTATAGTTTGTGCATAATTTCAGGTTACCTTTTTTTGGCAGTGGTATGAATACAGTTCTTTTCCATTCTTTTGGCCAAATATCTGAAATCTAAATTTTTTTTACACAGTGTATAATATATTGTTGCAAATTCCTTTCCTCCTGTTCAGATGTTATCTCATCACATCCTGGTGATTTACCATTTTTCAGATTCTTTATTGCCCATAAAACTTCTGTTGTCGATTCGGGTTCTTTCTCCTCCAATTAGCTTCTGGTGCTATTGGTTTCACGCTCTAGATTTCTGCTTTCACAGCCGGTTGTTTCATACATTCCTCTGCAATATTCCTTACATCTTTCTAGAATTTCCTCCAGGTATTCCTGATCTCATCACAAATTACATTTAACTTCGGTGTGACATTTCTCGTCAATGTCTTCATTTCTTTAAACATTTCTCTATCTCTTCCACACTTCTGATGTCCTTCTATTCTTTCAAAGCAACCTTGTATACATTTTTTTGTCTTTTCTTATGTTTCTTCTTTTAATGCTATGGCAGGAAATTTTTGTAGATAACGAAACCACTTCTCAGATCAGCAGAGAATTAACGCCCCCCCCTCCCTCCCCTAGTCAAGCGTTTCGGCCGCTCTAACGGGGTTGAGCCCATCTGGGTCATGACCCCCGGAGGTCTGTGAGTTCTTATTTTATAACTGCTTCCCGGGGCTGAAGATACTTCTCGAATGTTCTCGCCTGTAACGTATCACGGTCCCTGGTTGTTTGTTCTGTGCCTTTTAATGTGCTGTCTTATTTTAACGTAACCAAGTCCTTGACCAGCCTTCTCGTAAGTGGGTCACGATGGATGGTTTTGGCGGGAAACCCCGAGGGATCGTCCTTCTTGCTGACCCCTCGGGCACGTATGGCCACGTCAGAAAAAAAAAAGACCTGGAGCAGAACATGGATAATTTAACAAGAGCATGTCAAAGCCACAACATAAAGATCAGTGCTGAAAAAACATAAGTCATGACCACAGCGAGAGAAGAAATCCAAACAGAGATCATCTCAGACAACCAGCCCTTGGAGCAAGTGAAACATTTCAAATACCCAGGTAGCATACTATCATCCTCAGGGACAACTGACGCTGAGATTGAGAACAGATGCAATAAAGCAAATCAGGTCATTGGACCAATGACTCCTTTACTGAAAAACAAATACACCGCCACTGAAACAAAAAGGGCGCTGTACAACACATTGTTTCCTCCCAACTCTATGCTATCAATGTCAAACATGAACACTAACAAACAACAGGATAATCATCACGACAGAAATGAGACGTTTAAGGAGAATACTAAATGTGACAAGAAGAGACCAAATAAGAAATGACACCATCAGGGCAAAGGTTGGAGTAACACCAGTATTACACTATATCCAGAAATAGCAAGTCAAACAGTTCGGCCATGTTACACGGTTACCACCAGACAGTATATCACAGACAACATTCACACTAAGATTTGTAGGTAACAGAGGAAGAGGCCGCCCACGCAGGAGATAGAGAGAGGAAATTACAGAAGCATTACATATCCCATTATATGAAGCAAATCGTCGAGCTCTATCAAGACGTCTATTTGTCTCCTAAACACCGAAAGGTATATGAGGAAGGAGACAAAATGAATGAGTGAATGAATGATCTTTATTTTCAAAGGATGAAGAATTCCGGTCTTACATTCTGCCATTTATCATTCCATCTTTCATGTGTCAGTCATTTGCATGTCCTTTGTGGAACTTTATCTCCTTAACAGTTCTTCTGTAGGCCTCTGGGTTGTAAGCAAGATGCCCTGCTGCCAATGCATCCATTTGCAGATCATCAACGATGTCTTGCAGCCATCTTCGCCTTGGTCTTCCACTATTTCTTTTTCCCCAGAAATGACTACCAGTATACATATATAAGACTTCATTGGTTGCTATCATGGTATGATGTTAATGACTTATACTCTTTGAGCATGAAATGATATTTAGCTATCCTTGTGATCGTTTACAAATGGTACTTATATATATATATATATATATATATATATATATATATATATATATATATATATATATATATATATATAAAGTTATGAGAATCTTCCATGTAATCTCTAGGCATATGTTGAGTAGTGCCTAACCCTCTCACAATTAATCCCACGCGACCTTTTACTTAATCCCAACCAACATTTTTACTTAATCCTTATCAAACTTTCACGTAACCTCTACGTATCGCTCACGTGATTCCTAGTGACATGGCATACAATCCCAGCTGATCTTTCAAGCAATCCCAACTGGTCTCTCATACAATCCTCCGTGATCCCTGGCGGAAACCATGATAATGTCAGCCATAACCTGCACCTGTCTCTTAAGGAACCCTTAACAGCGGCACATGTAGCCCCTAGCGAACTCTCACGTATTCCCCCAGCTACGTTTCATGTAGCCCCTAGCGACCTCTCACATATTCCCCCATCTACGTTTCATGTAGCCCCTAGCGACCTCTCACGTATTCCTCCATCTACGTTTCATGTAGCCCCTAGCGACCTCTCACATATTCCCCCATCTACGTTTCATGTAGCCCCTAGCGACCTCTCACATATTCCCCCATCTACGTTTCATGTAGCCCCTAGCGACCTCTCACATATTCCCCCATCTACGTTTCATGTAGCCCCTAGCGACCTCTCACATATTCCCCCATCTACGTTTCATGTAGCCCCTAGCGACCTCTCACATATTCCCCCATCTACGTTTCATGTAGCCCCTAGCGACCTCTCACATATTCCCCCATCTACGTTTCATGTAGCCCCTAGCGACCTCTCACGTATTCCCCCATCTACGTTTCATGTAGCCCCTAGCGACCTCTCACGTATTCCTCCATCTACGTTTCATGTAGCCCCTAGCGACCTCTCACGTATTCCTCCATCTACGTTTCATGTAGCCCCTAGCGACCTCTCACGTATTCCTCCATCTACGTTTCATGTAGCCCCTAGCGACCTCTCACGTATTCCTCCATCTACGTTTCATGTAGCCCCTAGCGACCTCTCACGTAACACTTAGCTATTGTAACATATTTACTTGGTATTTTTTACTGTACTGTGCTTATTCTTTAGTGTTTATCTATATGTTCACTCCTTCCCTCTATCTTACTTCTTCATTTTTTTATCTTCTTTTATCTTTATCGACGTCACCGGAAATTTCTCTGGTGCTACTGGCTAAAATCGCTGGCCTTATTCTACTGAGTTCACTGCCCAGTGAAGTACAGCTGTGCCTGGGACACTCACAGTAGCGTCACCGCTCTTGACGATCCATCAACCAGGTTCTGCTCTTTACTGTTCTTACGGCTGACATACATTTTTCAACTCCTTTTTTGTGTTGTGGACAGTGATATTGTATCATCAGCATATCTAATCTCTGGTATTTCATAACCTCCATTAACTTCTCATATAAATCCTAGCTATCTCTCACTTAATCCTATTGTTCCCGCAAAAAAAAAAAACGCACATGAGAACTCTTAAACTACTTACCGCTCAATTCGCACACATTATCCAGTACACATCCTCACTGTGTCCTCTGTTCTTACTTTCTTCACCAGATACTCGCTGTGATAGCAATCAGTGAATGCCACGGGGGCAAGCTTGGAACTACACGCATAGACGAATCTTTCTTCCTGCCCCAGACGATGAAAGAGAAATATGAGAAACTCATTTTGAAAAACAGGGAGGGAGATATGATTTTTCCTTGGTCTGAGGGTACTGGTAAGTTGAGGCCCCTGTCTTGTGTGGTTTTAGTTAGTCCTTTTGATGACGCACCATTCCCCCCTCCTCCTTTCCACCAACTCTCTGGGCCTTCTATAGAAATATGGAATATTCTCGGAGCCCCAGAAATGCATCGACTGGGCCCTCATTTTTCTCAATGGGCCAGCTCCAGGAAATGAATATAAGTGGAAAACAGTGGGGCATTCATAAAGAACTGCTGCTGACAACCGGATTCACGCAGACAACCAGTCGCTTTGTTTGCATGGATGAAAATGTCAAATTAAACACAGAAAAAGAAGAAGATGAAGAAGAACAAGAAAAGAAGAAGAAGTAGAAAAGAAGAAGAAAATAAGAAGAATAAATGAAGAAGAAGAAAAGAACAAGAAGAAGAAGAAGAAAATAAGAAGAATAAGAAAAGAAGAACAAGACAAGAAAAGAAGAAGAATAAGAAAAGAAGAACAAGTAAAGAAGAAAAGAAGAGCAAGAACAAGAACAGACGAAGAAGAAGAGTAAGAATACAAGAAGAAGAAGAACTAGCAATGAAAACCAGTGAATACTGCACCTGGATGAACGTAACAGCAAATTGAGCTGGTAGAGTGAGTGAATATTTGGATATGTTAAGTGGATAAGGTCAACGAAATGGATAGACTGAGATAATGTTTTAGGAAGCTGGGACAAGAAACCTAGCCTAAACCACACATTATCTATGAAAGTAAACGAACAACAAGATACTATTAACACGATGTTAACCCAGCAATTAACCTAAGCTTTCCCCTCACTTCCTTCATAGTTTCTTGTAAGATTTTGCTAACAGGAGCAGGAAGTGTTCGGAGATTTAAAACGTTCTTTTTTATGTTGGGGTTTTGACACACTTTCAACGATAACCTAATAAGTAAATGGTGCCCAAGTTCACGGGACTGAAACAGCCTGGGCTCGAAGAGCTCTGCCATTCTACTCCTAACCCATATACCACTCAGAAAACCTGAACACTCCAGGAGCGAGGAAGCTTAATAGAAATGATTGACAGCCGACTGTCAACTTCCTGGCAAGACGTTCTTGATCTAGTACTATTTGGAAAACCTTTGAGCCATGTGTCAGCGGTTTCCAATAAATTCATATCCAACTACCTACTTCTATGTATTGAGGGTCACCATCTTATATATGTTATATTTTTATATCATAAACGCTTACTTGTTTTTATACACAACCGTCACTTAACATTGACTACATAACACAGATGCATTCCACAGATTAAGAAACAGTCAATCTGTTATTTCATGTCCCTTGCGGAACTTTGACTCACTAACAGAAATCCTGTAGACCTCTCGGTTGTGAGCAAGATACTCTGCTTCTTATGAGTCCATATGCAGTTTATCAAAGATGTCTTGCAGCCATCTTCGTCTTAGTCTTCCTCTCTTTCTTTTTCCCATTATGTACCCTTCCAAGATGGTCTCTCTAAATTCTCATGGCGTTTTCTTGTCCAAAATATTTAAGTTTTCTCTGTTTAATCCTCGTTACTAGCCAGCCCTTTTTAATATTACGTTCTTGTAGTAACGATATATTTGTTTTTTGTTTTTTTTTCTGTGTCCATGATATTTGAAGAACTCTTCTGTAGCTTTTACATTCAAAGGCATTTATTTGTTTCTGAACTGTTTTGTTAAGTGTCCAGGTCTTACAGGCATATGTTGCGATAGGAAAGATGCATGCCCTTAAAAATCTTATTTTTACAGTTCTGTCTGTTCCTCTCTACAGATGTTTTAGTTGTTTTACTTTCTGAAGAGCAATAGATGTCCTCCTTTTAATTTCCCTCGTTGTGTTTCCATTATTAGTTTGTAATGATCCAAGATATTCAAAACTCTCCACTTCTTCCAGTTGTTCCTTATTAATACATATTTCAGCTGCCTTGTTTGTTTTGTCTGTTGTCATCAATTTAGTTTTCTTCGCATTAAGATAGAGGTTTTGCTCTTCGTTGTTCTTACAGACTGACATAATTAGTTTTTCCATTCCTTTTTGTGTTGTGGACAGTAATACTGTGTCTTCAGTATATCTGATCTCTGGTACTTCATGACCTCATATGATTATGAACCACTGTCATAAATAAGAAAACACAGGGTCTGTCAGCAATAGTTTCGAGATAGATTGTTATATTATAAACATAAATATTGGTTATAAAATAATCCCGAGTGGAAGCATCATTCTGTGGCATAAAAGGAATTGATGATAAACAAATTTGAGCATTAAACCAATAATTTATTGATAATGTTACACGCCGTTGCTGTTGATGTATTTTTAAACAAAAACTTCATAGGAGTTAAATTATAGGGTCCAGCCGAGGTAGAACCGCTGAGAAACGCTGATGTAACGCCTCTGCCAAGAGAAGAGAGACAACAATATAATATCCCCTTCTACAGTAAATGCAGCCACACCATGTACACAGTACACGCGCTTGGCTACTGCATGAAGGTGAAAAGCAAATGATTTGATATTCCATTGTACAGTGTCACGTGATCTATACATATCCTGGTTAACCAGGTCGGATAACATCTCTGACCAAGTTCAACAGCTATCTATTAAGTATGAAAAACACTACAAATATATTAAGAAAACTTCCATAATATAACAAAAATTCAAGTGATATATATATATATATATATATATATATATATATATATATATAAAGACATGAACAGAGAAATTGTCAGAATACATACAGAATTGTTTGTAAAACGTGTAATACTGCCAGTAATACTATCTATGGCGAACTAACTTTTCACACGGATGACCAGCAATAAGAATTCACTGGGTGGCAGTTAATTACCACATAAAATAGACCCCTGGCACGTTTGTGTGGGGGAAACAGCATCCGAAAACGAGACTGTGTATAGGTCACGTGATAGTTACGCTGGCAGCGGATACCACCACAGCAAAGGACAATCTGATGTTCACTTAATTATTAGCTCCTTATATCAAAGATTCTGTGGTGTAGTGATTAGCACATCCGCCTGCAAATCAAAAGGCCCCTAGTTGAATTCCTATTTGGCAATCAGCACCGAAGTCGACCGGGCGTCAAGAAGTCGGTACCTGGGGCCAGGGACTAACAAATGTGTCATTAATTTATTTAAAAGTGCAAGCCCTACTTGAGAAACAATACCTCCCCCCCCCCCCGTACGCTTTTTTTTGTAAACAGCAGTGAAACCTCAAAATGGTGTTAGCTGAGCTGTGTGTCACGTTGTGTAGCTAGGCTGTAATATCTCCGCCCTCCGCTCTAACAAACGTATTTTCTCTTCTAAGAATCTCTGAGACAAGACTAGAATGATGTAACTAATTTGTAAAGTACAGTCCAATGATTGACGGTATGGCGAAATACTTTTACTGGGGCTGTAGTTGAAAACATCACAGTAGTCAGCACGCTATATATCGTAGGCACACGCACAGTCAGAAGAATGATAAAAATGTCACAGACCGGGACCAGAATAATCATAAAATAAATCATATTAAATGATTCAAGGCAGTAGGAAAGTCTGTGATAGTTATGATCTTTTATATGTAATAGAAAACTATATGATGGAGTATTAAGAATAGCAACAAAATCAATAACAACAACAAAAATAGTTCTATTTTTCTCACTGTGTGTAATAATAAAGGACACAAAGGTTAAGATATGTTAACAGTAAAGAACATAACGGTTATATAAGAATATGTTAAATAAGAATGGAGATACAATGATGGAAATTGAAAGGAGGACATGTATCGCTTTTTGAAAAGTAAAACAACTAAAGAATCTGTGGAGAGGAACAGACAGAACTACAAAAAATACGATTTTTAAGGGCATGCATTTTTCCCATCGCAACATATGCCTGTGAGACCTGGACACTTTACAACATAATAAATGCAGGGCACAACAACAGTGTGTAAACTTCAATATCAAGAATCAATCACATCCACATAACCACACGATGGCTCGACCACCGAGACATATCCCGAACTAACTGGAAAGTATCTCTGCAACAACTTGTATACTAAATAGTGTTCATAGCCTAATGTCCCGGCCGCTGAAAACAGGATGTTTATACTGTTTAGAATGGGGGGGGGGGGTGTGAATGGTGTTTCTTGATATGTAAGGTAAAAGATGTTAGTCACACTGATATAACCTGCATATGACTTACCTACACTTTCCAGGTAATCTTAAGCCAACGACCAGACCTCCTCGTTACAGCACTGCCTGTCCTTGGACCTACGTTGTTGTGCACAATCCTAGCCGAATTCCTGACACAATTCTTGAGGCTGTCTGCTTGAGTGACCAGTGCCTGGCACCACAGAACGCCACTCACGGAGGTAAGACCGTCGACCAATTTCGACACTTGAAGGCATCTAATCTGCTACAGTCGTCTTAATTGAAAGTCTGACCTAACTCAATCCCCGCCAGATAATTCTCCAGACTTCACAAAACATCCTAAAAACCTTCTGTCAGAAAGCCATAAACCTGCTATAAGAGACTTAAAAAGTCATAAACCTGCTGTCAGATCATTAGAAAGCCATAAACCTGCTATAAGAGACTTAAAAAGTCATAAACCTGCTGTCAGATCATTAGAAAGCCATAAACCTGCTGTCAGATAATTAGAAAGCCATAAACCTGCTGTCAGATAATTATAAAGTCATAAACCTGCTGTCAGATAATTATAAAGCCATAAACCTGCGGTCAGATAATTATAAAGTCATAAACCTGCTGTCAGATAATTATAAAGCCATAAACCTGCTATAAGAGACTTAAAAAGCCATAAACCTGCTGTCAGAGACTTAGAAAGCCATAAACCTGCTGTCAGATAATTATAAAGTCATAAACCTGCTGTCAGATAATTATAAAGTCATAAACCTGCTGTTAGATAATTAGAAAGCCATAAACCTGCTGTCAGATAATTAGAAAGTCATAAACCTGCTGTCAGATAATTATAAAGTCATAAACCTGCGGTCAGATAATTATAAAGTCATAAACCTGCTGTCAGATAATTATAAAGCCATAAACCTGCTATAAGAGACTTAAAAAGCCATAAACCTGCTGTCAGAGACTTAGAAAGCCATAAACCTGCTGTCAGATAATTATAAAGTCATAAACCTGCTGTCAGAGACTTAGAAACACATAAACCTGCTGTCAGATAATTAGAAAGCCATAAACCTGCTGTCAGATAATTATAAAGCCATAAACCTGCTGTCAGATAATTATAAAGCCATAAACCTGCCGTCAGAGACTTAGAAAGCCATAAACCTGCTGTAAGAGACTTAGAAAGCCATAAACCTGCTGTAAGAGACTTAGAAAGCCATAAACCTGCTGTAAGAGACTTAGAAAGCCATAAACCTGCTGTAAGAGACTTAGAAAGCCATAAACCTGCTGTAAGAGGCTTAGAAAGCCCCGAACCTACCTCAAGGGAGACAGCCTGGCTGAAAAACGTATTGAGCTAGCATTATAATCTCCAAATGACAACCAGATTCACAGAAGCAGTCTGTCTATTTATCTAGATGTCTTAACACATTAAAATGAAAGAAGAAGAAGAAGAAAAAGAAGAAGAAGAAGAAGAAGAAGCCCAAACTAGGCTAGCTGAAACTTGAAGTCTGTGAAGGATTATGTGAGTCAGGGGAAGGGTCTGTTGAAACAAGGAGCCTGTGACAGATTATCTAGGAGAAGATTTGGGGGAGGGGGTGGAGTTTAATGAATACATGGGGTCTTAAAGGGGTAACGTAGGATGGGATCAAAGTAGCAAATTTAGAATAAATCGATGACAGGAGATCTGTTACAGCTTTGAGCCTTGAGGTGAGGGTGTAAGGCGGTGGAATACTTCGTCTGTTACGTGAAAAATAACAAGCACTTGTCTGGCAATTATTTTATAGATATTTTGATGATAGTGGTATTATATTTGCTTGCATCCATCCATCCATCCATCCATTCATCCATCCATCCATCCATCCATCTTTTTCTTCGTCTTCTTCGTTTGCATTATCCATCTTTTAAGTGTTAACTGATTTCACTGTCAGTATGTGTAAGAATGTGGTATTAAATTATCCCGATGTATTAGTTATTCTATATTAACGAATGTATGGATAAGAGGATAATGTGTTTTGTTATTTTACATGTAATCCAAGCTCCTTATGTTTTTGTGTATTTGAATTAAACTGAATGATTGGGAAGAATGAGTGATGAGAGAAACAAAAGGCAGATTGAGAGAGGAGTCTTCATGACCATTTCTTCACTAGAAAATCGTGTTCGTTCGTTCACTTTTACCAACGTGAATCTTCTAACAGGTTCAGAAACAGGGTCCTTACCACCCCAAAGTCAACAATGGTCTGATCTGAGCGCAGGCAACCAGCTGATAAATTCAAGTCCGTGTAGGGAGGTTAAGTATTACAGATGGGTGAAAGTTAGATCCCAAGAAAGATCCAAGGGAAAATGGAGATATGTCCGACGACTTTTACCTATCACAGTTGCCTGCTCATGCGTTTCTGTTACAATATTAAACTCATGATGATACCTGGAGGTTAGGGAGATCATCATTACTACAGCCATCAAAGTTCAAGGCCCTCACACTTAACAGCGCTATTTGTTCTCTTCCTTGCTTATATGCTTTGACCATCTTTGTCTGTGAAGTTTTGATATGAATTATCACAACATTGTAAAGTATCATCACTAACAAAAGTATCATCAATGCTTTGCTGCTTATGCTCTTATCAGTATTACGGTACAATCATATAATGTTAAATTACATTCAAGTGCCATTGCGTGTCTCATTATTTGTTAAAGTAATGTAAGTGTTATTAATATAACTGTCATAATAATGTGAGCATTGTTAACATGACTCTCATAAGGATACACATTTTGTTAATATAACTGTTGTAATAAGTTGTTTTAACATATCTGTCGTAGTAATGTAAGTTTTGTTAATATAATTGTCATAGTGATGTAAGCTTTGTTAATATAATTGTTATAATAAGTTTTGTAATATAATGCAATTGTTATGGTGGGTTTTGTTAATATAACTGTTATAGTAATTTTTATTAAATATAATTATTAAGTAAGCTCTGATAATATACTTTCATAGTGACGTAAGTTTTGTTAATATAATTGTTATAGTAATGTAAACTTTTATTATTACAATTGTCATAGTAATGTAATTATTGTTGATACGTAATTGTCATCATTATTTGTACCAAAATACACTTCAGTGACTGAAGATAGAAGACTGTAAGCAAAATTTGCTAGTATATTTGCCCTAGTAATACATCTTATATGCTTCCTGTCTGTCAGGCGTCACGCAGGGTTTGCAGTGTGTCTCGCCCTGCCTATCTATCATCGGCGAACTTCTCAGTCCCATCAAGGGATTTGATGCAAATCATCTTAGCCTGTCTTTCTCGTGTTCTCTTTGCGGGCTCTCTCTCTCTCTCTCTCTCTCTCTCTCTCTCTCTCTAGGTCGACTTCTTTTCTTTCTTGTTCCACATGTTTTCCATTTGCCGGCCTATTTTGTGATTCTCTGGTTGTTACTTCTCGTCACGTGACCCACATACGCCCACTTTCTTTTCTTCCTGCTGAGACTGCCTGCTGCTTGCTTTAGTCTTGATTTCATTCCATTGTTTACATAGCTTAATATATTACATACCCGCGCACACACACACACATATATATATATATATATGTATATACATACATATCATTGTTTATTTTTTGTATCCAATATGTCTCAGCAAAAGAAAGTACTGTCAGTACTACAGTATCATTAGTTTTCTCACATTAATATAACGATAATCATTATATATATTTTTTAAAAATTATGTTACCTTTAAGGTATTTTCATACAGTTATTTTTCATCATCATCATCATCATCATCATCATCATCACCACCACCACCACCACCACCATCATCATCATCATCATCATCGTCATCATTTTCTTCTTCTTTTTTTTTCTTCATCTTTATTATTGTCTGTTTTTTTTCATTTGCTTTGTTGTGCAAAACACAAAAGTATTTGCTACCTAAGCGCAGTGTTGATCTATTTTACTTGAGATAGAACTTTTAAATTGTCCAAAATGTTGGTTGCACTACATCAGACTCTACAGATTGTCCAAAACCAGTGGTCAGGCGTGAGTAGATCACACAGACTGTCCAGACAGATCACTGACTCTACACAGATTATGCAGACTATCCAAACTAGTGATTGACTCTAATCTATCCAAACTAGTGATTGACTCTAATCTAAACTGATGACTGACTCTACACATATTGTACAGACTATCTAAACTGATGACTGACTCTACACAGATTATACAGACTATCTAAACTGATGACTGACTCTACACAGATTATACAGACTATCTAAACTGATGACTGACTCTACACAGATTATACAGACTATCTAAACTGATGACTGACTCTACACAGATTATACAGACTATCTAAACTGATGACTGACTCTACACAGATTATACAGACTATCTAAACTGATGACTGACTCTACACAGATTATACAGACTATCTAAACTGATGACTGACTCTACACAGATTATACAGACTATCTAAACTGATGACTGACTCTACTCAGATTATACAGACTATCTAAACTGATGACTGACTCTACACAGATTATACAGACTATCTAAACTGATGACTGACTCTACACAGATTATACAGACTATCTAAACTGATGACTGAATCTACACAGATTATACAGACTATCTAAACTGATGACTGACTCTACACAGATTATACAGACTATCTAAACTGATGACTGACTCTACTCAGATTATACAGACTATCTAAACTGATGACTGACTCTACTCAGATTATACAGACTATCTAAACTGATGACTGACTCTACTCAGATTGTACAGACTATCTAAACTGATGACTGACTCTACACAGATTATACAGACTATCTAAACTGATGACTGACTCTACACAGATTATACAGACTATCTAAACTGATGACTGACTCTACACAGATTATACAGACTATCTAAACTGATGACTGACTCTACACAGATTATACAGACTATCTAAACTGATGACTGACTCTACACAGATTATACAGACTGCCCTAAATGATGACCGAGAGCCTGGGCAGGTTGCACAGGTTGTCCACGCTGGTGGCTGGGCAGGTTGCACAGGTTGTCCACGCTGGTGGCTGGGCAGGTTGCACAGGTTGTCCACGCTGGTGGCTGGGCAGGTTGCACAGGTTGTCCACGCTGGTGGCTGGGCAGGTTGCACAGGTTGTCCACGCTGGTGGCTGGGCAGGTTGCACAGGTTGTCCACGCTGGTGGCTGGGCAGGTTGCACAGGTTGTCCACACTGGTGGCTGGGCAGGTTGCACAGGTTGTCCACGCTGGTGGCTGGGCAGGTTGCACAGGTTGTCCACGCTGGTGGCTGGGCAGGTTGCACAGGTTGTCCACGCTGGTGGCTGGGCAGGTTGCACAGGTTGTCCACGCTGGTGGCTGGGCAGGTTGCACAGGTTGTCCACGCTGGTGGCTGGGCCTTGGTAGATTCTGCGGATTTTAAAAGATGATAAAAAAGTCAGTTTAGTCACGCCTTTATTTCATGGCCTTTAGATGCATGTAGAAATACATGTTAGATACACATGTTAAAAACACATGTTAGATGTACATGTTTGATATTCATGCACAGATATACATGTTTGATATTCATGCACAGATATACATGTTAGATATTCATGCACAGATATACATGATAGATATTCATGCACAGATATACATGATAGATATTCATGCACAGATATACATGATAGATATTCATGCACAGATATACATGTTAGATATTCATGCACAGATATACATGATAGATATTCATGCACAGATATACATGATAGATATTCATGCACAGATATACATGATAGATATTCATGCACAGATATACATGTTAGATATTCATGCACATATATACATGAAAGATATTCATGCACAGATATACATGAAAGATATTCATGCACATATATACATGAAAGATATTCATGCACAGATATACATGATAGATATTCATGCACATATATACATGATAGATATTCATGCACATATATACATGAAAGATATTCATGCACAGATATACATGATAGATATTCATGCACATATATACATGAAAGATATTCATGCACATATATACATGATAGGTACATACATTAGTTAAACTAGGAATCGGTGAAAACTATATTTAATGTTAATGGCTGACTGTATGTAGTTTAAATTCATGTTTCTTTTTTTAAACTAAACATTGAACTGTTCCTTTATTGTTCCATATTATAAACAACATTGCCATAAATACTGCAGTATTACCAACATTGTGAACAATATTGCAATACTCTCCACACTGTGATCATCATTTACATTAGTTAATTCAGGCATGTCCAACCTGAAAATGTCCAAGGACCCTAACATCTGGGTTGACATTTGAGCGGGTGACAGAACATAACATCAGCCAGTTTTTGCCACAGTACACGGCCAGCTTCGGGCAACGTTACTGTTGATTTCACATTCATTTGGGGCTATGATCGTTTGTTTTTCTTTCGCAGCATGAAAATAAAAATCATGGTTTCTTGTCTAAATTCATGATTTTTTTTTTGGTCGAAACTCAGCTTCTTGGCTAAACTCATGTTTTCTTAGTTAAAATCATGGTTCATTGTTTACCGCCTAAACTCAAGGTTTCTTGTCTAGACTCATAGTTCCTTAACTAAGTTCATAGTTTCTTATATAAATTCATGGTTTCTATCATAACTCATGGTTTCTTTTCTAAACTCATGGTTTCCTGGCGTAACTCATGATTTCTTTCCGTAATGTATAGTCTCTTGGCGAGACTCATTGTTTCTTGGGTACATTCTCTGTTTACTGTCTAAACTCATAGTTTCTTGACTAAACTGATGGTTTCTTCTATAATCTCATACTTTCTTGTGTAAACTAATGTTTTCTTGTTTTAATCTCATGGTTTATTATCTAAATTCATGTTTTTTTTTTGGCTAACAATGAGAAGTTTAATAAAGTAAGCTACATTTTCATAAGAATTCCAGGGGCCTAGTGTTGGACTCCCATGAACTAACTGATAGTGTCATTGTTCATCCTCAGGAAACCAGAATCCCTATAGTTAAAAAAAAGTTTTTCGGTGACATGTTTTTACGAAGATTATCCTAGGCGCTGTTTGTCAGTAACCAGGCAAATAAAGGGCTGTCTCTTAGTGCTTTTATGCTTAAAGAGCGAAGCGTGCCTTGAGATGGCCGTGTCCATGTATAAAAAAATGGGAAAACGAAGAAGAGGAAAGAAGACAATCGTCACAGTATTCCGTGCATTCAGTTACCGCCCCTATCACACATCCATCCTTTCCCGCCCCAAAAACAAGGAAAAAGGAAAAAAAAAGAATTTCATTTGGCCCGAAGGTTCCGAATAATTGATTTGGAAACGTTAGGAAAGTTTCACGACAATAACTTCATTCCATAATTTCTGCATAATAACTTCAAGATAAAGTTACTGAAACTCAGGTTATTGTTATTGTTAATATAACTTTAATATTTGTCATTGTTATACGCTTTGCTTACAAATATGTTGTTTGTTGCGCACGAAAAACCAAATAAATTTGTCCGAGTGTCATGAAAGACTAATTTCCTATATTCGTGTTTCTCTGTAATATCATCATCATCATCTTGTGCCACGTCGTTGAAAGCTCAGTTATGTAACATCATCATAATGTCCTATTGTTACTTCTACCCTGTTCCTAAATCGAAACTTTTATTATCTTAAGTCAGCCATATCTGAGAAACTTGCTTGTTTCAGCTCTGTGTTAAAAAATGCTGGATAACATTCGTGCAGGAATGATGTGCCCACATCAGGGTTTCTCATACTTTTTCTGCCCATTGCTCGGGGTGACACATTTTGAATTTGAAGCTGTAAAGGCGCATGCCTCTGTGACAAGTACTGACCTGCCAACCGGGCATCAGCTGAAGCAGTACTTCTTTTCTTTAGTGAACAAGTTGACCTGTGCTGCTGTCAAGGTTCTAGTGGAGTGAACTGATATACGTATTAATTAGAACCACTGTTCAAGAATTTACATACTAAAGGTTGATCTGTAATGTCCTCGTTTACAAGTTTGTTTCTTAGTTAAACACATGGAAACAGCTGACACCCAGGATCTCAACTCCACCACTAGACGATAGCAACAGAGGAGAAATCACAGGCAATCTTCCAACACAACCAACATATAACAATGGCGAGTCATTCAACAATAAAGTAGTTGTATAGGGCCCGGCATAAAGCGTAGCTGGATTTAACTGACGTAGTGCGCAGAAACTGAACACGTGTGAAAAAAAAACATGATGTCAGAGATGAAGCAGACAAGCGGTCATTTTCAACAATGGCTTCTTGGCAAACACAACATCGCGCATTCATCGTTGAAATTTATTTTAGAAGTGGAGAATCGTTTATTACTGTACAAAGAAAGGTTTCGTTGCCATTTTGAGTTTCATCCCCGTGATAATGTTCCCGATCGGAGGACAAAACAATTTTGCGGTGGGTCAAAAAATTTAAGGAAACCGCTAATTGCCTTAATAACAAGTCTACTGGTCGTCCAAGAACTCAACAGACACCTGAACGAATTCAAGAAGTCCGCAACGCATTGCTGAGTAACCCTCGGCTATCAGCTGTTAGGAACGCTTTGGCACCTGGCATCCTCTTACTGTTAATAGTGATCTTTATGTGCAGATGCTAACTGAATGTTTCACTTCAGACGTGGCCAAAAGAAATAAGAGACTAATATGGTTTCAGTAAGATAGAGCAACTGCCCACACAGCCCGTTAGTCCATGGCCATGCTGCGACAAGCATTTCACAGTCGTCTTATTTCCAGATTTGGGGATATTCATTGGCCGGCAAGGTCACCGGATTTATAGGGCGAAGTCTTCTTTTTGTGGGGATATCTCAAGATCACGGTGTGTGCTAGTCGATCACAGTCAGTTTCAGACCTAAAAGATCGAATCCGACACTGCATTCAAAATATCCCTTTGAACATGTTAAATGGTGTTATGTAGGAATTTTCCAGACGCCTGGCTGAATGTTTCAAATGAAATGGCGGTCATCTAACCGGCGTAATTTTCAAAACCTAAATGTGACTGTTAGTAATAATAAAAATACCTACTTTTCTGAGTTTCATTTCACTTTTTTTTTACCAAAATTTTTAACTTGCAGCCATGCTTATACCGGAACCTGTGCAACCAGGCAATAAGTTTATTCATGAGGAAAACTGGTAGGTGACTGATGAGGATGGAAGGTTCAAGAATTTACAGGCTCCACTCCCGGGAAAAAACTCAATTTGCCATGTGGGGAGGGAGTGTTCAACTCTAGTAGCTAAAATTGAACTACCAGCATTCAAAATCAAACAAAATGTTGCCATTGTTGCTGAACATCAGAATACATCAAATGGTAAACAATCCACACATCAACAACCACAACTAGTAAGATCACATCAACAACCATAACTAGTAAGATCACATCAACAACCATAACTAGTAAGCTCAGATCAACAACCACAACTAGTAAGATCACATCAACAACCACAACTAGTAAGCTCAGATCAACAACCACAACTAGTAAGATCACATCAACAACCACAACTAGTAAGATCACATCAACAACCACAACTAGTAAGCTCACATCA
Organism: Achatina immaculata; assembly: GCA_009760885.1. NCBI lineage: Eukaryota > Metazoa > Mollusca > Gastropoda > Stylommatophora > Achatinidae > Lissachatina > Lissachatina immaculata. The sequence continues at coordinate 15,525,032 of CM019698.1, forward strand.
ACAACCACAACTAGTAAGATCACATCAACAACCACAACTAGTAAGCTCAGATCAACAACCACAACTAGTAAGATCACATCAACAACCACAACTAGTAAGATCACATCAACAACCACAACTAGTAAGATCACATCAACAACCACAACTAGTAAGATCACATCAACAACCACAACTAGTAAGCTCAGATCAACAACCACAACTAGTAAGATCACATCAACAACCACAACTAGTAAGATCACATCAACAACCACAACTAGTAAGCTCAGATCAACAACCACAACTAGTAAGATCACATCAACAACCACAACTAGTAAGATCACATCAACAACCACAACTAGTAAGATCACATCAACAACCACAACTAGTAAGCTCAGATCAACAACCACAACTAGTAAGATCACATCAACAACCACAACTAGTAAGCTCAGATCAACAACCACAACTAGTAAGATCACATCAACAACCACAACTAGTAAGCTCACATCAACAACCACAACTAGTAAGCTCCCATCAAACCAAAAATGGTCAAAAACTGCTATCAACAATAAATAAGCTCACATTCTGCTCTAACAAACTGCCACTACTCTTCTGCTATGAGAAGGACAACAATTATTACTTTCACTACATGATTCGAAATCACTGGAATAACCACTATACACGTATTCCACATTACATTAATTCATGATTAACAAAAAAAAACCTGACTGAGCAAGCCTATAAAAATCTCCCTGCCACAAACATGCTGAACATACTGATCAAACATGAACATCTTCCTAGGTAGTCCTCATGCCTACTGGTCTCTACATAATCCTAATCATTAATCATACTTCGTCCTCCTGCTTGACCAGCTCTGCCTCTTTTATACGACCGAAATTTCCTCAGCCTCATCTGGAAACTTCTGTCTCTAGAAGTATAAACCTTCACAAGATAAACACTGTTACTTAACCTTCAACTCCTGGAAAAATCCTAGTTTCTAACAAATAATCCTTGTGCCCAAATTCAGAGTTGTTGTGTCTGTTTTTAACATTACTCTCAGCCAACAGTCACTTTTGCACCAGAAACATGTCAATCTTCGCGTAAAAACATGACCTAACAAAATTCTTTTATGACAATTATTGATTTTCAGTCAGTAGGTCATTGAAAGTTTAGAAAGTCCAAGGGAAACAATTCATGAGGTATTACAATATACTTGAATTCTGTCCCTTCGATTGAGCAATCTAGCGTTCTGATTCTACACTTACATAATTCTGTCACATTTGTAAGATGTCACATTTGTAAGATGTCACATTTGTAAGATGTGTCAGGATGTGTAAAACATTTTATATATGAGATGGAGGAGAAGGCGCTGTCCGCTTGGCACAGATGACACGCTGGCGTCTGGGTTGGTGAATCAGCTGACCAAGATCCAGTCTCACCTCTCCCTTGGTACCCCCAAGTGACTGGCTTAGCCTGGCTAAAAGGGGGGGGGGGGGTGAATCGCTAAAGTCCCTACGGGGATGGAGTCAACTAAAGAAGTAATGGACAACTGCTACTTTTTAGCTGAACTCCGGGACTGAAAAGCCAATCTGCCTGGACCCGTTATCGATCCGACAGTGGAGGACCACAGTCCTTGTGAAGAGATAACAGTCCTCACAGAGGTACCAGGCATACACAAAAGAGGACTACCTAACAACACTTCAGATGAAGACACTGACCCAAGAGCTGATTGACAGCAAATACAACCCTGCTGAATGGACACATGTGTACACAGATGGGTCTGCAGAAAAAAAAAACAGTAAAAAATGGAGGTGGGGGTGTTTAGATACACAGATGGGAGACGAACCAAAAAGGCCTTCGCTACGGGAAAGATTTCCTCCAACTACAGGGCAGAAGCAACAGCCTTCCTTGAAGCCCTAAGAACACTTAAAACAGAAAGCCAGCTCCCACCACACAAAATAGTGATCTTCACAGACTGCAGGGAACTTCTTGAATCTCTAAAAACAACAAACAACCCACAGGTAAACATACAGGAAATCACAACAGAACTAAAGCATCTTACACTGTCAACAACCAAGGCCCTTCAGTGGGTACCATTCCACTGTGGAATAGCTGGTACTGAACTAGCTGACAGCCTGTCTAAAGCTGGGAGCAATCAAGATCAAACCAATCATCCAGTAAATTACCAAGAGGCGAAAACTATAGTCTATAACCAGTGCAGATCTGAATAGAAAAAGAAACTAACATGTATCAATGAACCAGATGCAATACATCAACTACAAAGACATCAGCAAACCATCCTATTTCGCCTAAGGATTGGCCACAGCAGACTACTAAGCCACCTGCATCGACTCAAAATGTCTCACACAGACGAGTGTCCATGTGGCAGTGGAGTCCAGACTCCAGAACATATCTTTCAAGAGTGCCCAAACCATGTAGATCCGAGGTGTGAGACTATAGCTTTGGGGCTCCTATCAGGATGTGGAGAGGACTGCGGGCTTTGCCATGTCGACAGGATCAGGATCTGAAGTGACCAACAGCCTCGAACGCAGAAGAAGAAGAATTCGACACGATTGGGCAACATCTCCACAGCATTGGCTACAAAGAGCATCACCCCGCAGTTCCATGGAGATTGAAGAGTTCTTGCCTCAGGCCTGAGTTATATTCAATGTGTTAGAATTAAAAATATGGGGACAGCCCACCATTCGCTCCTCACTGTCTGCATAAGCATCATAAACCAGTCGTTGCTCTTCAAAATGGCGGGGAAAGAAAAGAAAATATTGTTTTTATTCGATTCTGTCAATTTTCTCAAATTTTCCAGTCACTAGATAAGTACATCAGCATTATGGGATTTTTCTGAATATATTCATAAAGTACAAATAAATAATGTCAGGACTGAAAGTGATAATTGCTTACAGAAAATGTCTGAACGCGTTTTGTGATATCTGCTCATTACAGCTAATGCAATGAATGTACGTTAGAGCAACATCATCTACACCCACAGATAAGCAATAACCAGCCGTGACAAAAGAGTTACATATCAAATAAGTGACATAATAATGGAGTTATACAGCGAAGGAGTGAAATGATAAAGGAGTCACATACTTTCTGCATTGAAGGAATGACACTTACATTTTCACATTTACCCCCCCCCCCAACCTCTTTGACATCTGACCCTAACAATAACCTCCGATCCTTATTCTAACCTTTAATCCTTATTCTAACCTCTAATCCTTATTCCCAATTCTAATCCTTATCCAATATTTCATCCTAATTCTAAGCTTAGTGCCATAAATTTCGTGGTGGACTTCCTTTTTCCCTCTAGAGTGGTTCATAAACTGGGACCCATGGACCCCCTGTGACTCAAGGAAGGGTTTTTTGGGGTCTACGGACCAGTGAAAAGGTTGACATAATTAAAACAAATCTTAGCATTATCTGGGTTTTATTTATTGCGTTATCCTTACTGAGTAGTCCAGAGAAGTTATCAGGCCAGAAAGTGGTTCGTGGTTAAAAAAAAAGAATTAAAACCACTTCTGTAGATTATATGTCACTTCTTCGAATAGCACAGTTCTTGTCACATTACTGAAATTTATATCTGAAGTTTCATCACTTTGCTATGTCACTGGCTTAATGTGGCACACGCCAATCCTTAGATAGCTCACCAATAACAACTCGTGGTCAAAGGGACATAACCTAAAATATATTAACGCGATCCAGATGAAACCTTAAACTGCGATATTCTAAGCAATGCCCTATTGTCTTGTAAGCTGATAACGTCTTGCAAGTTTGTAACACTATTACTAACCATGTAAGGAACGCCAATCAGGTGGCAGCACGGAGCAAGCAGTGTAAAGATGGCCGGTCCTCTAGGGACGAGCACGAAACTAGGACATTATATTTTCTATATGTACTTGTAAATATTATGTGTTTTATTCTACCTATTTTTCTCTCAGATATTTAAAAGAAATCAGTGTGTAAGTTTTAGGTTAGTGCTGACCTGAACTTTGTACACATATCTGCTACGGTTACGTCAGTACCGAATATGTTCATTCATTCATTCATTCATTTGCATGTCCCGTGCAGAACTTAGCCTCACAAACTGCACTCCTGTAGGCCTCTCGGTTGTGAGCAAGATGGCCTGCTGCTGCTGCATCCATTTGCAGATCGTCAACGATGTCTTGCAGCCATCTTGGTTTTGGTCTTCCTCTTTTTCTTTTTCCCATTATGTATCCTTCCAAGACGAGCTTCTCTAAATTATCATGACGTTTAATCTTATTTTTGTGGTTCTGTCTGCTCCTCTTCACAGATTCTTTATTTGTTTTACTTTCTGAAGAGCGATAGATGTAACCGAATATGTACACATCTGTTTATTTTCTCTTGTCATTGTTCCATAAGCAATACAGTATAATAACTACTTACACAGCATTTATGCAGCATTAAGCATTAGATGTGCATTTTGGCCAAACATCATAAGAGATAACATCTTGTTGGCAGAAGTGCAGATGAAGCCACTGACACCAATTATTGAGAAAAGACGCTGGCGATGGTTGGGACATGTGCTCCGAATGACTGACAACTCACAACCAAAAATAGCACTAAGATGGACACCACAGGGGAACAGAATTAAATGGTAGACCAGAAGAGACATGGAGAAGAACAACAGAAAGGATGTTGAGCAATAGAGGACTCACCTGGGCAAGAGTGGGAAAAAAGGAAAACACGAATTACAGGCATTTGTGGAAAACTTTATGTGCTTAATGCATTTAAGGTTCAGGTAGGAGGAGAGAGGGAGGGAGGGAGGGAGAATGAGAGAGAGAGAGAGAGAAAGAGAGAGAGAGAGAGCATTTACATAGCATTTACACATCGAGAGATGATGAAATATACGGGAAGGATGTACGTTTGTTATATACGACTGCTGCCCAAATTTTCTTAAAAAACTTGAGCATCCGCGAATTTTGATATCCGCGGAGACTGTGGACACAATCCCCCAAGATAGTTCTCATTGGTCTCAGAGCTGTTACGGTTTGACGTATTTTATTATTGATTTCAGTGGTATGATTTCCTATCGGATGTTGTTCGCGTGCTCAAGACATTTACATGTACTCACTTGTCTTAGTGTTGCTCCTTGCATCTTAACATTGCTTTTAGCTGGATCATCCTTTCGTGATATTGTTTCTATTTTCTTGTTGTTTGAATCCAGTCCTTTCCTTTCGTTTTATTTTGCTACTATATGTAATAATTCCTGTCGGTTTTATTAATTTATAGACTGTCTAAAGTTTGTATGACTTATATGCTGTATAGATTCTTGGCAATTTATAGACTGTCTAAAGTTTGTATGACTTATATGCTGTATAGATTCTTGGCAATTTATAGACTGTCTAAAGTTTGTATGACTTATATGTTGTATAGATTCTTGGCAATTTATAGATTGTCTAAAGTTTGTATGACTTATATGCTGTATAGATTCTTGGCAATTTATAGATTGTCTAAAGTTTGTATGACTTATATGCTGTATAGATTCTTGGCAATTTATAGATTGTCTAAAGTTTGTATGACTTATATGCTGTATAGATTCTTGGCAATTTATAGATTGTCTAAAGTTTGTATGACTTACATGCTGTATAGATTCTTGGCAATTTATAGATCATATATGGTTACTGGGCAAGAGCAGAAAAAAAGGCGAAAGACAGGCATTTGTGGAAAACCCTTGCGGAAGCCCCATGTGCCCTGGGCACTTAAGGTTCAGAGAGAGAGAGAGAGATATGGTTACTGATAGATACATAATATTATCTTTGAGTATAAGTATATTTAAGAATATAAATTAACTAAGCCACTGAAGAAAAAATGCGATAGCAAAAGGTTAAAACTATTCAAAAACAAAAGTAGAAACATCTTTATTAGTTAACTTGCTCACAGTTCTAACTTTCATCGGTTTACACATTCATCAAATAAAAACATACATGGCACAGAAAAAAGTGAAAGAACATATTCTTTCTATTAATTTTTTAAACATAGGATTCATGTGACTCTATGCTTTATCTCCTCTCTCTAATTCTTCGTCCTGTATGTGTTTCTATGATTAAGGCTCACGCCGAAACGTCACACCTGTGTGATCGTTAAGTAATAGAGCTGTTCCAACTTTTTTCCTAGTTTATACATGAACCTAACAATACGGCTGTGTTAAATACTGCACTTCTTGTCTTTCTTTATAAATTATATTAGTATTATGTTCCACGTGACTTTTTTGACGTGATTAGTTAAATTATTTCTCTGACAAGTCAAGATCAAGGCCTAGATTCTCCTAGCTTTTGATAACGTTTAAATACAGGACAGCGCACTAAAAAGCCGCCCGTCTCATTACAGGCAGGCGAGAAGAGTCGGGCGGCATTTTCGTAGGCCATTCTTTACTACATTTTGCTTCAGGAACCATCACTCAGAGAATTATTGGAAATTGGTAAGTCTATAGTTGCGTCCCTTAGAAGATATAAAAGTGCAATCAATAGAGGCCGGGTTACTTCCAAGTAGAAGAAATTGTTTCTGAATGTTTTGTTCCTTTACTTTGTCAAGATTACCAGTGATTACAATATGAATTTTTATATTAACCTTCCTCCGACTATCATCTTCATCATTATGTGCCATCTCCAGAATTAAGATTGGCGGTAATGAATCTCCATCTCCCTCGCTCCCTCGCCTTGATGGTGCACGCAGCCCAGGATGTGTCTTGTCCTTTCTCGTGTGTTATCTTCCCATCTACGTCTCTGTCTTCCTCTTCGTCTTATTATGTAAATCAGCTTTCACAGAAAAGACAAAGTCCGTGTCTTGAAAAATAGTATAGATACAGCAGGTATATTGATGATGATTGCCCTGAATTTGGCAAATTAACACGATAAAAGTTTGTTTGAAAGATGAATATATCTAGAGCTGTTCCGCGGTATCTGCGGGGGATTGTTTCCACAGTCTTCGCGGATATCAAAATTCGCGGATGCTCAAGTTCTTTACGCACATTTGAGTAGCAGCTGTATATAACAAACGTACATCCTCCCCGTATACTTTCATCATTTCTAGTTGTGTAAATGCTCACTCTCTCCCTCTCATTCTCCCTCCCTCCCTTCCTCTCTCCTTCTCCCTGAACCTTAAATGCCTTAAGCACATCGGGTTTTCCACAAACGCCTGTCCTTCGCGTTTGCCTTTTTTCCCGCTCTTACCCAGGTGAGCCCTCTATTGCTCAACATCCTTTCTGTTGTTCTTCTCCATGTCTCTTTTGGTCTACCATTACTTCTGTTTCCCTGTGGTGTCCATCTTAGTGCTATTTTTGGTTGTGAGTTGTCAGCATTCGGAGCACATGTCCCAACTATCGCCAGCATCTTTCCTCAATAATTGGTGTCAGTGGCTTCATCTGCATTTCTGCCAACAAGATGTTATCCCTTACGATGTTTGGTCATAATGCACATCTAAAGAGATTGCTAAATCTTCGGTAAGCTGGTCCAGGGTCTCCCAGTTCAGCAAGTTTGGTTTCCTCTTCTTCTTCTTCTTCACTTGTGGCACTGCTATGGATGTTACTGCTAGGTTGGGTCCAATCCTTTTCTGTACATTGTCCTCTCATCTATATCGCTGTTACCCTCTGTCTCTGTTTTGTTTCTTTAGCTTTTCCCTCTGAAATGATTTTCATAGTGCTTTGTTTGATATGATTCAAATATTTTAATTGCCTGATTCTTGTGTCTTTCATCATCTCTATTTTCGGTGATAGTTAATTCCGTACTTTATTGTGTGTGTATGTGTGTGTGTGTGTGTGTGTTTTCTCTGTGGAATTCGCCCTATTCTTGTTTATATCTACACTTCGAGGACCTCAGTTTTTTTTCTATTTTATTATTTCCAGTACATAGTATATATAACCTCCAGCTTCGTCTTATGTGTGTGTGTGTGCTGTCTGCTGTGTACTGTGTGCTGTCTTCTGTGTACTGTGTGTTGTCTGCTGTGTACTGTATGTTGTCTGCTGTGTACTGTGTGCTGTCTGCTGTGTACTGTGTGTTGTCTACTGTGTACTGTGTGCTGTCTGCCGTGTGCTGTGTTTCAAAGTAAGAATACTGTTATTTGTTTTGAAATTGCTTCGGTTATTGCCATTCGTCTATAAATTTTCATCTGACATTTCCCTCCATCTATTATCATATGTCCCATCATCTGTCATCAAGTGTCTCATCATCTGTTATCATGTGCCCCATCATCTGTTATCATGTGTCCCATCATCTGTTATCATGTTTCCCATCATCTGTTATTATGTGTCCCAAATATATGAAATTGTATCTCTTCGTCTAGCTTTTCTCCGTTTATATTTATAAATTGCTTTTGTTCATCCCTGCAAACTGCCGTGTCTTTCAAACATTTGTTTCCTCACATATTTCGGAGATAAGCGATAAATAATTAGCAAAAGAAAAAGGAAATAAATAGGGACGAACGAAAGAGTGAACGAGCTTTATTTTCAAAGGACAGAGAGCTGCCGTCGCAGTTCACAATATCTGATCTTTTTCTTGGGCTTTCAGATAGTTTCATTTTTTTTTCTCGAATCAGTGACAAACTTTGGCTACTTTGCCCGGTCCTTGTGGCACGCTGCACCTGCTACAATAGCCTGGGCGTCTACGTGACGGATCAAAGCACGGACCACGTCACGAGAGTTGAACACTTAGGCGTGTATCATCCACGTTTTTACACGCACAAAGAAAATCATGAGCTGGGCTGAAGCAGTCACTTAACTGGCACAGCATCTTCACTTGTACGTACTCATCTCGCCTTCTGCCATTGAAGCTTCCTCACTTTTCCCATCTTTCCGCATAACTGAATCACGAGCCTCCAACTACTATCATTACTTGAACGACACTCGTCGTTTCTGTGTCACCTACAAAATCTTCACCGGAAAAAGTTCATTCTTTACAACCGCTTCACAGGCAGTCTTGTAGCTAATGATTTAATTATGTTTAAGTGGTTGGACACTCACATTTTACTCATCTTAATAAAACACCCACGCCCTAAGTCCTGCATAAGTAGTCTTTTTGTAAATTGTGCACTCTCATTACAAATATATTGTGTACTTTCTTACAAATATATCTATACTACAAGAGCTTAATAGTGAAGAAGGCTGGCTAGTAAAGAGGATTAAAGAAAGAAAACTTAAATACTTTGGTAATATTAAACACCATGATAATCTAGAGAAGACACGCTTGGAAGGGTACTCAATGGGAAAAATAAAGAGAGGAAAACCAAGGCGAAGATGGCTGCAAGACATCGTTGATGATCTGCAAATGGATGCATCAGCGGCAGGCCATCTTGCTCACAACCGAGAGGCCTACAGGAGTGCTGTTTGGGAGGCAAAGTTCCGCAAGGGACATGCAAATGAATGAATGAATGATTAGGATATGCATACATCCCCGCCGGGTGAGAGGCGGTTGCCTATCTAGATTGCACTTGTTCAGTGTCTCCGACTTCAGCGTTGTGTTGTCGTGGAAGCTACCCTTCCAAGTTGTGACCAGGACGGAGTTTTTGTCCAGGAGGTCGAATCCTCGCCACTAGTGAGTGTCACCCCTAAGTTGAGCCGGTTTAGGCATATTATCCCAGTATGGGCGTGTTTAGGACGTGACCGACTTCTAGAGCGGAGGAAACGTGACTTGACCATCAAGTTTCACCATTGGTTTCAGCCGGTTTAGGCATATTTCACCAGTATGGGTGTATATCGGACGTTGCCTGTCTCTAGAGCAGAAGTGCCCTGGTATGAGTAGTTCTTGCCGCGATACTACTGGACATACCGATTAAGCTTCCTCTTATCCTTTCCATCACCTTTTCACATCACCGCCGCACGTCAACCCTGATTGCTTTTCCTCATTTTTTCATTGGCCGGGAGGAGTTTCACTCCACACGTGGCATTCGAAGAGTCTTCCCAGCAGTTTCTTAACCCCTGGGTTAAGACGTTTCAGGCAATTCGCCTGGTATGAGTGTAGGTGGGACGTGGCCGACCAGCAGAGCAGAGGTGCCGTGGTTTGACCAGTCCTGAAATCGAGAATACTGATTACTTCACTTACTCCTTTCTGTCATCTTTTCCACAGTGCCGCACGGCAATCCATAATCGCAGCTTTCTTCAATGCCTTGGAAGAGCCCCACTCCATGCACGGCAGCTGAAGAATCTCGCCAGCAGCGGTAGATAAGCTACCAAACATGACTCTCATCTACCCGAAACGTCTGGGTTTCAGTAGCCAGATATTCGCCTTCGCCCCTTCTCCTGTCAGTTTGAACAGTTCTGCAACGAGAAGGCCAGGAGCTGGACTTGACTGTCAGAGGCTATTTGAGACGCACGCCATTGGAGTGGAGAGCGATGTATCCTTCACCCCACCTCAGGCAATAACAGTCCTTAGAACCAGACTTGTGTACTAAAACTTAAACAGCTGCAAATTCTCGAATGCTATCCTCTCTGTCTCTCTTTCTCTCTCTCTCTCTCTTTCTCATATATATATATAATTTCTGGGAACAGACGAATGATAAGATATTTAACATAAACATAGGGCAAGGTATCAACACGAAAACAAAGTTTTTTTAAGAGCTTACATATTTCCAGTTACAACATACACATACGGAACGTGGACACTTAACAAATCATTAGGAAAGAGTATATCTTAACTTATCTTATCTTATCTTACATCACAAAGTGCTCTCATGGTAGTTCGCCAATTTGTCCTGTTTTCAACGAGCTTTTCAACCTCGTCAAGAGATTGTATGCCTACTAATTTGACTTCTCTTAACAATGTCCTCGGTCGACCCTCTTTTACTTCAGCCTGTTGTGTTCCACTTGATAGCCTGTTTTGGGATTCTCTAATTGTTTCTTCTCATCACGTGACCGATATATGGGAAAGAGAATAACATCATTTGAAATGAAATGTTACAGAAGGGCACTTAGAATATCATGGACAGAAAGACAATCAAATAAAGAAATACTGGCGGGATTTGGTGTGGCAGAAAACTGGGTTGTAAACAAAGTTAGAAAGTTGGGATACATCGGCCACATCAAGAGACACACAATGGTCTGGAAAGATTTTAGGAGAAGACAGTGCATAGCAAAAGGGGAAAAGAGACGACCTTGCCACATGTGGCTCAGAACATCCATGAGTGTCTGCATGTGTTGTTGCGGGAGATGTTGGTCACCTTTCTCAAGACTGTGTTGCATTCAGGGAGGTAATGAGAGAGACAACGCTCTGGAAAGGACACAGCCACATAACACATTCCCATACATACCTGCACTACATCACTCACAACAACCTGATAAATGCATACATCATAAAGGAATCGTAATTCTCCACTTCATTTAAAGAGAAAGCGAAGGGAAAATCCGGTAACTTTTTTATATTAACAAAACTCTCTCCCATCTCCCCATTAAAGTTTTCCTTATACGTCAACTCTATTTAGAAGTGTCATGCAGACCATTCCCATACGAAATTTTATTATTAATAATATGCAAGAAAATAAATCTTAGTAATTCCTAAGTGCATTTCACGTCTTCTATCCTTGAACAAGCTTAGCTTTGTTATTCTTTCCCTGTTTCTTTTTTATTTGGTTATAAAATTTCCCAGTTTCTCATCTCAGAGTTATATTTATTGCAAGAATTTATTCTTCAAACATGTCATCTGACTTTATTAAATCATACCTTGTGTATTTAACTGGTAATAAAACGCCTTTGTGACATCAAACGATTTTCTATTAAATCTTTGACAAAGAACAGAAAATAGTTAATATCAAATTAAACTTGTACACGTACGAACTCCTTGTAACTGCGAGCTGGGGTTCTTTGCAGCCGATGGTGTGAAGATGTTGAGGCACATCATCGTATCGGCGTGGGAGCTGGTTATGGCCGGCTACATTTTCAGTCACGGCGTACAGCTAAAAAGCAGGGGGTGTGCAATGCTTCTTTAGCAGATTCCACCACCATGGGGACTATGGCGATCCCTGCCCCGTTAGCCAGGCTATGCCTGTTGCTGGGGATACCAACGGAGAGGTGGGACAGGGTCTTGGTCAGATATGGTTCGCTAACCCTGACACTGGCATATCTGCTAAGGGTCGGTGATTGCCTCATCGGGCAGCGTCTTCGCCCCAGAGCTTTGCGAAATCGTGATATCAGATTAAAACAATTGCATTAAGAGATTCTTAAAACAATCAGATTACAAGAAATATGTGGAATAATATCAAAATAGGGGAACATTGGAGAAATTTGCTTTAAACAATGTCTATCCCAAATCAGGCCTCTAATTCGTAATCAAACTGAATGGAAAAAACTAAAATCCGAACAAAAGTTGTCAATACTTTTGTGTATGCACGTACATACAGTAGAGTATGGATGAGCATAAATTCGATTGATGTGTCCCCTCAAAAATTGTACCATCAAGAATGCTGACGTAAGTAAAAGCTGTTTTTGATGGTGTGACTTTGAGTGCGTGATGCATGCCAGCTATTTGTCAGTGTGCGGGTGTGTGCGCGTCTTGGCTGGGGCAGAAAAAACGAGATGAAAATTAAAAATGTTGTTCTCCATATTTTAACACAGCTGGTACATTATGGCTGTAAAACAGTCCTGTAAAAAGGCAGAAATAGGTCATTGCCAGAATGGTGCGTTACAACATTTGATAAATGTAATTACAAAAACCTCACTCTAATATTAACAAAAGCTGTAACTGTAATCAGAGACAGGGCATTCCCTAACTCTGGGCATTCGCATATGCCTTCCATCCCAACATCCGTTGAAATGTGAGCCTGCTGATGGAGGTTGATGCTGGTTGTGGAAAGCATGGACTAGACCACTTCCTTTGTAAAAACGTCTACGTTACTTCTTCCCTTCTAATTCGGTCATCCTCCAGATGTGAAACAACCCTGTGTCGTCCTCCGGATGTGAAACAACCCTGTGTCGTCCTCCGGATGTGAAACAACCCTGTGTCGTCCTCCGGATGTGAAACAACCCTGTGTCGTCCTCCAAATGTGAAACAACCCTGTGTCGTCCTCCGGATGTGAAACAACCCTATGTCGTCCTCCAGATGTGAAACAACCCTGTGTCGTCCTCCAGATGTGAAACAACCCTGTGTCGTCCTCCGGATGTGAAACAACCCTGTGTCGTCCTCCAGATGTGAAACAACCCTGTGTCGTCCTCCAGATGTGAAACAACCCTGTGTCGTCTTCCACGTGCAGTCTATCCAGTCTGGCTCTTGCAGTCTCCTCGTCTTTTCTTAGGCTTCCCTAAAGTGATGCCTTGCCTTGCAGCCTCCTTGTCTCTCCTTGCGTTTGACTCCAGCATGAGCCAGGTGTGATACTGGCCACATCACTCTTTTCAATGTGCCGAAAGTCATAGGGAAATACGGGCCTAACACCATATTCCCTAATATGCCTTAATGCCATGGAAACGAAGAGTTAATTGTTTTTTTTTCTTTTACAATATTAGGAAATTCTGACATTTGTTTTCATTTCTGTAACTGGTCGTTTATATGGCTAGTGAAAGGCATTTTTGAAAGCTTATATGTATGTTTCCAGACTTATTCTACACTTTCGAAGAAAAGGAAATTAAATCCCAGTGTTTGCTAATTATTACCCGTGTGGTACCCGGGATCTGCAAAGAATAGGACCACTGTACCCTACCATGCATGATCGTAAAAGGCGACTAAGGAGGGTTCAGCATAGGGCCAGCAACCCTATCTGGTAAAAAACTATCAGACTGCTACAGAAACAGAAGCAAGGGAAAAAGCAAATGCAGGTGGAAGGAGAAATGCGTATCAGGAAACTGAGCCCATGAAGGTTGTGGATGAAAGCCAGCCACTGGAAGTCCCCAGCCCGACTGCAGACCTCCTGGAACCTAAACAAAAGATGCATATAGGTAGCTGGAATGTAAGAACACTAAACCAGACTGGAAAACTAGCACAAACCATCAAGGAAATGCACAGATACAAACTAGACATACTAGGAATACAAGAAGCAAGATGGACAGGACAAGGCAGAAGGAAATTAACAACACAGCACACAGAAGATACAATAATATGGTCAGGTAAAGAAGATCTTCATGAAGGAGGAGTAGCATTGATTATAACAAAAGAAGCATCAAGAGCATTGCTGAAATGGACCCCAATAAATGAGAGATTATTATGCACGGTTCAACTCAAGATTCACGAAGCTGTCTATTATAGTTTGTTATGCACCAACAGAAGCAGCTGAAGAGGAATTAAAAGAAGATTTTTACAACAGCCTCCAAGCCACAGTAGAAACAATACCCAAGCATGATATGCTACTCATCTTGGGTGACTTCAATGCAAAAGTAGGTGAAGGAAATGAAGATAGAAGAAGAATCATGGGAAGAGAAGGAATCGGAGAAATAAATGAAAATGGAGAAAGACTGTGCAGTTTCTGTGAAGAAAACATGATGACCATCGGAGGGACAATTTTCCAACACAAAAACATCCATAAGGTGACTTGGAGGTCACCAGATAAAACCACAGAAAACCAAATCGATCACATACTAATAAACAACAAGTGGAAACGGTCACTACAAGATGTGCGAGCAAGGAAAGGAGCAGATATAGGAAGTGATCACAACCTTCTGGTAGCAAAAATAAAACTAAAATTAAGGAAAGCCAGAATCGGAGAACACAGAAAGATACATTTTGATACAAGAAAACTGATAGACCAGCAAACAAGAAATGAATTCTCAATAATACTTAAGAACCGCTTCAGTGTCCTACAAGACGAAGCAGAAATGTCCATATTAGAGTTCAATAAAACACTACAGGAAACAGCAAAAGAGGTGCTGGGATATCGGAAAAGGAGAAAAGAGGAATGGATAAGTGAGACCACATGGGAAAAGATAGAGCAAAGAAAAGAAATCAAGAAAAAATTACTGAACACCAAATCACAACGGCTTAAAGAACACATTTTAAATAATTATGCACAAAAAGACAAAGAAGTGAAGGAATAATGCCGTCAAGATAAACGTCAATACTATGACAACTTAGCAGAGACAGCAGAGAAAGCAGCATATACAAATGACATGAAAACCATATATAAAATCACAAAGCAGATGACAGGTAACTTCAATACAAGATGTGAAAGTGCAGTAAGAACACAAAATGGACAACTGGTCAGTGGAGAAAGAGAAAAAATTGAAAGATGGAGGGAACACTTTAACACCCTACTAAACAGAACACAAGCAGCACAAGCAATAGATATACCTGAAGCAAAAGCGGAACTAAACATCAATACAGGACCAATAACAATAAATGAAGTAAAAGAGGCGATAAAGATGCTAAAATCAGACAGGGCACCAGGTGAAGATGAAGTGACTGCTGAGATGTTGAAAGCAGAAGAAACAGAAACACCAAAACAACTTTGCCGGATATTACAACAAATTTGGGATTTAGAAAAAGCCCCAGAGGAGTGGAAAACTGGTCTTATAGTAAAACTACCAAAGAAGGGTGACCTCAGAGATTGCGGGAACTGGAGAGGCATTACCCTACTGCCACTCACTAGTAAAGTATTTTGCAGAATAATCATCAACAGAATTGTACCAACACTTGAGGAAAAACTTAGGAAAGAGCAGGCAGGATTTAGGAAAGGAAGATCATGCACAGACCATATATTTGTACTTAGACAAATATTAGAACAGGCAAATGAATGGCATAGCACAACATATGCATTATTCATAGATTTTGAGAAAGCCTTTGACAGTGTCAACAGAGATGCACTGTGGAAAATCCTAAGATGGCATGGCCTCCCCCATAAAATAGTTAATGTAATCAAAGCCCTATACGAGGGTTTTCAGTGCAAAGTTATCTGTGGAGAACATACCTCCAGCAGCTTTAGGGTACAAACAGGAGTGAAACAGGGATGTGTACTATCACCAACATTATTTATCTTGGCAGTAGACTGGTTAATGAAGGAGGCAACATCAGACAAACGCAGAGGATTACAATGGACCCTTAACACAGTGCTGGAGGACCTTGACTTTGCGGACGACATTTGTCTATTATCAAGCAGTCACAAAGATATGCAAGATAAAATAAACAAGTTAACCCAGAATGCAAACAACATAGGACTAAAGATCAACGTAGGAAAGACAAAGTTAATGAAGCAAATTGTGAACAACAGAAATGTACTCAGAGTAGATAACAAGTTAGTGGAGGAGGTCAACGAATTTGTATACCTTGGCAGCAGAGTAGTAGAAAATGGAGACAGCACAGAGGACATCAACAGCAGACTTACTAAAGCAAACCAGGCTTTTGCAATGCTACAGAATATATGGAAATCAAATAAACTAAGCATAAATATGAAAATCAGGATATTTAAGAGTAATGTTCTAAGTGTACTACTCTATGGAAGTGAATGCTGGAAAATCACCAAAACCTTAGAAAACAAGTTGAATTCTTTCCAGACTAAATGTTTACGTAGAATTAAAAAAATATTTTGGCCAAACACCATAAGAAATAACATCTTATTGGCAGAAATGCAGATGAAACCACTGACAACAATTATTGAGGAAAGACGCTGGCGATGGTTGGGACATGTGCTCCGAATGACTGACAACTCACTACCAAAAATAGCACTAAGATGGACACCACAGGGGAGCAGAAGTAAGGGTAGACCAAAAGAGACATGGAGAAGAACAACAGAAAGGATGTTGAGCAATAGAGGGCTCACCTGGGCAAGAGCAGAAAAAAAGGCGAAAGACAGGCATTTGTGGAAAACCCTTGCGGAAGCCCCATGTGCCCTGGGCACTTAAGGTTCAGAGAGAGAGAGAGTTTGCTAATTATAGGACTTCGGTCACTTCCTTAGAGTTAATTTCATTAAAAACCATTGCATACAAAACTGAAGGCACATAATACAAGCATATATATACATTATATATATATATGTTATCACTAAAAGCAAATGAACAGTAAGATTATATGCACATTGAAAGTTCCCGTTCTTTTCAACATTTTTATTACTACAGCAACAACAAACAAACAAACAAACAAACAAAACAAACAAACAAACAAACAATTTCGAGCACTCTTTCAGAATTTAAGAAAAATCATATTCGAGTTATAAAACATCGTGTAAAAATAATATCATTTGAAATATAAAAATGAATTATCATTCTTTGGAGACTGTGTGGGATGCTTAAATGATATTTCAAAAAGAAAAGGATGTTTTGATTGCCGAAAGTCGGTCATTACGAAAGGAAATTTTATAGTCATAAAATTAACCATGACCTGTTAACCTTCCTGCCCAAATTGGGAAGACCACAAGGGACATAACCACTGGTTTTCTAATAAGGATGTCGCAATCGGCAACATTTCTCAACACAATTAAGTGGGTGGATAGCGGGTTGCATTCATGTCTGTATATAATAAGTGAAAGTTCGATGCAGTCTGCGGACCGCATGATTTCTTTCTTTCTCACACATAACAAAACTACAACACATAATGTGTTATGAAGCCCAGCCTGTGTACATTATAAATGCTTTCAGCTTTAAAACTAGGGGTATTGAAAACTCTCCAAACTTGTAACCCCAGAGGGAAGTTTCTAAGTTCCCCAGCACTCATTTTCATCCATAATTCCATCCATCCATACATCCATCCATCCATCCATCCACTCACCCACCCACTCACCCATCCATTCATCCATCCATCCATCCATCTATCCATCCATCCATCCATCCATCCATACATATATACATACATCCATCCATCCATTCATCCATTCATCCATCCATCCACCCACCCACCCGTCCATCCATTCATCCATCCACCCACCCACCCACCCATCCATCCATCCATCCATCCATTCATCCATCCATCCACCCACTCACCCACCCATCCATCCATCCATCTATCCATTCATCCATCCATCCACCCATCCACCCACCCACCCATCCATCCATCCATCTATCCATCCATCCATCCATCCATCCATCAATCCATCCATCCATTCATCCATCCATCCATCTACACACAAATACATACATGCATTCACACTTTCTATCTTCAAAAAGGTCAACAGTAAACCTCTGTCTACTTGAGCGAACAATAATGGGAGTGGGGAGGTGGGGGGGGGGGAGGGGACGCGAGAGGTGGAATGCTGCCTAACTTTAACAGTGATTATTGTACAACTTCCTATAAAAATGTCCAATGACCCAAATACGACGCTAGTTGCCCCAGTCACCAAGTGTAACATTGCCTTGTAAGTAATGGTTATAGTTGTTATTTTTATTATTGAATATGATTATGCATATATTATAGGCATAATAATAAGATCTAACAGCAACAGAAAAAGTAAACAGGAAAATTAGAGCAAAATAGAAAATTAAACTTCTTTGACACTGTATGACTTGACACTGACGCGTGTAAACAGAACAGAAAAGACGAATAGAAAAGGTAGACACAATGAAAAGCGATGACAGAGTAAAACCTCCGACATGAAAGATCAAGATAATGATTTACGTAAATAACAATTGTATGCACGGAATAACACGCATAACACCTCTTAGCGTTAGGAAGCTATTAGGCCGCTATTGCACACAGTTTTATAGAAAGGACTGACCAGCTCGCCCAGCTGACCAATTAAATATTTAGAAGCGTGGCATACTCTACAATGGACTTACGACGTATGTCACGGGGAAGTTGGAGAGTACGTAGCCTGAAGTCGGAGGAACAAGGACGGTTAGTTAATAGAGACCGAGCCAGACGTCAAAGGAAGGAGCCCCCAAGATGAGGAAATCCCGAAGCTAGCGGGCTAAGTAAGGGGGATCGTCAGAAGTAGACAGAGAAGAGAAGAACAGCAGACGAAGAATCAGGGACAATAAGACGATCAGACAGGAACAGCAGACAGAGAAGAGAAGAACAGCAGACGAAGAATCAGGAAAAATAAGACGATCAGACAGGAACAGCAGACAGAGAAGAGAAGAACAGCAGACGAAGAATCAGGGACAATAAGACGATCAGACAGGAACAGCAGACAGAGAGGAACAGCAGACAGAGAGGAACAGCAGACAGAGAAGAGAAGAACAGCAGACGAAGAATCAGGGACAATAAGACGATCAGACAGGAACAGCAGACAGAGAAGAGAAGAACAGCAGACGAAGAATCAGGGACAATAAGACGATCAGACAGGAACAGCAGACAGAGAAGAGAAGAACAGCAGACGAAGAATCAGGGACAATAAGACGATCAGACAGGAACAGCAGACAGAGAGGAACAGCAGACAGAGAGGAACAGCAGACAGAGAGGAACAGCAGACAGAGAGGAACAACCGAGTTGGGAATTGTCCGACAAAACAGAGTCAGTAAGCGAAGGTCGATTCAAACGGCAGGGGAAGACTGTCAGAGAGGATCAAACAGACAAGAAGATCGGAGAAGAACAGAAGAACAAGAAAGAGAACGAGACGCTATAGAACCAGAAGTAGTATTAGACAGAAGATGTATTTCAAGTGGTTCAAGTGATTAAGAAGATTTGTTACTTTGAAACTTCGAGTAAAATGATTCAGGCGAGGAATTAGTTGACCACGTGACACAGATGTGATATAGTACAGAGTTTAGAATTGTCCTCGTATCATGTGCAGAGTATTATGAAGTTGAAAACTTGCAGCATGTAGAATATGATAGAGTTTGATATTGTGAACAAATGATTAAGTGATTCAATCCAAGTGATGTTGTAGACAATACATATTGATCGAGTTTGATATTGTGAACAAATGATTAAGTGATTCAACCCAAGTGAGTATGTAGACAACACATATTGATCCTATTAGTCAGAATTAAATAATGCATTGAACTTTTCATCGGATTTGATTTAGTGAAGTGACAATGTTTGTGAAACCTTGAGGTGTTACGATCAGGAAAGCAAAGAACACTTCTACTATCGGTCAGTAAAAGATAATTACACACAATTTGAAAATATTATACCGGCTGTCCCAGTCACACAGTTGTCCAACCCATCTTCCTCAGTCACCTATTTGTCAAAGTCACCCAACTGTCACAATCACCCAGCTATCCCAGTCACTCAGCTGTTCCAACCAATTCAGCTGTCCCACCCTGGTGTCTCAGTCACCCAGCTGTCCCAGTTATCCAGCTGTCCTATCAAGATGTCCCAGTCACCTAGATGTGGCAAATGGCTTCCTGGCTTTTTCTGTACTAGGTTAAGGCAAGACGGAAGCATGTGTCAGCTGACCTCGGTACTAGTTTAAGATAAGACTGCCACATGTGTCAGCTGACCTCAGTACTAGTTTAAGATAAGACTGCCACATGTGTCAGCTGACCTCAGTACTAGTTTAAGATAAGACTGCCACATGTGTCAGCTGACCTCAGTACTAGTTTAAGATAAGACTGCCACATGTGTCAGCTGACCTCAGTACTAGTTTAAGATAAGACTGCCACATGTGTCAGCTGACCTCAGTTCTAGTTTAAGGTAAGAGTGCCACACGTGACAGCTGGCCTCAATACTTTTCAGTTTGTTGACAGGTCAGAAAAGAAGTATGGACACCCACAAGGTATCTTCTTCGCTGTTGTGACATGACACGTTTACGACAAATACAGAAAAGTGTGCAGTTTATTTTAGAGACTACAGGAAAGTCACATATGAAGTATAAGAGCATATCACACCGGATATAGAAATGATGAACTTAAAGGAATCAGACTGCAGAATAAATGTTGATGTTTGTTTCTATAAACTGTAATTGATGAGGCAGCAAAAAACCTGAATATTTTCAAGAAGAAGAGGGGCGATAACTTGGTCTGGAAGGATGAACAATTATTCAGAGATTAGTAAGACAGGTTTGTTGAAGGAATGCGAGATAGGATATGGGGGGGGGGGGGTATCGGTTGTGGGACAGGGCTGAGAGAAAACGTCCTTTCATTGTACGGTATCACGGGACGCAGGATGTCAAGAAAACAAAAAGAAAGAAAAAAGTGCATATGTATATAGGATACAGCTGCGGTTAAAGTGTATTTAGATGTTTGAAGTGGTCTCTCTAAGAATAAAAACAAATACAGATTTTAATTGTTTTTTTTCGCTTTTAATAGAAATGAACAAATGTGAGACAGTACAAAAAAATCCATAACAAATGTAATGTTTACAGCATTTCAGTAATATATATATATATATATATATATATATATATATATATATATATATAGTATTTCTATATGTCCTATATAGAGTATTTCTATAAATGATGTAACATTAACAGTATTTGTATGAAAGATGTAATACTCACAGTATGTGTATTACAGATGTGATGTTTACAGTATTTGCACAAGAGATGTAATTTTTAAAGTATTTGAACAATTGATGTAATGTTAAGTGTATTTGAATAACAGAAGTAATTTTTACAGTATTTCTATAACAGATGTACTGTGTAGAGATCTTCTATAACCGATGTAATGTTTACAGAATTTCTATAACCGATGTAATGTTTACAGAATTTCTATAACAGATGTAATATTTACAGTATTTCTATAATAGATGTAATGTTTATAGTAGTTCTGAAACAACAGCAATATTAACAGTGTTAAAATGCCTACAAGTGAAACTGAAAATCTCAGAAAAGAAAAGCATGAAAGGTAAATGTAAGAAAATGTCACTGACTGAACCTGGTTGTGTTCTTTTATTGCTTTATACAGCTCGCGTTAAGAGAAAATCACTGTTGTTAAGATGTATTAAAATTTGGAAGTGATATCAAACGAAACAAAAAAAAAAAAAAACAAAACAAAAATACGCCAATTACACAATGGCAGGATTTAAATTAATGAAGTGGATACCAGTAACACATAATCTTTTCTTAAACATTTAACAAAGGTTTATATAAAGAAAAAAAGTACATAATGAAAAGTAAAATTGGATTAAGATTTGCTGCAAATGTTATACACAATAACAGTCAGTCGTTAATTTGCATGTCCCTTGCGGAACTTTGCCTCCTTAACAGCTCTCTTGTAGGTCTCTCGGTGTAAACAAGATGGCCTTCTACTGATGCATTTATTTGCAAATTATCAACGATATCTTGCTGCCATCTTCGCATTCGTTCACAATATGCCACACATAATTCCTGACAGCTCAGAAACCAATCAAATGTACCACTATATATATATATATATATATATATATATATATATATATATATATATATATATATGCATATTAGCTTTTGTAATTCATTTCCATATTGTCCACGAAGGTTGTACATTACGAGACTACTTATCTACATTTCTATGGAAGGTTTCATTGTCTGTGTCTAGTATATTCCCACTAGTAGACAATTAGTTTATGACAAGAAGATTTATACAATGTTACAACAATATATTAGCTGAGGCTGGAGTTTTGTGAAAGTAAACATATTGATAACATTATAGAGAATGTTATTTGGGGAAATTAACACATTGGTAGAATTTATCACACAGAAAATATAGTGGTTCGGACAATATTTTATATCTGTCTAAGAAGATTATGTGTATTCCTTTAATTTCCGAGATGTACAGTATGAAATAATATAAGATTCATTCATTCATTCATTTGCATGTCCCTTGCGGAACGTTGTCTCCCTAACAGCTCTCCTGTAGGCCTCTTGGTTGTAAGCAAGATGCCCTGCTGCTGATTCATCCATTTCCAGATCATCAACGATGTCTTGCAGCCATGTTCGCCTTTGTCTTCCTCTCTTTCTTTTTCCCATGATGTACTCCTCCAAGACTGTCTTCTCTAGATTGTCATGTCGTTTAATGTGTCCAAAATATTTAAGTTTTCTCTCTTTAATCCTCTTTACTACCCAGCCTTCTTCAATACTAAGTTCCTGTAGTATAGATATATTTGTTTTTTTTTGTGTCCATATATTTGAAGAACTCTTCTGTAGCATTTACATTCAAAGGCATTTATGTGTTCCCCCGTCCCCCAGTTTTGTAATCTGTCCAGGTCTCACAGGCATATTTTGCGATGGGAAAGATCCATGCCCTTAAAGATTTTATTTTTGTAGTTCTGCCTATTCTTCTTCACAGATTTTTTAGTTGTTTTACTTTCTGAAGAGCGATAGATGTCCTCCTTTTAATTTCCATTATTGTGTCTCCATTATGAGTTAGTAGTGATCCAAGATATTCAAAACACTCCACTTCTGACAGTTTTCCCTCATTGATATATATTTCAGCTACCATGTTTGTTTTGTCAGATGTCATCATTTTACGGACTGACATAATAAGATTTTAAGTTCCATTTTGCGTTGTGGACAGTAATACTGTATCATCAGCATATCTAATCTCTGATTTTTCATAACCTCCATTTGTTACGGCATCATATTATTCTTTGTCTACGCCTTCTCTAACATTCCTCATTACATTTTTAGTATAAAGTTAAATAAGTAAGGCAACACCATGTACCCCTGACGGACCCCCTTGTTTTATGTCAAACCAAATTTTTGTTTCATCATTTACTCTTATTGCTGCTTGTTGGTCTAGATACAGCAGTGATTTTAGTTATATAAAATGTGTTGCATATCCCAATTTTGTTCATTATTTCCAAAAGTTTCTGGTATTATACACAATCAAATGGTTTTGAACAGTCTATAAAAGATACATGCAATTCTTATTATTAAACGTATATCTTATATTCTAACATAATATACTAAATTATAATATAATAAAATGTAATATAATATAAACACAATAAAACATTAGGTATAAGATACATAAGTTATATATGGATATCAGATAAAACATGGAAGTATATACATGAAAGACGAGCAGTCAAATTAGACATGTTGAATGCAAAAACAGATCATGAAAGAGATTTGGCAAAAGCAAAATACAAAGAAATAAACAAGAAAGTAAAAATTTCAGCTAGAAGGGATAAAAGACAATACATAGACAAGATGGCGAAAGAGGCAGAAAAAGCAGCAAAAACAGGAGACAGCAAAACTTTTTTAACATACAAAAGAGGCTAACAGGTACTATTATATCTAAAGAAAGACCAATCCTTAGCAAAACTGGAATACTATTAACATCAAATAAAGACCAAAAGCAAAGATGGGCTGAACACTTCCAAGAAATACTTAATCGACCACACCGAAAAGAATTAAACCTTTAACTGACTTACCAGCCCCATAACTAAATGTCAACATAGATGAAATTCAATTGCATGAAATTGAAACAGCAGTGAATTTAATGGCTAACAACAAAGCTGCAGGTGAAGATGAAATAACAGCAGAAATGCTAAAAGCTATCAATAGTGACAACATGAAACAACTACAGAGAATGTTTAACAACATTTGGAAAGAAGAAAAGGTCCCTTCTAATTGGAAGAAAGGAGTCATTGTTAAAATACCAAAAAAGGGCAACCTTAGTGACTGTAACAACTGGAGAGGAGTAACCTTAATATCAGTTGTGTCAAAAGTATTTTGCAAGGTCATTTTGAATAGACTCAAAGATATAGTGGATACTGCAATGAGAGAAGAACAAGCAGGATTTCGAAAAGGGAGAAACTGTCTCGACCAGATCTTTACTCTAAGAATAATACTTGAAGAGCATATTGAAAAGCAGAAACCATTAATACTGAACTTCATAGATTTTAAAAAGGCATTTGATAGCATACACAGAGATTAATTATGGAGAATTTTATGTCTATATAGAATACCATCTAAAATTGTCAACATCGTTAAGGACTTCTACAATGGATATGGTTGTGCAGTCAAGACAGAAGAAGGGATGAGTGAATGGTTCCAGATTGAAACATGTGAGAAACAAGGATGTATACTGTCTCCTTTACTTTTTTGGGATTACAATAGACTTCATAATGACAAAATGCTGCATAGGTAACACAGGTATTGACTGGGTACATGGGACCCAACTAGAAGATCTTGATTTTGCTGATGACATAACTCTTTTCAGTAATAATGTTAATTACATGCAAGAAAAAATAGATAGCCTGTCTTCAATGGCTAGTAAAATAGGACTTGAAATTAACAAGGACAAAACAAAAATAATGAAAATTCCTCTCAATCTAAATGGAAAAATACACACAGAAGGGACAGATATTGAAGAAGTCAAATCAATCTGCATACATTGGCAGCTACATAGACCAGGATAGTGACACTAGAAAGGAAGTTAGGATCAGAATTGCAAAAGCAGCATCAACCTTCAAGAATCGTGAGAACATATGGAATTCAAAAGTTATAAGTACAAAAACCAAGTTAAGACTATTCAATTCAGATGTAATATCCACCCTCATTTATGCAAGCAAAAGCTGGAAAACTACTAAAGAAATAGAAAAGAAACTCTTTTGAAAACAATTGCTTAAGGAAAATACTCGGCATCACGTGGAATGAATTCAAGAACAATGCAGAGATAAGACAGATGACTGAACAACAACCAGACTCATATGTGATGAGGAAAAGGAGATGGACATATGTTGGTCACTTGATGAGAAGAAATGATCAGAGAATCCCAAAACAAGCTATCAAGTGGAACACAACAGGCCGAAGAAAAAGAGGCAGACCGCGTGAAACTCTGAAGAGGACATTATTAAGAGAGGCCAAATTAACAGGCATAAAATCCTTTCATGAGGTTGAAAGACCCGCCGAAGACAGGAAAAATTGGCGAACTACTTTGCGAGCCCTATGTGACGTTTAACGGCACGGGAAGGACATAAGATATAAGATAAGATAAGATGCATAATATAAAACATATAAGATATAATAAACTATAAGACACGTTTAATATTTTTGATCTCATTGCTTGTAATTTATGAGAAATGTAGTTAATTTGTGGATACACATGTGTAATTCACAATTTATCAATCCATCCATCCATCCATCCATCCATTAATCTATCTATCTATCTATCTATCTATCTATCTATCTATCTATCTATCTATCTATCTATCTATCTGTCTATCTGTCTGTCTGTCTGTCTGTCTGTCTGTCTGTCTGTCTGTCTGAGTTTTTCCTTTGCTCTTTTTCACTCTCCTTTTTTCATGTACTCTCTGCTCTCATCCGTTTCCTCCCTACTCCAATGTTTCTCATTTATTCTATCTGCTCTTTTTAAACCTGATAAATGGGCAACAGAAGAGTTATACTTTAGTTCTAAGTTCATCATTTAACCTAATAGAAAGACTGCTACCACGTTGTTCCTAGTTGATCATTTAACCTAATAGAACATTTGCTACCACGTTGTTCCTAGTTCATTTAACCTAACAGAATGTCTGCTACCACGTTGTTCCTTGTTCATGATTTAACCTAACATACAGTCTGCTACCACGTTGTTTATAGTTTATCATTTAACCTAACAGAAAATCTGCTACCACGTTGTTCCTTGTTCATGATTTAACCTAACAGAAAATCTGCTACCACGTTGTTCCAGATTAAACAGCCGAGTCGCTGTGAAAACACAACAAAATAAAGTATCACAAGAGTGGACACGGAGCTACAAAATCATTCCTCAGCCCCTCAACAGTTATGTCACTTTATGTGACGGTTCAACTCTAACTTTCTGCAGCTTCATAAAATAGAACATTACTTTGTGTGAGGAATTGTTTCTACATTAAAATCTATAACGAAATATTGAGTAAATTTATCTTTATACTATAAGTAAACTTCTAGGTCTAACTACACACTGTTTTATTTAATCTATTTAATATTGATAGATATTATGTTTAAAAAATAAATGCCACATTTAAACGCATAGTAGATCAATATGTGTCTGAAGGTGTGACCCGTGGAGTTGGTCTGGCAGTACTGCTAGTACTAGCATCCACGCAATGGCATCCTACAGTGATTGTGGTGTTAACCTGGTTCATCAAAGCCAGTCCGTTCTTACAGCTTTGTATGATGAAGTACGTGAAGGTCTGCTTGACATCTTGACATCCCAGGCCAGTAGAATCAATACAAGATTCACAAATACAGTTAGCTTCACTGATGTATCTGTGGAAAGCAGGGAATATAAAACGTACTGTAAAACTGATAAACGTGAATAATAGTCACTGGCCATGAATGTCAGATGGCATTTTTCTTCTGATATGGAATAGAAAACTGAGGTGGAAAAATAAGCTGAAGTAATTTTCATAAAATGATATAAGTAACCAAGAGGCCAAGTTAACAGGCATAACATCCTTTGATGAGGTTGAAAGACTCGCCGAAGACAGGAAAAATTGGCGAACTACTTTGCGAGCCCTATGTGACGTCTAACGGCACGGGAAGGATATAAGATATAAGATAAGAACCAAGAGAAATTAACTACTAGACAGGCACTGGAATTATGTGAGAATGATATTTTCAAACTTTAATTGTATTGTGCCGTTATGGATATATTTTACTGGATGTAAATAGAACGTTTTGAATATAAACAAAATAACGTGTCAGGTTATGTACAGACGTTTAACACGAAAAGTGAAGATAGACAGATAAAGAGATAGACAGACAAACAGAAGGAATGAACGAACGAACGAACATACTTTTTTACAAAGGGTTAAGAATTGGGCACGCAGGCCCGTCTAACTTTCTGCTCTTCATCATACAGCTTTCACTCAGTCACAGTCATTCAACATTTATTGATGAGCATAATAATCACGAGGGCATAATTAAATGATTACATAAATAAATAATAAACTTATCTCATGTCCACACACTTTAAACTCTGATTTATGGGACAACATGAAATAAACTTGCACTCTTATATTCATTCAACTCTAACAAATTTATAGAAAAGCAATATTAAAAAAAATTACAACAATCAAACCATCCTTTATACTACTTTAGACTATGCTTAAGGAGGCATATAGTCCATATCAAACAGATGTTGAGAGAGTTTAAAGTTATAAGAACAAATATTACTTATGAGTTTTATGTGAATTGGTAGGGCATTCCAAAGGTGAACAGATGAGTAAGAGAAGCTTTTTTTTTTAAACATGTCTAGCCTTGGCTTTGGGAGAAGACAACTCTGTTTTGGGTTGGATTTGAACAACGATCACAAATAGGGTGGAGCATTGTGCAATAGAATTTTATGAATTAACGTGGCCTTGTTGAAAAGAAATCTCTTTTTCAGGGGTAGAATATCAAGATATTTGTCCTTATTTGTAATACGTGCTGTATGTTTGTCATCCATAAGCTTTATTGCTCGTTTTTTTTTTAAGTGAGCACAGATGAACTTGACTTAGAGTTTTGAGGTAAAATACCTATTGACTGTTGGAAAGAAAAGAATAATACATTTTGTCAAGTCAGGGTGTAATTTATAAGTCTCAAGCTTGCTAACTATGATTTCATGATCAATAATGTCAGACGTTTTTTTTTAAGTCAACAAAGACAGCACCACATAATTTATCATCGATTATATTAGATAACCAACATTCTGTCATTTTTGTGAGAGCTGTGTGGCAGGAATGTTTTGGCTTAAATCTGACTGACAGTCAACAATCAAAGTATGTTCTTGCATATATTTTAAGGTTGTTTTTTTATATGTTTTAATAGGGGTTTTAATAAAGTCGATAGAATGGAAATTGGTCTACAGCTGGAAGGATGTTTCTCTGAACCAGATTTAAAAAGGGGATATATTTTTGCATTTTTAAAAGCCTGAGGAAAATGACAATGAGCAATGCTCTGATTGTAAATGTATGTTAGTGTATCTGTAATTACTGGGGCAGAGTAGCGTAACATCCTGTTGCTGATTTCATCAAGTCCTGCTGTGCTGTTGTCTTTTTTTAAGATGAAAGATAATTATAGACTTCTTCACTAACTCAATTGAAATAAATATTGGGTTTGTTTAGATCTGCACATTTGCTATCTATAAATGTATTTAATTCACTTAAGTCACAAGTAGGGGTTGGTAGTGAAGATTTTAAAATATTGACTTCTTCTCTGAAATGATTGCTGTACTCTTCACAAGCAGGCACATGATTATAACTCTGCAAGTCAGACTGTTCTCTCTTGTTTACTAGAATGTTAATTGCTTTCCAGACAGACTTACTGTCTAATTTATTTTGAACTATGTTTGTAAAGTAATATCTCTTTTCTTGCCTAATTAATTATTGAACTGTAGTTTTAAGTAATCGGTAGCAAGTGAATTCCGAAAAGTTAAAGGTCCGATCCCTTTCCCACAAAAAATGAGAAATTCACCAGCGATAGATTGTCATTTTCTCAATGCTTCTAAAATTGTTAAATGGTATCCCTTTCTAAAATCTGGTTCATGGAAAAATCCCTGAAGCCAATAAATAGATAGAAAGATAGATAGATAGATAGATAGATAGATAGATAGATAGATAGATAGATAGATAGATAGATAGATATAGATAGATAGGTAGATAGATAGATAGATAGATATATAAATATATAGATAGATAGACAGACATAGATAGATAGATAGATAGATAGATAGATAGATAGATAGATAGATAGATAGATAGATAGATAGATAGATAGATAGATAGATAGATAGATAGATAGCCAGAATTACCTTGGATAAGCATTAATTCCCAAATCTTTTCTAAAATAAATCCAAGGACACGTTGACCGCAGGTTATCTGTATGTCCAGGCCACCATCTGTCAACTGTGATGTTGGGGCATTTATTTGGCTGATCGCTTGAATTATCTGCACTTGAATACGGTGTCGGGATAAGACCAATAAACTGTGTCGCATTCAGACTGACATTCAGTTGAATCTGTGAAAGGTCGATGTTCTCAGTAGATCTTTCTCTTACTTCGTGGTCCTTCATTTGTCTGCCAGCGACGTTTGGTCTAGGATATGCTGTACAAACTGAGAAAACAGCCAAGATTAATACAACGAAGTTCACTGATGATAACTGTGAAAACATTCTCACCGATGTCATCTTTGTAGCCAATGTTGTTACTGATAGTAATAAATATGTGATCTTATGAGGGATCTTCCACAATATAAGCTATCTGTAAGTCACTTCTCACACAATCTAGATGAGACACAATAAACACATATGCTTTGTACCGCCTTATATATTCAGGGGAGAGAGAAATTTCCGCTGGTATTTTTGTTTCTATTTTGGTCGTGTTTGTTGCATATAGTACTTCAGTACATTAATACCGAACTAACAATCGTAAATTGAGATGCCCGAAGAAAGTACACATCAGCTATTGTATGTCCGGATTACTAAGCAGGGGATGCGCGGTAAAGCACAAAACGTCAAGAACGGTTATTAAACGATGAAACCCGAAACAAAATTTGAAAACAGAAAAGGTTTATGATTTTATTTCTAACAGATAGAATACTTACAGCAATTTAAATACTATCTTCCTTCATTTGTAATTATATTCTCTCACAACTCTCTATTTTTATCGCACATACATTTTGTTATTTTTTTTCTGTTTTTTTTCCTTACTGTGATAATTACATGTGAGTGTTTCTTTCTTTCTTTCTTTCTTTCTTTCTTTCAAGACACTACAGAAAAATTAAAGCGTTTGTTTGTGAGGACTCACAACACATGCTATAACAGATCAGTCCAAAATATACATCTTTCTCAGCAGATCCTTGTGCTAGCAGATGTTAGATATTGTGCACATTGCTGGACATCAGAGCAAAATCTTAGATGTCGTGCACATTGCTGGACATCAGAGCAAAATCTTAGATGTCGTGCACATTGCTGGACATCAGAGCAAAATCTTAGATGTCGTGCACATAGCTGGGCATCAGAGCAAAATCTTAGATGTCGTGCACATTGCTGGACATCAGAGCAAAATCTTAGATGTCGTGCACATTGCTGGACATCAGAGCAAAATCTTAGATGTCGTGCACATTGCTGGACATCAGAGCAAAATCTTCGATGTCGTGCACATAACTGGGCATCATATCAAAATCTTAGACGTTGTGCACAATGCTGGGCATCAGAACAAATTGTTAGATGTTGTGGAACTTGCGACTGAGTCTAGTAATATTAATCTTAGTTTTAAGCTTAGGACCTACTAGAAACGGGGCGGGGTTAGAGAGATAAGGAAGTCAATGAGATATGGCCTGTAAGGGATCCAGTGGACTGAGAAACTCTTGGAATCCCAAAAACCTTGGCCGACTATTCCCATTATTCACATCTGCTTAAACTGTGCGGAAAAAGACTATGGAAACAATCAAAGAATTCTAGACTAAGGCAGAGAAAGGAGTATGCAGCAAACAGTCTCAGATCAAGAAAAGACGCTGGACGTATGGGAAGTAACAATCAGAAAACAGCGCATCAAGATGGAAACATCTCGACCTCTAGAGACCTTAACCAGAAACATGACAAGACAGGCTAAGATATAGTGCTGTATTAGCGCAAACAAAATAATCGGACGTGCTTTACCGGTCAGTTTAAACTTTATTGTCGTTTTAACAGCATTTCTACGTTGATGGAGGCATCATTTTAGTGACGAGCGACTTGGCTCTTATGTACACATTTTAATATAGACGGTATTTCAGGATTTATAAATCAAAATATGGCCCGTATACAGTGCTGTAGTTGTCACTTTTACTGAAATTTATTATATTTTGTCTCTGGTCTTTAAACAGTTGCCTGATTTTATCCATTTTTGTTTCAACTTCGCTTTCCTTATTTTATTTCTTGAAATGTATCTCTCCCAGAGTTTTGAGAGCGGCCTCGTTACACGAGCGGTTGTGGGTGATTTTTACTAATCCGATGATGGCTGACTGGGATCAGTCCCAGCAGTGGGATGTTTTTCTGGGACATACGTAAAAATTACATGGTATCCAATCAGCCTCTAGAAATGGGTACCAGACATGTCTTGGAAGGTAAAGTGGCCAGGCGAGATACTCACGATATAAAAGTTTCATGTGCCAAAGGTCAAGGAAAATACGAGACTTAACAACGTATTTCCCAATATGCCCTAATTCCATGGAAATGAGGATTTTACCTGTTTTTTTTTAAATTTACTTTTTTGAAATTCTGACATTTATGTTCTTTCTGCCACTAGTCAATTTTATGGGCTAGTTAAAGGCATTTTAAAAGCTTATATGTATCTTTCCAAACTTATTCTGTGCTTTCTGGAAAAAGTAAATTAAGTTACAGTTTGCTCATTATAGGGCTCCGGTCACTTCTGTGAAAAAAAAAACATGACAGCTGTATATACAAACACATACATTAGTGGATGCTTCAAACCATAGGTAAAAACGCATCCTATAAAATATACGTTTTCTTTTACATGCCTGCATGTAATATAGTTTAGTTTAAAATTACTTTAATATATCAACACCACAGGGGAACAGAAGTAGGGGTAGACCAAAGCAGACACGGAGAAGAACAGCAGAGAGAGAGAGAGAGAGAGAGAGAGAGAGAGTGCTGGGCTATTGAGAACTCACCTGGGCAGGAGGGGGAAAAAAGGCAAATGACAGGAGTTTGTGGAAAACCCTTAGGGAAGCCTCATGTGGCCTTGGTACTTAAGATTCAGAGAGACGTAGCAAGAAATATAAACAACGGTAAAATACCATAATTACAAGAATGCAGTATTGTCTGGCATACATTTATAGATTTATAATTTTTTATCTTTTTTATTTTTAAATTTTTGTTTAATGTTTATTTAATATGTTCTTGATGCGGCGAATGAAAAAAAGGCTTTACCAAAAGATTGGTTTGTTGTATATTCTTCATTTACATGCGGTGATCTTACTTTAGTTTATTCTTGCTACTGCCTACTTTCCTTATTTTTTCTATCAATAGAAAAGTGAACTACACTACTTGAACGAATTACAGATCTACTTTAGCGAGCTACAGATAAACGTGAGCTAATTGCAGAACTACTTGAGCTAATTGCAGATCTACTATAGGAAACTACAGACCTACTTGAGCAAATTACAGATCTGCTTGAGTGAAATACGGATCAACTTGAGCAAACTACAGATCTGCTTGAGCAAACTACAGATCGGCTTGAGTGAAATACACATCTACTTGAGCAAACTGCAGATCTACTTGAGTGAAATACAGAAGGTAGATAGTGGTGCATGGTGCAGTTTTACAAAGTAAGGGAGAGAGTGAGTCAGGAGAGAAAAAATGAATAGAAAGTATGAGAATGTATAAATGAAAAACATACAACATCCGATATTTCGGCGTGAGCCTTTTTCGAGGATTATATGCACAACGAGACAAAAAAAAATACGAAGAACTGATCTGAATATGGCTTCCTCCAGAAGTAGAAAACAGAAATATGTGTACTAGAAGGAAGGAGCAAGCTGAGCACAACAATCTACTTGAGGAAACTACAGTTTTACTTGAGAGAAATACATATCTACTTGAACAAACGATAGATCTACTTTTGCAAAATACAGATATACTTTTGTGAAATACAGATCTACTTGAGCAAACTATAGATCTACTTGAGTGAAATACAGATCTACTTGAATGAAATACATATCTACTTGGGCAAACTAAAGGTCTGCTTTAGTGAAATACAGACCTAATTGAGCACATTATAGAATGTACTTGAGCAAAAACTACAGATCTACTTGAGTGAAATGCATATCTACTTGAGCAAACTACAGATCTACTTGAGTGAAATGCATATCTACTTGAGCAAACTACAGATCTACTTGAGCAACCTACAGATCTACTTGAGCAAATTACAGATCCACTTGAGTGAAATACGTATCTACTTGAGTGAAATACAGATCTACTTGAGTGAAATACAAATCTACTTGAGTGAAACACAGTTGTAGGGAATTACTGTATAAGTCCACCAGTGGTTATTGTACAGCTTCCTCTAAGCATATCCAATGAACAAAATCCGACACCAGCTGTCACAGTCACCCAGTTGTCCCATTCACACAGCTGTCCCAGTCGCCTAGCTGCCCCAAATCATTACACGGATAGTTTAATATTAATTTAAAGAAAGGCGGCCAAACGTGGCTGCTGACCTCAGTGCTAGGTTAATGTAAGGCGGCCATGGTATCCCAGGTAATTCTCTTGTGATTTTTCTTTTTCTCATGTCTCACTAAAGTGCTATGTCTATGATTTTTTCGAAGTATAATCCAATAAAATTTGTTCTCTTACTTTACCGTACCAAAGCCTGGTAGTTTAATATTTCTAAAAAATATAGGCAAATTAACGCATCGATAGATGTTATACCTCCAGCAGCATTAGGGTACAAACAGGAGTGAAGCAGGGATGTGTACTATCACCAACATTATTCATCTTGGCCGTAGACTGGTTAATTAAGGAGGCAACATCAGACAAACGCAGAGGATTACAATGGACCCTCTACACAGTGCTGGAGGACCTTGACTTTGCGGACGACATTTGCCTACTATCAAGCAACCAAAAAGATATGCAAGATAAAATAAACAAGCTAACTCAGAATACAAACAACATAGGACTAAAGATAAACGTAGGAAAGACAAAGTTAATGAAATAAAATGTGAATAATAGAAATGTACTCAGAGTAGATAGCAAGTTAGTGGAGGAGGTCAATGAATTTGTATACCTTGGCAATAGAGTAGTAGAAAATGGAAACAGCACAGAGGACATCAACAGCAGACTTACTAGAGCAAACCAGGCTTTTGCAATGCTGCAGACTATATGGAAATAAAAAAAACTAAGCATAAATACGAAAATCAGGATATTTAAGAGTAATGTTCTAAGTGTACTACTCTATGTAAGTGAATGCTGGAAAATCACCGAAACCATAGAAAACAAGTTAAATTCTTTCCAGACTAAATGTTTACGAAGAATTAGAAAAACATTTTGGCCAAACACCATAAGAAATAACATCTTGTTGGTAGAAATGCTGATGAGGCCACTGACAGCAATTATTGAGGAAAGATGCTGCCGATAGTTGAGACATGTGCTCCGAATGAGTGACAGCTCTCTACCAAAAATAGCACTAAGATGGACACCACAGGGGAACAGAAGTAAGGGTAGACCAAAAGAGACATGGAGAAGAACAACAGAAAGGATGTTGAGCAATAGAGGGCTCGCCTGAGAAGAGCAGAAATAAAGGCAAAGGACAGGCATTTGTGGAAAACCCTTACGGAAGCTTCATGTGTTCTGGACACTTAAGGTTCAGAGAGAGAGAGAGAAAGAGATTTTATAAGAAAACAAAAATTATACTTCGAGTAATATTATATATATATATACACATACATACATATATAATAAAATGCATGATTGTTATTTTAATCTCCGACGTATAAAGTAGAAGAAAAATATAAGATAATTTTAATACTATGATCTCATTGTTTTTAATTTATGAAAAAAGTGATATTAAAGCTATGGTTACATAATTCATTTTATCCATCCATCCATCCATCCATCCATCCATCCATCCATCCATCCATCCATGCATCCATCCATCCAACCATCCATCCATCTGATTTTCACCCTACCTCTTTACCACTCTACTTTTTTTTCTCTCTCCTTTCTTTCCTTTCTTATCCTCACACTTTCTCTTTTATCCCCTCTCTTCTTCGTTGAACCTCACAAAACGACATCATAAACTTTTATTTCTAATTTTATCTTTTAACCGAACGAGAATCTGCTACCACGTTGTTTCAGATCAGAAACTCGAATCACACAAACAACATAACAAAATAAATTATCACAAGTATGGACACTGATCTACAAAGTCATTACTTAGCTTTTCAACAATTATCACATGTCACATTATGTTGACGGTTCAACTCTAACTTTGTGTACCTTCATATAACAGAGCAGTGTTTTGTGTGAGAAAATATTTCTGTATAGATATTTATGACTAAAAATTACTGAGTAAATTTATCGTTACAGTATTCCATCTATCTGTAACTTCAATTTCTTATTACACAAATTTGAATTTATTATATTTACTGTTTTGGGATATTGTGTTTAAAAAACCGAGGTCACATTAAACAGGAATCTTGGTCCATGCAAGGTCATTTAATAGTCGTTTGTAGGTGTGACCCTTGGAGTTGTACGAAGAGCTAGTTTTCTTAAAATTCTATAAATAACTAAGAGAAATTATACACCGGACAGGCACTTGAAATCAGTGAAAATGTTCTTATCAAACGTTTTAATAAGTTATATTGAGCAGTTATTGATATAGTTTACAGGATTCAAAATGAACCGTTTATAAAATTGTAATCTGGTATGTAATATTTATGTTCACGCGTACTATAGCTTACAGAAGTTTAATATAAAAAATAGATCAAAGACAGAAAAAGAGACAGACAGACAGGCACAGAGACAAGGAGACAGATACAGAAAGAAAAGAAGATAGATAGATAGATTAGATAGATAATAGATATATAGATAGATAATAGATAGATAGATAGATAGATAGATAGATAGATAGATAGATAGATAGATAGATAGATAGATAGATAGATAGATAGATAGATAGATAGATAGATAGAATTACCTGTGATAAGCGTTACTTCCCAGATCTTTTTCCACATATTTCCAAGTACACGTGGACCGCAGGTTATCTGTATGTCGAGTCCACCATCTGTCAACTGTGATGTTGGGGCATTTATTTGGCTGACCGCTTGGAATATCTGCTCTTGAAAACTATATTGGGATGAGACCAATAAACTGTGTCGCATTTAGGACGCCATTCAGGTTAATCTGTGAAAAGTCGATGTTTTCAGTCGATCTGACCCAAACTTCGTGGTCATTCATTTGTCTGCCAGCGACGTTTGGTCTAGGATATGCAGTACAAACTGAGAAAACAGCCAAGATTATGACAGCAAGATTCGTTATTGATAACTGTGAAAACATTCTTAACGATGGAGTCTTTGTAGCCAACGTTGTTAGCGGTTGTAATAAATATGTGATCTTATGAAGGATTTTCCACAATATATGCTATCTGAAAGTCACTTCTCTCACAATCAAGACAGACACAGTAAAAACATATCTTTGTACTGCCTTATATATTGAGGAGAGAGAACCTCCATTTGGATTTTTGTTCCTATTTTTGTTTTGTTTTTTTCCTCTTATGTTCAGTACTTCAGTACATTAGTAGCGAACTACAGTCTTACGAGGCTATGTCCGGAAGATGGGGAGAACAACTGTTGTATCTCCAGTTGATTAAGCAGATGTTGATCAGTAAAGCTCAAAAAGTCATGAACGGATATTAAAGAATAAAACCCGAAACAAAATTGGAAAGTGAAAAACGTTTATGATTTTATTTCTAACCGGTAAAATACTTTCTGCAATTTAAAAACTATTAATGTTCACTTATATTCCCCTGCAACTCTGTGTTTTACAGAAATTATGTTTGTTTTTATTTATTTCCGATTTTTTGATTTACTGTGATTACAATATTTCAATGCTTCTTTCTTTCTTTCTAAAAAAAACATTTTTAAAAGCTTATATGTAACTTTCCAGACTTATTCTGTGCTTTCTAGAAAAAGGAAATTAAATCCCAATGTTTGCTTATTATAGGGCTTCGGTCACTTCAGAGGAAAAACATGGCAGCTGCGTTTATTATACATTTTATGGAGTGCTGTAAGATTTCATTTCAATACAAAACAATTGCAAATAATGCAAGTACAAATATATCAAATATGTATATATATATATATATATATATATATATATATATATATATATATATATAATCAGGTTCCGTGCCGAAAGACGTTGGCTATTATCCTTTTCCAGATTACGTGATCCTTCATGCAGGCCATCAGCTAAGTTGGTGATCAGCACTTTAGGACTCGTTTTCTAACATTCATTGATATGTGTTAAATTATATGTTTCTCATTATCTGAAATGCAGTTTTTGCTTGGACTATTCTGTTCCTAATTTCTGTTTTGCATTTCCGGTCTGAAGTTATTACTGCTTCAAGGTATTTGAATTTCTGCACTTGCTTTAGGATAGTTCCATATATAAAGGAACGCATAGTTTATATAACCTTCATTTTTGTATGTTATGACACAATTGTTTTCAAGGGTATCTCAAAACAAACTAAAAACTGTCACCAAGATATCAGGTAAATAATTTAGAATGAATTTTGCTGTTCTCGTTTATAGTCATAAAGCAGTAGCTGCCCTTGCTAATCACGCATTTTTTTACCATAACTCAGGTAACATTTATCGAAAAGTGGTGAAAATGTGGTGAGCACAAATGAAACCTTATAAAAGGATGAGAATATACAAAGAAATTCAGGTAATTTCCAAGCAGACAGTTATGACCCGTTGATCATAAAACTGACGAAACATTGCTATTTGTTGCCTGGCATTTCAGCGTGCAGCAGAGTACCATCAGTCGACTTTGGCACCGTTTCCAATGCGCTGGCTCAAATGAAGACCGGCACAGCGGTAGACGACTCAGGGTGACAACAGCAGGTAATGATCGCTTTATTCTAGTTCATCACCCCAGAAACACGTTTACAACAGCTTCCTCAAGTGCCCAGTCATTGCTTGCAGAACGACGTGCGTCTGATCAAACTGTCAGGAATAGACTGCATGAAGCTGGACTAGTAGCACAATGACCCCGGCGAGGTCCTGTCTTATCGAGACGTCATTGCCTAAATGGACTTGTTTGGGCCAATAAACATATTCCCTTTACAACTGACAATCATTGGAGACTTGTCTGGTTTAGTGACGAATCTTGCTTTTTGTTGCACCGCCATGATAGTCGGAGAAAGGTCTACCGTAAACCAAATGAACGTTTTGACCAAAATCAGGCATCTGATCGCATCTATGCCCAAGAGATGGCAGTCGCTGATCGACGCAAGCTGAGGTCAAACACCGTACTAAATTGAGAACTCCTGTGACTGACAGATTATCGTCATACAGATGTAAGAAACTGTAAAGCGAGTGTTTAAACCCTTAGGTATTATTGTGTGCAATGTGAAAACTGTATTCATTCAATTTAAAAAGCTGTAGAATATCAAAATTATGGCTAAAATAGGGTCAACAGTAGTTATGCGTTTATTTTATTGGATAGTATATACATATATATATATATATATATATATATATATATATATGGTATCAATAAATTACCATTAGCAGACCATCTTGCTGAGAGGCCTACGGGAGAGTTGTGAGGGAGGCAACGTTCCTCAAGGAACATGCAAATGAATGAATCATTACAGCCCACATGGATACATGGTAAGCATATTGGAAGTTGCAGTTCTGTTTAAAACACACACACATATATTTATATACATACACTCATACATACTAACGTACATACTTACATACATTAGCGGATGCTTCCAATCGCGGAAAAAACCGAATCCTCTAAAATTTACGTTTTCTTTTACATGTTTAGCGGTAATACACTTCTGTTTCCAATCACATTAACATATCAGCACCACAGGGGAACAGAAGTAGGGTAGACCAAAGCAGATATGATCAAGAACATCAGAGAGGATATTGAGCAATAGGGGGCTCACCTGGGCAAGAGTGGAATATAGCCAAAAGACAGAAGTTTTCGGAAAAAATCTTGTGCATGCCCCATGCGCCTTGTGTACTTAAGGTTCAAACAGAGAGATATCAACAAATATAAACAACAATAAAATATAATAATTAGAAGAATGTAGTATTGTCTAGCCTACATTGACTGATTTCACCTTTTTACTTTTTTAAAATGTTTGATTAATACTTTCATGTATGGCAAATGAAAATATGATTTTTCCGAAATATTGTTATATATATTGTTTTATATATATATTTTTTATTGTATATAGTTTTGTATATTCTTCATTTACACGTGATCATCTTACTTTCTGCCAACATTGTTTCTTCCTAATTTCGTATTTCTTTCAAGCTACCTAAAGCCCAATAATGCTATCTCTGTCTACTTGAAGAAGCTTCAGACCTTCTTTATCGAACTAAGGATCTCCTTTAGAGAACTACAGATCTACATGCGTCAACTACAGATCTATGTGAGTGAACTACAAAAGCAAGTGACACACTGGCTAACTTTAGCAGTGGTTATTGTACATCTTCCTCTAAGCATGTCCATTGACCCAAATCTGACGCCATCGGTTCCAGTCACCCAGCAGTCCAAGTCACCAAACTGTCCCAGTCACACAGTTGAGCACTTATCCAACGATCCCAGTCACACAGCTGCACCACTCACCCGGCTGCCCCATTAGTCCAGCTGTCACACTCACCTAGCTGTCCCAGTCACCCAGCTATTGTACTCATCCTGATGTAGGAAAGTGCTACCTCGCTGCTTCACTACTAGGATAAGGAGAGACGGCCACAAGTGACAGTTAACATCGGTACTAGGTTAAAGTAAGACAACCACAGCTGTCAGCTGACCTCAGTACTATGTCAAGTTAAGACAGCGAAACTGACAGCTGATTTCTGTACTAAATAAATTCAAGACTGCTACACAAGACAAAAGACCTCAATACGAGGTTAAGGTAAGATAGTTACAACTGAGTGCTGAACTCAGTACCAGGTTAAGGTAAGACAGCCACACCTGACAGCTGACCTCAGTAATATGTTAAGGTAAGGCAGGCAAACGTGACTAATGACCTCAATACTAGGTTAAGGTAAGACGGCCACGGTTGAAAGTTGACCTCAGTACTAGGTTAAGGTAAGACGGCCACACGTGAAAGATTATCTCAGTAGTATGTTAAGGTCAGACGGCCACACATTACAGCTGACCTCAGTACTATGTTAAGGTCAGACGGCCACACATTACAGCTGACCTCAGTACTAGGTTAAGGTAAGACGGCCACACGTGAAAGATGATCTCAGTAGTATGTTAAGGTCAGACGGCCACACATTACAGCTGACCTCAGTACTATGTTAAGGTAAGACGGCCACACATTACAGCTGACCTCAGTACTACGTTAAGGTAAGACAACCACACATGACAGCTGACTTCAGTACTATGTTAAGGTAAGACAGCCACGCGTGAAAGTTGACCTCAGTACTAGGTTAAGGAAGACGGGCACACGTGACAGATGACCTCATTACTAGGTTAAGGTAAGAGGAGCACACATGACAGCTGACCTCAATATTAGGTTAAGGAGAGGCCGCCACACGTGACAGCTGACATCAGTACTCTTCCGTTTGTTTACAGGTAAGAAAAGAAGTATAGACATTCACGAGGTATCTTATTTGCTGTTGTGACATCACATGGTGGTCTGGAAGTATAAACAATTATTCAGAGATTAGCAAGACAAATGTAATGAAGGAATGTGAGATGGGATGTGTGAAGATCGGTTGTGGGACAGAGATGAGAGTAAACGTCATTTCAGTGGGACAGTATCACGGGACGACGGACGTCGGGGTAAAAAGTGTTTATTTAACTGAATTTATACTCTTTATAGGATACATTTACAACTAAAGTGTATTTAGTGGATTGAAATTGGTCTTTCAAGGAATAAAAGCCAATACAGATTTTATTTTTAAAATATTTTTTAATAGAAATGAACAAATGTGATACGGTACAAAACAAATATATAACAAGTGTGTTGTTTATCATATTTTTATAAAAGGTGTAATGTTTACAGTATTTCTGAAAACAGAAGTATTATTTATAGCATTTCTGAAAGAGATGTAATGTCTACAATATGTCTCTGACTGAAGTAATATTTACAGTATTTCTATGACATATTAAATTTTTTTTTAGTATTTCTATAATCGGTTTAATGTTTACATTATTTTTTATAAAATAAGTACTATTTACAATATTCCTATAACATAATTAACTTTTATAGTATTAATATAAACGATTTATTGTTTACAGTATTTTTATAACAGATGTAATATTTACAGTATTTCTAATACAGATGCCATCTTTTCAACGTTAAAACGAACACAAAAGAAATGTAAAAGCTCAGTAAAAAAAAGCATGAAAAATATATGACGTAAAATGTCACTGACTAAACCTATTTGTGTGAATGTTTTCACTATAGACATCTCTTGTGAAGAAAGAATAGTTGCTGTTAAGACGTATTAAAAATTAGAGCTGATATTAAACCAGACAAAAATAAATATACACAGCTAGCAAAATGATAACGTAATAATATTTAAATACATATCTCCATTAGAGAACCACAGATCTACATGCGTCAAATACAGATCTATGTGAGTGAGCTACAAAAGCAAGTGAAACACTGGCTAACTTCGGCAGTGGTTATTGTACATCTTCCTCTAAGCATGTCCATTGGACTAAATCTGACGCCAGCTGTTCCAGTTACCCAGCAGTCCAAGTCACCTAACTGTCCAAGTCACACAGTTGAGCACTTATCCAACGATCCCAGTCACACAGCTGCACCACTCACCCGGCTGCCCCATTAGTCCAGCTGTCACACTCACCTAGCTGTCCCAGTCACCCAGCTATTGTACTCATCCTGATGTAGGAAAGTGCTACCTCGCTGCTTCACTACTAGGATAAGGAGAGACGGCCACAAGTGACAGTTAACATCGGTACTAGGTTAAAGTAAGACAGCCACAGCTGTCAGCTGACCTCAGTACTATGTCAAGTTAAGACAGCGAAACTGACAGCTGATTTCTGTACTAAATAAATTCAAGACTGCCATGACAGCTGACTTCAGTACTATGTTAAGGTAAGACAGCCACGCGTGAAAGTTGACCTCAGTACTAGGTTAAGGTAAGACGGGCACACGTGACAGATGACCTCATTACTAGGTTAAGGTAAGAGGAGCACACATGACAGCTGACCTCAATATTAGGTTAAGGAGAGGCCCCCACACGTGACAGCTGACATCAGTACTCTTCCGTTTGTTTACAGGTAAGAAAAGAAGTATAGACATTCACGAGGTATCTTATTTGCTGTTGTGACATCACATGGTGGTCTGGAAGTATAAACAATTATTCAGAGATTAGCAAGACAAATGTAATGAAGGAATGTGAGATGGGATGTGTGAAGATCGGTTGTGGGACAGAGATGAGAGAAAACGTCATTTCAGTGGGACAGTATCACGGGACGACGGACGTCGGGGTAAAAAGTGTTTATTTAACTGAATTTATACTCTTTATAGGATACATTTACAACTAAAGTGTATTTAGTGGATTGAAATTGGTCTTTCAAGGAATAAAAGCCAATACAGATTTTATTTTAAAAATATTTTTAATAGAAATGAACAAATGTGATACGGTACAAAACAAATATATAACAAGTGTGTTGTTTATCATATTTTTATAAAAGGTGTAATGTTTACAGTATTTCTGAAAACAGAAGTATTATTTATAGCATTTCTGAAAGAGATGTAATGTCTACAATATGTCTCTGACTGAAGTAATATTTACAGTATTTCTATGACATATTAAATTTTTTTTAGTATTTCTATAATCGGTTTAATGTTTACATTATTTTTTTATAAAATAAGTACTATTTACAATATTCCTATAACATAATTAACTTTTATAGTATTAATATAAACGGTTTATTGTTTACAGTATTTTTATAACAGATGTAATATTTACAGTATTTCTAATACAGATGCCATCTTTTCAACGTTAAA
This sequence comes from Achatina immaculata, assembly GCA_009760885.1. NCBI lineage: Eukaryota > Metazoa > Mollusca > Gastropoda > Stylommatophora > Achatinidae > Lissachatina > Lissachatina immaculata. The sequence goes on from CM019698.1 coordinate 15,568,392, forward strand.
ACGAACACAAAAGAAATGTAAAAGCTCAGTAAAAAAAAGCAGGAAAAATATATGACGTAAAATGTCACTGACTAAACCTATTTGTGTGAATGTTTTCACTATAGACATCTCTTGTGAAGAAAGAATAGTTGCTGTTAAGACGTATTAAAAATTAGAACTGATATTAAACCAGACAAAAATAAATATACACAGCTAGCAAAATGATAACGTAATAATATTTAAATACATATCTCCATTAGAGAACCACAGATCTACATGCGTCAAATACAGATCTATGTGAGTGAGCTACAAAAGCAAGTGAAACACTGGCTAACTTCGGCAGTGGTTATTGTACATCTTCCTCTAAGCATGTCCATTGACCTAAATCTGACGCCAGCTGTTCCAGTTACCCAGCAGTCCAAGTCACCAAACTGTCCCAGTCACACAGTTGAGCACTTATCCAACGATCCCAGTCACACAGTTGAGCACTTATCCAACGATCCCAGTCACACAGTTGAGCACTTATCCAACGATCCCAGTCACACAGTTGAGCACTTATCCAACGATCCCAGTCACACACTTGAGCACTTATCCAACGATCCCAGTCACACAGCTGCACCACTCACCCGGCTGCCCCATTCACCCAGCTGTCACACTCAACTAGCTGTCCCAGTCACCCAGCTGTCACACTCAACTAGCTGTCCCAGTCACCCAGCTGTCACACTCAACTATCTGTCCCAGTCACCCAGCTATTGTACTTATCCTGATGTAGGAATTGACTATCTCGCTGCTTCACTACTAGGATAAGGAGAGACGGCCACAAGTGACAGTTAACCTCGGTACTAGGTTAAAGTAAGACAACCACAGCTGTCAGCTGACCTCAGTACTATGTTAAGTTAAGACAGCGAAACTGACAGCTGGTTTCAGTATTAATAAAGTCAAGACTGCTACACAAGACAAAAGACCTCAGTACTAGGTTAAGGTAAGATAGTTACAACTGAGTGTTGAACTCAGTACCAGGTTAAGGTAAGACAGTCACATATGACAGCTGACCTCAGTACTATGTTACGGTAAGGCGGGCAAACGTGACAGATGACGTTAGTACTATGTTAACGTAAGACGAACACACATGACAGCTGATCTCGGGACTAGGTTACGGTAATATAGTTCACCGTGACAGCTGACCTCAGTATTAGGTTAAGGTAAGATAGTTCACCGTGACAGCTGACAGCCTCACATTAATAAAAAAAGACATAATGAAAAGTAACAATATATTACGATTTGGTATACATATTATTCACAATATAGTACACTAAATTCCTGATAAAACTCAGAAAACAACCCATTGTATCAGCATATACATAGACATGTGCATATTAGCCTTTGTAATTCAGTTTTTTATTTTCCACGAAGACTGTACATTACGAGACTATATATCTACATTGGTATGGTAGGTTTCTTTGCCTGTGAGCAGAATATTCCGGACTAGTAGATAATTATGCACAAAATACAGAACTGTTGGCCTGATTAGTCATGCCAGTAAAATTATGTTAAAAATCATAATTGGTAGACTTCGACACAAAATAGAAGAAGAAGTCAATATGGTCCAAGCTGGTTTCAGACAAGGAATAGGATCAAGAGATCATATATTCAATCTAAGATTAATAAAAGAGAAATGCAGAGAGTTTAATGTGCATCTATATTTATCCTTTATAGACTACTCAAAGGCATTTGATTGTGTACAACACCAGAAACTTTAGGAAATAATGGAAAAAATGGGCTTTCCAACACATTTGACACAACTAACATCGCAGCTGTATCTAGACCAACAAGCGGCAGTAAGAATAAATGGTGAAACAACAACTTGGTTTGACATAAAACAAGGGGTCCGTCAGGGGAGCACATTGTCACCCTATTTATTTAACTTGTATACTGAAAATATAATGAGGAGTGTTAGAGAAGATGTAGATAAAAAATATTATGATGCCATAACAATTGGAGGTAATGAAATACCAGAGATTAGATATGCTGATGACACAGTGTTACTGTCCACAACACAAAGAGGAATGGAAAAACTAATTATGTCAGTCCGTAAGAAGAGCGAAGAGCAGAACCTCTATCTTAATGCAGAGAAAACTAAATTGATGACAACTGACAAAACAACGAAGGCAGCTGAAATATATATCAATGTGGAAAAATTGGAAGAAGTGGAGAGTTTTGAATATCTTGGATCACTACTTACTAATAATGGAGATACAATGAGAGAAATTAAAAGGAGGACATCTATCTCTCTTCAGAAAGTAAAACAAATAAAGAATCTGTGGTGAGGAGCAGATAGAACCACAAAAATAAGATTTTTAAGAGCATGCATCTTTCCCATCGCAACATATGTCTGTGAGACCTGGACACTTAACAAAACAGCTGAGAAACACATAAATGCCTTTGAATGTAAATGCTACATAAGAGTACTCCAAATATCGTGGACACAAAAGAGAACAAATATATCTATACTACACGAGCTTAATATTGAAGAAGGCTGGCTAGTAAAGAGGATTAAAGAGAGAAAACTTAAATATTTTGGACACATTAAACGTCATGATAATTTAGAGAAGACCGTATTGGAAGGATACATAATGGGAAAAAAGAAAAAGAGGACGACCAAAACGAAGATGGCTACAAGACATCGTTGACGATCTGCAAATGGATGCCGCAGCAGCAGGTCATCTTGCTCACAACCGAGAGGCCTAGAGGAGTGCTGTTTGGGAGGCAAAGTTCCGAAGGGACATGCAAATGAATGAATGAATGAATGAGTAGATTAGTTTATGACAAATAGATTTATAGAATGTTATAAGAATATACTAGCTGAGAACTGAGTTTTGTGATAATTAAACACATTGACAACATAAAATGAACACAGTTTATGGAAATTAACGCATGGATAGATTTTATCAGACGTAAAACACAGTGGTTCAGGAAATAGTTTATATATCGTTAACATTTATGAGTATTATTTTAATCTCCGATGTTTAAAGTAGAAAAAATATATGTAAGATAAGTTAATATTTTTGATCTTAATAGTTATAATTTATGAAAAAAGTATTATTTAAGATATGAAATAATTAAATTGATGCATCCATCCATCCACTCATCCATACATCCATACATCCACATATCAACCCATCTATATATCTAGCCATCTATCCATCCATCCATCCATCCATCTATAAATGCATCTATCCATCCATCCATCCATCCATCCATCGATCCATCCATAAATCCATCTATCCATCCATCCATCCATTTATCCATCTATCCATTTATCCATCTATGTATGTATGTATGTATGTATGTATGTATTATGTATGTATGTATGTATGTATGTATGTATGTATGTATGTATGTATGTATGTATCTATCTATCTATCTATCTATCTATCTATCTATCTATCTATCTATCTGATTTTCATCCTACCTCTTTATCACTCTCATTTTTTTCCCTCTCGTATCCTCCCTTTCCTAACACCCTGATCTCTCTTTTATCCTGCCTCCTCTTTGTTGAACCTCATAAGATGACATCAGAAACTTTTATTTCTAATTTTATCATTTAACCGAACGAGAATCTGCTATCACGTTGTTTATGATCAGAAACTCGAATCACACAAACAATATAACAAAATAAATTATCATAAGTATGGACACGGAGCTACAAAATCATTACTTAACTCTTCAACAATTATCACATGTCACATTATGTTGACGGTTCAACTCTAACTTCGTGTACATTCATATAATAGAGCAGTATTTTGTGTGAGAAAATGTTCATATATAGATATTTATGACGAAAAATTACTGAGTAAATTTATCGTTACAGTATTCCATCTATCTGTAACTTCTATTTCTAATTACATAAATTTGAATTTATTATATTTACTGTTTTTGGATATTGTGTTTAAAAAATCGAGGTCACATAAACAGGGTTTTTGGTCTATACAAGGTCATTTAATAGTCGTTTGTAGGTGTGACCCTTGGAGTTGTACGAAGAGCTGGTGTGACATTACTGGCTTCCACGCAATGACATCCTACCGTGATTGTAGTGTTCACCTGGTTCATCAAAACCAGCCCGTTCTCGCGTCTTTGTATGATGAAATACGAGAAAGTCTGCTTGATATCTAGACATCCCAGGCCAGTAGAACCAATGCAAGAGTCACAGATACACATAGCTTCACGTATGTATCTGTGGAAAGGAGAGAATAAAAGAATGTGCTGTTAATCGTTCACACGTGAATAATCTTCACATGAAAAAGAATATGAGATGCCATTTCTTCTTATTAATACCGAATAGGAAGGTGAGGTCCACAACTGAGTAAAAGTAGTTTTCTTAAAATTCTATAAATAACTAAGAGAAATTATACACCGGACAGGCACTTGAAATCAGTGAAAATGTTCTTATCAAACGTTTTAATAAGTTATATTGAGTAGTTATTGAAATATTTTACTAGATTCAAAATGAACCGTTTCGAAAATTTTAATCTGGTATCTAATATTTATGTTCACAAATACAAAAGATTCCAGAAGTTTAATATAAAAAATAGATCAAAGACAGATAAAGAGATAGACAGACAGTCACAGAGAGAAGGAGACAGATACAGAAAGAAAAGAAGACAGGTAGATAGATAGATAGATAGATAGATAGATAGATAGATAGATAGATAGACAGACAGACAGATAGATAGATAGATAGATAGATAGATAGATAGATAGATAGATAGATAGATAGATAGATAGATAGATAGATAGATAGATAGAACTACCTAGGATAAGCGTTATTTCCCAGATCTTTTTCCACATATTTGAAAGGACATATGGACCGCAGGTTATCTGTATGTCCAGGCCACCATCTGTCAACTGTGATGTTGGGGCATTTATTTGGCTGACCGCTTGGAATATGTGCTCTTGAAGTCGATATTGGGATGAGACCAATAAACTGTGTCGAATTCAGGACGCCATTCAGGTTAATCTGTGTAAAGTCGATGTTCTTAGCAGATCTTATTTTTACTTCGTGGTCCTTCATTTGTCTGCCAGCGACGTTTTGTCTAGTATAGGCAGTACAAACTGAGAAAACAGCCAAAATTATGACAGCAAGATTCGTTATGGATAACTGTGAAAACATTCTTAACGATGGAGTATTTGTAGGCAATGTTGTTAGCGGTAGAAATAAATATGTGATCTTATGAAGGATCTTCCACAATATATGCTGTTTTAAAGTCACTTCTCTCACAATCTAGACAGACACATTAAACACATATTCTTTGTACTGCCTTATATATTGAGGAGAGAGAACCCCCATATGGATTTTTGTTCCTATATTTGTTTTGGTTTTTTCCTCTTATGTTCAGTATATCAGTACATTAATAGCGAACTGCAGAATTACGTGGATATGTCCAGAAGTTAGGGAGAACAACTGTTGTATCTCCAGTTGATTAAGCAGATGTTTCTCAGTAAAACTAAAAAAGTCAAAAACGGTTATTAAAGAATAAAACCCGAAATAAAATTGGAAAGTGGAAAACGTTTATGATTTTATTTCTAACCGGTAAAATACTTTCTGCAATTTAAAAACTATTAATGTTCACTTATATTCCCCTGCAGCTCTGTGTTTTACAGAAATTATGTTTGTTTTTATTTATTTCCGATTTTCTGGTTTACTGTGATTATTATATTTACATGCTTCTTTCTTTCTTTCTAAAAAGAAAAGAAACACTTTTTTAAAACTAAAAACATTTTTAAAAGCTAATATGTAGTTTTCCAGACTTATTCTGTGCTTTCTGGAAAAAGGAAATTAAATCCCAATGTTTGTTAATTATAGGGCTTCGGTCACTTCAGAGGAAAAACATGGCAGCTGCGTTTATTATACATTTTATGGAGTGCTATAAGACTTAATTCAATACAAAATGATTGCAAATAAAAGAAGTATAAATATAAAATATGTATATATATATATATATATATATATATATAAAATCATCATCAGGTGCCGTGTTGACTGAGGTTGTGTATTATCCTTTTCCAGATTACATGATCCTTCATGCAGGCTATCAGCTCAGTTGGTGATCAGCACTTTAGGACTCGTTTTCTAACATTCATTGATAATGATGTTTTAAATTATATGTGTCTCATTCTCTAAAATGCAGTTTTTGCTTAGACTATTCTGTTCTTAATTTCTGTTTTGTATTTCCCATCAGAAGTTATTACTGCTTCAAAGTATTTGAATTACAGCACCTTCTTTAGAATAGTTCCATATATAAAGGAACGCAGAGCTTATATAACCTTAATCTTTTTATGTTATGGCACACATTTTTTCCCCGGGTATCTAAAAAAAAAACTAAAAACTATCACCAAGACATTAGGTAAATGATTTAGAATGAATTTTGCTGTTCTCGTATATACTCATAAAGCAGTAGCTGCCCTTGCTAATCACGCATTTTTTTACCATAACTCAGGTAACATTTATGGAAAAGTGGTGAATTTGTGGTGAGCACAAATGAAACCCTATAAAAGTATAAGGATATACAAACAAATTCTATTAATTTTCAAGCAGACAGTTATGACTTGTCTATCATAAAACTGACGAAACATTGCTATTTATTGCCTGGCATTTAAACGTGCAGCAGAGCACCATCAGTCGACTTTGGCACCGTTTCCATTGCACTGGCTCAAATGAAAAAGTCACATCGGTAGACGACTCAGGGTGACAACAGCAAGTAATGATCGCTTTATTTTAGTTCATCACCCCAGAAACACGTTTACAATAGCTTCCTCAAGTGCCCAGTCATTGCTTGCAGGACGATGTGTGTCTGATCAAACTGTCCGGAAGAGACTACATAAAGATGGACTGGTGGCACGACGACCTCAGCGAGGTCCTGTCTTAACGAGACACCGTTGCCAAAATAGACTATCAATGGAGACGTGTCTGGTTTAGTGACGAATCTTCCTTTTTGTTGCACCGCAATGATATGCGGAGAAAAGTTCTACCGTAGGCCAAATGAATGTTTGCCCCAAATCAGGCATCTGATCGCATCTATGCCCAGGAGATGTCAGTCGCTGATCGATACAAGCAGAGGTCAAACACCATACTAACTTGAGAACCCCTGGGACTAACAAATTCTCGTCACACAGATGCAAGAAACTGTCAATTTTAAGCCCTTAGGTATTATTGTGTGCAATTTGAAAATTGTATTCATTCAGTTTAAAAAGGTATTGAATATCAAAATTATGGGTAAAATTTGGTCATCAGTAGTTATGTGTTTCTTTTATTGGATAGTATATATATATATATATATATATATATATATATATATATATATATATATATATATGGTATCGTTACAACATCAGTAGCACGCCGTCTTAATTACAACCGAGAGGCCTACAGGAGATCTGTTAGAGAGGCAACGTTTCGCAAGGGACCTGCAAATGAATGAATCATTACATCCCAAATGAACACATGATAAGCACATTGGAAGTTGCAGTTCTGTTTAAAACACACACATACATATATACACACACTCATACATACTCATATATATACTTATATACATACTTACATACATTAGTGGATGCTTCCAATCGCGGATAAAAACGAATCCTATAAAATATACGTTTTCTTTTACATGTCTGCCGGTAATATAGTTTAGTTTACAATTACATTAACATATCAGCACCACAGGGGAACAGAAATAGGGGTAGACCAAAACAGACATGAGGTAGATAGAGGTGTATGTTGCAGTTTTACAAAGTGAGGGAGGAAGTGAGGAAGGTGAGAAAAAAACGAATTGAAAGTATGAGAATGTATAAATAAAAAACATACAACATCCGATATTTCGGCGTGAGCGTTATTCGAGGATACATACACAACGAAATACAAACATATAGAACTTATCTGAATTGTCTTGCTCCGAGTGGGATGCAGAAATGTGTGTGGAAGAAGGAGGAGGAAAAAACACGCTGCCTACAGACAAAAGATTCCCGATAGAGCCAATCATAGCGAAGAAGCCGAGAGAGAGGAGGAGAACAAGTGGGAGAAAGGGGTGGGGGGAAGGCAGTAGAAACATGATAGCCGCTAGAGGTGTCGGGGGGGGGGGGGGGGAGGAGAGAGGGGAGGGAAAAGGGGACGCGGAGAGATAATGAATGAAGAACTTAAACACCTGCAGGGAGAAAATGTGAAACTGGTGAATAGGACAAGACCAATATGTTGGCAGAGAAGGAAATAGGGTGGTGGTAGAGAGGGGTAGCATAGAGAAAGCAGAGTATAAAAAAGGCCAGTGGAAAAATAAAGAAGTTACAGAAAGCTGAAGACATTGTTAATTCCAGCTGGGTGGAGACAGCCAGTCTGGAAAATAAGGCGCTGTTCTAGGATCCTCCGAGATCGTACATCTGCGGAACAAGAGCGGATCGCACTAACCGAAATGTCCTGTTTGCCCCTATGGTTACCAAGGCAAAAATGTTTAGCCACAGGTGTCCAGGCCCTCTTAGAAATATCACTGAGATGCTAGCGAAATCGATCTCCTAACAGTAAGCCAGTTTCCCCTATGTACTTCAAACCGCAACGTTTGCACATGATAACATAAATGACATTTCGTGAAGTACAGGTGAAACTCTTCTGTACTGATAATGTGGATTTAGTGAAGAGGATCTGGCTGGTCTCGACAACAAACGGACAAATGTTACATCTACGGCGTCCGAAACGTCTGGTACCATAAAAAGTGTCATCAGTCTTAAGATGACTACGAATTAAAAGTTCCCTGAGGTTCTTGTCCCGTCTGTAGGCCACCAATGGGGGTTCCCCTAAAAGGTTCACGTGTCTCTGGCTCGGTCTGGAGGAGGTGGATATGGCGAAACAGTATGTTTTTATCTGCCAAGCTATGAGGGTGGTACGTGAGTACTAGTTTCACTCTGTCCGAGCTACATTGCGGTTTAGGGGTGAGGGCTTGTTGCCGTGATATATGGCTAATGCGGTTCCAAGATGACGAGAGAACGTGGTCTGGATAGCCGCGCTGACGGAAGAAATCTAACAATTTGTGGCCTTGATCCTGGAAATCCAAATCCTCCTTACACAAACGTCGCAACCTAAGAAGTTGGGAAAAAGGAATAGAGTCCTTACACGATCTGGGATGGGAGGAAGATTACAGGAGGTAGCTGTGAGAGTCTGTAGGTTTATAGTGGATAGAAGTAGTAAGCCCGGAAGGGCCGATAGTGACGGCAATGTCAAGAAAGTTAAAAGAAGTAGAAGCGATATGGGAGGTGAAAGAAATGACAGGATTGTCCTCCTTAACAAAACTGATAAAGTGGTTAAGGTCTTCCTGTGGCATTGATGTGATCCCAATGCCGTCGTCTATGTAGCGTCTATGGAAGGCGGGAAAAGGGCCTCTAAAGGCTCTCAGAACCTTGTGTTCGAAGTGGCCCAAGAACAGACACGCGTAGCTGTGGCCCATCTTGGTACCCATGGCTACACCATTAATCTGGTCAAAGTAAAGGCCATTGAATTCAAAAGAATTAAGTTGGAGGACAAGTTGTGTAAGCCGCAGAATAGTAGACGTAGGAATAGAGTGACTGCGTCTTTTATTCAGAAAGAACTTGACGGCCTGAAGTCCCTGATCATGCGGGATGGATGTGTATAAGGATACTACATCAAGGGTGAAGATACGGTAGGTGTGACCAGGCAGGAGTGTAAGGGTTTCAAAAGTAATGAGAGCATGATTGATGTCCTTGAGATAAGTGGGCAGACTAGTGACCAGAGGTTGAAAGATGCTGTCAAGAAAATCAGAGATTTGTTCCGTAGGGCAGGAACAAGCAGACACTATGGGCCTTCCTCGGTTGCCTGGTTTGTGAATCTTAGGGAGTAGATAAAAGGATGGTTTCCCTAAGCAGCTGTCGCGGATATGAAGATGTGTAGCCTAGGGAGAAAGACCAGACTTGGTCTTGTGGATGAGTTCCTTGATTGTGTCACGAACATGGTGGTTGCTGGCCAGAGTCGGATCTTGAGGGCGAGAGACATACAATTTAGTGTTGCTCAGCTGGCCCATGGCCTCCTGGATGTACAATTCTTTCTTCCAACAAACAATGGCCCCGCTCTTTTTTCCTCCTCCTTCTTCCACACACATTTCTGCTTCCCACTCGGAGCAAGACACTTCAGATAAGTTCTATGTGTTTGTATTTCGTTGTGTATGTATCCTCGAATAAGACTCACGCCGAAATATCGGATGTTGTATGTTTTTCATTTATACATTCTCATACTTTCAATTCGTTTTTTTCTCACCTTGCTCACTTCCTCCCTCACTTTGTGAAACTGCACCATACACCTCTATCTACATTATTTATTTAAACAAGTTTTACTGCAGTCGCCATCCCTTTTACCTGTCACAAAGCAGACACGAATAAGAACAACAGAGAGGATGTTGAGCAATAGAAGGCTCACCTGGGCAAGAGCGGAATAAAGGCAAAGGACAGAAGTTTTCGGAAAACTTTTGTGGATTCCCCATGCTCACTGTGTACTTAAGGTTCAAACAGAGAGATATCAACGAATATAAACAACAATAAAATATAATAATTAGAAGAATGTAGTATTGTCTAGCAAACATCGATTGGTTTCCACTTTTTAATTTAAAAAAAATGTTTATTTAATATTTTCATGTACTGGAAAAGAAAAAAATGATCTTTCCGAAATACTGGAGTTCTGTATATTCTTTATTTACAAGTGCTCATCTTACTTTCTATCTACCAAAAGCCCAAGAACGCTATCTCTGTCTACTTGAGGAAGCTTCAGATCTCCTTTAGCGAACTACAGATCTATTCGAGCGAACTATAGATCTTCTTTAGAGAAATACAGATCTACATGAGTGAACTACAGATCTATGTGAGTGAACTACACAAGTAGGTGAAACACTGCCTAACTTCGGCAGTGGTTATTGTTCATCTTCCTTCAAGCATGTCTAATGACCCAAATCTGGCGACAGCTGTTCCAGTCATCAGCAGTGTAAGTCACCAAGCTGTCCCAGTCATAGAGCTGAGCAATTATACAGCGGTCTCAGTCACACAGCTACACCACTCACACGGCTGCCCCATTCACCCAGCTGTCACACTCACCTATCTATCCCAGTCACCCAGCTATTGTTCTCATCCAGCTGTAGGAAATGGCTACCCCTCAATTTCACTACTAGGATTAGGAAAGACGGCCACAAGTGACAGTTAACCTCAATACAAGGTGAAGGAAATACAGTCACAACTGACAGCTGACCTCAGTACTAGGATAAGGAGAGGCGGCCACACGCGACAGTTGACATCAGTACTAGGTTAATGTAAGACAGTCACAACTGACAGCTGACATCAGTACTAGGTTAATGTAAGACAGTCACAACTGATAGCTGACCTTAATACTTGGTTAACGTAAGACAGCCAAAACGGACAGCTGACCTCAGTTCTAGGTTAAGATAAGACGTCCACGTGTGACAGCTGACCTCAGTACAAGTTAAGGTAAGGCAACTACAACTGACAGCTGACCTCAGTACTAGGATAAGGAGAGGCGGCCACACGCGACAGTTGACATCAGTACTCTTCCGTTTGTGTACAGGTAAGAAAAGAATTATAGACATTCACGAGGTATCTTATTTCCTGTTGTGACATTATATGGTGGTCTGGAATTATAAACAATTATTCAGAGATTAGCAAGACAAGTGTGCTGAAGGAATGTGAGATAGGTTGTTGGAAGAAGGGTTGTGGGACAGGGATGAGAGAAAACGTCATTTCATTGGGTCAGTATCATGGGACGAAAGATGTTGGGGTAAAAGATGTTTCTTTAATTGAACGTATACTTTATATATGAAAAAGTTACGACTAAAGTGTATTTAGTGGATTGAAATTGGTTTTTCAAGAAATTAAAGCAAATACAGATTTCATTTTGAAAATATTTTTTATTAGAAATGAACAAATGTGATAGGTACAAAACAATATATAACAAGTGTGATGTTTATCGTATTTCTATAACACATATAATGTTAAAAGTATTTCTGAAAACAGAAGTATTATTTATAGCATTTCTGAAAGAGATGTGATGTCAACAAAGCGTCTGTGACTGAAGTAATATTTACATTATTTCTATGACAGAATTTGTATAGTATTTCTATAATCGAATTATTTTTTACAATTTTTTTATAACAGAAATAATGTTTACAATATTCGTACAACATAGTTAATTTTTATAGTATTTCTATAATCGATTTAGTGTTTACAGTATTTCGATAACAGATGAAATATTTACAGTATTTTTAATACAGATGCCATATTTTCAATGCTAAAACGAACACAAAAGAAATGTAAAATCACAGTTAAAAAAAAAACATGAAAATGTCACTGACTAAACCTGCTTGTGTGAATGTTTTCACTATAGACACCTCTTGTGAAGAAACAAATAGTTGCTGTTAAGACTTAAGAAAGATTGGAACTGTTATCAAACCATACACAAATAAATATTACCACTAACAAAACGATAACTTAATGCTAATGACGTGAATACAAAACAACAAACATTTTTTTCATTAACATTTAACATAGCCTCACATTAATAAAGAAGACATAATGAGAAGTAAAAATACATTACGATTTGTCATAAATATTATTCACAATATAGTACACTAAATTCCTGATAAAACTCAGAAAACAATCCAATCTACCAGAACATACATAGACATGGGCATATTAGCTTTTGTAATTCATTTCATTGTTGTCCACGAAGGCTATACATAACGAGACTACATATCTACATTGGTACAGTAGGTCTCATTGTCTGTGACCAGAATATTGCCGACTAGTAGACACTTAGTTTAAATCTAGTAGATTTATACAATGTATGAGGAAAATACTATTTAAGATATGGTAATATAATTCAGTTGATGCATCCATCCATTAATCCATCCATTAATCCATCCATCCATCCTTCCATCCATCCATCTATCTATCTATCTATCTATCTATCTATCTATCTATCTATCTATCTATCTATCTATCTATCTATCATCTATCTATCTATCTATCTATCTATCTATGTGATTTTCACCCTACCTCTGTATCACTCTTCTTTTTTTCTATCTCGTTTCCTCCGTTTCCTATCCTCCCTCTTTCTCTTTTGTCATGTTTCCTATTTGTGGAACCTCATAAGATGATATCAGAAACTTTTATTTTTAATTTTATCTTTTAACCGAACGAGAATCTGCTACCACGTTGTTTCCGATCAGAAACTCGAATCACACAAACAACATAACAAAATAAATTATCACAAGTATGGACACGGAGCTACAAAGTCATTACTTAGCTTTTCAACAATTATCACATGTCACATTATGTTGACGGTTCAACTCTAACTTGTGTACCTTCATATAACAGAGCAGTGTTTTGTGTGAGAAAATGTTCATATATAGATATTTATGACGAAAAATTACTGAGTAAATTTATCGTTACAGTATTCCATCTATCTGTAACTTCTATTTCTAATTACACAAATTTGAATTTATTATATTTACTGTTTTTGGATATTGTGTTTAAAAAATCGAGGTCACATAAACAGGATTTTTGGTCTATACAAGGTCATTTAATAGTCGTTTGTAGGTGTGACCCTTGGAGTTGTACGAAGAGCTGGTGTGACATTACTGGCTTCCACGCAATGACATCCTACCGTGATTGTAGTGTTCACCTGGTTCATCAAAGCCAGTCCGTTCTCGCGTCTTTGTATGATGAAGTACGAGAAAGTCTGCTTGATATCTAGACATCCCAGGCCAGTAGAACCAATGCAAGAGTCACAGATACACATAGCTTCACGTATGTATCTGTGGAAAGCAGAGGATAAAAGAATGTGCTGTTAATCGTTCACACGTGAATAATCTTCACATGAAAAAGAATATGAGATGCCATTTCTTCTTATTAATACCGAATAGGAAGGTGAGGTCCACAACTGAGTAAAAGTAGTTTTCTTAAAATTCTATAAATAACTAAGAGAAATTATACACATTAACAACATTATTGAGAAATTAGTTTATGGAGATTAACAAATGGATAGATTTTATCAGACGTCAAAAATAGTGTTTTGGGAAATAGTTTATATATCGTAGACGTTTATGAGTATTATTTTAATCTCCGAAGTATAAAGTATAATAAAAATATAAGGTACGTTTATTAATTATGATCTAATTAGTTCTAATGTATGAGGAAAATACTATTTAAGATATGGTAATATAATTCAGTTGATGCATCCATCCATTAATCCATCCATTAAATCATTCACTACATCCATAAATCCATCCATCCATCCTTCCATCCATCCATCTATCTATCTATCTATCTATCTATCTATCTATCTATCTATCTATCTATCTATCTATCTATCTATCTATCTATCTATCTATCTATCTATCTATCTATCTATCTATCTATTTTCTATCTATCTATGTGATTTTCACCCTACCTCTGTATCACTCTTCTTTTTTTCTATCTCGTTTCCTCCGTTTCCTATCCTCCCTCTTTCTCTTTTGTCATGTTTCCTATTTGTGGAACCTCATAAGATGATATCAGAAACTTTTATTTTTAATTTTATCTTTTAACCGAACGAGAATCTGCTACCACGTTGTTTCCGATCAGAAACTCGAATCACACAAACAACATTACAAAATAAATTATCACAAGTATGGACACGGAGCTACAAAGTCATTACTTAGCTTTTCAACAATTATCACATGTCACATTATGTTGACTGTTCAACTCTAACTTGTGTACATTCATATAACAGAGCAGTGTTTTGTGTGAGAAAATGTTCATATATAGATATTTATGACGAAAAATTACTGAGTAAATTTATCGTTACAGTATTCCATCTATCTGTAACTTCTATTTCTAATTACACAAATTTGAATTTATTATATTTACTGTTTTTGGATATTGTGTTTAAAAAATCGAGGTCACATAAACAGGATTTTTGGTCTATACAAGGTCATTTAATAGTCGTTTGTAGGTGTGACCCTTGGAGTTGTACGAAGAGCTGGTGTGACATTACTGGCTTCCACGCAATGACATCCTACCGTGATTGTAGTGTTCACCTGGTTCATCAAAGCCAGTCCGTTCTCGCGTCTTTGTATGATGAAGTACGAGAAAGTCTGCTTGATATCTAGACATCCCAGGCCAGTAGAACCAATGCAAGAGTCACAGATACACATAGCTTCACGTATGTATCTGTGGAAAGCAGAGGATAAAAGAATGTGCTGTTAATCGTTCACACGTGAATAATCTTCACATGAAAAAGAATATGAGATGCCATTTCTTCTTATTAATACCGAATAGGAAGGTGAGGTCCACAACTGAGTAAAAGTAGTTTTCTTAAAATTCTATAAATAACTAAGAGAAATTATACACCGGACAGGCACTTGAAATCAGTGAAAATGTTCTTATCAAACGTTTTAATAAGCTATATTGAGCAGTTATTGATATATTTTACTGGATTCAAAATGAAGTTTCGAAAATTTTAATCTGGTATCTAATATTTATGTTCACGCATACTATAACTTGCAGAAGTTTAATATACAAATTTGATAAAAGACAGACAAAGAGACAGACAGACAGGCACAGAGACAAGGAGACAGATACAGAAAGAAAAGAAGATAGATAGATAGATAGATAGATAGATAGATAGATAGATAGATAGATAGATAGATAGATAGATAGATAGATAGATAGATAGATAGATAGATAGATAGATAGATAGATAGATAGATAGATAGATAGATAGATAGATAGATAGAACTACCTAGGATAAGCGTTATTTCCCAGATCTTTTTCCACATATTTGAAAGGACATATGGACCGCAGGTTATCTGTATGTCCAGGCCACCATCTGTCAACTGTGATGTTGGGGCATTTATTTGGCTGACCGCTTGGAATATCTGCTCTTGAAGACGATATTGGGATGAGACCAATAAACTGTGTTGCGTTGAGGACGCCATTCAGGTTAATCTGTGAAAAGTCGATGTTCTCAGTAGATCTGACTCTTACTTCGTGGTCCTTCATTTGTCTGCCAGCGACGTTTTGTCTAGTATAGGCAGTACAAACTGAGAAAACAGCCATGATTATGACAGCAAGATTCGTTATTGATAACTGTGAAAACATTCTTAACGATGGAGTATTTGTACCCAATGTAATACTGGTAGTAATAAATATGTGATCTTATTAAGTATCTTCCACAATATATGCTGTCTGAAAGTCACTTCTCACACTATCTAGACAGACACAATAAACACATATGCTTTGTTCTGCCTTATATATTGAGAAGAGTGAACCCCCGTTTGGATTTTTTGTTCCTATTTTTGTTTCGGTTTTTTCCTCTTATGTTCAGTACTTCAGTACATTAGTATCGAACTACAGTCTTACTAGGCTATGTCCGGAAGATGGGGAGAACAACTGTTGTATCTCCAGTTGATTAAGCAGATGTTGATCAGTAAAACTCAAAAAGTCAAGAACGGTTATTAAAGAATAAAACCCGAAATAAAATTGGAAAGCGGAAAACGTTTATGATTTTATTTCTAAGTGGTTAAATACTTTCTGCAATTTAAAATCTATTAATGTTCACTTATATTCCCCTGCACCACTGTGTTTTACAGGACTTATATTTGTTTTTATTTATTTCATATTTTCTGATTTACTGTGATTATTACATTTAAATGCTTCTTTCTTTCTTTCAAAACTGAAAAACAAAAATTTTAAAAACTTAAAACATTTTTAAAAGCTTATATGTAACTTTCCAGATTTATTCTGTGCTTTCTGGAAAAAGAAAATTAAATCTCACTGTATGCTAATTATAGTGGTTCCGTCACTTCAGAGGAAAAACATGCCATGAATATATATATATATATATATATATATATATATATATATATATATAATCATCAGGTGCCGTGCCGACTGACGTTGGCTATTATCCTTTTCCAGATTACATGATCCTTCGTGCAGGCCATAAGCTCAGTTGGTGATCAGCACTTTAGGACTCGTTTTCTAACATTCATTGATAGTGATGTGTTAATTTATATGTTTCTCATTATCTGAAATGCAGTTTTTGCTTGAACTATTCTGTTCCTAAT
Source organism: Achatina immaculata (assembly GCA_009760885.1). NCBI lineage: Eukaryota > Metazoa > Mollusca > Gastropoda > Stylommatophora > Achatinidae > Lissachatina > Lissachatina immaculata. Next base: position 15,585,536 of record CM019698.1, read on the forward strand.
TTATGTTCTGCATTTCCCGTCTGAAGTTATTACTGCTTCAAGGTATTTGAATTTCTGCACTTGCTTTAGAATAGTTCCATATATAAAGGAACGCATAGCTTATATAACCTTCATTTTTATATGTTATGACACAATTGTTTTCCCGGGTATCTCAGAACAAACTAAAAACTATCACCAAGATATCAGGTAAATGATTTAGAATGAATTTTGCTGTTCTCGTATATACTCATAAAGCAGTAGCTGCCCTTGCTAATCACGCATTTTTTTACCATAACTCAGGTAACATTTATGGAAAAGTGGTGAATTTGTGATGAGCACAAATAAAACCCTATAAAAGGATGAGGATATACAAATTCAATTAACTTTCAAGCAGACAGTTATGGCCCGTCTATCATAAAACTGACGAAACATTGCTATTTGTTGCCAGGCATTTAAACGTGCAGCACAGCACCATCAGTCGACTTTGGCACCGTTTCCATTGCACTGGCTCAAATGAAAAAGTCACATCGGTAGACGACCCAGGGTGCCAACAGCAAGTAATGATCGCTTTATTCTAGTTCATCACCTCAGAAACACGTTTACAACAGCTTCCTCAAGTGCCCAGTCATTGCTTGCAGGACGATGTGTGTCTGATCACACTGTCCTGAAGAGACTACATAAAGATGGACTGGTGGCACGACGACCTCAGCGAGGTCCTGTCTTAACGAGACACCGTTGCTAAAATGGACTTGCTTGGGTGAACCAGCATCGGCCCTAGACAGCTGACACTTAATGGAGACGTGTCTGGTTTATTGACGAATCTTCCTTTTTGTTGCACCGCCATGATATGCGGAGAAAGAGTCTACCGTAGGCCAAATGAATGTTTGCCCAAAATCAGGCATCTGATCGCATCTATGCCCAGGAGATGGCAGTCGCAGATCGATACAAGCAGAGGTCAAACAGAATACTAACTTGAGAACCCCTGGGACTAACAAATTCTCGTCACACAGATGCAAGAAACTGTCAGTTTTAAGCCCTTAGGTATTATTGTGTGAAATTTGAAATTTGTATTCATTCAATTTAAAAAGGTATAGAATATAAAAATTATGTGTAAAATTTGGTCATCAGTAGTTATGTGTTTCTTTTATTCTATTATATATATATATATATATATATATATATATGGTATCATTACAACATCAATAGCACGCTGTCTTAATTACAACCGAGAATCCTACAGGAGATCTGTTAGAGAGGCAACGTTTCGCAAGGGACCTGCAAATGAATGAATCATTACATCCCAAATGGACAAATGATAAGCACATTTGAAGTCGCAGTTCTGTTTAAAACACACACACACACACATATATACACACACTCATACATAGTCATTTACATACTTACATACATTAGTGGATACTTCCAATCGCGGATAAAACCGAATCATATAAAATATATGTTTTCTTTTACATGTCTGCCCGTAATACAATTTAGTTTACAATTATATTAACATATCAACACCACAGGGGAACAGAAGTAGGGGTAGACCAAAGCAGACATGAACAAGAACAACAGAGAGGATGTTGAGCAATAAAGTGCTCACCTAGGCAAGAGCGGATTAAAGTCAAAGGACATGCGATTTTGGAAAACTCTTGTGGATTCCCCATGCGCCTTGTGTACTTAAGGTTCAAACAGATAGATATCAACAAATATAAACAACAATAAAATATAATAATTAGAAGAATGTAGTATTGTCTAGCAAAGACCGATTGGTTTCCACTTTTTAATTTTTTAAAATGTTTATTTAATATTTTCATGTACTGCAAAAAAAATATTTCCGTATCTTTCTGTATATTCTTTATTTACACGTGCTCATCTTACTTTCTTCCACTATTGCTTCTTCCTAATTTCATCATTCTTTCTATCTACCAAAAGCCCAAGAAAGCTATCTCTGTCTACTTGAGGAAGCTTCAGATCTCCTTTAGCGAACTACAGATTTATTTGAGCGAACTACAGATCTCCTTTAGAGAAATACAGATCTACATGAGTGAACTACAGATCTATGTGAGTGAACTACAAAAGTAGGTGAAACACTGCCTAACTTCGGCAGTGGTTATTGTACATCTTCCTTCAAGCATGTCTAATGACCCAAATCTGACGACAGCTTTTCCAGTCATCAGCAGTCCAAGTCACCAAGGTGTCCCAGTCATAGAGCTGAGCACTTATCCAGCAGTCCCAGTCACACAGCTGCACCACTCACACGGCTGCCCCATTCACCCAGCTGTCACAATCTGTCCTAGTCATCCAGCTATTGTACTCATCCAGCTGTAGGAAATGGCTACCTCGCAACTTCACTACTAGGATTAGGAAAGACGGCCACAAGTGACAGTTAACCTCAATACAAGGTTAAGGAAATACAGTCACAACTGACAGCTGACATCAGTACTAGGTTAATGTAAGACAGTCACAACTGATAGCTGACCTTAATACTTGGTTAACGTAAGACAGCCAAAACGGACAGCTGACCTCAGTTCTAGGTTAAGATAAGACGTCCACGTGTGACAGGTGACCTCAGTACAAGTTAAGGTAAGGCAACTACAACTGACAGCTGACCTCAGTACTAGGATAAGGAGAGGCGGCCACACGCGACATTTGACATCAGTACTCTTCCGTTTGTGTACAGGTAAGAAAAGAATTATAGACATTCACGAGGTATCTTATTTCCTGTTGTGACATTATATGGTGGTCTGGAATTATAAACAATTATTCAGAGATTAGCAAGACAAGTGTGCTGAAGGAATGTGAGATAGGTTGTTGGAAGAAGGGTTGTGGGACAGGGATGAGAGAAAACGTCATTTCATTGGGTCAGTATCATGGGACGAAAGATGTTGGGGTAAAAGATGTTTCTTTAATTGAACGTATACTTTATATATGATAAAGTTACGACTAAAGTGTATTTAGTGGATTGAAATTGGTTTTTCAAGAAATTAAAGCAAATACAGATTTCATTTTTAAAAATATTTTTTATTAGAAATGAACAAATGTGATAGGTACAAAACAAATATATAACAAGTGTGATGTTTATCGTATTTCTATAACACATATAATGTTAAAAGTATTTCTGAAAACAGAAGTATTATTTATAGCATTTCTGAAAGAGATGTGATGTCAACAAAGCGTCTGTGACTGAAGTAATATTTACATTATTTCTATGACAGAATTTGTATAGTATTTCTATAATCGAATTATTTTTTACAATTTTTTTATAACAGAAATAATGTTTACAATATTCGTACAACATAGTTAATTTTTATAGTATTTCTATAATCGATTTAGTGTTTACAGTATTTCGATAACAGATGAAATATTTACAGTATTTTTAATACAGATGCCATATTTTCAATGCTAAAACGAACACAAAAGAAATGTAAAATCACAGTTAAAAAAAAAACATGAAAATGTCACTGACTAAACCTGCTTGTGTGAATGTTTTCACTATAGACACCTCTTGTGAAGAAACAAATAGTTGCTGTTAAGACGTAAGAAAGATTGGAACTGTTATCAAACCATACACAAATAAATATTACCACTAACAAAACGATAACTTAATGCTAATGACGTGAATACAAAACAACAAACATTTTTTTCATTAACATTTAACATAGCCTCACATTAATAAAGAAGACATAATGAGAAGTAAAAATACATTACGATTTGTCATAAATATTATTCACAATATAGTACACTAAATTCCTGATAAAACTCAGAAAACAATCCAATCTACCAGAACATACATAGACATGGGCATATTAGCTTTTGTAATTCATTTCATTGTTGTCCACGAAGGCTATACATAACGAGACTACATATCTACATTGGTACAGTAGGTCTCATTGTCTGTGACCAGAATATTGCCGACTAGTAGACACTTAGTTTAAATCTAGTAGATTTATACAATGTTACAACAATATACTAGCTGAGACTTGAGTTTTGTGATAATTAAACACATTAACAACATTATTGAGAAATTAGTTTATGGAGATTAACAAATGGATAGATTTTATCAGACGTCAAAAATAGTGTTTTGGGAAATAGTTTATATATCGTAGACGTTTATGAGTATTATTTTAATCTCCGAAGTATAAAGTATAATAAAAATATAAGGTACGTTTATTAATTATGATCTAATTAGTTCTAATGTATGAGGAAAATACTATTTAAGATATGGTAATATAATTCAGTTGATGCATCCATCCATTAATCCATCCATTAAATCATTCACTACATCCATAAATCCATCCATCTATCCTTCCATCCATCTATCTATCTATCTCTATCTATCTATCTACTATCTATCTATCTATCTATCTATCTATCTATCTATCTATCTATCTATCTATCTACTATCTATCTATCTTCTATCTATCTATGTGATTTTCACCCTACCTCTGTATCACTCTTCTTTTTTTCTATCTCGTTTCCTCCGTTTCCTATCCTCCCTCTTTCTCTTTTGTCATGTTTCCTATTTGTGGAACCTCATAAGATGATATCAGAAACTTTTATTTTTAATTTTATCTTTTAACCGAACGAGAATCTGCTACCACGTTGTTTCCGATCAGAAACTCGAATCACACAAACAACATTACAAAATAAATTATCACAAGTATGGACACGGAGCTACAAAGTCATTACTTAGCTTTTCAACAATTATCACATGTCACATTATGTTGACTGTTCAACTCTAACTTTGTGTACCTTCATATAACAGAGCAGTGTTTTGTGTGAGAAAATGTTCATATATAGATATTTATGACGAAAAATTACTGAGTAAATTTATCGTTACAGTATTCCATCTATCTGTAACTTCTATTTCTAATTACACAAATTTGAATTTATTATATTTACTGTTTTTGGATATTGTGTTTAAAAAATCGAGGTCACATAAACAGGATTTTTGGTCTATACAAGGTCATTTAATAGTCGTTTGTAGGTGTGACCCTTGGAGTTGTACGAAGAGCTGGTGTGACATTACTGGCTTCCACGCAATGACATCCTACCGTGATTGTAGTGTTCACCTGGTTCATCAAAGCCAGTCCGTTCTCGCGTCTTTGTATGATGAAGTACGAGAAAGTCTGCTTGATATCTAGACATCCCAGGCCAGTAGAACCAATGCAAGAGTCACAGATACACATAGCTTCACGTATGTATCTGTGGAAAGCAGAGGATAAAAGAATGTGCTGTTAATCGTTCACACGTGAATAATCTTCACATGAAAAAGAATATGAGATGCCATTTCTTCTTATTAATACCGAATAGGAAGGTGAGGTCCACAACTGAGTAAAAGTAGTTTTCTTAAAATTCTATAAATAACTAAGAGAAATTATACACCGGACAGGCACTTGAAATCAGTGAAAATGTTCTTATCAAACGTTTTAATAAGCTATATTGAGCAGTTATTGATATATTTTACTGGATTCAAAATGAAGTTTCGAAAATTTTAATCTGGTATCTAATATTTATGTTCACGCATACTATAACTTGCAGAAGTTTAATATACAAATTTGATAAAAGACAGACAAAGAGACAGACGGACAGGCACAGAGACAAGGAGACAGATACAGAAAGAAAAGAAGATAGATAGATAGATAGATAGATAGATAGATAGATAGATAGATAGATAGATAGATAGATAGATAGATAGATAGATAGATAGATAGATAGATAGAACTACCTAGGATAAGCGTTATTTCCCAGATCTTTTTCCACATATTTGGAAGGACATATGGACCGCAGGTTATCTGTATGTCCAGGCCACCATCTGTCAACTGTGATGTTGGGGCATTTATTTGGCTGACCGCTTGGAATATCTGCTCTTGAAGACGATATTGGGATGAGACCAATAAACTGTGTTGCGTTGAGGACGCCATTCAGGTTAATCTGTGAAAAGTCGATGTTCTCAGTAGATCTGACTCTTACTTCGTGGTCCTTCATTTGTCTGCCAGCGACGTTTTGTCTAGTATAGGCAGTACAAACTGAGAAAACAGCCATGATTATGACAGCAAGATTCGTTATTGATAACTGTGAAAACATTCTTAACGATGGAGTATTTGTACCCAATGTAATACTGGTAGTAATAAATATGTGATCTTATTAAGTATCTTCCACAATATATGCTGTCTGAAAGTCACTTCTCACACTATCTAGACAGACACAATAAACACATATGCTTTGTTCTGCCTTATATATTGAGAAGAGTGAACCCCCGTTTGGATTTTTTGTTCCTATTTTTGTTTCGGTTTTTTCCTCTTATGTTCAGTACTTCAGTACATTAGTATCGAACTACAGTCTTACTAGGCTATGTCCGGAAGATGGGGAGAACAACTGTTGTATCTCCAGTTGATTAAGCAGATGTTGATCAGTAAAACTCAAAAAGTCAAGAACGGTTATTAAAGAATAAAACCCGAAATAAAATTGGAAAGCGGAAAACGTTTATGATTTTATTTCTAAGTGGTTAAATACTTTCTGCAATTTAAAATCTATTAATGTTCACTTATATTCCCCTGCACCACTGTGTTTTACAGGACTTATATTTGTTTTTATTTATTTCATATTTTCTGATTTACTGTGATTATTACATTTAAATGCTTCTTTCTTTCTTTCAAAACTGAAAAACAAAAATTTTAAAAACTTAAAACATTTTTAAAAGCTTATATGTAACTTTCCAGATTTATTCTGTGCTTTCTGGAAAAAGAAAATTAAATCTCACTGTATGCTAATTATAGTGGTTCCGTCACTTCAGAGGAAAAACATGCCATGAATATATATATATATATAATAATCAGGTGCCGTGCCGACTGACGTTGGCTATTATCCTTTTCCAGATTACATGATCCTTCGTGCAGGCCATAAGCTCAGTTGGTGATCAGCACTTTAGGACTCGTTTTCTAACATTCATTGATAGTGATGTGTTAATTTATATGTTTCTCATTATCTGAAATGCAGTTTTTGCTTGAACTATTCTGTTCCTAATTTATGTTCTGCATTTCCCGTCTGAAGTTATTACTGCTTCAAGGTATTTGAATTTCTGCACTTGCTTTAGAATAGTTCCATATATAAAGGAACGCATAGCTTATATAACCTTCATTTTTATATGTTATGACACAATTGTTTTCCCGGGTATCTCAGAACAAACTAAAAACTGTCACCAAGATATCAGGTAAATGATTTAGAATGAATTTTGCTGTTCTCGTATATACTCATAAAGCAGTAGCTGCCCTTGCTAATCACGCATTTTTTTACCATAACTCAGGTAACATTTATGGAAAAGTGGTGAATTTGTGATGAGCACAAATAAAACCCTATAAAAGGATGAGGATATACAAATTCAATTAACTTTCAAGCAGACAGTTATGGCCCGTCTATCATAAAACTGACGAAACATTGCTATTTGTTGCCAGGCATTTAAACGTGCAGCACAGCACCATCAGTCGACTTTGGCACCGTTTCCATTGCACTGGCTCAAATGAAAAAGTCACATCGGTAGACGACCCAGGGTGCCAACAGCAAGTAATGATCGCTTTATTCTAGTTCATCACCTCAGAAACACGTTTACAACAGCTTCCTCAAGTGCCCAGTCATTGCTTGCAGGACGATGTGTGTCTGATCACACTGTCCTGAAGAGACTACATAAAGATGGACTGGTGGCACGACGACCTCAGCGAGGTCCTGTCTTAACGAGACACCGTTGCTAAAATGGACTTGCTTGGGTGAACCAGCATCGGCCCTAGACAGCTGACACTTAATGGAGACGTGTCTGGTTTATTGACGAATCTTCCTTTTTGTTGCACCGCCATGATATGCGGAGAAAGAGTCTACCGTAGGCCAAATGAATGTTTGCCCAAAATCAGGCATCTGATCGCATCTATGCCCAGCAGATGGCAGTCGCTGATCGATACAAGCAGAGGTCAAACAGAATACTAACTTGAGAACCCCTGGGACTAACAAATTCTCGTCACACAGATACAAGAAACTGTCAATTTTAAGCCCTTAGGTATTATTGTGTGAAATTTGAAATTTGTATTCATTCAATTTAAAAAGGTATAGAATATAAAAATTATGTGTAAAATTTGGTCATCAGTAGTTATGTGTTTCTTTTATTCTATTATATATATATATATATATATATATATATATATATATATATATATATGGTATCATTACAACATCAATAGCACGCTGTCTTAATTACAACCGAGAATCCTACAGGAGATCTGTTAGAGAGGCAACGTTTCGCAAGGGACCTGCAAATGAATGAATCATTACATCCCAAATGGACAAATGATAAGCACATTTGAAGTCGCAGTTCTGTTTAAAACACACACACACACATATATACACACACTCATACATAGTCATTTACATACTTACATACATTAGTGGATGCTTCCAATCGCGGATAAAACCGAATCATATAAAATATACGTTTTCTTTTACATGTCTGCCCGTAGTACAATTTAGTTTACAATTACATTAACATATCAACACCACAGGGGAACAGAAGTAGGGGTAGACCAAAGCAGACATGAACAAGAACAACAGAGAGGATGTTGAGCAATAAAGGGCTCACCTGGGCAAGAGCGGATTAAAGTCAAAGGACATGCGATTTTGGAAAACTCTTGTGGATTCCCCATGCGCCTTGTGTACTTAAGGTTCAAACAGATAGATATCAACAAATATAAACAACAATAAAATATAATAATTAGAAGAATGTAGTATTGTCTAGCAAACACGAATTGGTTTCCACTTTTTTTTTCATGTTTATTTAATATTTTCATGTACTGCAAAAGAAATATTTCCGTATCTTTCTGTATATTCTTTATTTACACGTGCTCATCTTACTTTCTTCCACTATTGCTTCTTCCTAATTTCATCATTCTTTCTATCTACCAAAAGCCCAAGAACGCTATCTCTGTCTACTTGAGGAAGCTTCAGATCTCCTTTAGCGAACTACAGATTTATTTGAGCGAACTACAGATCTCCTTTAGAGAAATACAGATCTACATGAGTGAACTACAGATCTATGTGAGTGAACTACAAAAGTAGGTGAAACACTGCCTAACTTCGGCAGTGGTTATTGTACATCTTCCTTCAAGCATGTCTAATGACCCAAATCTGACGACAGCTGTTCCAGTCATCAGCAGTCCAGGTCACCAAGGTGTCCCAGTCATAGAGCTGAGCACTTATCCAGCAGTCCCGGTCACACAGCTGCACCACTCACACGGCTGCCCCATTCACCCAGCTGTCACACTCACCTATCTGTCCTAGTCATCCAGCTATTGTACTCATCCAGCTGTAGGAAATGGCTACCTCGCAACTTCACTACTAGGATTAGGAAAGACGGCCACAAGTGACAGTTAACCTCAATACAAGGTGAAGGAAATACAGTCACAACTGACAGCTGACATCAGTACTAGGTTAATGTAAGACAGTCACAACTGATAGCTGACCTTAATACTTGGTTAACGTAAGACAGCCAAAACGGACAGCTGACCTCAGTTCTAGGTTAAGATAAGACGTCCACGTGTGACAGCTGATCTCAGTACAAGTTAAGGTAAGGCAACTACAACTGACAGCTGACCTCAGTACTAGGATAAGGAGAGGCGGCCACACGCGACATTTGACATCAGTACTCTTCCGTTTGTGTACAGGTAAGAAAAGAATTATAGACATTCACGAGGTATCTTATCTCCTGTTGTGACATTATATGGTGGTCTGGAATTATAAACAATTATTCAGAGATTAGCAAGACAAGTGTGCTGAAGGAATGTGAGATAGGTTGTTGGAAGAAGGGTTGTGGGACAGGGATGAGAGAAAACGTCATTTCATTGGGTCAGTATCATGGGACGAAAGATGTTGGGGTAAAAGATGTTTCATTAATTGAACGTATACTTTATATGTGATAAAGTTACGACTAAAGTGTATTTAGTGGATTGAAATTGGTTTTTCAAGAAATTAAAGCAAATACAGATTTCATTTTTAAAAAGATTTTTATTAGAAATGAACAAATGTGATAGGTACATAACAAATATATAACAAGTGTGATGTTTATCGTATTTCTATAACACATATAATGTTAAAAGTATTTCTGAAAACAGAAGTATTATTTATAGCATTTCTGAAAGAGATGTGATGTCAACAAAGCGTCTGTGACTGAAGTAATATTTACATTATTTCTATGACAGAATTTGTATAGTATTTCTATAATCGAATTATTTTTTACAATTTTTTTATAACAGAAATAATGTTTACAATATTCGTACAACATAGTTAATTTTTATAGTATTTCTATAATCGATTTAGTGTTTACAGTATTTCGATAACAGATGAAATATTTACAGTATTTTTAATACAGATGCCATATTTTCAATGCTAAAACGAACACAAAAGAAATGTAAAATCACAGTTAAAAAAAAAACATGAAAATGTCACTGACTAAACCTGCTTGTGTGAATGTTTTCACTATAGACACCTCTTGTGAAGAAACAAATAGTTGCTGTTAAGACTTAAGAAAGATTGGAACTGTTATCAAACCATACACAAATAAATATTACCACTAACAAAACGATAACTTAATGCTAATGACGTGAATACAAAACAACAAACATTTTTTTCATTAACATTTAACATAGCCTCACATTAATAAAGAAGACATAATGAGAAGTAAAAATACATTACGATTTGTCATAAATATTATTCACAATATAGTACACTAAATTCCTGATAAAACTCAGAAAACAATCCAATCTACCAGAACATACATAGACATGGGCATATTAGCTTTTGTAATTCATTTCATTGTTGTCCACGAAGGCTATACATAACGAGACTACATATCTACATTGGTACAGTAGGTCTCATTGTCTGTGACCAGAATATTGCCGACTAGTAGACACTTAGTTTAAATCTAGTAGATTTATACAATGTTACAACAATATACTAGCTGAGACTTGAGTTTTGTGATAATTAAACACATTAACAACATTATTGAGAAATTAGTTTATGGAGATTAACAAATGGATAGATTTTATCAGACGTCAAAAATAGTGTTTTGGGAAATAGTTTATATATCGTAGACGTTTATGAGTATTATTTTAATCTCCGAAGTATAAAGTATAATAAAAATATAAGGTACGTTTATTAATTATGATCTAATTAGTTCTAATGTATGAGGAAAATACTATTTAAGATATGGTAATATAATTCAGTTGATGCATCCATCCATTAATCCATCCATTAAATCATTCACTACATCCATAAATCCATCCATCCATCCTTCCATCCATCCATCTATCTATCTATCTATCTATCTATCTATCTATCTATCTATCTATCTATCTATCTATCTATCTATCTATCTATCTATCTATCTATCTATCTATCTATCTATCTATCTATCTATCTATCTATTTTCTATCTATCTATGTGATTTTCACCCTACCTCTGTATCACTCTTCTTTTTTTCTGTCTCGTTTCCTCCGTTTCCTATCCTCCCTCTTTCTCTTTTGTCATGTTTCCTATTTGTGGAACCTCATAAGATGATATCAGAAACTTTTATTTTTAATTTTATCTTTTAACCGAACGAGAATCTGCTACCACGTTGTTTCCGATCAGAAACTCGAATCACACAAACAACATTACAAAATAAATTATCACAAGTATGGACACGGAGCTACAAAGTCATTACTTAGCTTTTCAACAATTATCACATGTCACATTATGTTGACTGTTCAACTCTAACTTTGTGTACCTTCATATAACAGAGCAGTGTTTTGTGTGAGAAAATGTTCATATATAGATATTTATGACGAAAAATTACTGAGTAAATTTATCGTTACAGTATTCCATCTATCTGTAACTTCTATTTCTAATTACACAAATTTGAATTTATTATATTTACTGTTTTTGGATATTGTGTTTAAAAAATCGAGGTCACATAAACAGGATTTTTGGTCTATACAAGGTCATTTAATAGTCGTTTGTAGGTGTGACCCTTGGAGTTGTACGAAGAGCTGGTGTGACATTACTGGCTTCCACGCAATGACATCCTACCGTGATTGTAGTGTTCACCTGGTTCATCAAAGCCAGTCCGTTCTCGCGTCTTTGTATGATGAAGTACGAGAAAGTCTGCTTGATATCTAGACATCCCAGGCCAGTAGAACCAATGCAAGAGTCACAGATACACATAGCTTCACGTATGTATCTGTGGAAAGCAGAGGATAAAAGAATGTGCTGTTAATCGTTCACACGTGAATAATCTTCACATGAAAAAGAATATGAGATGCCATTTCTTCTTATTAATACCGAATAGGAAGGTGAGGTCCACAACTGAGTAAAAGTAGTTTTCTTAAAATTCTATAAATAACTAAGAGAAATTATACACCGGACAGGCACTTGAAATCAGTGAAAATGTTCTTATCAAACGTTTTAATAAGCTATATTGAGCAGTTATTGATATATTTTACTGGATTCAAAATGAAGTTTCGAAAATTTTAATCTGGTATCTAATATTTATGTTCACGCATACTATAACTTGCAGAAGTTTAATATACAAATTTGATAAAAGACAGACAAAGAGACAGACGGACAGGCACAGAGACAAGGAGACAGATACAGAAAGAAAAGAAGATAGATAGATAGAGATAGATAGATAGATAGATAGATAGATAGATAGATAGATAGATAGATAGATATAGATAGATAGATAGATATAGATAGATAGATAGATAGATAGATAGATAGATAGATAGTAGATAGATAGATATATAGATAGATAGAACTACCTAGGATAAGCGTTATTTCCCAGATCTTTTTCCACATATTTGAAAGGACATATGGACCGCAGGTTATCTGTATGTCCAGGCCACCATCTGTCAACTGTGATGTTGGGGCATTTATTTGGCTGACCGCTTGGAATATCTGCTCTTGAAGACGATATTGGGATGAGACCAATAAACTGTGTCGCATTCAGGACGCCATTCAGGTTAATCTGTGAAAAGTCGATGTTCTCAGTAGATCTGACTCTTACTTCGTGGTCCTTCATTTGTCTGCCAGCGACGTTTTGTCTAGTATAGGCAGTACAAACTGAGAAAACAGCCATGATTATGACAGCAAGATTCGTTATTGATAACTGTGAAAACATTCTTAACGATGGAGTATTTGTACCCAATGTAATACTGGTAGTAATAAATATGTGATCTTATTAAGTATCTTCCACAATATATGCTGTCTGAAAATCACTTCTCACACTATCTAAACAGACACAATAAACACATATGCTTTGTTCTGCCTTATATATTGAGAAGAGAGAACCCCCATTTGGATTTTTTGTTCCTATTTTTGTTTCGGTTTTTTCCTCTTATGTTCAGTACTTCAGTACATTAGTATCGAACTACAGTCTTACTAGGCTATGTCCGGAAGATGGGGAGAACAACTGTTGTATCTCCAGTTGATTAAGCAGATGTTGATCAGTAAAACTCAAAAAGTCAAGAACGGTTATTAAAGAATAAAACCCGAAATAAAATTGGAAAGCGGAAAACGTTTATGATTTTATTTCTAAGTGGTTAAATACTTTCTGCAATTTAAAATCTATTAATGTTCACTTATATTCCCCTGCACCACTGTGTTTTACAGGACTTATATTTGTTTTTATTTATTTCATATTTTCTGATTTACTGTGATTATTACATTTAAATGCTTCTTTCTTTCTTTCAAAACTGAAAAACAAAAATTTTAAAAACTTAAAACATTTTTAAAAGCTTATATGTAACTTTCCAGATTTATTCTGTGCTTTCTGGAAAAAGAAAATTAAATCTCACTGTATGCTAATTATTTTGGTTCCGTCACTTCAGAGGAAAAACATGCCATGAATATATATATATATATATATATATATATATATATATATATAATCATCAGGTGCCGTGCCGACTGACGTTGGCTATTATCCTTTTCCAGATTACATGATCCTTCGTGCAGGCCATAAGCTCAGTTGGTGATCAGCACTTTAGGACTCGTTTTCTAACATTCATTGATAGTGATGTGTTAATTTATATGTTTCTCATTATCTGAAATGCAGTTTTTGCTTGAACTATTCTGTTCCTAATTTATGTTCTGCATTTCCCGTCTGAAGTTATTACTGCTTCAAGGTATTTGAATTTCTGCACTTGCTTTAGAATAGTTCCATATATAAAGGAACGCATAGCTTATATAACCTTCATTTTTATATGTTATGACACAATTGTTTTCCCGGGTATCTCAGAACAAACTAAAAACTGTCACCAAGATATCAGGTAAATGATTTAGAATGAATTTTGCTGTTCTCGTATATACTCATAAAGCAGTAGCTGCCCTTGCTAATCACGCATTTTTTTACCATAACTCAGGTAACATTTATGGAAAAGTGGTGAATTTGTGATGAGCACAAATAAAACCCTATAAAAGGATGAGGATATACAAATTCAATTAACTTTCAAGCAGACAGTTATGGCCCGTCTATCATAAAACTGACGAAACATTGCTATTTGTTGCCAGGCATTTAAACGTGCAGCACAGCACCATCAGTCGACTTTGGCACCGTTTCCATTGCACTGGCTCAAATGAAAAAGTCACATCGGTAGACGACCCAGGGTGCCAACAGCAAGTAATGATCGCTTTATTCTAGTTCATCACCTCAGAAACACGTTTACAACAGCTTCCTCAAGTGCCCAGTCATTGCTTGCAGGACGATGTGTGTCTGATCACACTGTCCTGAAGAGACTACATAAAGATGGACTGGTGGCACGACGACCTCAGCGAGGTCCTGTCTTAACGAGACACCGTTGCTAAAATGGACTTGCTTGGGTGAACCAGCATCGGCCCTAGACAGCTGACACTTAATGGAGACGTGTCTGGTTTATTGACGAATCTTCCTTTTTGTTGCACCGCCATGATATGCGGAGAAAGAGTCTACCGTAGGCCAAATGAATGTTTGCCCAAAATCAGGCATCTGATCGCATCTATGCCCAGGAGATGGCAGTCGCAGATCGATACAAGCAGAGGTCAAACAGAATACTAACTTGAGAACCCCTGGGACTAACAAATTCTCGTCACACAGATGCAAGAAACTGTCAGTTTTAAGCCCTTAGGTATTATTGTGTGAAATTTGAAATTTGTATTCATTCAATTTAAAAAGGTATAGAATATAAAAATTATGTGTAAAATTTGGTCATCAGTAGTTATGTGTTTCTTTTATTCTATTATATATATATTTATATATATATATATATATATATATATATATATATATGGTATCATTACAACATCAATAGCACGCTGTCTTAATTACAACCGAGAATCCTACAGGAGATCTGTTAGAGAGGCAACGTTTCGCAAGGGACCTGCAAATGAATGAATCATTACATCCCAAATGGACAAATGATAAGCACATTTGAAGTCGCAGTTCTGTTTAAAACACACACACACACATATATACACACACTCATACATAGTCATTTACATACTTACATACATTAGTGGATGCTTCCAATCGCGGATAAAACCGAATCATATAAAATATACGTTTTCTTTTACATGTCTGCCCGTAGTACAATTTAGTTTACAATTACATTAACATATCAACACCACAGGGGAACAGAAGTAGGGGTAGACCAAAGCAGACATGAACAAGAACAACAGAGAGGATGTTGAGCAATAAAGGGCTCACCTGGGCAAGAGCGGATTAAAGTCAAAGGACATGCGATTTTGGAAAACTCTTGTGGATTCCCCATGCGCCTTGTGTACTTAAGGTTCAAACAGATAGATATCAACAAATATAAACAACAATAAAATATAATAATTAGAAGAATGTAGTATTGTCTAGCAAACACGGATTGGTTTCCACTTTTTATTCATGTTTATTTAATATTTTCATGTACTGCAAAAGAAATATTTCCGTATCTTTCTGTATATTCTTTATTTACACGTGCTCATCTTACTTTCTTCCACTATTGCTTCTTCCTTATTTCATCATTCTTTCTATCTACCAAAAGCCCAAGAACGCTATCTCTGTCTACTTGAGGAAGCTTCAGATCTCCTTTAGCGAACTACAGATTTATTTGAGCGAACTACAGATCTCCTTTAGAGAAATACAGATCTACGTGAGTGAACTACAGATCTATGTGAGTGAACTACAAAAGTAGGTGAAACACTGCCTAACTTCGGCAGTGGTTATTGTACATCTTCCTTCAAGCATGTCTAATGACCCAAATCTGACGACAGCTGTTCCAGTCATCAGCAGTCCAGGTCACCAAGGTGTCCCAGTCATAGAGCTGAGCACTTATCCAGCAGTCCCGGTCACACAGCTGCACCACTCACACGGCTGCCCCATTCACCCAGCTGTCACACTCACCTATCTGTCCTAGTCATCCAGCTATTGTACTCATCCAGCTGTAGGAAATGGCTACCTCGCAACTTCACTACTAGGATTAGGAAAGACGGCCACAAGTGACAGTTAACCTCAATACAAGGTGAAGGAAATACAGTCACAACTGACAGCTGACATCAGTACTAGGTTAATGTAAGACAGTCACAACTGATAGCTGACCTTAATACTTGGTTAACGTAAGACAGCCAAAACGGACAGCTGACCTCAGTTCTAGGTTAAGATAAGACGTCCACGTGTGACAGCTGATCTCAGTACAAGTTAAGGTAAGGCAACTACAACTGACAGCTGACCTCAGTACTAGGATAAGGAGAGGCGGCCACACGCGACATTTGACATCAGTACTCTTCCGTTTGTGTACAGGTAAGAAAAGAATTATAGACATTCACGAGGTATCTTATCTCCTGTTGTGACATTATATGGTGGTCTGGAATTATAAACAATTATTCAGAGATTAGCAAGACAAGTGTGCTGAAGGAATGCGAGATAGGATGTGGGAAGAAGGGTTGTGGGACAGGGATGAGAGAAAACGTCATTTCATTGGGTCAGTATCATGGGACGAAAGATGTTGGGGTAAAAGATGTTTCATTAATTGAACGTATACTTTATATGTGATAAAGTTACGACTAAAGTGTATTTAGTGGATTGAAATTGTTTTTTCAAGAAATTAAAGCAAATACAGATTTCATTTTTAAAAAGATTTTTATTAGAAATGAACAAATGTGATAGGTACAAAACAAATATATAACAAGTGTGATGTTTATCGTATTTCTATAACACATATAATGTTAAAAGTATTTCTGAAAACAGAAGTATTATTTATAGCATTTCTGAAAGAGATGTGATGTCAACAAAGTGTCTGTGACTGAAGTAATATTTACATTATTTCTATGACAGAATTTGTATAGTATTTCTATAATCGATTTATTTTTTACAATTTTTTAATAACAGAAATAATGTTTACAACATTCGTATAACATAGTTAATTTTTATAGTATTTCTATAATCGATTTAGTGTTTGCAGTATTTCTATAACAGATGAAATATTTACACTATTTATAATACAGTTGCCATTTTTTCAATGCTAAAACGAACACAAAAGAAATGTAAAATCACAGTTAAAAAAAAACATGAAAATGTCACTGACTAAACCTGCTTGTGTGAATGTTTTCACTATAGACACCTCTTGTGAAGAAACAAATAGTTGCTGTTAAGACTTAAGAAAGATTGGAACTGTTATCAAACCATACACAAATAAATATTACCACTAACAAAACGATAACTTAATGCTAATGACGTGAATACAAAACAACAAACATTTTTTTCATTAACATTTAACATAGCCTCACATTAATAAAGAAGACATAATGAGAAGTAAAAATACATTACGATTTGTCATAAATATTATTCACAATATAGTACACTAAATTCCTGATAAAACTCAGAAAACAATCCAATCTACCAGAACATACATAGACATGGGCATCTTAGCTTTTGTAATTCATTTCATTGTTGTCCACGAAGGCTATACATAACGAGACTACATATCTACATTGGTACAGTAGGTCTCATTGTCTGTGACCAGAATATTGCCGACTAGTAGACACTTAGTTTAAATCTAGTAGATTTATACAATGTTACAACAATATACTAGCTGAGACTTGAGTTTTGTGATAATTAAACACATTAACAACATTATTGAGAAATTAGTTTATGGAGATTAACAAATGGATAGATTTTATCAGACGTCAAAAATAGTGTTTTGGGAAATAGTTTATATATCGTAGACGTTTATGAGTATTATTTTAATCTCCGAAGTATAAAGTATAATAAAAATATAAGGTACGTTTATTAATTATGATCTAATTAGTTCTAATGTATGAGGAAAATACTATTTAAGATATGGTAATATAATTCAGTTGATGCATCCATCCATTAATCCATCCATTAAATCATTCACTACATCCATAAATCCATCCATCTATCCTTCCATCTATCTATCTATCTATCTATCTATCTATCTATCTATCTATCTATCTATCTATCTATCTATCTATCTATCTATCTATCTATATATCTATCTATCTATCTATCTATCTATCTATCTATCTATCTATCTATCTATCTATCTATCTATCTATCTATCTATCTATCTATCTATCTATCTATTTATCTATCTATCTATCTATCTATCTGTCTATCTATCTATCTATCTATCTATCTATCTATCTATCTATTTTCTATCTATCTATGTGATTTTCACCCTACCTCTGTATCACTCTTCTTTTTTTCTGTCTCGTTTCCTCCGTTTCCTATCCTCCCTCTTTCTCTTTTGTCATGTTTCCTATTTGTGGAACCTCATAAGATGATATCAGAAACTTTTATTTTTAATTTTATCTTTTAACCGAACGAGAATCTGCTACCACGTTGTTTCCGATCAGAAACTCGAATCACACAAACAACATTACAAAATAAATTATCACAAGTATGGACACGGAGCTACAAAGTCATTACTTAGCTTTTCAACAATTATCACATGTCACATTATGTTGACTGTTCAACTCTAACTTTGTGTACCTTCATATAACAGAGCAGTGTTTTGTGTGAGAAAATGTTCATATATAGATATTTATGACGAAAAATTACTGAGTAAATTTATCGTTACAGTATTCCATCTATCTGTAACTTCTATTTCTAATTACACAAATTTGAATTTATTATATTTACTGTTTTTGGATATTGTGTTTAAAAAATCGAGGTCACATAAACAGGATTTTTGGTCTATACAAGGTCATTTAATAGTCGTTTGTAGGTGTGACCCTTGGAGTTGTACGAAGAGCTGGTGTGACATTACTGGCTTCCACGCAATGACATCCTACCGTGATTGTAGTGTTCACCTGGTTCATCAAAGCCAGTCCGTTCTCGCGTCTTTGTATGATGAAGTACGAGAAAGTCTGCTTGATATCTAGACATCCCAGGCCAGTAGAACCAATGCAAGAGTCACAGATACACATAGCTTCACGTATGTATCTGTGGAAAGCAGAGGATAAAAGAATGTACTGTTAATCGTTCACACGTGAATAATCTTCACATGAAAAAGAATATGAGATGCCATTTCTTCTTATTAATACCGAATAGGAAGGTGAGGTCCACAACTGAGTAAAAGTAGTTTTCTTAAAATTCTATAAATAACTAAGAGAAATTATACACCGGACAGGCACTTGAAATCAGTGAAAATGTTCTTATCAAACGTTTTAATAAGCTATATTGAGCAGTTATTGATATATTTTACTGGATTCAAAATGAAGTTTCGAAAATTTTAATCTGGTATCTAATATTTATGTTCAGGCATACTATAACTTGCAGAAGTTTAATATACAAATTTGATAAAAGACAGACAAAGAGACAGACGGACAGGCACAGAGACAAGGAGACAGATACAGAAAGAAAAGAAGATAGATAGATAGATAGATAGATAGATAGATAGATAGATAGATAGATAGATAGATAGATAGATAGATAGATAGATAGATAGATAGATAGATAGATAGATAGATACATAAATTGATAGAACTACCTAGGATAAGCGTTATTTCCCAGATCTTTTTCCACATATTTGAAAGGACATATGGACCGCAGGTTATCTGTATGTCCAGGCCACCATCTGTCAACTGTGATGTTGGGGCATTTATTTGGCTGACCGCTTGGAATGTCTGCTCTTGAAGACGATATTGGGATGAGACCAATAAACTGTGTTGCGTTGAGGACGCCATTCAGGTTAATCTGTGAAAAGTCGATGTTCTCAGTAGATCTGACTCTTACTTCGTGGTCCTTAATTTGTCTGCCAGCGACGTTTTGTCTAGTATAGGCAGTACAAACTGAGAAAACAGCCATGATTATGACAGCAAGATTCGTTATTGATAACTGTGAAAACATTCTTAACGATGGAGTATTTGTACCCAATGTAATACTGGTAGTAATAAATATGTGATCTTATTAAGTATCTTCCACAATATATGCTGTCTGAAAATCACTTCTCACACTATCTAGACAGACACAATAAACACATATGCTTTGTTCTGCCTTATATATTGAGAAGAGTGAACCCCCGTTTGGATTTTTTGTTCCTATTTTTGTTTCGGTTTTTTCCTCTTATGTTCAGTACTTCAGTACATTAGTATCGAACTACAGTCTTACTAGGCTATGTCCGGAAGATGGGGAGAACAACTGTTGTATCTCCAGTTGATTAAGCAGATGTTGATCAGTAAAACTCAAAAAGTCAAGAACGGTTATTAAAGAATAAAACCCGAAATAAAATTGGAAAGCGGAAAACGTTTATGATTTTATTTCTAAGTGGTTAAATACTTTCTGCAATTTAAAATCTATTAATGTTCACTTATATTCCCCTGCACCACTGTGTTTTACAGGACTTATATTTGTTTTTATTTATTTCATATTTTCTGATTTACTGTGATTATTACATTTAAATGCTTCTTTCTTTCTTTCAAAACTGAAAAACAAAAATTTTAAAAACTTAAAACATTTTTAAAAGCTTATATGTAACTTTCCAGATTTATTCTGTGCTTTCTGGAAAAAGAAAATTAAATCTCACTGTATGCTAATTATAGTGGTTCCGTCACTTCAGAGGAAAAACATGCCATGAATATATATATATATATATATATATATATATATATATATATATATAATCATCAGGTGCCGTGCCGACTGACGTTGGCTATTATCCTTTTCCAGATTACATGATCCTTCGTGCAGGCCATAAGCTCAGTTGGTGATCAGCACTTTAGGACTCGTTTTCTAACATTCATTGATAGTGATGTGTTAATTTATATGTTTCTCATTATCTGAAATGCAGTTTTTGCTTGAACTATTCTGTTCCTAATTTATGTTCTGCATTTCCCGTCTGAAGTTATTACTGCTTCAAGGTATTTGAATTTCTGCACTTGCTTTAGAATAGTTCCATATATAAAGGAACGCATAGCTTATATAACCTTCATTTTTATATGTTATGACACAATTGTTTTCCCGGGTATCTCAGAACAAACTAAAAACTGTCACCAAGATATCAGGTAAATGATTTAGAATGAATTTTGCTGTTCTCGTATATACTCATAAAGCAGTAGCTGCCCTTGCTAATCACGCATTTTTTTACCATAACTCAGGTAACATTTATGGAAAAGTGGTGAATTTGTGATGAGCACAA